>OY720429.1:81858138-82458138 GCA_963082735.1 Pocota personata
ATTATTATTATTATTATTATTATTATTATTATTATTATTATTATTATTATTATTATTATTATTATTATTATTATTATTATTATTATTATTATTATTATTATTATTATTATTATTATTATTATTATTATTATTATTATTATTATTATTATTATTATTATTATTATTATTATTATTATTATTATTATTATTATTATTATTATTATTATTATTATTATTATTATTATTATTATTATTATTATTATTATTATTATTATTATTATTATTATTATTATTATTATTATTATTATTATTATTATTATTATTATTATTATTATTATTATTATTATTATTATTAATTATTATTATTATTATTATTATTATTATTATTATTATTATTATTATTATTATTATTATTATTATTATTATTATTATTATTATTATTATTATTATTATTATTATTATTATTATTATTATTATTATTATTATTATTATTATTATTATTATTATTATTATTATTATTATTATTATTATTATTATTATTATTATTATTATTATTATTATTATTATTATTATTATTATTATTATTATTATTATTATTATTATTATTATTATTATTATTATTATTATTATTATTATTATTATTATTATTATTATTATTATTATTATTATTATTATTATTATTATTATTATTATTATTATTATTATTATTATTATTATTATTATTATTATTATTATTATTATTATTATTATTATTATTATTATTATTATTATTATTATTATTATTATTATTATTATTATTATTATTATTATTATTATTATTATTATTATTATTATTATTATTATTATTATTATTATTATTATTATTATTATTATTATTATTATTATTATTATTATTATTATTATTATTATTATTATTATTATTATTATTATTATTATTATTATTATTATTATTATTATTATTATTATTATTATTATTATTATTATTATTATTATTATTATTATTATTATTATTATTATTATTATTATTATTATTATTATTATTATTATTATTATTATTATTATTATTATTATTATTATTATTATTATTATTATTATTATTATTATTATTATTATTATTATTATTATTATTATTATTATTATTATTATTATTATTATTATTATTATTATTATTATTATTATTATTATTATTATTATTATTATTATTATTATTATTATTATTATTATTATTATTATTATTATTATTATTATTATTATTATTATTATTATTATTATTATTATTATTATTATTATTATTATTATTATTATTATTATTATTATTATTATTATTATTATTATTATTATTATTATTATTATTATTATTATTATTATTATTATTATTATTATTATTATTATTATTATTATTATTATTATTATTATTATTATTATTATTATTATTATTATTATTATTATTATTATTATTATTATTATTATTATTATTATTATTATTATTATTATTATTATTATTATTATTATTATTATTATTATTATTATTATTATTATTATTATTATTATTATTATTATTATTATTATTATTATTATTATTATTATTATTATTATTATTATTATTATTATTATTATTATTATTATTATTATTATTATTATTATTATTATTATTATTATTATTATTATTATTATTATTATTATTATTATTATTATTATTATTATTATTATTATTATTATTATTATTATTATTATTATTATTATTATTATTATTATTATTATTATTATTATTATTATTATTATTATTATTATTATTATTATTATTATTATTATTATTATTATTATTATTATTATTATTATTATTATTATTATTATTATTATTATTATTATTATTATTATTATTATTATTATTATTATTATTATTATTATTATTATTATTATTATTATTATTATTATTATTATTATTATTATTATTATTATTATTATTATTATTATTATTATTATTATTATTATTATTATTATTATTATTATTATTATTATTATTATTATTATTATTATTATTATTATTATTATTATTATTATTATTATTATTATTATTATTATTATTATTATTATTATTATTATTATTATTATTATTATTATTATTATTATTATTATTATTATTATTATTATTATTATTATTATTATTATTATTATTATTATTATTATTATTATTATTATTATTATTATTATTATTATTATTATTATTATTATTATTATTATTATTATTATTATTATTATTATTATTATTATTATTATTATTATTATTATTATTATTATTATTATTATTATTATTATTATTATTATTATTATTATTATTATTATTATTATTATTATTATTAGTTATTATTATTATTATTATTATTATTATTATTATTATTATTATTATTATTATTATTATTATTATTATTATTATTATTATTATTATTATTATTATTATTATTATTATTATTATTATTATTATTATTATTATTATTATTATTATTATTATTATTATTATTATTATTATTATTATTATTATTATTATTATTATTATTATTATTATTATTATTATTATTATTATTATTATTATTATTATTATTATTATTATTATTATTATTATTATTATTATTATTATTATTATTATTATTATTATTATTATTATTATTATTATTATTATTATTATTATTATTATTATTATTATTATTATTATTATTATTATTATTATTATTATTATTATTATTATTATTATTATTATTATTATTATTATTATTATTATTATTATTATTATTATTATTATTATTATTATTATTATTATTATTATTATTATTATTATTATTATTATTATTATTATTATTATTATTATTATTATTATTATTATTATTATTATTATTATTATTATTATTATTATTATTATTATTATTATTATTATTATTATTATTATTATTATTATTATTATTATTATTATTATTATTATTATTATTATTATTATTATTATTATTATTATTATTATTATTATTATTATTATTATTATTATTATTATTATTATTATTATTATTATTATTATTATTATTATTATTATTATTATTATTATTATTATTATTATTATTATTATTATTATTATTATTATTATTATTATTATTATTATTATTATTATTATTATTATTATTATTATTATTATTATTATTATTATTATTATTATTATTATTATTATTATTATTATTATTATTATTATTATTATTATTATTATTATTATTATTATTATTATTATTATTATTATTATTATTATTATTATTATTATTATTATTATTATTATTATTATTATTATTATTATTATTATTATTATTATTATTATTATTATTATTATTATTATTATTATTATTATTATTATTATTATTATTATTATTGATTATTATTATTATTATTATTATTATTATTATTATTATTATTATTATTATTATTATTATTATTATTATTATTATTATTATTATTATTATTATTATTATTATTATTATTATTATTATTATTATTATTATTATTATTATTATTATTATTATTATTATTATTATTATTATTATTATTATTATTATTATTATTATTATTATTATTATTATTATTATTATTATTATTATTATTATTATTATTATTATTATTATTATTATTATTATTATTATTATTATTATTATTATTATTATTATTATTATTATTATTATTATTATTATTATTATTATTATTATTATTATTATTATTATTATTATTATTATTATTATTATTATTATTATTATTATTATTATTATTATTATTATTATTATTATTATTATTATTATTATTATTATTATTATTATTATTATTATTATTATTATTATTATTATTATTATTATTATTATTATTATTATTATTATTATTATTATTATTATTATTATTATTATTATTATTATTATTATTATTATTATTATTATTATTATTATTATTATTATTATTATTATTATTATTATTATTATTATTATTATTATTATTATTATTATTATTATTATTATTATTATTATTATTATTATTATTATTATTATTATTATTATTATTATTATTATTATTATTATTATTATTATTATTATTATTATTATTATTATTATTATTATTATTATTATTATTATTATTATTATTATTATTATTATTATTATTATTATTATTATTATTATTATTATTATTATTATTATTATTATTATTATTATTATTATTATTATTATTATTATTATTATTATTATTATTATTATTATTATTATTATTATTATTATTATTATTATTATTATTATTATTATTATTATTATTATTATTATTATTATTATTATTATTATTATTATTATTATTATTATTATTATTATTATTATTATTATTATTATTATTATTATTATTATTATTATTATTATTATTATTATTATTATTATTATTATTATTATTATTATTATTATTATTATTATTATTATTATTATTATTATTATTATTATTATTATTATTATTATTATTATTATTATTATTATTATTATTATTATTATTATTATTATTATTATTATTATTATTATTATTATTATTATTATTATTATTATTATTATTATTATTATTATTATTATTATTATTATTATTATTATTATTATTATTATTATTATTATTATTATTATTATTATTATTATTATTATTATTATTATTATTATTATTATTATTATTATTATTATTATTATTATTATTATTATTATTATTATTATTATTATTATTATTATTATTATTATTATTATTATTATTATTATTATTATTATTATTATTATTATTATTATTATTATTATTATTATTATTATTATTATTATTATTATTATTATTATTATTATTATTATTATTATTATTATTATTATTATTATTATTATTATTATTATTATTATTATTATTATTATTATTATTATTATTATTATTATTATTATTATTATTATTATTATTATTATTATTATTATTATTATTATTATTATTATTATTATTATTATTATTATTATTATTATTATTATTATTATTATTATTATTATTATTATTATTATTATTATTATTATTATTATTATTATTATTATTATTATTATTATTATTATTATTATTATTATTATTATTATTATTATTATTATTATTATTATTATTATTATTATTATTATTATTATTATTATTATTATTATTATTATTATTATTATTATTATTATTATTATTATTATTATTATTATTATTATTATTATTATTATTATTATTATTATTATTATTATTATTATTATTATTATTATTATTATTATTATTATTATTATTATTATTATTATTATTATTATTATTATTATTATTATTATTATTATTATTATTATTATTATTATTATTATTATTATTATTATTATTATTATTATTATTATTATTATTATTATTATTATTATTATTATTATTATTATTATTATTATTATTATTATTATTATTATTATTATTATTATTATTATTATTATTATTATTATTATTATTATTATTATTATTATTATTATTATTATTATTATTATTATTATTATTATTATTATTATTATTATTATTATTATTATTATTATTATTATTATTATTATTATTATTATTATTATTATTATTATTATTATTATTATTATTATTATTATTATTATTATTATTATTATTATTATTATTATTATTATTATTATTATTATTATTATTATTATTATTATTATTATTATTATTATTATTATTATTATTATTATTATTATTATTATTATTATTATTATTATTATTATTATTATTATTATTATTATTATTATTATTATTATTATTATTATTATTATTATTATTATTATTATTATTATTATTATTATTATTATTATTATTATTATTATTATTATTATTATTATTATTATTATTATTATTATTATTATTATTATTATTATTATTATTATTATTATTATTATTATTATTATTATTATTATTATTATTATTATTATTATTATTATTATTATTATTATTATTATTATTATTATTATTATTATTATTATTATTATTATTATTATTATTATTATTATTATTATTATTATTATTATTATTATTATTATTATTATTATTATTATTATTATTATTATTATTATTATTATTATTATTATTATTATTATTATTATTATTATTATTATTATTATTATTATTATTATTATTATTATTATTATTATTATTATTATTATTATTATTATTATTATTATTATTATTATTATTATTATTATTATTATTATTATTATTATTATTATTATTATTATTATTATTATTATTATTATTATTATTATTATTATTATTATTATTATTATTATTATTATTATTATTATTATTATTATTATTATTATTATTATTATTATTATTATTATTATTATTATTATTATTATTATTATTATTATTATTATTATTATTATTATTATTATTATTATTATTATTATTATTATTATTATTATTATTATTATTATTATTATTATTATTATTATTATTATTATTATTATTATTATTATTATTATTATTATTATTATTATTATTATTATTATTATTATTATTATTATTATTATTATTATTATTATTATTATTATTATTATTATTATTATTATTATTATTATTATTATTATTATTATTATTATTATTATTATTATTATTATTATTATTATTATTATTATTATTATTATTATTATTATTATTATTATTATTATTATTATTATTATTATTATTATTATTATTATTATTATTATTATTATTATTATTATTATTATTATTATTATTATTATTATTATTATTATTATTATTATTATTATTATTATTATTATTATTATTATTATTATTATTATTATTATTATTATTATTATTATTATTATTATTATTATTATTATTATTATTATTATTATTATTATTATTATTATTATTATTATTATTATTATTATTATTATTATTATTATTATTATTATTATTATTATTATTATTATTATTATTATTATTATTATTATTATTATTATTATTATTATTATTATTATTATTATTATTATTATTATTATTATTATTATTATTATTATTATTATTATTATTATTATTATTATTATTATTATTATTATTATTATTATTATTATTATTATTATTATTATTATTATTATTATTATTATTATTATTATTATTATTATTATTATTATTATTATTATTATTATTATTATTATTATTATTATTATTATTATTATTATTATTATTATTATTATTATTATTATTATTATTATTATTATTATTATTATTATTATTATTATTATTATTATTATTATTATTATTATTATTATTATTATTATTATTATTATTATTATTATTATTATTATTATTATTATTATTATTATTATTATTATTATTATTATTATTATTATTATTATTATTATTATTATTATTATTATTATTATTATTATTATTATTATTATTATTATTATTATTATTATTATTATTATTATTATTATTATTATTATTATTATTATTATTATTATTATTATTATTATTATTATTATTATTATTATTATTATTATTATTATTATTATTATTATTATTATTATTATTATTATTATTATTATTATTATTATTATTATTATTATTATTATTATTATTATTATTATTATTATTATTATTATTATTATTATTATTATTATTATTATTATTATTATTATTATTATTATTATTATTATTATTATTATTATTATTATTATTATTATTATTATTATTATTATTATTATTATTATTATTATTGTTATTATTATTATTATTATTATTATTATTATTATTATTATTATTATTATTAGTAGTAGTAGTAATATTATTATTATTATTATTATTAGTGTTATTATTAGTATTATTATTAGTATTATTATTAGTATATATAACAATAATATCACCTGCAGCGCATGAGTTATTACATTTCGTATGGCTCTTGTACACTGGTATTTCGTAAGTAACCTTTTTATAATCAAAGATATGGATCTTTCGGAGAGAAAAATCAAATCGGGTTAATTTAAAATGACTCCAAGTGAGATAAAGAGAGATTTTCGTAAGCTACGAATATTCTGATAAATTATAAAAAAGTCATTGACTAATTGCTCACAATGAAAAACGCTTCTAAAAAGCTCACTATCAAATTGGCAAAAGAGAGTAACTAAGTAGTTATTATAAGAATCATCAATAAAGTTTTTTAAATCAAGCATCTTAAAATTACAAAGTTAAAGTAGTTAAATCCTCAAATGAATAAATTTTTATGACCTTTTCACCTTTTGTTTTTTCATCAATATAACCCCATTACTAACCCATAAGTAAGCATAATGTTTCTCTTTTTGAATTTGTTTAGTTTTTTTTTAAATAATGCTTTACTGAAATGTGTAAGACTATCATTGATGAAAATTGGTTTATTTACATTTGCTTCGCCGAATATGCACCATGTTAATTTCGTCTTCAGTTGTGTTGTTGTTTTTGCTTCCAGCTAATGCACTTTTGATGGATTTCACACAACATGATTTAATTTCATCTTGCGTTATGTTTACATTCAAACCTTCTTGCAAGATCTTGACAGTAGAGCATTACTCTATTACATGCATTAGCACTGTTGACATTCGGTATACCAATTATTATGTCAATGCATTTGTTCAAAGGTTTCTGCTTTAGAACATTAACAGCGAGTTGAATATCATTGACCCTAGCTAGCAGAGATTTGTTTTCAATTTTAAGTGCATTAAAAGAATACTGTGTATTCTTGTCATGGTAATGGATGAGAGGCGGTGAGCATAGAGAATTACGCCTGTGCTTTTCACAAGAAGTACATCGATATGGTAAAATGTTTTTCTTCATGTAGGCCAAATTATATGATTGAATATTCACACAATTCAAGTGGAAGTAAATTTCACACTTTTCGCACTGAATTCTTGAACTGAGACGATCAACTTTTAACCGGCATTTACATGGCATTTTGGAATGAAAACAAACTAGCACTCTAGAGATAAATGAAAGATTACTTTGTATCATTGTAGAACGGAAGGAAGAAATCAACCCATCAACACTGATTGCGAATCTAAGACTGAATATCCTGATGCGTAGGTCATTCAAGTGTAAATTTGACAACTGACTTTTTTATAATTATTTAGAAAAAGGCTTCTCACTGATTTTGATGAAATATTACGAGTAGTATGTATCATCAAATGTTTTTTTTGTAACTATCGGGAATATGTAATTTTATTTTTATTTTTTATAATTTAAGCGCCCCAAAGGGGATATGAATGCCCTTATACTATTTAAGGATACGGGCAATTTTTTGTGGAAAGGGGGAAGAGAGAGGGAGAAAGATTGGTGTAGTGGTTTGATACTTAACCCTACTGCTAGAGTTATACCTTCGCAGTAGAGTTGACTTAAACTTTCTCAACTGATCGACTTTTTTATTTTTTTTCATGCAAAATAAATAAATCATTCTTGATGTCAGGGTTTTAACCATGAAACTGCAGCGTGACAAGCAATGATGTTACCACTTCACCAGGTTCACCCTTCATCAAAGTACTCCATGATATATCAAAATATTCAGAAAAATACTTCTATATCATATTAAATTTAATCAGAATCGGTGAAGAATCCCTTTTTTTAACAATTGCTGAAACATTATCTAAGTAGAAACATGTAATTAAATCTGAGAAAAAAACATACAGGAAAGCCACAATCCGTGTGAACCGGGTCGCGGGTTTCCTATTCCTCATCTTCTAACCTATCCCTAATAAAGTGATTACAATGCAATAACATCTTTCTTTCCAGAGATTTTACCAAATAATTTGTTGCTAATACTTTTCCTTAGAAGAAGGTGGGCGTGCCTATCGCAATTTGTAAGCAAAGGTCGTAGATTACAGGAAATATTCACAATGAGGCTTAAGCATCACCGTAACTAGCTTTGCGGCTGTTTGCGAAAAATGCCCCTATAATCTGGGAGTGGTTATGTATAATGTAAAAATAAATTGTAAGTAACGGCAATGGACAGATGGACGGACAGAGAGACGGCAATGGCTAGATCGACATAACTTTTGAGGCTGATCATTTATCTCACCTCAGCAATAGTGCAGCCATTTGAGTAGCCCAGTCAGCTCCAACTTGCTTTTGGTAACCACCAGCACTAAGAAGATTTACAATGGCTGCCAATTGAAAAATGCAGCCACCGTGTAAAAAAAATGCAGCCACCATCTGTACATCTCTTCGCAAGCTTCGTGCATGGGATTTTGTGATTCTCAAAGTGGTCGCCAATAACTTGCATAATATCAGATGAAATCTTCCTTCATTTCATATTATTCGATACCTGCAAATATACTCCACGTCACATGTCATCAACTCGACTTTTAACAGTATTATCAGATAATGGTATTTTCTTGAGCTTGTTCTTAGCTTCGGCTCCCAACAGAATTTCAGCAGCCTTCAGTAAATAGGGATTCTCCGGTGGTATGAGATTTATTCGGCGTTGAACGCGCAGTGTTATTAATGTTAATGGAACATCCCTCGTTCAAGTCTTTTCTCAATACCTTGGCAGTTGTGAACCGATTTTTCGGAGACATGCGATCCAAAATCCGAACTTGCCGTGTTGTCGTTTTTGTTTGGTCTTCCGCTCCCAGGTTGTATCACCTTACTGCCCGTACTGCCCGTCGAGCTTAATTCCTTCAAAAGCACTTACTGTGCTTTCTTGGCACCTCACAATGTCTACGATTCAACTATTTGAAAAATGTTCGCCATGAAGAGCAAGAATACGTCCAAATTCCAATTTTGAGATTTCAAATATATGAGAATTTCTGGCTATTTTTGTACTCTACAAACAAATTTGTTGCTTCTCGGAAATAAGTAAAACTACGGACGGCTCAGCTTGACGGTCAAAGTGGACCATCGAATATTATGCAATATATATCGGCTATTTTTCGACTCTCAATGAGTATGATTTCAACTTAATCGATCTACTCGTTTATAAGAAGTTAATACCTATGTCCAATTTTGCGGACTTTTTACGTTGGAATTTTGGAATTCCGAATGTTGGAAAATATTCGGTTATTTTTAGGCTATTTAAGTCTTCTGCACAAAATTTGCTCTTCGGCAAGTGGGCAAGCTGTATCACTCACAAATGAAACTGGACGAAGGTCAACTATCATCCACATATAATTTTCAGCAAGATTTTGACAAGGGTTATGTTTCGCTTCTTTGTTTGCTCTATTTTTCGAAATTCTTCTAATAAAGTGAATTGGGTGCTAAAAACAATTCCAGTTTTAGTGATAGGGCTGTCAAACTTATAAACAGCTTACTATCTGGTAGATTGCACAAAGTTGTCTGCGGCGAAAATATCTCAGCTTTAAAGCCAATCTTTCACAGAGTTCCACAAGGGCCAATATTGGGTCTAATTCTGTTTTGCATACTATTTATAAATGATCTACCATCAAATCCAGAAAAGAAGCAAGTAATCAAAGTCTCTAATACGATTTTGAACCCCAATCTCTTACTTGAGTTATGGCTTTCGCACAAGAAAATCAAAGCTGTAAAACCTGCCACTACGTCGGTTATGTTACAAATTGTAATTTATCCAGCTACAACCATACCAACATGATCATCGGTCGTATATATGGATGTCTCCACAAACTGTGACTAACGGAATATTTTATTCCAAAGCAAACCCTCCAAAAGCTTATAACAACCCTAATTTTATCTCATATATCTTATGCTGAGGCTGTTATTGCTCGCTTGATATCTCATCTCAGCGAAATTTACATTGATGTTCGGTATATTCATGGACTTCGTAGATAGCACCATATCCGTATTCTACGATGTTACTAGGTTGCACTTTACAAGAATTCATTAATGCCAGAAACAGTATATTTTTACATAAAATCATTTTGCAAACTAAAGTTCACTCGTTCTACAGGTGTTTTTTAGAGGTATATAATATTAAAATTAAATAAAGCACATACAAATCATAGCTATGGTCATAATATTAACTTTATTGGAAAGATAGTTGTATGCCATTAGTGTTTAAATACGACTTAGTTCATATAGGCGCCGCGGCCGGTTTGAATAAAGCGCAATCTGTAATTCCAATTTTCGACCACTTTTTCGAGCAGCTGGGGTTGTATATCGGCAACAACGCTGCGAATGTTGGCTTCCAAGTCAGTTATCGTCTCTGGTTTATCGGCGTAGGCTAGCTACTTCACATATCCCCACAGAAAATAATCCAAAGCTGTTAAATCACACGATTTCGGCAACGAATTCACAGGTCCATTACATGAAATTATGCGCTCATCGAATGTTTTCTTCAATTGATTGTGGCCCACGCTGTGTGGCTTGTTCCGCCGTTTTGTTGAAACCACAGTTCTTTCACGTTAATGCCATTCAAATGTGACTTTGCGGATTTAACGATCTTAATAATGGCTTGTGGATTTTCTTCACTCCAAATACGGCAATTTTGCTTGTTCACATCATTCACATTCATCGCTGAACAATATTTTGTGGTGAAAATGAGAATTAAGAGCAATTTCGTTTTCGGACCATTCACCAAATGTACGACGCACACGATGGTAAAGCGGCTTCAATTTTTGCAGGAGCTGGATCTATTAAGCTTGTAAATCAAAATCATTCCGCAAAATCGTCCATAAAGTGGATCGATACAGCTCCAATTGCTGTGCACGATGGCGAATCGACTCATTGGGACCCTTCTCAACACTACGATCCACAGCAGCAACAGCTTCTTCGGTAAGCATTTGTTGCGCGTTTGTTTTTTATTGAGGTCGCTGTCAGAGAATGGCACTTGTTACCCTCTCGAATTAGAAATTTGTATAATCCTGCCAATTTTAAAAGTGCAATACTTTTTCACTTCTCATCTTCTACTCCCCCAAACTAACTTATTTCTTTCCATTTCTAATTCCACTTTGCCTATCACTTCTTTTCTTCTTTTTCAACACGCCCTTCATTACTTTTTTTATTCTCCGAATTATGTTTTATTCTCAATTCATATACATATTTATATTTATTGACAATTCCGCTAATTTAAAGTACTAATTACTAAAGGGTGACCAGATAGCAATGATAGTTTTTCCAAATATTATGTTTCAGCAGCTAACAAAACTATTATTAATATTCAGCTGTCCGAATGTTCAGTAAGGTTTACCATTTCATTACGCATCGTTTGACGCTTCCTGAACGTATGGAAATTATAATATTAAAAAATATTATCGAAATTCCGGTTCAGTTGTAAATATGCAACGTGAATTTTGTCGTGAGGTCGGTCATCATCATGGCTTCAGTGCGCAGGCAATTCGTCGCAGAGTAGAAAAGTTTGGGCGTGAGTACACTCTTTTGGAGCTTAGCCACCAACCAGACAGAGATAGATGCGAAGTGATGAAAACATAGCCGCCATAGCGGCCAGTATCGAAGATGACCCAGAAATGTCGATTCGGCGTAGATCAGCTGAATTGGACATGGCCAGAGAGTCAATCAGTCTTATTTTGCGGTTCGATTTGGGCCTACATCCATATAAGATTGTGCTGACGCAGGAATTGAAGCCGGACGACCATAGACAACGCCGTGTGTTCGCTACTTGAGGGCTGGAAATGTTGGCCGGAGATCCGGATTTTGGTCAAAAAATTATCTTCTCGGACGAGGCCCATTTTTGACTCGGCGGCTATGTCAACAAGTAAAATTGACGTTATTGGAGCGGCCACAAGTGTTCGACTAAGCATCAATGCATCCACAAAGATTGACTGTATGGTGCAGTTTATGGCACGGCGGCATCATCGGACCTTATTTCTTTCGAAATGAGGAAGGAGACACTGTTACCGTCAATGGTGCTCGGTATAGAGCGATGTTAATCGACTTTCTGTCGCCAGAGCTCGACAATATCGATATATTCGAGCTGTGGTTCCAACAAGACGGCGCTACATGCCAAACAAGCGACGCAACGCCCGAAGTCGTGAAGGAGAAATCTGGCGACTGGGTCATCTCACGGCGAGCATTCATCAATTTGCCGTCGCGATCATGCGACTTGTCACCTCGATTATTTTCTCTGGGGCTGCGTCAAGTCCTTAGTCTACGCAAACAAGCTAACTACTTTGGACGAGCTCGAGGCCAACATTCGAGTTGCTATTGCGGGAATAACGCCACACATATTGGACCGAATGATCAAAAATTGGACCGACCTCTTGAAGCACTGCCATCGAAGTCAAGGCAGCCTATTAAATGATGTGCTATTCTGTACATAATCGCATGAATGTGATCTCAGAATGAAGTTAGAATGAATTTGATATCTCACACTGTTGTTCTTTTATCTAAATTTATTTTCCTATCGTTCTTTTCTGGTCACCCTTTATGAAAGGTCTTATCTTATTGTACAACCCTTTTCAAATGAATTAAATGATATGAAAATTCTCAGCGAACCTTCAGACAATTTTTGTAAAAAATCTATTTCATTTATATAGGTAGTTATAGCCTTTCGAGTGATTGATCTGTCAATGTCAAAACGTAAGTCAAGGTTTACCTTTTTATCGTGGTGAAGTTCACGAACGAGCAAAGTTCCGAAATTATTAAAAATTACTACCAAAATTCTGAGACGGTGGTCACAACTTGAAGAGCGCTTCTCCAATTTGCGGTCGAAATAATCGTACCACCAGAGAGGCTGTGCGAGGTATAGTTTATAAATTCGAGTCAATATATTCACTTTTGAATGTTCCTGTGCCAGTGAGACAGCGTACCGGTCGAAGAACCGAAAATATCGTAGCCGTAAATGCTTCAGTTCAAAATGAGCCAAATCAGTCGATTCCACGCCGGTCTCAGGAATTGTGAATCTCTCAGTCCACTCTTGATCAGTTGAAGCGCCGAAACTTCTCCGATTGGGCTCTGCAAAAGTTTGAAGAAAATCCTAAATTTCATCGAAAAATTATATTAAGCGATGAAGCTCATTTTTGGGTTAATGGCTTTGTCAATAAGCAATATATGCGTTATTGGACAGCAACAAACCCACATGTGCTTCAAGAGACTCCATTGCATCCACAAAAAGTGACCGTGTAGTGTGGATTTCATACTGGATTTGTGATTGGACAGTATTTTTTCGTCGGAAGACTATTTCTGGCCAGAATTGGATGAACTTGACATCAGTGATATGTAGTTCCAACAAGATGGTGCCATATGTCACACAGCTGGGCAAACAATTGAACTATTGGAGGGAAAGTTCGGTAATCATGTAATCTCGAGAAATAGTCCGGTCGAATGACCAGCTCGCTCATGCGATTTAACGCCGATGGATTTCTTTTTATGGGGTTACGTTAAGTCGTTGGTTTATGCCGACAACCCAACAACGTTAGAGGAGCTCAGGAAGAATATCGAACGCGAAATTGCCAACGTTTCGGCCGATGTGTGGAAGAGTGGTGGAAAACGGACTCCAAAGAATCGATCGCTGCAAACGTGCGGTGGTCATATGAATGAGTTCGAATTCCATAATTAAACCTAACATGTGTACTACACTTGGAATAAATTTCAGCCCGATATCTCAATTATTATTTGTTTTATTTAAATCCAAAATTGTTATATCCTTATTGAAAAACCCTTTACATACATCAGTGGCGTGGCGTCCATAGAAGCCGATTCCTTCCGGCTTCCCTTTTCAAATATAAAAAATTTTTATTTTGCCACTTGCCAACCATCACATTCAATTATTTGTTCATCAAACTATTTTTCATAACTTTATACACGCTCGAAGATGAAATGCTGCGATCACTTCGGTTGTTTATTCATTTTTACTCATACACAAACTCGCACACAGCGTGCAATGAATTTTTTTGAGAAGCCGTTCATTTTCCGGCTTATGCATTCATTTCTTCACAGTACGAACTTTCAACTCTATTCCTTTCTGGCATACGAGTATACATAGTAGAAGTTTACTTGCGATTTCTTTGTCTAACACACATTCGCTTATTAGGAAAATAACCCGCGATTTATCGGCTTTTGTGGATGAACATTGGTGGAGGAGAAAGGTTTTAGTTCGAGGGAGTTTTTTTTTATTGTGGGCAACAAAATAAGCCGACGAAAATCGAGTTATTGGGTGATGTAGTGGTTCGAACGGCGTTTGAGGTTTTTCTTACTTGATGGGTATTTTTTTTTTTGCAAATTTGAAATGACGATTGCAAATCGGTTGTGTAATTGTGCGTGATTTATTGAAAATTTGGATGCAAATTTTTGTGATTTTTGTGACTGCTAGTTATTAGAAAATTTTAAAAATTTAGCAATTACATATTGGTAGTTAAGTTAGTGTTTTAAATTATTAAATTATTATAAAATAGTGAGTGAGCTAAGTGAATAGTTATTAGCTATATACCAAGTAAGTAATTATAAATCTACTCAAGAGGTGCCTCATTGAACATTCTTATTATTCTTAGACAAGATGTCTCTAGTTAATTTCGAGTGTTGTTTAACTGATTTTCTTCTAAAAGAAACCCACGAGTTCAGTAAGCTTTCCTTTTTGTAAAAAAAAGAAAAAAAGTTTTAGAACTAGGTCGCTCGACACCATCAATGAAAATTGATTATACGCGAAAGGATGGGTATCAGAAACATTTTCATGAGTCTTTTTACAAAAAGAATCCATGGCTGACTGGCAGTTGCAAATTAAATAGAATGTTTTGTTTTCCTTGTCTTCTTTTTTCTAATTCTCCTAGTGTTTGGAGTCACACAGGTTTCTTTGATATAAACAATTTTATTAATTCTTCCAAAAAACATATTCAAACTTAAAAGCATATACGCAGCTGCTTGCAATTGCATGAATTTGACGAATATCGCATAGAGACCTCTTTAGGGAATTCTTACGAGGCTCATAATAGAAAATTTGATCGCAATCGCGATTTAATGAAGCGTTTCATATACACTGTAGTTCTTCTAGGAAAACAAGAGCTGGCATTCCGGGGTATCAGAGACTCGATGGCAATATCATTCGCGTATAGTAAACGTCTTATTCAATTGCAGAGAAGTTATTGTAATATGCGAGCTACGGCTCGAGTAGATAAAACGATATTCTGTAAAATTTATTTCTGTATTTTCTAGTCTATAAAACAATTCAAGTTCGCACTATACTATTCTTCGCAAATTCTTTTCTTACAAGGTCTCTTTCCTTTCAAATCACTTTATCTCCTTTCAATTACTTAATTCACAAATCCAAACTAATTACTTCTTCTTGTTAACTCTCAACTTTCAATTTATCACAAAATTACAACTTCGCCCATTATCACTTTTCCAATCTCTTCGCCACGGTTCTAAACCAACTGCCTATTTTCGATCGCCATCTGTCCTTATATAGCAGAAGTTTCTGATAGCCAGAAACTTCTAGCAAATTCTTCGACCACTGGAACAAGAAAAATTCTGATGTAATAATTCCAAGATGACAATCATTTCTTGCAGTTATAATTCCTTCTTATCCGTGATATTATCCGTCTCTTTCGTAGACATAAACTGTGGAGACTTAACCGCAGACACGAACCTCGAATGAAAGGACACTTCGGACCAAAATTCTGCCAGATTGAAAAGACACTTTGGAATTTGTTGCATTATACTTTTAGGGAGCGTAGTTATTATTATGTTACACTGCTCCCCTCTTAGACGTGTTCGTCCCGAACAAGTGCATCCTCATTTCAGCCATTGTATCGACTCAGTCGGTCCACATGAACCACTTTCATTTTGGCCCTTGGTCCTCGCTGGATGCGGTAGACAACATCGTTGATGCGGGTTATTATTCTGTAGGGACCCTCCCAGTTCTGCTGCAACTTAGGTGATTTCCCCTTTTGGCGATGGGGATTATACAGCCACACTAGATCTCCTTCCTGGAATCCTGACGTTGTTGTCTTGGCATCATATCCGGTCTTCATGCGGTCGTTCGTTATCTTAATCTGGCTTCTGGTCCTTTGGTGTATGTCAATAAGCCTTTCCCTAAGGTCCGCCACGTACTCTTCTTCATTTCTGGGCTCATTGGTAGGAGATCCAAATTTCACCTCACTGGGTAAACGAGCTATTCCACCAAATAAGATTTCAAACGGCGTATGTCGAGTAGTGCTATGCACGGCACTTCTATTGACCATCAAAAACAAGGGAATCTGCCGGTCCCAATCCCGTTGGTAGTCACCTATGACCTTCGAGAGATGTTAGTCGAAAAGTCCTATTGAAACGCTCCACCATACCGTCCGACTGTGGATGAAGCGGGGTTGTCCTTGTCTTTTTGATTCCGAGTAGTTAACACATCTCTTGGAAGATTCTTGACTCGAAGTTCCGCCCTTGGTTAGAATGCAATTCCAAGGGCACACCGAATCTGCTAACCCAATTGTAGACGATCTACTCCGCCACGGTTCTGGCTTCCTGGTTAGGGATCGGAAACGCTTCCGGCCACTTACTGAAGTAGTCCATTACTATGAGTATATACCGAATACCATTGTCGGTTTCCGGAAAGGGCCCTGCGATGTCAATGGTGATTCGTTCGAAAGGTGCTCCCACGTTGTATTGGTGCATCTTACCTCGAGTTTTGATTCTCGGACCCTTGCTAGCTCCACACACGTCGCATTTTCTGCACCAGTCTTCGATATCTTCCTTCGCTTTCAACCAATAAAAACGTTCTCATACCTTTTCTAGCGTCTTATTCACTCCCAAGTGGCCTCCGGACGCCCCGCCATGCATCTGCTGTAACACCTCCTTGACCCTCGTCCGCGGCACGACAAGCTGCATTACAAACGACTTTCCGTCGGAGGATTCCCATTTTCTTCTCAGAACACCTTCTTGGACATGGAGGGAGTCCCACTGCACAAAATATGCCTTTAAGGTCGGGCTTCTGTGAGAGATGTTCTGATGATCCGGTTTCTCCATGTTCTCCTTCCAGGCCAGAATCGGCTCGATATTGTCACGCAGTAGTTCCTTTCTGGCTTAGAGAGCACCTTGCTGAAGTACGCAACCACCTTCTCTTGGCCATCATGCACCTGGGAGAGTACGGCTCCTACCCCGACATTACTAGCATCTGCATCCACAATGAACGTTTCCCCGGGAGTGGGGTAAGCTAGTATCGGGGCATCGCATAGCCGTTGTTTAAGTGCCTTGAAGCTCTTCTCGCACTCAACTGACCATTTGAATTGTTTTCCCTTTTCCGTCAACTGGAGCAGGCTCTTTGCGATCCTGGCAAAATCCTTCACGAACCGTCTGTAGTAGGTGGCTAGGCCCAGGAAGCTCCTTCGTTGGTGTTTATCCTTGGGGACTGGCCAATTTTTCACCGCTTCGACCTTCTCTGGATCGGTTCTCACTCCTTTCGCTGAAATTATGTGCCCAAGTACTTGACTTCCGCTCTAAACAGGGCGCACTTCTTGGGGTTGAGCTTCAGGTGGGCACTTCGAAGCCTTTGAAACACATCCCTTAGATTGTCTCGGTGTTGCGCAAACGTTTTTTCTACGACGATGACATCATCCAAGTATACCAAACAGGTTTTCCATGTTAACCCTTGCAGGACACATTCCATCAATCGCTCGAAAGACGCCGGAGCATTGCACAGCCCGAATGGCATTACCGTGAATTGCCATAGTTCATTTCCTGCGGTGAAGGCGGTTTTCTGCCGGTCTTCTGGATGGATCTGTACCTGCCAGTATCCACTCTTCAAGTCGAGAGTGAAAAACCATCGGGCTCCTGATAGTGTATATAGCGTGTCGTCAATCCGTGGCAGAGGATAGCTGTCTTTCTTGGTGACGTAATTGAGCTGCCGATAGTCCACGCAGAACCGCGTGCTGCCATCTTTCCTCATAACTACTACAACCGGTGATGCCCACAGACTTTTGGAACTTTCAATCAGACCTTCTTTCTCCATTGCCGACACCATCTCTGCAACTTCTGTCTGCTTTGCCAATGGAAGGCGCGTAGCAGGCTGACGAATTGGTCTAGTATCACCAGTGTCTATTGGATGTTGTACCAGGTGTGTTCGGCCGTATTCTCCGTCCTGTGAGGCAAATACATCAGCGTATTCATTGATAAGATTCTCTGCCATAGTTCGCTGCTCCTGATTCAGCTCACTGGACTGGAGAATCGTCTCTCTCGTTTCCGCTGTCCAAGGTGATGGGAGAGGTTTTGGAGCATCACGTTCAGATATTGTTGCGACGGCGGTAATCGGCGTGCATTTTCCAGTCACCTCCCCTCGCCTTAGTTTGACAGTGTGTGGTCTTGCGTTCAAAACCCTCACTGGAACCATGGTATTCTTTGGTTCGGCTAACGTCTTTCCCACGATGTAGTCTTGAGAATTCTTCTCTGGGTCTGGTTCTACTATTTAGAATCGGTGGCTCCCAAGATCACCTTCCAGCTTCGTCTAAATGATTGTCTCTGAAGACGGCGGCAAAATTTCGTCTTTGCTGATGACTGTCCTGAGAGTTACGGTATTCTCGTTTCCGTACACCATCGGAATCTCCACATTTCGATACATCAGTACTTGCATCCCGATGTCCAAGATTACTTCATTTGCTTTCATGAAGTCTATTCCGATGATGCACTCGTCGGATATATCTGCCACCAGAAACGCATGGGAGAACATCAGTCCGGCCAGAGTAATCGTAAGACGAACTTCTCCAAACACCTTTGCCATTTCCCCTGTTGCAGTCTTCAGGCAGTAGCTGTTGGTGTTGTGCAGCCATGAGCTTCTGACGATATCTCTTCTTACAATGGAGGCGGTGGCACCTGTGTCGATGGTGGCTACTCAATTCTTCTTGTTGATTAGTGCCTCCACTGTCAGGCTCTTGTTACCCCGATTGGTTTGCGAAACTTGAATGGTGGTCCTGGGGGCCTCGATTCCAGTAACCAACTTCTGCCCCGCGAAGTTGGTCCTTACGCATTTCCCGACTGCTGGTTTTGGTAAGTCTGACTGACAGCCAGATGCTTCCTCTCTGCTTCTCCTACTGGTGCAATGTGGACAATTTCCTCGTCTGGGTGCACTTCTGCACTGCCGTTGTAGGTGTATGGTTTGGTTGCAATTCCAGCAACGGATTTGACTTCCGCGAGCTCTGTCTTCATCCATGACGGCTGTTCTCTGGCATGAACATTCCACGACGGACATTTCCCTGACACGGTGTATTCCCTGGTATGCTTGGTCTGCAGCCTTCATTGACAAAGCGAATGCCAATGCCTCGGGGAGTGTTCGCTTTTCAGCCATCCTTACAGCCATTTGCAGTTGTCTGTCCTCTATGGCCTGAATAAAAGTTTCCACCGCCATTTCGTTGACAAGCTCCTCACCGGTTTTAGGGTATGAAAGATGGGCTAGTCGCTCTATATCCGCCTGCAACTGTTGGAGCGTTTCCCCCCTTTTCTGGGCTCGACTACGCAGCTGAACCCTGTACACCTGCTGCATGTGTTCATCCCCAAACCGCATCTCGATAGCCTGAACCAGAGAGTCGTAGTTCTGCTGTTTATCTTCCGGGATGGTCTGCAAGAGCTCCGCAGCTGGACCCCTCAGTGCAAGTGTGAGTGCAATAGACTTCTCTTCATCGTCCCAGCTATTGGTCATTGCGGCCGCTTCGAATTGCCTTTTATAAATTGGCCATGATGTTTGACCATCGAAGATAGGAGGCTGCATCTCCTTTCTTCTCAGACCGTCAGTGGAATATTCCCGTGCTTTCTGTCTCTTCACGTTGCTGAGCTCCTTAGCGAGATTTTCGACTTGTTTTCCTACTATCTCGAATTGCGTATCCATATTTTCAAACTGAGTCTCTATCTTCCCGAACTGAGTTTCATGTTTCTCAAAATTTTCATCGAATCTAGTTTCGACTTTTTCGAGTTGCGTCTCGACCTTCTCGATTTTCTCTTCGATCGCTTCGAATTTGGATTCCAAGTTCATGTTTTGCTCATCAAGCTTGCTTTCCAGAGCATCTAGAGAATTCTTTTGTTCGTCCATTGCTTTCTTTTGTTCGTCCATTGCTTTCTTTTGTTCGTCCAGCTTAAGTTCTAGAGAATTCTTTTGGTCGTCTATTGCTTCCTTTTGGTCGTCTGTTGCTTTCTTTTGGTCGTCTATTGCTTTCTTTTGGTCATCGAGCTTAAGTTCCAGAGACTTCTTTTGGTCTTTTATTGCTTTCTTTTGTTCGTCCATGACTGACTTAAGTTGCAGGAGCAGACTTGTTATACCCGGGTCGGCTACTGTACTTGCTGGTTCCTCTTCCACGTGAAACTCTATGTCATGCGGATTTTCACCTTCCTGTGTTACTGCTTCTTCCAGACGAATCAGTAGGGCATCTTTTCCCCCAGTTGTGTGAAGATTCCGCTTACTGAGTTCTGCCTTTAGTTGAATTATAGTTAGTTTTCCCAATTTGCGACCCATTTTGCGCAACTAATTAACTCAACACAGAAATGGTTTTTTTTTTTTTTTTTTATCATTATCACCATTATCACTTTTCCAATCTCTTCGCCACGGTTCTAAACCAACTGCCTCCTTTCGATCGCCATCTGTCCTTATATAGCAGAAGTTTCTGAGAGCCAGAAACTTCTAGCAAATTCTTCGACCACTGGAACAAGAAAAATTCTGATGTAATAATTCCAAGATGACAATCATTTCTTGCAGTTATAATTCCCTCTTATCCGTGATATTATCCGTCTCTTTCGTAGACATGAACTGTGGAGACTTAACCGCAGACACGAACCTCGAATGAAAGGACACTTCGGACCAAAAATCTGCCAGAATGAAAAGACACTTCGGAATTTGTTGCATTATACTTTTAGGGAGCGTAGTTATTATTATGTTACAATATTATAAAATTTTTGAACAGATTTTATATGAACCAGGAGAATGGGATAACGATACTCTGGTTATATCCGAAAGTTTGTTGTACAAACTGCAGGACAAAGAATTCTGTTTTTTATTGCATGTTACTTCGGTCATATTTGCAAAAATAGATATTCTTTTTAGTTCAGTTCAAAATAAACAAACTGATATAGATCTTGCGAAGCAAGAGATCGAGGGTTTTGAGTCATGGATTCATTCTGAATTTTTAAACTCATTTGACTCAATCTATGAGAGCGTAAATAACTGCTCAGAACCTCCACGCAAACGCCAACTACTTAATATTGATTCAAATACAAATTATAGCCGAATTTTTGTAGCAATTATAGATAATGTTATATGTCAGATTAAGAATAGGTATAGTTCATTTAGTTCATATATTTTCTTTGATTTATTAAACAAATCAAAATATTTTCCTAATTCAATGCCGGATTACAAAATATCTTCTTTAATTACCCTATTTCATGGAATTTTTAATTTTACTACTTCAAAAAAGGAACTCAAAGTTTTATACACTACCCCTTCACTTAAAAAGCTTGAGGTTTTTCAACTTTATAAGCATTTTAATACGGAAATGCTTAGAGATACTTTTTCTCAAGCTCTAACATTATGTGAAATCTTTTTAACAATGCCTTTGACTGTGGCCTCTGTTGAAAGATCTTTTTCGACTTTAAAAATAGTCCACACTTAAGAAAATTAAAATTAAGAAAGAGTTTTAGCAGAATTCGTAAAAAAGAATCGTAGGATAGCTTTAGAGTACAATTAGGTAGTACATAATTGTAATTGCTAAATTTTTTATATTTAACAACGCTCCGAGTTTTTATTCTGCCCAGAACGGCTTCATTCGAAGCCACTTATTTTATGCGATGAGCTCATTGTCTACGTAAATTCCAATGACTTAAAGTATAACAAAGGTGGCTTAGATTGCAAATCTTAAGTCTGCGTTTCGAATAAGCACCAAAATGGTAAGTCTTGAATAAAGCATTTTACTTAAAATTTTTTCGGCTTCCCTCTCTTGAAATTTCACCCCACGCCACGGACATACATACATGTATGCATATCTTTCTTTTTACAATAATTCTTATTTATCATATATACATATGTAGATACATATTTTTGTCAACATTTTAGTCACAAAGGAAGTTTTCCCAACAAAGAGGGAAACATATTCTCAAAAAAAGATGCTAAAGCATGAAAGTACTTCATGTGCCAAAGGTTCCGGAGCAATTACAGAAAGTACATTCCTAAATACTAAACAAATAGTGTTCAATAACTTTTGTTAATACTTCATAATATGCACACTATTTGAACAATTCTCAATTTTATATTATTTTAACCAACCACGACCAAGCCGAATTCGTACGCAAACGATTCGTATTTTTGTCGAAAATGAGAATAAATATTCGGATGTTCGGCAAAAACAAAATAGCGGGCGAAGCAAAAATAATAGAACTATAGGTACATTTTTGGAATTAGCGCATCGTCCCCCTTCATCTGATATTGTACAATAAAATATATTGTAATTATACAAAAAAACAAAATTTTTTTTATTTTACTCTAACCTTGAAAACGTTATTGGTTTTTGACTTTTCCAAAATGTTACTCTGGAATTGTCTGAGGGTAAAACTCAACCCTGGTCCAAATTTCAATCTTCTATGTTGGTGGTTCAAAAGTGATAAGGCTGTCTGGTTCCTGTCTTTAGTTTTAAAATACCGTAATCCTGAAATGGGACAACAACACCTATTATATTTTTCCCGCAATTCGAAGGAAATGAGACTCGCTATGAAAAAGTGTAGGCATAAGAGTTAACGTAATAAAATATAAAATACTCGTATAATAGTATAAGGAAATAAAACAATTAAGGCGCACACCGGTGTGATACCGATAGCGATAGCGTTAGAGTTCCTTGATAGAACAAATACGCCAAAATATTCTTAATGTAGTATCGAGCTACTTTGGGAATGGGAAATTAAGGTATAAAAGCAATGGAGGATTAGTACTAGCTCCTCTTCTCTGAACTATCATGTATGACGATGTTCTCAAGTTGCAAAAACCGCGGAGAACAGTTTCGAAACATGTACACGAAGTAGAATAGGCAACAAATCGATGAAATGAAAAGTGAATACATTAGAAAACTAGCGAGTCGACAACAAGGATGAGTTATTAGAATGGAGGAAAGGGCGATATCAATGGCTACAACAGGAAGAACAAATTTATCCCCAACACAGAAACCTGGGTGAAAAGGAAAGTAGGAGAGGTGAACTACAATATCGCACAGTTCCTAACTGGTCACGGCGGATACAGAAAGTATTTCCACATATTCGGAGACGACAGTTCGAAACTAAGTCCATGGTGTGATAATGAGGAAGAAGATGCAGAACACGCCTTGTTCCACTGTCAACATTGGAGATATAATCCGGTCCGAGGAAACCTAGTGCGAAGTGAATAGATTTGTAATCAGTGTCCAGATCGAACTAAAGTAAATCAGTCCGCCTAAGTATAGAAAACGGCGTAGAGCAGGGAGCAGGGCACAGCTTAAAAGGCTAATCAGTCCAGCCTGCAGGTATCTGTAAAAATTACACCTCGCATAGCGCAGCCTTAAAAAAAAAAATTTATTCCGTTATATCACTATAGCCATTGCTAACGCTACATTCATCAGCCATTTTCGTTGCTTTCTAGTTTTTTTGGTAATTTCTTTTTTTTTAATTAATTTACTCTAGCGAACCGGAAAGACGTTTTTGTAAAGGAAGAAAAAATCGCTTAATATAATCAGGTATAAAATAGATACTGGAAAAGCGTAAAAAAAAAACTTTAAAAAGGTGTTGCCGATTGTCAGGCATACAAAAACATAATGTATTTTAAGATTTACTCGTATTTATATGTTCACATCATTCTCTTCGATTACTTACCTTGTCGTGGAGGGGATGCTCAGTAGGATCTAGTGATCCTAGAAGTCGATTGCAGCAATGTCACCCAACCTGTAAGGTCTTCAGAAGAAGGTCCGAAGCTAAAGAGTAAGCAACCTGATTCCAGTGGCGGTGTGAGGGTAAAATCAGTCGCTAACGAGCTCCTTCAGGTGCCCTGGCAAGGGCCTGTCGTAAGTTGCCCTATCGCAGCAGAACCGGCTATGTTGCGATGCACATTTTCCATACCGGCTTACTCGTGGGAACATGAACAATAGTAAACAAACTAAAACCAATATAAAAAGCCTCCTCCTTTGAAACCGGACGGTAGCACGGCAATCAAGCTGTTTACCGGTAATACCAACAACAATACAAAAAGTATTCAAGATGGGACCGGTCCTTGTTTAAAACCGGACGGTAGCACGGAGATCAAGCTGTTTACTGGTAAAATTCGAAAGGCACTGGACAGCAAAATGATTGTGGGTTCACTTGGTTCTTCTACTGCCTAAAGCCGCACGGAGCCTAGCAAAGGTACTTTCCAAACCTATAAAGACTCTCCGGGAGTGGGTTGTAGCTCCGGCTCAAGACAAGTCGCTCCCTCAAAACAGACGTACAAAGATTCTCCAAAAATTGCGCAATATTCCGGAGAATAAAATGAATGACCCTAGTCGATTGGACCAAAAGGATCGTCAGTACTCAACCTGACAAGACCAACAGAGACTTCACGTCAAAAAGACAGAGATAGTTGGAAGAATCCGGATCGGATTAAAAAAAAACCTAAGGTGCACAACACCAGCACCTCCTTCAGGCCATCCAACGTCACATCGAAGTAATACAGCGAAGTACTCAAGGGTAGGTTTATACTGGCTATCATCGATAAGAACGATATCGATGGTGCAATCACTCCAGATAAATGGAGGATGATTCCAGCCAAACTGGCGACTTGCTTCCTTGATATGAAGGAAAATCCCGGCTATCCAACTCTCGTGACGGCCGTTGGCATCAAGGCCATGTCAAACTGATCGCTTGTGCTGACAAGAGATCCTGTGATCTCTATAAGCTAGCGATTAGCAAACTGTGGGAAGTTTGGCCTGGTGCTAAGCTTGAGATTGTAGCTAGGGAGGATATCCCATGCAGACCAAGAACTTGCACCTGGATACCAGCCGAATCCTCTAACACGGAGGACAATATTCGGATTCTTCAAATCAGCAACCCGTCGCTTCCTACTCACAACTGGAAGGTCGTCGAGCTGGAGGAGCAGAGAGGACTTTACAGATGCACATTAATTGTGATCAACAAGGAATCTCTTGTTCCTTTGGCGAAGACTGAAGGTGTGATTAGGTGTGGGTTCGATGCCATAACCATGAAAGTGTACAAAAAGGACGAGGTGGGTGTTGAAAAAACCCCCTCATCCTTCAGACCCTACTGTAGGTATTATAGGCACTGAGAAATCAATCTCTTCCTTTTCTATGGAGGACGATGACTCTCAGTCTACAATACAACCATCTTTAGTCGATGACGGTTCGCTATCAGACTTGGAGATGGTTGATATCTCAGACAAAGCATCTTTGAGTGAGGATGAACTTCTTGGCTTGTTCTCAGACTCGGAGGGATTGAATACCACTGTAGTGGAGGTTTCTCTGCCTGATTGTATCAACAATGCTGCAGTTAGTTCAGATTAAGTATATAGGTACATACTTCCAGTTGCGATGACTGAGAGAGTGTAACATTTGATGCATAGCGGACTGTGAATGTTTATACATATAGCGGACCTCAGCTGATTGTCGTTTGGGCATAGCACCTGCGACAGTTTGTTTTGGAAAACTATTCTTTGGATCTACACTTCACAGTTTTGCTTAGTTACGTCAGAGTTGTGTCTTTTTGTGTTTCTATGTTGTAGTGATGAGGGAATTTAGGGTTGATCTTACCAACATTCGTGGGCTTCGAACGAATTTCTTCGATATGTACGCCCACGCCCATTCCCATAAACCAGCTGTTCTGGCACTAAGCGAAACACAGGTAGTGGTAGAATCTTCTGATTTGAAACTGCCTGGATATAACTTAGTGTCATTATTCTTTCCCCACCGTGGCCTCGCCATTTACGTCCGTAGTGATATTGCTTACCAAGTTCCACCACAGTATGGCCACTGTTCCAACCCGGAATTTAATTTCAAATGGCTAAAATTCACCGTCCGTAAGCAAATAATTCACTGCTGTTTTATTTACAGAAGCCCTAGTGCGGACAGCAACTCAACTTTTGATGAATTTGATGCGTTGTCCGATTCCATCACTCGAATTGTCTCCTTGTACCCTCATACTGAAATCGTCATTGCGGGCGATTTCAATATACACAATTCGGATTGGCTTCAACATTCTGGCCAGACAACACCCGAAGGAAGGGTCAGTCGTTCACAGACTTTGTTAGAGTACACACGTGTTTCGGCTTCTCAATTAAAATCGGTGTGTTTTAAAGTACAGAATTCAACAGTAGAATTTCAAGTAGCGAGTTAGCCTAGAGGTAATGGTGGTGAACCGTCAACCCGAGGACCTCGGTTCAATCCCGGACTGGGAAATATCAAATTCTGGGCTTTTTTTTTCATTTATTAAAAATAAGTGGAAAGCTAATAAACAAAAACAGATAGCATTCGATGGAGAGTGAACGGTCCGCGCTCCCATTAGCGGGACCAGCTGGTGGGGTGACAGCATCAGCCGATGCAGTGCAGTCAGGCCACCCAGCAACAGTGGCAACCGCAAGTAAGGGGAAAAGGAGAAGGAAGTTGAAACCTTCTACCAACCTTGTAAAGCATCCCTCCACATCAGCTTCTGCTGTACAGCTGCCAGGTGGAGTGAGTGAAGGGGCGCTGAGCACAAAAACAACAGCAGCAGCAGAAAAAAAGCGACAGAGGTCCGATGACTCTGTCGAGCTAGCGTACATCTCCGACGGTGGGGAAGGCCACTACGTTGGAGATGGGAACAATAGCTTCGGAGTTCTGGCGTCCTCCGAATCGGATGATGAAGAAGAAGAAGTCGAGAGTCTGACTAGCAGCACCAGGCAGCTCGAACAAAGGGTGCGTGCCATAAAGGCCAAACAAATGGCCAGAAGGGAGAGGGAGCGACAACAGGAGCTCCAGTGCGCTCAACAACAACTACTACAGCAGCAGCCGCCAGAAAGCCAACGGCAACAGCCAGTACAGCCGCAAATACTGCAGCAGAAGCAACAGCAACAACAACAGCTTAAAAAACAGCAGCAACTACTACAGCAGCAGAAAACGCAACAGCAGCAGAAACAACAGCAGCAGAAACAACAACAGCAGAAACAACAGCAGCAGAAACAGCAGCAGAACAACCGCAGCAACAGCAGCAGAAACAACAGCAACAACTA
This sequence comes from Pocota personata, assembly GCA_963082735.1. Taxonomy (NCBI): domain Eukaryota; kingdom Metazoa; phylum Arthropoda; class Insecta; order Diptera; family Syrphidae; genus Pocota; species Pocota personata. Next base: position 81,887,264 of record OY720429.1, read on the forward strand.
CCGCAGCAACAACCGCAACAGAAGACGACTGCAATAAATACCTACAAGGTGGAGTTGAAGGATACCATCGAACTATGTAAGTCGGCCATAGGAAATAATTTTTCTATTAAACGTTTAAATGTAGACAGGAATTCTATCTACTGTAATACAGTGGAACAGTATAAAAAAATTAAAGATTTGTTAAAGGACACGACGACGGAGTTCTTCTCCTTCACCCTGAAGGGGGAAAAGCGGCAAACAATGCTGCTGAGGGGGATAGACCCGTCCACTGATCCGGAGACGCTCCTTGCGCTACTTAAAGAGAAAGAGTGCAACGAGCTCAAATTTGTAGGGGTCAAGCCATTCACCACAGCTAAGGCAAAAAGGGAGAAGAGGAAACTCCCGTTCTTCCTAGTTCTGCTTTCACCCAATAGCAAACTGGATGGTCTAAGGAGTATTAAAGTCCTAGACTACCAGGTTGTCGCATGGGAAAAATTAAAAAGGAGTGAAAACATTTTGCAATGTGTTCGCTGCCACAAGTTCGGGCATGCCGCGTCGAACTGCGAAATGCAGCCTCGATGAGTCAAGTGTGGAAAGAACCACAAAGCAGAGGAATGCACTCTGGGTAAGGATGGAGTTGCAGATAAGAGCCAGCTCTTGTGTGCTTTATGCAGGAACTCGGGACACACCGCAAACTATTGGGGTTGTCCTAAGTTCCAGTATATTAAGAAAGTAAGTCTGGTTCGTCAGGAGAAGGTCGTAGTGAAACGTCCACCTGCTCCAATTCAAACACAATCCGTGACTCCCCAAGTGACCTACGCCCAAATAGCGGCAGGTCGGGGAAACGCGGAACAGAAAAGACCGAAGGTTGCTTCTCAGGCCCCAGCGCCTAGAGCACCGGAGGCTCAAACTGACCTGCTGGCCATCTTGCTCTCTATCCAGGGGCAGATGGAACAGCTTCAACGTTAGGTACAGGAGCAGGCGAAGCGGGTGGACCAGATCTACGCACTTCTGCCGGGCCTAACGCACCTCCAGTTGTAATGGGTACGAACATGGAGGAGCAACCCTTGAAGATCCTTGCAGTGAATGTGAATTCACTGATTAGGATCGAGCGAAGAGCCGTATTGTTTAAGTTGCTAGAAGACCAAATCCCTGATGTGCTTATGGTTAGCGAAACAAAGCTATCCCAGAAGCACAAATTAGGGCACAATAAATACAATATTGTCAGAAGAGACCGACCCAACTCCGCACAAGGAGGAGGTGTTGCGATCTTCATACGCAAACAACTGCAATTTAAAGTTGTGTACAGCGGTGAAATGCGAAGGTTCCAGGAGCTGGAAGCGTGTATCGTGTGCATCCCTCTCCGTAGTGGAAAGAGGATGTACTTGGTCGCACTCTATGCACCTGAAGCTACTCAATCTACTTTATTTATTTCAGAGCTCGAGACACTTTTTCGATTCCTAAGGCTGGAATTGGAGGAGAATTATTTCATCATGGCCGGAGATCTTAACGCCAAACAAAGAGATTGGGGAAATAACACACCAAATCCTAGAGGGAACCTACTATTCAATTGGTGGAGTCGGCACAGTGTCGAGTATAAACTCGATTTGAAAGCTACAGATAGTCCGTCGTTTCCTAGAAGCGGCTCCTATCTGGATCTTATGCTGTTCGACGTACGGTTACAACTGACCAACATGGACCGACAAACTATAAACTACCTGCATACATTTGTGTATGACAGTGACCATTGCGGACTCAGTGCCGTAATAACGATTCCCAACGAAATTGCGGAATTGGAGGAGTTTGTCCAAACGTACTCCTACAATTATAGTAGGACGCGTTGGACTCGCTTCTCAAGAACTTTGACAAGAGCACTCTCCTCAAATTCGCTCTACCCACCGTCCAATAGGAATCTGTCAAACGAGGAGATTGACTGGTACCTAAAACAAATGGACGAGACAATTAAACGAACTATGGACAATACGATACCTCGGTATCAACATACTGACAACGCAGACATATTCCGTAATGCAACAATTGACGCACTACACCAACACAAAAGTAGAATGCTGTCGAGACTAAAAACTTTGTACAGACAGTTTACTGACAGACAAAACACGGAGGTTAGGACGCTGAAGTCGTTGACTAAAAACCTCCAGAAATCAATTAGAGAAAATTACAGACTTTCTGCCCTGCTAAAGTGGACTGAGAACAGTAATATAATTCCGGATAACCAATTCGGTTTTAAGGCGGGGCATGATACAATACATGCCGCGTCTAAACTGGTATCGGATATCCAATGGAACAAAAGCAAGAAACAGTGCACGGTTGCCTGCCTGATTGACTTGGAGAAGGCCTTCGACACCGTATGGTTAGACGGACTCTTCTACAAGCTAAGCAGGCTGGGCATAAGCAAACCACTGCTGTACATACTTCATAACATGCTCACCAGTAGACAGTTCATTGTCAAAAATGGCAAGGTGACTTCTGCTGGAACATTTCTAATTAAAAACGGTCTGCAACAAGGTGCGGTTAATTCACCGATCCTTTTCAACATTTACACGAGCGATCTCATAGGATCACTTCACCATGCCATAGCATACGCAGACGACTTGATCGCGTACAGATTCAAAAATCGAGGTCATTGCAATTCTCTTGCAACGTGACTTCGATAAGATTCAGCGATATTGCGATGACTGGAAGTTGAAGATCTACTTCCAGAAATCGGAAACCATTCTTTTTAGGACGCCGTTATCTGGGGCCTCTAGGGATACCAGAAAGAATTGGCGAAAGTTCTCAATCGTGGGAACGCACGAACAGCCACTTGCGAGTCGAAGTGTAGTCAGATACCTGGGGCTCTGGTTAGACCAATATCTATATTTTAACAAACATATAGATGCTGCTCTGGCCAGAGCCAAAGGTGCTTTTGCCCTTACAAAGAGACTTTTTTATAGCAAGCAACTCGATGCAAGGGTAAAGGTAATCTGCTACATGGCCCTCATTAGGCCCATGCTCGTATATGGATGTCCCGTGTGGTTCAACGTGGGAGCAAGCTTGTTGGAAAAGATTCGGGTGTTTGAGAGGGCTTGCCTTCGGGCTTGCCTTCATTTGTACAGAACACCAGAGTCCCAGTATATAAAATTTTATCCCAATGAGGTCCTATACAACAGGGCTAACCTAATAAGAGTGGATAATTTCGTTATCAAGCCGATTCGAAGGCACATTGCAAGAGCAATGAGCTCGACGAACAACCTGATCGCCGGGGCTTATTACCCCAATTACGAGTATCACGAGAGAGTGCGCCTTAACGGCTTTGTTCCCCCAGAGGCGTTCCTCTATTTTGATAAGAAAGGTCTGATCCAGGACAGATTGGCGGTACCGCTAATCTTTCACTTTGCTCGGACAGCTGTGGATAGGCGACTCAACTACGACAGAGACGTTGCACATGGCAGTGTGCAGGGCGGTATCGGGTCGCGATATTTATGACGTACAACGCCAGTACGGTCATTTCTGGTGGCTAGCCGAAAGAGAGGAAACTCCTTCGTCGTTTCATCCTAATCCAGGGTAGCCTGTTGGATGTTTGAGGTTGGCTGTTCTATTCCATGGCCAACTTACATAGTTTAGGTTTAGGTAGTTTGGCTTGTAGGTAATAATTAACAAAAAAAAAAAAAAAATATATATAAAAAATTAAAAAAAAAAAAAAAAAAAAATATATCCACAGCACTTGGATGAAAAATTTAAAAAAAAGCACAAAAAACACGAAAAATACAAAAAAAAAAAACAGCACTCGATAAAAAAAACCAAAAAAAAAAAAAAACATTTAAAAACAAAAAAAAAATTTACGTAGAAAATACGTAAGGTAGAATAAGATAGGCTAATTTAGAATAAGATAGTTTTAAGATTTATTTTAAGGTAGTTTATAAGTTTTATACATGGATATAAGAATACAAAAAAGTTCAGTCACTAAGTTTTTATATAATTTTCTTAGTTACAGGTAAAATTAAGTAAATGAAATAAATAAAAAAATGTTCAAGTACGGTACGTCGAAAGACATAGTTTTAAGTGTTAGGTTTAACTTAGAGCGCCCGCTTAGGGAGAGTATATATATAAAAAATTAAAAAAAAAAAAAAAAAAAAATATATCCACAGCACTTGGATGAAAAATTTAAAAAAAAGCACAAAAAACACGAAAAATACAAAAAAAAAAAACAGCACTCGATAAAAAAAACCAAAAAAAAAAAAAAACATTTAAAAACAAAAAAAAAATTTACGTAGAAAATACGTAAGGTAGAATAAGATAGGCTAATTTAGAATAAGATAGTTTTAAGATTTATTTTAAGGTAGTTTATAAGTTTTATACATGGATATAAGAATACAAAAAAGTTCAGTCACTAAGTTTTTATATAATTTTCTTAGTTACAGGTAAAATTAAGTAAATGAAATAAATAAAAAAATGTTCAAGTACGGTACGTCGAAAGACATAGTTTTAAGTGTTAGGTTTAACTTAGAGCGCCCGCTTAGGGAGAGTAAGTTAGAATAAGATAGTTAAGTTAGTTAAGCTAGTTTTAAGCGTTTTTGTCTAGCAATTAAGTTACAATGAATTTAAAAAATAAAAATGTATTGAAAATGATAATGACACCCGAAGGAAGGTGTGTTGAACTTTTTGCTGAGATTAACAATTTGACTCAGCTTGTAAATGACCCTAAACTTATACCGGACATTGTAAGTCATTCCGCCAACACCTTGGACTTGTTTCTTATTTCTCACCCTGATTAATACACCATTGATGTTCTAGCGCCTCTAGGTCGGTCTGACCACAATACCGTATCAGCTAAATTCTCGTACTCTGACCACACAGTTAAAGAAAAAACACCTAAAAGAAAAGTATGGCAATACGAGAAAGCCAACTGGAGCGGCCTTAATAGCTTCTTTAGGAGTTTTAAATGGTCGCTATGCTTCCTCGTATGCGACGTGGAAGCCGCTGCTGATATGATCACTAACACTATACTCTTAGGTATGAATGACTTTATTCCTAACAGGATAAAGAGCATTAAACCTAAGGCAAACTCGTGGTTTAACCAGAGCTGTAAAGAGGCTATCAGGTTAAAAGAAGTAAGTTTTCGGTCATATAAAGCCGACAAATCTGAGGAAAACTGAATGAAGTTTAAACAAGCCAGAAAAGACTGCAATGCATCCCAGCTGTCAGCTCCTTAGACAAAGCCAATCTGCTTGCTGCTCACTTTGCAGCGAACTTCACGCTACAAGATAATGCTTTGTCTCCATCTGCATTTGAGAGCCTCAAATGTCCAACGCACAGGTCCACTTTCGTACTCGTACAGTTGCAGGAGTACTCAAAGGTCTTAACATACACAAATCCGCTGGTCCAGATTGTTTTGTCTCCGACTTTCTTTCTCATTTTTATAAACGATCTCTTGTCTGCAACTTCTAATCCAATCCATAGCTTCGCTGATGACAGTACCCTCAGTTTTTCATATTCGTTCCCTAACTCATGTCCTTGCTCTTCGGCCGTAGAAGGGGAATGGCAACGTATGTTAAACACATTAAATTCCGACCTGGACAGCATAATTAAATGGGGTTCAACCAACCGCGAGGAATTAAATGCTTCCAAAACACAATGCTGTCTTCTGTCTCTCAAGCGAAACCAAAACCCGCAACCATTATCCATGGATGGTACCTGCATCATTGAAACCGAAAGACTTGCCATTCTCGGTATGTGTATTAATAACCATCATCGATGGAGTGATCACATATTCGAGGTCGCCAAAAATGCTGCAAAATGTGTAGGATTCCTTTAACGGTGCAAGAAATATTTTACCCCGTCTAATCTGGCCTCAGTTTATAAGGCATTCATCCGCCCTAAGCTGGAATATAACGCCCATATCTGGTCTGGTGTACCCAAGACCGTTCTGCACATTCTTGATAGGGTACTAAATAGGGCGTTCAAACTTATAGGTGATAGAGACATTGTGAATTCCATTCATTCATTAGAACATCGGAGAAATGTCTCCTGTCTCTCCCGGTTTTATCGTTTTTTCCACAAAAAATGCTCCAGCGAAATAGCCAGTTGCATTCCTCCCCTTCAAAATTTCACCCGCAATATTCGACATGCTTCGAATGCACTTCAGTTTTCCCTAAAGTCTAACTTTGGTCGTACTGTTAAATATAGGGATTCGTTTATAAGCCGAACGACACGAATGTGGAATGATCTACCAAGCTCTGTATTTTCCCATCACTACAACCTTGAAACATTTAAAGCCAACGTGCATAGGCTTCTCCTCTGTTCCTCTTTCCCTTGTCCTTAAAAGCCCGTGCCCTGTAATAGTATCATATTCCTTTTGGCGCGCGCGAATTATATAAAAAAAAAAATCACTCCAAAACGTCTTCGGCCGGCCTTCTCCTCCGTCTCTCAAAGGATTGGGAAGTTACTGTCTTGATCCAAGAACCTTGGGTTGTTAACAACCTAGTTTGTGAACTCAGGACTCCTGGATACTATTCCCTATATGTCAAGGATAAATGTAAACCTAGATCATGCATATTGGTAAAAAGTAGCATTAAGGCAGTTTTACTTCTTAATAACAGTTTTCGGGATATAACCGTAGCGTTGCTAGAAACAAGCAAACGCTCCTATTATCTAGCATCAGCTTATATTGCCCACGACATTATAGACCCTCCTGGACCCAATATGGCAAGACTGGTCGCAGACGCTGAAAAAAGTAAAACGTTAATCATGGTTGGCTGTGATGCTAATGTTCACCACTCCGCTTGGGGTAGCTCTGACATCAACCAAAGGGGTGAGTTGCTTTTTGAATATGTTCTAAAAACTAACCCCATTTTGTGTAACATCGGTAATGAACCTACATTTATAACTAGAAACCGACAGGAGTTTCTAGATATAACCCTTGTCTCCGACAATATTAATCAAATGATCAAGAACTGGAAGGTATCTGGTGAACTCTTTTCCTGACCACCGGTACATTCAATTTAGTCTTGATGACGATCCTCTAGGCCCATTGGTTTACAGAAATATCCGTAATACTAACTGGCTCAAATATAGGGAAACTTTAAAGAAATTAGTTAATTCCGACACTTTAAAGTTGTCTTCCTCTTGTCTTTTGGTTAGGGTTAGGGGCAAGAAAAAACCACACTGGTGGATGCATCTGACTGGGACTCGTACAAAGAATCCTAAAAATATATAAAAAAGAATAGAGGACAGTCAAACGTAATTCCTAATTAGAGAAAATTACAGACTTTCTGCCCTGCTAAAGTGGACTGAGAACAGTAATATAATTCCGGATAACCAATTCGGTTTTAAGGCGGGGCATGATACAATACATGCCGCGTCTAAACTGGTATCGGATATCCAATGGAACAAAAGCAAGAAACAGTGCACGGGTGCCTGCCTGATTGACTTGGAGAAGGCCTTCGACACCGTATGGTTAGACGGACTCTTCTACAAGCTAAGCAGGCTGGGCATAAGCAAACCACTGCTGTACATACTTCATAACATGCTCACCCGTAGACAGTTCATTGTCAAAAATGGCAAGGTGACTTCTGCTGGAACATTTCTAATTAAAAACGGTCTGCAACAAGGTGCGGTTAATTCACCGATCCTTTTCAACATTTACACGAGCGATCTCATAGGATCACTTCACCATGCCATAGCATACGCAGACGACTTGATCGCGTACAGATTCAAAAATCGAGGTCATTGCAATTCTCTTGCAACGTGACTTCGATAAGATTCAGCGATATTGCGATGACTGGAAGTTGAAGATCTACTTCCAGAAATCGGAAACCATTCCTTTTAGGACGCCGTTGTCTGGGGCCTCTAGGGATACCAGAAAGAATTGGCGAAAGTTCTCAATCGTGGGACCGCACGAACAGCCACTTGCGAGTCGAAGTGTAGTCAGATACCTGGGGCTCTGGTTAGACCAATATCTATATTTTAACAAACATATAGATGCTGCTCTGGCCAGAGCCAAAGGTGCTTTTGCCCTTATAAAGAGACTTTTTTATAGCAAGCAACTCGATGCAAGGGTAAAGGTAATCTGCTACATGGCCCTCATTAGGCCCATGCTCGTATATGGATGTCCCGTGTGGTTCAACGTGGGAGCAAGCTTGTTGGAAAAGATTCGGGTGTTTGAGAGGGCTTGCCTTCGGGCTTCCCTTCATTTGTACAGAACACCAGAGTCCCAGTATATAAAATTCTATCCCAATGAGGTCCTATACAACAGGGCTAACCTAATAAGAGTGGATAATTTCGTTATCAAGCCGATTCGAAGGCACATTGCAAGAGCAATGAGCTCGACGAACAACCTGATCGCCGGGGCTTATTACCCCAATTACGAGTATCACGAGAGAGTGCGCCTTAACGGCTTTGTTCCCCCAGAGGCGTTCCTCTATTTTGATAAGAAAGGTCTGATCCAGGACAGATTGGTGGTACCGCTAATCTTTCACTTTGCTCGGACAGCTGTGGATAGGCGACTCAACTACGACAGAGACGTTGCACATGGCAGTGTGCAGGGCGGTATCGGGTCGCGATATTTATGACGTACAACGCCAGTACGGTCATTTCTGGTGGCTAGCCCAAAAGAGAGGAAACTCCTTCTTCGTTTCATCCTAATCCAGGGTAGCCTGTTGGATGTTTGAGGTTGGCTGTTCTATTCCATGGGCGACTTACATAGTTTAGGTTTAGGTAGTTTAGCTTGTAGGTAATAATTAACAAAAAAAATAAAAAATATATATAAAAAATTAAAAAAAAAAAAATTATATCCACAGCACTTGGATGAAAAAATTAAAAAAAAAGCACAAAAAACACAAAAAATACAAAAAAAAAAAAACAGCACTCGATAAAAAAAAAAAAAAATTTACGTAGAAAATACGTAAGGTAGAATAAGATAGGCTAATTTAAAATAAGATAGTTTTAAGATTTATTTTAAGGTAGTTTATAAGTTTTATACATGTATATAAGAATACAAAAAAGTTCAGTCACTAAGTTTTTATATAATTTTCTTAGTTACAGGTAAAATTAAGTAAATGAAATAAATAAAAAAATGTTCAAGTACGGTACGTCGAAAGACATAGTTTTAAGTGTTAGGTTTAACTTAAAGCGCCCGCTTAGGGCCAGTAAGTTAGAATAAGATAGTTAAGTTAGTTAAGCTAGTTTTAAGCGTTTTTGTCTAGCAATTAAGTTACAATGAATTTAAAAAATAAAAATGTATTAAAAATGAAAATGACACCCGAAGGAAGGTGTGTTGAACTTTTTGCTGAGATTAACAATTTGACTCAGCTTGTAAATGACCCTAAACTTATACCGGACATTGTAAGTCATTCCGCCAACACCTTGAACTTGTTTCTTATTTCTCACCCTGATAAATACACCATTGATGTTCTAGCGCCTCTAGGTCGGTCTGACCACAATACCGTATCAGCTAAATTCTCGTACTCTGACCACACAGTTAAAGAAAAAACACCTAAAAGAAAAGTATGGCAATACGAGAAAGCCAACTGGAGCGGCCTTAATAGCTTCTTTAGGAGTTTTAAATGGTTGCTATGCTTCCTCGTATGCGACGTGGAAGCCGCTGCTGATATGATCACTAACACTATACTCTTAGGTATGAATGACTTTATTCCTAACAGGATAAAGAGCATTAAACCTAAGGTAAACTCGTGGTTTGACCAGAGCTGTAAAGAGGCTATCAGGTTAAAAGAAGTAAGTTTTCGGTCATATAAAGCCGACAAATCTGAGGAAAACCGAATGAAGTTTAAACAAGCCAGAAAAGACTGCAATGCATTCCAACTGTCAGCTCCTTAGACAAAGCCAATCTGCTTGCTGCTCACTTTGCAGCGAACTTCACGCTACAAGATAATGCTTTGTCTCCATCTGCATTTGAGAGCCTCAAATTTCCAACGGACAGGTCCACTTTCGCACTCGTACAGTTGCAGGAGTACTCAAAGGTCTTAACATACACAAATCCGCTGGTCCAGATGGTATCCCCCCCCCCCCCATAGTTCTGAAGAGGTGTTCTTCTACGCTGGCAAAACTTTGCATTAGCTTTTCCGTCTATCCTACTTTTCAGGGCTCTTTCCGAGTAGATGGAAAACAGCATTTGTCCAGCCCGTCCCTAAAAAAGGCGAATCTTCCTCCCCGTCCAACTACCGACCCATTGCACTTACGTCCCTTCTTTCCAAGGTCATGGAAACGCTCGTTTCACGAAAACCCCTTAATGACCGGCAGTTTGGTTTTCGTAGCAACAGGTCCACTGGTGATTTGATGGCATATCTCATCGAGAAGTGGAACCAATCTCTCCATCACTTCGGCGAAACCAAGATGGTTGCGTTTGATATTTCAAAGGCATTTGACAGAGTTTGGCATCAGGCTCTTTTATCGAAAATGCGTGCATATGGCATCGATGAGTCTCTTTTTCAATGGATTAAAACTTACCTTTCGGGGCGTTCAATACAAGTTGTTTTGGACGGCTTCAAGTCAGCAATTCACCAAATAAATGCTGGCTCTGTTTTGTCTCCGACTCTCTTTCTCATTTTTATAAACGATCTCTTGTCTGCAACTTCTAATCCAATCCATAGCTTCGCTGATGACAGTACCCTCAGTTTTTCATATTCGTTCCCTAACTCATGTCCTTGCTCTTCGGCCGTAGAAGGGGAATGGCAACGTATGTTAAACACATTAAATTCCGACCTGGACAGCATAATTAAATGGGGTTCAACCAACCGCGAGGAATTAAATGCTTCCAAAACACAATGCTGTCTTCTGTCTCTCAAGCGAAACCAAAACCCGCAACCATTATCCATGGATGGTACCTGCATCATTGAAACCGAAAGACTTGCCATTCTCGGTATGTGTATTAATAACCATCATCGATGGAGTGATCACATATTCGAGGTCGCCAAAAATGCTGCAAAATGTGTAGGATTCCTTAAACGGTGCAAGAAATATTTTACCCCGTCTAATCTGGCCTCAGTTTATAAGGCATTCATCCGCCCTAAGCTGGAATATAACGCCCATATCTGGTCTGGTGTACCCAAGACCGTTCTGCACATTCTTGACAGGGTACTAAATAGCGCGTTCAAACTTATAGGTGATAGAGACATTGTGAATTCCATTCATTCATTAGAACATCGGAGAAATGTCTCCTGTCTCTCCCGGTTTTATCGTTTTTTCCACAAAAAATGCTCCAGCGAAATAGCCAGTTGCATTCCTCCCCTTCAAAATTTCACCCGCAATATTCGACATGCTTCGAATGCACTTCAGTTTTCCCTAAAGCCTAACTTCGGTCGTACTGTTAAATATAGGGATTCGTTTATAAGCCGAACGACACGAATGTGGAATGATCTACCAAGCTCTGTATTTTCCCATCACTACAACCTTGAAACATTTAAAGCCAACGTGCATAGGCTTCTCCTCTGTTCCTCTTTCCCTTGTCCTTAAAAGCCCGTGCCCTGTAATAGTATAAAGGTATTCATATTCCTTTTGGCTCGCGCGAATTATATAAAAAAAAAAATCACTCCAAAACGTCTTCGGCCGGCCTTCTCCTCCGTCTCTCAAAGGATTGGGAAGTTATTGTCTTGATCCAAGAACCTTGGGTTGTTAACAACCTAGTTTGTGAACTCAGGACTCCTGGATACTATTCCCTATATGTCAAGGATAAATTTAAACCTAGATCGTGCATATTGGTAAAAAGTAGCATTAAGGCAGTTTTACTTCTTAATAACAGTTTTCGGGATATAACCGTAGCGTTGCTAGAAACAAGCAAACGCTCCTATTATCTAGCATCAGCTTATATCGCCCACGACATTATAGACCCTCCTGGACCCAATATGGCAAGACTGGTCGCAGACGCTGAAAAAAGTAAAACGTTAATCATGGTTGGCTGTGATGCTAATGTTCACCACTCCGCTTGGGGTAGCTCTGACATCAACCAAAGGGGTGAGTTGCTTTTTGAATATGTTCTAAAAACTAACCCCATTTTGTGTAACATCGGTAATGAACCTACATTTATAACTAGAAACCGACAGGAGTTTCTAGATATAACCCTTGTCTCCGACAATATTAATCAAATGATCAAGAACTGGAAGGTATCTGGTGAACTCTTTTCCTGACCACCGGTACATTCAATTTAGTCTTGATGACGATCCTCTAGGCCCATTGGTTTACAGAAATATCCGTAATACTAACTGGCTCAAATATAGGGAAACTTTAAAGAAATTAGTTAATTCCGACACTTTAAAGTTGTCTTCCTCTTGTCTTTTGGTTAGGGTTAGGGGCAAGAAAAAACCACACTGGTGGATGCATCTAACTGGGACTCGTACAAAGAATCCTAAAAATATATAAAAAAGAATAGAGGAAAGTCAAACGTAATTCCTAATTGGAGAAAATTACAGACTTTCTGCCCTGCTAAAGTGGACTGAGAACAGTAATATAATTCCGGATAACCAATTCGGTTTTAAGGCGGGGCATGATACAATACATGCCGCGTCTAAACTGGTATCGGATATCCAATGGAACAAAAGCAAGAAACAGTGCACGGGTGCCTGCCTGATTGACTTGGAGAAGGCCTTCGACACCGTATGGTTAGACGGACTCTTCTACAAGCTAAGCAGGCTGGGCATAAGCAAACCACTGCTGTACATACTTCATAACATGCTCACCCGTAGACAGTTCATTGTCAAAAATGGCAAGGTGACTTCTGCTGGAACATTTCTAATTAAAAACGGTCTGCAACAAGGTGCGGTTAATTCACCGATCCTTTTCAACATTTACACGAGCGATCTCATAGGATCACTTCACCATGCCATAGCATACGCAGACGACTTGATCGCGTACAGATTCAAAAATCGAGGTCATTGCAATTCTCTTGCAACGTGACTTCGATAAGATTCAGCGATATTGCGATGACTGGAAGTTGAAGATCTACTTCCAGAAATCGGAAACCATTCCTTTTAGGACGCCGTTGTCTGGGGCCTCTAGGGATACCAGAAAGAATTGGCGAAAGTTCTCAATCGTGGGACCGCACGAACAGCCACTTGCGAGTCGAAGTGTAGTCAGATACCTGGGGCTCTGGTTAGACCAATATCTATATTTTAACAAACATATAGATGCTGCTCTGGCCAGAGCCAAAGGTGCTTTTGCCCTTACAAAGAGACTTTTTTATAGCAAGCAACTCGATGCAAGGGTAAAGGTAATCTGCTACATGGCCCTCATTAGGCCCATGCTCGTATATGGATGTCCCGTGTGGTTCAACGTGGGACCAAGCTTGTTGGAAAAGATTCGGGTGTTTGAGAGGGCTTGCCTTCGGGCTTCCCTTCATTTGTACAGAACACCAGAGTCCCAGTATATAAAATTCTATCCCAATGAGGTCCTATACAACAGGGCTAACCTAATAAGAGTGGATAATTTCGTTATCAAGCCGATTCGAAGGCACATTGCAAGAGCAATGAGCTCGACGAACAACCTGATCGCCGGGGCTTATTACCCCAATTACGAGTATCACGAGAGAGTGCGCCTTAACGGCTTTGTTCCCCCAGAGGCGTTCCTCTATTTTGATAAGAAAGGTCTGATCCAGGACAGATTGGCGGTACCGCTAATCTTTCACTTTGCTCGGACAGCTGTGGATAGGCGACTCAACTACGACAGAGACGTTGCACATGGCAGTGTGCAGGGCGGTATCGGGTCGCGATATTTATGACGTACAACGCCAGTACGGTCATTTCTGGTGGCTAGCCCAAAAGAGAGGAAACTCCTTCTTCGTTTCATCCTAATCCAGGGTAGCCTGTTGAATGTTTGAGGTTGGCTGTTCTATTCCATGGGCGACTTACATAGTTTAGGTTTAGGTAGTTTAGCTTGTAGGTAATAATTAACAAAAAAAAATAAAAAATATATATAAAAAATTAAAAAAAAAAAAATTATATCCACAGCACTTGGATGAAAAAATTAAAAAAAAAGCACAAAAAACACAAAAAATACAAAAAAAAAAAAACAGCACTCGATAAAAAAAAACAAAAAAAAAAAAAAATTTACGTAGAAAATACGTAAGGTAGAATAAGATAGGCTAATTTAAAATAAGATAGTTTTAAGATTTATTTTAAGGTAGTTTATAAGTTTTATACATGTATATAAGAATACAAAAAAGTTCAGTCACTAAGTTTTTATATAATTTTCTTAGTTACAGGTAAAATTAAGTAAATGAAATAAATAAAAAAATGTTCAAGTACGGTACGTCGAAAGACATAGTTTTAAGTGTTAGGTTTAACTTAAAGCGCCCGCTTAGGGCCAGTAAGTTAGAATAAGATAGTTAAGTTAGTTAAGCTAGTTTTAAGCGTTTTTGTCTAGCAATTAAGTTACAATGAATTTAAAAAATAAAAATGTATTAAAAATGAAAATGACACCCGAAGGAAGGTGTGTTGAACTTTTTGCTGAGATTAACAATTTGACTCAGCTTGTAAATGACCCTAAACTTATACCGGACATTGTAAGTCATTCCGCCAACACCTTGAACTTGTTTCTTATTTCTCACCCTGATAAATACACCATTGATGTTCTAGCGCCTCTAGGTCGGTCTGACCACAATACCGTATCAGCTAAATTCTCGTACTCTGACCACACAGTTAAAGAAAAAACACCTAAAAGAAAAGTATGGCAATACGAGAAAGCCAACTGGAGCGGCCTTAATAGCTTCTTTAGGAGTTTTAAATGGTTGCTATGCTTCCTCGTATGCGACGTGGAAGCCGCTGCTGATATGATCACTAACACTATACTCTTAGGTATGAATGACTTTATTCCTAACAGGATAAAGAGCATTAAACCTAAGGTAAACTCGTGGTTTGACCAGAGCTGTAAAGAGGCTATCAGGTTAAAAGAAGTAAGTTTTCGGTCATATAAAGCCGACAAATCTGAGGAAAACCGAATGAAGTTTAAACAAGCCAGAAAAGACTGCAATGCATTCCAACTGTCAGCTCCTTAGACAAAGCCAATCTGCTTGCTGCTCACTTTGCAGCGAACTTCACGCTACAAGATAATGCTTTGTCTCCATCTGCATTTGAGAGCCTCAAATTTCCAACGGACAGGTCCACTTTCGCACTCGTACAGTTGCAGGAGTACTCAAAGGTCTTAACATACACAAATCCGCTGGTCCAGATGGTATCCCCCCCCCCCCCCATAGTTCTGAAGAGGTGTTCTTCTACGCTGGCAAAACTTTGCATTAGCTTTTCCGTCTATCCTACTTTTCAGGGCTCTTTCCGAGTAGATGGAAAACAGCATTTGTCCAGCCCGTCCCTAAAAAAGGCGAATCTTCCTCCCCGTCCAACTACCGACCCATTGCACTTACGTCCCTTCTTTCCAAGGTCATGGAAACGCTCGTTTCACGAAAACCCCTTAATGACCGGCAGTTTGGTTTTCGTAGCAACAGGTCCACTGGTGATTTGATGGCATATCTCATCGAGAAGTGGAACCAATCTCTCCATCACTTCGGCGAAACCAAGATGGTTGCGTTTGATATTTCAAAGGCATTTGACAGAGTTTGGCATCAGGCTCTTTTATCAAAAATGCGTGCATATGGCATCGATGAGTCTCTTTTTCAATGGATTAAAACTTACCTTTCGGGGCGTTCAATACAAGTTGTTTTGGACGGCTTCAAGTCTGCAATTCACCAAATAAATGCTGGTGTTCCCCAAGGCTCTGTTTTGTCTCCGACTCTCTTTCTCATTTTTATAAACGATCTCTTGTCTGCAACTTCTAATCCAATCCATAGCTTCGCTGATGACAGTACCCTCAGTTTTTCATATTCGTTCCCTAACTCATGTCCTTGCTCCAAAAAACCAACCTTTCAAGTCTGATTGCGCAGGACAAACTCCTTTGGGCGCTACAAAGCTTCAAACCATATAAATCCGCTATACTAGACGGCATAACATCTGCTGAACTACAAATGTCATCTGACATTATCCAGCCAGTTCCAAAAAATATTTTTCAGAGCTGTCTGATTCTGGTCCATATTCCGCATATATGGAGAGAAGTCAATGTGGTATTCATACCCAAAGCTGGTAAATATTCACATGCCAGTCCAAAACACCTCAGACCTATTAGTCTATCACCTTTCCTTCTAAAAACACTAAAACGAATGATTGATATGCAATTATGTGATAGTATTGACACACGACTACTGTCCACGGCTCAACATGCATACTGTAAGGGCAAATCAGTCGAAATAGCATTGCATACGTTATTCAATGAAATCGAATACTCCATTGAAGATAGATAGTTCTCTTGGCGAGCTAATTAAGTACTCAAAGCTATGTGGGTCATCTGTCAGAAGAAATATCAGCAGGGGTACCCCTCAAGGTGGCGTCCTATCCCCACTTCTTTGGAATCTGGTGGTCAAAGAACTACTGTTGAAGCTGAGGGTTGCGATGTTATCGCTTACGCGGACGATGTTGCTATAGCAGTCCCCGGTAAACACCTCACTACCTTAAAAGAGCTCCTACAAAACGAGCTTTGAATAAGCTATCTACATGGATAGCTCGGTGTGGTCTAGGGGTGACCCACAAAACCGAACTAGTCCTCTTCTCAAGGAAATACAAAATCAAACCTATTGACCCTCCATCCCTTAATGGAACGAGCTTAATTTTCTCCAACGAAGCAAAATACCTGGGTCTTATTTTCGATAGGAAACTGAGTTGGAAACCTAATACACAGGACAGAGTTAAGAAAGCCACTGTCGCACTCTTCTCTTGCCAAAAAGCCATTGGGTGCAAAAGGGGCTTAGAACCCAGACTAACACACTGGCTCTATATCTCGGTCATTAGACCGATTATCATGTATATGGTAGTTGTCTGGTGGACTGCCTTGGATAAGTCAATAAACCAGAAGTTATTACGCAAAGTCCAACGTTCAGCTTGTCTGTGTATTAGTGGAGCACTGCGGACGACACCTTCCGCAGCTATGGACATTCATTTTCATTTAACACCCCTTGATATTGTAATATGCGAGCTACGGCTCGAGTAGATAAAACAATGTTCTGTGAAATTATTTCTTTATTTTCTAGTCTATAGAACAATTCAGGTTCACACTATACTATTCTTCGCAATTCTTTTCTTACAAGGTCTCTGTCCTCTCAAATCACTTTATCTCCTTTCAATTACTTAATTCACAAATCCAAACTAATTACTTCTTCTTGTTAAATCTCAACTTTCAATTTATCACAAAATTACAACTTCGCCCATTATCACTTTTCTAATCTCTTCGCCACAGTTTAGAAACTACTGCACCTTCTCAATCGCCATCTGTCCTTATATAGCAGAAGTTTCAGATAGCCAGAAACTTCTAGCAAATTCTTCGACCACTGGAACAAGAGAAATTCTGTTGTAATAATTCTTGCAGTTATAATTCCCTCTTATCCGTGATATTATCCGTCTCTTTCGTTGACATGAGCTGTGGAGACTTCATCGCAGTCACGAACCTCGAATGAAAGGACAGTTCGGACCAAAATTCTGCCAGAATGAAAAGACACTTCGGAATTTGTTGCATCATACTTTTAGGGAGCGTAGTTATTATTATGCTACACTGCCCCCCTCTTAGACGTGTTCGTCCCGAACAAGTGCATCCTCATTTCAGCCATTGTATCGACTCAGTCGGTCCACATGAACCACTTTCATTTTGGCCCTTGGTCCTCGCTGGATGCGGTAGACAACATCGTTGATGCGGGTTACTATTCTGTAGGGACCCTCCCAGTTCCGCTGCAATTTAGGTGATTTCCCCTTTTGGCGATGGGGATTATACAGCCACACCAGATCTCCTTCCTGGAATCCTGACGTTGTTGCCTTGTCATCATACCTGGTCTTCATGCGGTCGCTCGTCATCTTAATCTGGCTTCTGGTCCTTTGGTGTATGTCCCTAAGCCTTTCCCTAAGGTCCGCCACGTACTCTTCTTCATTTCCGGGCTCATTGGTAGGAGATCCAAATTTCACCTCACTGGGTAAACGAGCTATTCCACCAAATAAGATTTCGAACGGCGTATGTCGAGTAGTGCTATGCACGGCACTTCTATAGGCCATCAAAAACAAGGGAATATGCCGGTCCCAATCCCGTTGGTAGTCACCTACGACCTTCGAGAGATGTTAGTCCAAAGTCCTATTGAAACGCTCCACCATACCGTCCGACTGTCGATGAAGCGGTTTTGTCCTTGTCTTTTTGATTCCGAGTAGTTGACACATCTCTTGGAAGATTCTTGACTCGAAGTTCCGCCCTTGGTCAGAATGCAATTCCAAGGGCACACCGAATCTGCTAACCCAATTGTAGACGATCTACTCCGCCACGGTTCTGGCTTCCTGGTTAGGGATCGGAAACGCTTCCGGCCACTTACTGAAGTAGTCCATCACTACGAGTATATACCGATTACCATTGTCGGTTTCCGGAAAGGGCCCTGCGATGTCAATGGCGATTCGTTCGAAAGGTGCTCCCACGTTGTATTGGTGCATCTTACCTCGAGTTTTGATTCTCGGACCCTTGCTAGATGCACACACGTCGCATTTTCTGCACCAGTCTTCGATATCTTCCTTCGCTTTTAACCAATAAAAACGTTCTCGTACCTTTTCTAGCGTCTTATTCACTCCCAAGTGGCCTACGGACGCCCCACCATGCATTTCCTGTAACACCTCCTTGACCCTCGTCCGCGGTACGACAAGCTGCATTACAAACGACTTTCCGTCGGAGGATTCCCATTTTCTTCTCAGAACACCTTCTTGGACATGGAGGGAGTCCCACTGCACAAAATATGCCTTTAAGGTCGGGCTTCTGTGAGAGATGTCCTGATGATCTGGTTTCTCCATGTTCTCCTTCCAGACCAGAATCGGCTCGATATCCGGGTCTTTCTTCTGAGCGTTCCGGATTTCATCTACGCTCCAGCCGGCGATAGGTTCGGCTCTCATTCTTTGGATGGAAACCAGCTCCCGTTCTTCCTGACGCGCACAATGTTTGCAATCCGTTCTAAAGGAGTTTCCCTTTACGATGCTGTATTTCGTAGTGGTAGATTTGCAGCCTTTCGATCCATCTTGCGACCTGACCCTCAGGACTCTTGAACTGTAATAGCTATTTTAAGGCTGCATGGTCTGTGCCAAGAACGAACTTCCTCCCATAGAGGTATTTGTGAAAATGCTTCGTAGCCAAGATCAAAGCTAGAAGTTCCCGCCTTGTCACGCAGTAGTTCCTTTCTGGCTTAGAGAGCACCTTGCTGAAGTACGCAACCACCTTCTCTTGGCCCTCTTGCACCTGGGAGAGTACGGCTCCTACCCCGACATTACTAGCATCTGTATCCACAATGAACGTTTCCCCGGGAGTGGGGTAAGCTAGTATCGGGGCATCGCATAGCCGTTGTTTAAGTGCCTTGAACCTCTTCTCGCACTCAACTGACCATTTGAATTGTTTTCCCTTTTCCGTCAACTGGAGCAGGCTCTTTGCGATCCCGGCAAAATCCTTCACGAACCGTCTGTAGTAGGTGGCTAGGCCCAGGAAGCTCCTTCGTTGGTGTTTATCCTTGGGGACTGGCCAATTTTTCACCGCTTCGACCTTCTCTGGATCGGTTCTCACTCCTTTCGCTGAAATTATGTGCCCTAAGTACTTGACTTTCAGGTTGAGCTTCAGGTGGGCACTTCGAAGCCTTTGAAACACATCCCTTAGATTGTCTCGGTGTTGCGCAAACGTTTTTCCTACGACGATGACATCATCCAAGTATACCAAACAGGTTTTCCATGTTAACCCTTGCAGGACACATTCCATCAATCGCTCGAAAGACGCCGGAGCATTGCACAGCCCGAAAGGCATTACCGTGAATTGCCATAGCTCATTTCCTGCGGTGAAGGCGGTTTTCTGCCGGTCTTCTGGATGGATCTGTACCTGCCAGTATCCACACCATCGGGCTCCTGATAGTGTATATAGCGTGTCGTCAATCCGTGGCAGAGGATAGCTGTCTTTCTTGGTGACGTAATTGAGCTGCCGATAGTCCACGCAGAACCGCGTGCTGCCATCTTTCCTCTTAACCACTACAACCGGTGATGCCCACGGACTTTTGGAACTTTCAATCAGACCTTCTTTCTCCATTGCCGACACCATCTCTGCAACTTCTGTCTGCTTTGCCAATGGAAGGCGCCTAGCAGGCTGACGAATTGGTCTAGTATCACCAGTGTCTATTCGATGTTGTACCAGGTGTGTTCGGCCGTATTCTCCGTCCTGTGAGGCAAATACATCAACGTATTCATTGATAAGATTCTCTGCCATAGTTCGCTGCTCCTGATTCAGCTCACTGGACTGGAGAATCGTCTCTCTCGTTTCCGCTGTCCAAGGTGATGGGAGAGGTTTTGGAGCATCACGTTCAGATATTGTTGCGACGGCGGTAATCGGCGTGCATTTTCCAGTCACCTCCCCTCGCCTTAGTTTGACAGTGTGTGGTCTTGCGTTCAAAACCCTCACTGGAACCATGGTATTCTTTGGTTCGACTAACGTCTTTCTCACGATGTAGTCTTGAGAATTCTTCTCTGGGTCTGGTTCTACTATTTAGAATCGGTGGCTCCCAAGATCACCTTCCAGCTTCGTCTAAATGATTGTCTCTGAAGACGGCGGCAAAATTTCGTCTTTGCTGATGACTGTCCTGAGAGTTACGGTATTCTCGTTTCCGTACACCATCGGAATCTCCACATTTCGATACATCAGTACTTGCATCCCGATGTCCAAGATTACTTCATTTGCTTTCATGAAGTCTATTCCGATGATGCACTCGTCGCATATATCTGCCACCAGAAACGCATGGGAGAACGTCAGTCCGGCCAGAGTAATCGTAAGACGAACTTCTCCAAACACCTTTGCCATTTCTCCTGTTGCAGTCTTCAGGCAGTAGCTGTTGGTGTTGTGCAGCCATGAGCTTCTGACGATATCTCTTCTTACAATGGAGGCGGTGGCACCTGTGTCGATGGTGGCTACTCAATTCTTCTTGTTGATTAGTGCCTCCACTGTCAGGCTCTTGTTACCCCGATTGGTTTGCGAAACTTGAATGGTGGTCCTGGGGGCCTCGATTCCTTACGCATTTCCCGACTGCTGGTTTTGGTAAGTCTGAGTGACAGCCAGATGCTTCCTCTCTGCTTCTCCTACTGGTGCAATGTGGACAATTTCCTCGTCTGGGTGCACTTCTGCACTGCCGTTGTAGGTGTATGGTTTGGTTGCAATTCCAGCAACGGATTTGACTTCCGCGAGCTCTGTCTTCATCCATGACGGCTGTTCTCTGGCATGAGCATTCCACGACGGACATTTCCCTGACACGGTGTATTCCCTGGTATGCTTGGTCCGCAGCCTTCATTGACATAGCGAATGCCAATGCCTGGGGGAGTGTTCTCTTTTCAGTCATCCTTACAGCCATTTGCAGTTGTCTGTCCTTTATGGCCTGAATAAAAGCTTCCACCGCCATTTCGTTGATAAGCTCCTCACCGGCTTCAGGGTATGAAAGATGGGCTAGTCGCTCTATATCCGCTTGCAACTGTTGGAGCGTTTCCCCCCTTTTCTGGACTCGACTACGCAGCTGAACCCTGTACGCCTTCTGCATGTGTTCATCCCCAAACCGCATCTCGATAGCCTGAACCAGAGAGTCGTAGTTCTGCTGTTTATCTTCCGGGATGGTCTGCAAGAGCTCCGCAGCTGGACCCCTCAGTACAAGTGTGAGTGCAATGGACTTCTCTTCATCGTCCCAGCTATTGGTCATTGCGGCCGCTTCGAATTGCCTTTTATAAATTGGCCATGATGTTTGACCATCGAAGATAGGAGGCTGCATCTCCTTTCTTCTCAGACCGTCAGTGGAATATTCCCGTGCTTTCTGTCTCTTCACGTTGCTGAGCTCCTTACCAAGATTTTCGACTTGCTTTCCTGCTATCTCGAATTGCGTATCCACTTTTTCAAACTGAGTCTCTATCTTCCCGAACTGAGTTTCATGTTTCTCAAAATTTTCATCGAATCTAGTTTCGACTTTTTCGAGTTGCGTCTCGACCTTCTCGATTTTCTTTTCGATCACTTCGAATTTGGATTCCAAGTTCTTGTTTTGCTCATCAAGTTTACTTTCCAGAGCATCTAGAGATCTTGTTCGTCCATTGCTTTCTTTTGTTCATCCAGCTTAAGTTCTAGAGAATTCTTTTGTTCGTCCATTGCTTTCTTTTGTTCGTCCAGCTTAAGTTTTAGAGAATTCCTTTGGTCGCCCATTGCTTTCTTTTGTTCGTCCATCGCTCTCTTTTGTTCGTCCAGCTTAAGTTCTAGAGAATTCCTTTGATCTTCTATTGCTTTTTTTTGTTCGTCCATGACTAACTTAAGTTGCAGGAGCAGGCTTGTTATACCCGGGTCGGCTGCTGTACTTGCTGGTTCCTCTTCCACGTCAAACTCTACGTCGTGCGGATTTTCACCTTCCTGCGTTACTGCTTCTTCCAGACGAATCAGTAGGGCATCTTTCCCCCAGTTGTGTCGAGGTTCCGCTTACTGAGTTCTGCCTTTAGTTGAGTTATAGTTAGTTTTCCCAATTTGCAACCCATTTTGCGCAACTAATTAACTCAACACAGAAATGGTTTTTTTTTTCTTATTTTTTTTTTTTTGCTTGTGCAATTTCACACCACGGAAATAGTTATTCACAGAATAAGTTTTATCCCGCTTCTGACACCAATGTAATATGCCAGCTACGGCTCGAGTAGATAAAACAATATTTTGTGAAATTATTTCTTTATTTTCTAGTCTATAGAACAATTCAGGTTCACACTATTCTATTCTTCGCAATTCTTTTCTTACAAGGTCTCTGTCCTCTCAAATCACTTTATCTCCTTTCAATTACTTAATTCACAAATCCAAACTAATTACTTCTTCTTGTTAAATCTCAACTTTCAATTTATCACAAAATTACAACTTCGCCCATTATCACTTTTCTAATCTCTTCGCCACAGTTTAGAAACTACTGCACCTTCTCAATCGCCATCCGTCCTTATATAGCAGAAGTTTCAGATAGCCAGAAACTTCTAGCAAATTCTTCGACCACTGGAACAAGAGAAATTCTGATGTAATAATTCTTGCAGTTATAATTCCCTCTTATCCGTGATATTATCCATCTCTTTCGTTGACATGAGCTGTGGAGACTTCATCGCAGACACGAACCTCGAATGAAAGGACAGTTCGGACCAAAGTTCTGCCAGAATGAAAAGACACTTCGGAATTTGTTGCATCATACTTTAAGGGAGCGTAGTTATTATTATGCTACAATATTTATGGCAGGCAAATGGAAGCTAACTCAGCTATTCGCATCAAAGCTACTTCACAGTGGTCTAAAAAAATGTGTGGCCACGCCTCCATCTTAAATTAATTTAATATCTTCCCTGAAGACATTGACTACACCATACCCGAATTTGATTTCTCTAAATAGGAAGCATATTAGTGCTGTTATAGGTGTCATTACTGGACACTGTCTAATAGGCAAGAATGCAACAAGGCTTTTCGTATTCTCTAACGATTTCTGCAGAAGCTGCGTGGATGGGGAGGAAAGGAGTATTCTTCACCTTCTTTGCACCTGCCTAGCTCTCTCCCAAAGAAGGAAACTCCACTTAGGAGCCTTCTGTTTCAATGACCTAAATGATCTAAATAACAATATCGTTAGGTACATTCTACGCTATATCAGAAGCTCTAAATGGTTCAACGAGTAGTTTAGAGGCCGCGTCTCAAACACATGTGGTATCACAATGGACCTATTATACGTCTAAGTGTGTTAGCTACTTTTGCTGACAGCCACTTCACTGCGCGACATCCGCTGATCTATTCGGTTACTTAAAAAGATCCTATTTCCGTATAATACTTATCTGCCTATAGACATTAGATGGCGCTTCAGGCCGGGGTGGACCTGGGTTTAGACCTGTACACGCCTGCAGAAAAACGGATAGGCGAAAGGAGGACACAAGAATAGAACAATTCGTTGTGCAGCGCACTCACACATGCAATGGCGCACTGAATAAAAACTATTGGTCTTTCTCTAGGACACAAAAACAAATAAGTAATGTATACTGTCCAGCTTCAGGATAGCATTCAAAACCAAAAAATGATTGAATTTATTTCCTATATCAAGAAAATTGTGGTATGAGAAAAGACGGAAAGTGTTTGTTTGTTTGTAGAGTGCTAAAGTAGCCTAAAAATAGAAATGAGAGCTAAAAAGTAGTCATACATATTGGATATAGTCAGTTTTAGTTGATAATTCACTTTCGTCCAGTTTCAGTTGTGGGTGGTACAGCTTGACCCCTTGCTGAAGAACAACAAATTTGTGTGAGGAGTACTATAATAGCCTAAAAATAGCCGAACGTTTTCAAATATTTGGCATTCCAAAATTCGAATGTGGATTTTAGCTTCACCGTTAAATTGCGATTTTGTACTAACATTTTTGTGAACGGGTAGTCCGATTAAATTGAAATCATACTCTTTGAAAGCCGAGAAATAGCTGATAAATATTGAATAATGTCAGTTATGGAAAATAGCTGATCTTCGTCCAGTTTACTAGAAATTGTTGAACATTTTCCAATATTTGGAAAAAGTGGAATGTACACGTTCAGCTTGATCGCAAAACTTGGGTTTGTACTAACATTTTGTGAACGGGTAGTCAGATTAAGTTTAAATCATACTCATTGGAAGACGATAAATATTGGGTAGGTGTTAGTTGAACTTCGTCTAGCTTAAGTAGCGGATGATTTAGCTTGACTGTCAACCTTTGAGTATTTACTTGCACCAGTAAGGATCAGTATTTATTTCGTGAACGTTTTCGGTCTTAAGATTTTTATCAATCTTTCCATTACTATCATAGAGGAACTCGATATAGTGGGTTTCCCAGTTCTATCTGCCCATGTATATACATATATCCGACTGGAGACTACACGGCTGAACGGATTTTTCATTCTAACCCCAAATTAAAGGTACTTTATTAATGAAAAAAAAAACGAAAAAAAAAATTGTATAAAGCTATTGGTAAAGTGCGATACTCAGCAGCCTAAAGTGAAATTTACTAGGCAACGTAGAAACGACTACACCACCAACAACCAATCGGGGACGAAAAAACTAGCGTCACCAAATTATATGTAATCAAACTTAATGCAGCAATATTTAGCTGTATTAACGGCAAACACTAACAGACAAAACTAACCGAAATCATTAAGGAGCAGGCTCTAAAAGGAACTCAGATTCCTTCCTGAACTCCTGGAACTTTGCCAGCATTAACGTTATCAGTGGAGAGAGTTCTGACCGAATATGGGGCGGATGATGTAGAGGATGTATACCTACACACTGTGATCTACAACGAAAAGACCATAGGCCCAGCAAAAAATTATCTGGAAAGATCGCCACCGTTTACTTTGATAGACTGCAAGGACAAACTGAATCTTCACAGTAAGGCAACAAAGTTATCTGAGTTATCTAATAAAATTAGTATGATATTTAATGATATTGCTGAATGCGCAGTATTCACTGATTACCAAACATTAATTGTCAATAATTAAGTAGTTTTTTATCCTAAAACTAAAATAAATTGTATAGGGTGACCAGATAAGAACGATAGAAAAAGAAGTTTAAATAAAACAACAATAGTGAAAGATATCAAATTGAGTCTTGCTTTATTTTGAAGCTACATTCATGCTATTATGTACGGAATAGCACATCATTTAAATGGCCGCCTCGGCTTCGCTGGCAGTGCTTCAAGCGGTCAGTCCAAATTTTGATGACTCTAGCGTCTCGAATGTTTGCCACGAGTTCGTCCAGAGGTTGGCTTGTTAGCGTAGACTAAGGACTTGACGTAGCCCCAGAGAAAATAATCGAGGGGTGTCAAGCCGCATGATCGCGGTGGCCAATAGATGACCGCTCGCCGTGAGATACCCCAGACGCCAAATTTTTTCCTTCACCACTTCGAGCGTTGCGTCGCATGTATAGCATGTAGCGCCGTCTTGTTGGAACCACAGCTGGGATATATCGATATTGTCGAGCTCTGGTCACAGAAAGTCAGTTAACATAGCTCTGTACAGAGGACCATTGACGGTAACGGTGTTGATGTCGCCGTACTATAAACTGCACCAAACAGTCAATCTTTGTGGATGCATTGATGCTGAGCCAAAAATGGGCCTCGTCCGAGAAGATGATTTTTTGGCCGAAATCCGGATCTCCGGCCAACATTTTCAGCGCCCAAGTAGCGAACTCACGGCGTTGTCTATGGTCGTCCGGCTTCACTTCTTGCGTCAGCACAATCTTATACGGATGTAGGCCCAAATCCCACCGCAAAATAAGTCTGGTTGACTCTCTGGCGATGCCCAATTCAGCTGACCGGCGCCGAATCGAAATTTCTGGGTCTTCTTCGATGATGGCCACTACGGCGGCTATAATTTCATCACTTCCCACCGGTCTCTGTCTGGTTGGTGACTTAAGGTCCAAAAGAGTGTACTCATGCTCAATCTTTTCTACGGTGCGACGAATTGCCTGCGGACTGGAGCCATGATGACGACCAACCTCACGACGAAATTCACGTTGCGTATTTACAACTGAGCCGGAATTTCGATAATATTTTTGAATAATTTCCACACCTTCAGGAAGCGTCAAACGATGCATAATGAAATGGCCTTACTGTATATTTTGACAGCTTGATACCATTGGTAACTTTGGCAGTTGCTGAAACATAACAATTGGAAAAACTATGATTGCTATCTGGTCAGCCTTTAGTAGAGCCTTTAGCAGCAGATGTATAATCAATTTGCCCTAGCGGAAACTGGACTGATATTACATAAATATCGGTCAAGGCAATTTTAATTTAGAAGAGGTCAAGGATAAAAAAACACAATCTTGCTTAGAGTAACTGAAAGTAAGTTTTATTGACAACTGTGGCCACATATATGTATACTCAGAATAATTTTAACAATAGTTCAGGACAAAATCGAAGCAATTTTAATAATAGCTATGGTAGAAGGCAGTCTAGAAGTCAATAAAATTTTAGGAACTATATGTAGCAATAATTTACCGCAACAGATGGAAGTTGACACCATTAGTAATAGAAAAGAAGTTAAGCAGTTAGAAGATGCCGAGGTTTTTATAAACTAGCCTCGGATTAAAATTAAATTTGTATTATTCTGACTATTAATAAAAAATAACATATCGGTTTGATAGATAGTATTTCTACCATTAATTTATTAAATTCAAACAAATTGAGAAATGGAGTATATGCAAATATGTATCTGTTTCTCTTTTCCACACTACTGACTATCGTAATTTTTATCATATTTCGTCTCATCGTCTATTCAAAAAACTTCCTCAATCATTTAGAACAATCACTTTACCTGGAATGTTTCTTAAACTAGTAAAAACTTGGCTTCTCAAGTTCAGCTTCATTGGCATAGAATCTATTCTTTCTGCCTATCTGGTTTAATTTAAATCGTATGTTTTTCTTACACACTATTTGATGTTATAAAGTAAATATGTTTTCTTCCGATACTCCTTAATAATGTTTAATAAAAATACTGACATTTCTAATTTTTTTCAAGGGTCACCCCACCCAAATAAACTAATTTAAAACTGCCTATAATTCCCATTGAAGTGGCTCTCAACACTATTTTTTTTACTTATGTATACAAAATACAGAATGCTACATGAATATCTTATATTTTATATCTATTTCAAGTTTTATTGTCATGTTAATTTTCGTATAGTGAAGTAATATTGAATTTATGTAAGGAATTTTGAACAAAATCTAATCTAATCTAAAAATTTAGGAGGGCAAATACCCATTACCCATTAACACCATAGACAGACAAGTAAGTAAAAATACGGAATATGTAAAAACTAGATGCCCAGAGGAGTGTAAACAACTTAACAATGCTAGGATAGGATGGGTAACTATTAGTTTAGAAAAAGAATATGAATTTTTGGTAGAAATGAACTGGATTGATAAAAATGTTGCATTAATAGACGTAGAAAGTCAGGAAATTCTGCTGGAGAACGATGTATGAATACCATTCTTAAATAAAAGAATTGAAAGTGAGTTGAATATCTTAAAAGGAGGTGAACTAGAAAATATAAATTTAGACCACTTAAGCAGAGAGAAGCAACAAAAACTCAGTCTAATAGAAAAGTACAAGATTGTTATATAAAGACAAGGACAAGCTTACAAATACCCCCAGTATATTATAATATTGTAATATGCGCGCTACGGCTCGAGTAGATAAAACAATATTCTGTGAAATTATTTCTTTATTTTCTAGTCTATAGAACAATTCAAGTTCACACTATACTATTCTTCGCAAACTCCTTCCTTACAAGGTCTCTTTCTTCTCAAATCACTTTATCTCCTTTCAATTACTTAATTCACAAATCCAAACCAATTACTTCTTCTTGCTAACTCCCAACTTTCAATTTTCACAAAATTACAACTTCGGCTGTTATCACTTTTCCAATCTCCCCGTGCAGTTCAGAACCAACTGCCGGGTCTCGACCGCCATCTGTCCTTAAATAGCCGCATTTCTAATAGCCAGAAACTAGCAAATTCTTCGACCACTGGAACAAGAAAATTCTGATGTAATAATTCCAGGATGACAGCTGCAGCCTTGTTCTCTCTTGTTCTCTCTTATCCGTGATATTATCCGAACTGTGGAAACTAATTGCAGACACGAACCTCGAATGAAAAGACACTTCGGAATAAAACTATGCCAGAATGAAAAGACACTTCGGAATTTGTTGCATTATGCTACATTGTGTTACAATATAATATATGAAATTAAAACTACAACAAATGAACAAATAAGCCCCAAGTTATACAACTGCCCACAACAACATGAAGCAGAATTCAGGAAGTAGATGAAACAGATGGAGGCGCAAGGCATAATTAGGAAAAGCAAAACCATATATACTTACATAGTTCCCTTATCATAGTAATACCGAAGAAAAATGATAATTCGGAAATAAACAAATTTAGGATAGTGGTAGAATATAGAATACTTAATCAAGTTACAGTTGACGATAAATACTCACTTTACAATATAAAAAGTATATGGGATAAGTTGGGCAAAGCCCAGTATTTTTCTTCGCTAGATCTGGTTAAAGGATATCACCAGATTTTGGTAGCAAAGTAGGACATTGAAAAGACGATGAAAATACGTTAAGAAGCTAAACTCCCGCAACTTTTCAACGTTTAAATAATAAAATATTAAGAAATTAAC
The DNA here is from genome assembly GCA_963082735.1 of Pocota personata. NCBI lineage: Eukaryota > Metazoa > Arthropoda > Insecta > Diptera > Syrphidae > Pocota > Pocota personata. The sequence continues at coordinate 81,916,507 of OY720429.1, forward strand.
ATTAATAAAAATATGTGTAGTATTAGTCGACGATATTCTTATTTTTTGATCACCTGAATTCATTGAAAAACGTTTATGCAACACAAATGGCGCACAATTTAAAATACAGGCTGAAAATGTTTTAGTACTTACGAAAGAGGCGATGAAACCTAATTCTAATGAAATAGAGAATGTAATGCGAATTGAACTAACAAGAACTGAGAAACAACTTAAAAGTTTCTTAGGAATGACAGCCTTCTACAGAAAAAGCATAATGGATTATAGCATAGTCTTTGATAGAACATTTGAAAAATATCTGAAAATTAACACTAATGATCTTCAGTACATTGAAGCTTTTAAAAGGTTATTTTAATAAAGAATTTCTGGGTATAGTCTATGCGGTAAGTTATTTCATACTATATTTATATGGTAAACAATTTTGAATTATCACGGATCATGTACATACCAATAAAGTATCTAAATTCTGAGCATAAAGGAAAAGAGTGTTCCCAAAGAAATCAGAGGTGGTTTCCTAAATTGCAGCAATATAACTCTGAAATTAGCAAAGAAAACAAAACTGTCCCTTGCCTTTGTAGGTTAGAAAATAGTCCACAAATAAATGAAATGTGAATCCAATGTGTACCTGTCTGACACCTGTATTGAGTAGAAGAGTAATTACGAGACCATATATGTACGAGTATGTATTAAAGAAGAGATAGTAAATAAATACAAAACGCAGATACATAGCTCTAACTCATAGGAACAAAAATTATACGGAAAATGAAAATGAAAAAAACGAGCATTAAAGAAATATTGAAAAGATATGTAAAATAAGGACACATAGGAATATATTCAGAAGTAGACGACAGTGAATATAACAAATTACAAAAAATTATTATAAAAGTTTTTTCAGGTGATCAAAGTTTACAATTGATAACAGTAACAAAAAGAACACAAGAAATAGAACGAAGAAGAGTGTGATAAACAAATATTATATTTATCATACAAAGCAGTTATTGCACAGCAGCATCAGATAAACTTACAAGATGTTAAAGGTTACAATTTGTTATCCAAATTTGCAACAACATATACAACTCATTATAAATAACTGTGAAAAATGTCAACAAAAAAAATATAACAGAAACTCAATCAAACCAAGTAACAAATAAAAAAACAAACTTTCGTTACCATTGTAGGCAAGCTAACAAGAAATTTATTATAGATAAAGAGTTTGAATCGGAGCAGGTGACATGGTATTTACAAGAGAAAGGAATAGAAATACATTGTCGAAAGACTACATTTCACATTGATAGAAAAGATTTCGGTAATAGAGGAGAATAATTCAGTAGAACAAAAGATTCAGAAAGTTATAGGAAATTATAACGATAGGTACCACTCAACAATTGAAATGACTCCAAGACAAGCCAGTGGAATGACAGATAATATCATTAGTAGAAAGACTTACAAAGAAAAACTATAGACGATCCAAAGAATAAATAGAGCCAAACAAATCAACATTGAAAATAGAAATGATGGGTATATTAGAAATTATAAAAGAGTAAGAAATAAAAACGAACCATACTTTAGGAAATGTCTTTAAAAAACGTTCATCTATCAAATATTGATATTCCTAATGATTAGGGCAGTCACAATACAAGGATTATTGCAGGTACTTCCATTCCACTGGAGTCCCAGTACATACAGTTCTATCCCAATGAGGTCCTGTATAACAGGGCCTAACCTAATAAGAGTGGATAACTTCCTGATCAAGTTGATTCGAAGGCACATTACAAGAGCAATGAACTCGATGAATAACCTGATCTGTGGCACTTATTAATCCAATTACAGGAACCACGAGAAATTGCGCCTTGACGGCTTTGTTCCCCCAGAGGAGTTCCTCTATCTGGATAAGATCCAGGACAGATTGGCGGTGCCGCTAATCTCCCATGTTGCTCGGACAGCTTCTTTGTCATTCCCTCATAATTCGGGATAGCACGTTTAAAGTTGGCTGTTTATTTTATGATCGACTTACGTAGTTTAGGTAGTGATAGGTAGTTCTAAGCAAAAAAAAAAAAAATCACTTGGATATAAAGGATATATATAAAAAAAAAAGGTGTAAGGTGTGACCACTGAACACCACTGTCACTTTCTCGTCCGTTTTTGATATCTATTTTCTCCTGGCTCGTTATCGCGTGTAGTTGGTCATTCGATATATGATTCGGCCAGAAGACCCTCAGGATGTTGCGAAGACATCTATTTATGAAGGTTTGCAGCTTCCTGGTGACGGTGTTGGCCACTTTCCAAGTTCTACGAATATAAAGTAGCACCGTTTCCACGTTTGATCGGAACAGTCTCAGTTTGATTTTTGTCCTGAAAACATTGCTTTCCCAGATTAGCTATTAGTTTGGCCACAGCCAAAAAAACGCATATAGTGACCCCGTTTTTGGTCTTACTGTACCAAAAACTGTGAGTATTTGCTGAGATCAGCAACCAGCTCGAGACGCCGAACATATGATAATTCCCACACAATGCTCTGGAATGTGGAGCAAACATTCCAGCACGTACGACACGATCGTCGTAGTGGTGCAACGATCAGCATTCTTATTTCTTCTAAAACACAACGGATATAGCTGCTTCCCAAAAAGTAAACTGTGTGATTCTATTATTAAACTTTCCGTCGAGACATACATATTTTTTAAGTAGTTAAAATAAATAATAAAATTTATGGTAAACAAAAGATAGAATCGCGTGTTTTATTTAACAGGTAAACATTACTGGCGACGAGGATAAATAGAAAATTAAATTAAATGTAGTATAATCAAGACAAAAAAAAGTGCAGTGACTAAATCGATAAAGTGCGGAGTTGGAATGGAGAGCAACACAACCAGGAATAAAGTAAGAAAGAGGACAACTGCTAGCTGGTACGAGTATTTACATTTTAATATATTTTAACGTCGTGATTAAGTGAAAAGAGTGTTACTTAAGGACAAATAAAGGATTTTAGAAAAAGTTTTTTATATGTATCAATATAAGCGTTAGGTATTTCTGTTTAAATAATTGGAAATAAATTTGAAAAGGAATTGTTTATTTTATTTTTCTTCTAAAATGCATAAAAAATACCGCACCTTTTGAAGGCGACCTGAACTATTTACCAGATTTTGTTGGATGAATGGAGAACGGTACTTCGTTTTTAAAACATTTTGACACGAATGGCCAAAGAATATTTTTCGGTTATATGAAAAATAAATGTGTGGGACAAACAAGGTCAGCCTTACATAATCACGGAGCGATAACGGATTGGACTCAACTCAAGCAAGTTATTAGTACTTGCAAATTATGGTGAAAAGGAAAGTAGCTCAGACTTAATGGATATTGTAGCATAATAATAACTACGCTCCTATGTCTATGCAGCAAATTCCGAAGTGACTTTCCATTCTGGCAGAATTTTGGTTCGAACTGTCCTTTCATTCGAGGTTCGTGTCTGGGACGAAGTCTCCACAGCTCATGTCAACGAAAGAGACGAATAATATCAGGGATAAAAGGGAATTATAACTGCAAGAATTATTTCTCTTGTTCCAGTGGTCGAAGAATTTGCTAGAAGTTTCTGGCTATCTGAAACTTCTGCTATATAAGGACAGATGGCGATTGAGAAGGTGCAGTAGTTTCTAAACTGTGGCGAAGAGATTAGAAAAGTGATAATGGGCGAAGTTGTAATTTTGTGATAAATTGAAAGTTGAGATTTAACAAGAAGAAGTAATTAGTTTGGATTTGTGAATTAAGTAATTGAAAGGAGATAAAGTGATTTGAGAGGACAGAGACCTTGTAAGAAAAGAATTGCGAAGAATAGAATAGTGTGAACCTGAATTGTTCTATAGACTAGAAAATAAAGAAATAATTTCACAAAATATTGTTTTATCTACTCGAGCCGTAGCTGGCATATTACATTGGTGTCAGAAGCGGGATAAAACTTATTCTGTGAATAACTATTTCCGTGGTGTGAAATTGCACAAGCAAAAAAAAAAAAAAGAAAAAAAAAACCATTTCTGTGTTGAGTTAATTAGTTGCGCAAATTGGGAAAACTAACTATAACTCAACTAAAGGCAGAACTCAGTAAGCGGAACCTCGACACAACTGGGGGAAAAGATGCCCTACTGATTCGTCTGGAAGAAGCAGTAACGCAGGAAGGTGAAAATCCGCACGACGTAGAGTTTGACGTGGAAGAGGAACCAGCAAGTACAGCAGCCGACCCGGGTATAACAAGCCTGCTCCTGCAACTTAAGTTAGTCATGGACGAACAAAAGAAAGCAATAGAAGATCAAAGGAATTCTCTAGAACTTAAGCTGGACGAACAAAAGAGAGCGATGGACGAACAAAAGAAAGCAATGGGCGACCAAAGGAATTCTCTAAAACTTAAGCTAGACGAACAAAAGAAAGCAATGGACGAACAAAAGAATTCTCTAGAACTTAAGCTGGATGAACAAAAGAAAGCAATGGACGAACAAGATTTCTAGATGCTCTGGAAAGTAAACTTGATGAGCAAAACAAGAACTTGGAATCCAAATTCGAAGTGATCGAAGAGAAAATCGAGAAGGTCGAGACGCAACTCGAAAAAGTCGAAACTAGATTCGATGAAAATTTTGAGAAACATGAAACTCAGTTCGGGAAGATAGAGACTCAGTTTGAAAAAGTGGATACGCAATTCGAGATAGCAGGAAAGCAAGTCGAAAATCTTGGTAAGGAGCTCAGCAACGTGAAGAGACAGAAAGCACGGGAATATTCCACTGACGGTCTGAGAAGAAAGGAGATGCAGCCTCCTATCTTCGATGGTCAAACATCATGGCCAATTTATAAAAGGCAATTCGAAGCGGCCGCAATGACCAATAGCTGGGACGATGAAGAGAAGTCCATTGCACTCACACTTGTACTGAGGGGTCCAGCTGCGGAGCTCTTGCAGACCATCCCGGAAGATAAACAGCAGAACTACGACTCTCTGGTTCAGGCTATCGAGATGCGGTTTGGGGATGAACACATGCAGCAGGCGTACAGGGTTCAGCTGCGTAGTCGAGTCCAGAAAAGGGGGGAAACGCTCCAACAGTTGCAAGCGGATATAGAGCGACTAGCCCATCTTTCATACCCTGAAGCCGGTGAGGAGCTTATCAACGAAATGGCGGTGGAAGCTTTTATTCAGGCCATAGAGGACAGACAACTGCAAATGGCTGTAAGGATGACTGAAAAGAGAACACTCCCCCAGGCATTGGCATTCGCTATGTCAATGAAGGCTGCGGACCAAGCATACCAGGGAATACACCGTGTCAGGGAAATGTCCGTCGTGGAATGCTCATGCCAGAGAACAGCCGTCATGGATGAAGACAGAGCTCGCGGAAGTCAAATCCGTTGCTGGAATTGCAACCAAACCATACACCTACAACGGTAGTGCAGAAGTGCACCCAGACGAGGAAATTGTCCACATTGCACCAGTAGGAGAAGCAGAGAGGAAGCATCTGGCTGTCAGTCAGACTTACCAAAACCAGCAGTCGGGAAATGCGTAAGGACCAACTTCGCGGGGCAGAAGTTGGTTACTGGAATCGAGGCCCCCAGGACCACCATTCAAGTTTCGCAAACCAATCGGGGTAACAAGAGCCTGACAGTGGAGGCACTAATCAACGAGAAGAAGTGCGTAGCCACCATCGACACAGGTGCCACTGCCTCCATTGTAAGAAGAGATATCGTCAAAAGCTCCTGGCTGCACAACACCAACAGCTACTGCCTGAAGACTGCAACAGGGGAAATGGCGAAGGTATTTGGAGAAGTTCGTCTTACGATTACTCTGGCAGGACTGACGTTCTCCCATGCGTTTCTGGTGGCAGATATATGCGACGAGTGCATCATCGGAGTAGACTTCATGAAAGCAAATGAAGTAATCTTGGACATCGGGATGCAAGTACTGAGGTATCGAAATGTGGAGATTCCGTTGGTGTACGGAAATGAGAATGCCGTAACTCTCAGGACAGTCATCAGCAAAGACGAAGTTTTGCCGCAGTCTTCAGAGACAATCATTTGGACGAAGCTGGAAGGTGATCTTGGGAGCCACCGATTCTACATAGTAGAACCAGACCCAGAGAAGAATTCTCAAGACTACATCGTGGGAAAGACGTTAGTCGAACCAAAGAACACCATGGTTCCAGTGAGGGTTTTGAACGCAAGACCACACACTGTCAAACTAAGGCGAGGGGAGGTGACTGGAAAATGCACGCCGATTACCGCCGTCGCAACAATATCTGAACGTGATGCTCCAAAACCTCTCCCATCACCTTGGACAGTGGAAACGAGAGAGACGATTCTCCAGTCCAGTGAGCTGAATCAGGAGCAGCGAACTATGGCAGAGAATCTTATCAATGAGTACGCTGATGTATTTGCCTCACAGGACGGAGAATACGGCCGAACACACCTGGTACAACATCGAATAGACACTGGTGATACTAGACCAATTCGTCAGCCTGCTAGGCGCCTTCCATTGGCAAAGCAGACAGAAGTTGCAGAGATGGTGTCGGCAATGGAGAAAGAAGGTCTGATTGAAAGTTCCAAAAGTCCGTGGGCATCACCGGTTGTACTGGTTGAGAAGAAAGATGGCAGCACGCGGTTCTGCGTGGACTATCGGCAGCTCAATTACGTCACCAAGAAAGACAGCTACCCTCTGCCACGGATTGACGACACGCTAGACACACTATCAGGAGCCCGATGGTTTTCCACTCTCGACTTGAAGAGTGGCTACTGGCAGGTACAGATCCATCCAGAAGACCGGGAGAAAACCGCCTTCACCGCAGGAAATGGGCTATGGCAATTCACGGTAATGCCATTCGGGCTGTGCAATGCTCCGGCGACTTTCGAGCGATTGATGGAATGTGTCCTGCAAGCCTCTTTGGTATACTTGGATGATGTCATCGTCGTAGGAAAAACGTTTGCGCAACACCGAGACAATCTAAGGGATGTGTTTCAAAGGCTTCGAAGTGCCCACCTGAAGCTCAACCCCAAGAAGTGCGCCCTGTTTAGAGCGGAAGTCAAGTACCTGGGACACATAATTTCAGCGAAAGGAGTGAGAACCGATCCGGAGAAGGTCGAAGCGGTGAAAAACTGGCCAGTCCCCAAAGACAAACACCAACTAAGGAGCTTCCTGGGCCTAGCCACCTACTACAGACGGTTCGTGAAGGATTTTGCCGGGATCGCAAAGAACCTGCACCAGTTGACAGAAAAGGGAAATCAATTCAAATGGTCAATTGAGTGCGAGAAGAGCTTCAAGGCACTTAAACAATGGCTATGCGATGCCCCGATATTGGCTTACCCCACTCCCGGGGAAACGTTCATTGTGGATGCAGATGCTAGTAATGTCGGGGTAGGAGCCGTACTCTCCCAGGTGCATGACGGCCAAGAGAAGGTGGTTGCGTACTTCAGCAAGGTGCTCTCTAAGCCAGAAAGGAACTACTACGTGACAAGGCGGGAACTTCTAGCTTTGATCTTGGCTACGAAGCATTTTCACAAATACCTCTACGGGAGGAAGTTCGTTCTTCGCACAGACCATGCAGCCTTAAAATGGCTATTACAGTTCAAGAGTCCTGAGGGTCAGGTCGCAAGATGGATCGAAAGGCTGCAAATCTACGACTACGAAATACAGCATCGTAAAGGAAAACTCCACTCTAATGCGGATGCACTGTCCCGGAGACCATGCAGAACGGATTGTAAACATTGTGCGCGTCAGGAAGAACGGGAGCTGGTTTCCATCCAAAGAATGAGAGCCGAACCTATCGCCGGCTGGAGCGTAGATGAGATCCGGAACGCTCAGAAGGAAGACCCGGATATCGAGCCGATTCTGGCCTGGAAGGAGAACATGGAGAAACCGGATCATCAGGACATCTCTCACAGAAGCCCGACCTTAAAGGCATATTTTGCGCAGTGGGACTCCCTCCATGTCCAAGAAGGTGTTCTGAGAAGAAAATGGGAATCCTCCGACGGAAAGTCGTTTGTAATGCAGCTTGTCGTACCGCGAACGAGGGTCAAGGAGGTGTTACAGGAAATGCATGGCGGGGCGACCGGAGGCCACTTGGGAGTGAATAAGACGCTAGAAAAGGTACGAGAACGTTTTTATTGGTTAAAAGCGAAGGAAGATATCGAAGACTGGTGCAGAAAATTCGACGTGTGTGCAGCTAGCAAGGGTCCGAGAATCAAAACTCGAGGTAAGATGCACCAATACAACGTGGGAGCACCTTTCGAACGAATCGCCATTGACATCGCAGGGCCCTTTCCGGAAACCGACAATGGTAATCGGTATATACTCGTAGTGATGGACTACTTCAGTAAGTGGCCGGAAGCGTTTCCGATCCCTAACCAGGAAGCCAGAACCGTGGCGGAGCAGATCGTCTACAATTGGGTTAGCAGATTCGGTGTGCCCTTGGAATTACATTCTGACCAAGGGCGGAACTTCGAGTCAAGAATCTTCCAAGAGATGTGTCAACTACTCGGAATCAAAAAGACAAGGACAACCCCGCTTCATCCACAGTCGGACGGTATGGTGGAGCGTTTCAATAGGACTTTGGACGAACATCTCTCGAAGGTCGTAGGTGACTACCAACGGGATTGGGACCGGCAGATTCCCTTGTTTTTGATGGCCTATAGAAGTGCCGTGCATAGCACTACTCGACATACGCCGTTCGAAATCTTATTTGGTGGAATAGCTCGTTTACCCAGTGAGGTGAAATTTGGATCTCCTACCAATGAGCCCAGAAATGAAGAAGAGTACGTGGCGGACCTTAGGGAAAGGCTTAGGGACATACACCAAAGGACCAGAAGCCAGATTAAGATGACGAGCGACCGCATGAAGACCAGGTATGATGCCAAGGCAACAACGTCAGGATTCCAGGAAGGAGATCTGGTGTGGCTGTATAATCCCCATCGCCAAAAGGGGAAATCACCTAAATTACAGCGGAACTGGGAAGGTCCCTACAGAATAGTAACCCGCATCAACGATGTTGTCTACCGCATCCAGCGAGGACCGAGGGCCAAAATGAAAGTGGTTCATGTGGACCGACTGAGTCGATACAATGGCCGAAATGAGGATGCACTTGTTCGGGACGAACACGTCTAAGAGGGGGGCAGTGTAGCATAATAATAACTACGCTCCTATGTCTATGCAGCAAATTCCGAAGTGACTTTCCATTCTGGCAGAATTTTGGTTCGAACTGTCCTTTCATTCGAGGTTCGTGTTTGGGACGAAGTCTCCACAGCTCATGTCAACGAAAGAGACGAATAATATCAGGGATAAAAGGGAATTATAACTACAAGAATTATTTCTCTTGTTCCAGTGGTCGAAGAATTTGCTAGAAGTTTCTGGCTATCAGAAACTTCTGCTATATAAGGACAGATGGCGATCAAAAAGACACAGTTGGTTTAGAACCGTGGCGAAGAGATTGGAAAAGTGATAATGGGCGAAGTTGTAATTTGGTGATAAATTGAAAGTTGAGAGTGAACAAGAAAAAGTAATTAGTTTGGATTTGTGAATTAAGTAATTGAAAGGAGATGAAGTGATTTGAGAGGAAAGAGACCTTGTAAGAAAAGAATTTGCGAAGAATAGTATAGTGTGAACTTGAATTGTTCTATAGACTAGAAAATAAAGAAATAAATTTCACAGAATATCGTTTTATCTACTCGAGCCGTAGCTTGCATATTACATTGGTGTCAGAAGCGGGATAAAACTTATTCTGTGAATAATTATTTCCGTGGTGTGAAATTGCACAAAAAAAAAAAAAAAAAAACGATTTCTGTGTTGAGTTAATTAGTTGCGCAAAATGGGTCGCAAATTGGGAAAACTAACTATAACTCAACTAAAGGCAGAACTCAGTAAGCGGAACCTCGACACAACTGGGGGAAAAGATGCCCTACTGATTCGTCTGGAAGAAGCAGTAACGCAGGAAGGTGGAAATCCGCACGACGTAGAGTTTGACGTGGAAGAGGAACCAGCAAGTACAGCAGCCGACCCGGGTATAACAAGCCTGCTCCTGCAACTTAAGTTAGTCATGGACGAACAAAAGAAAGCAATAGAAGATCAAAGGAATTCTCTAGAACTTAAGCTGGACGAACAAAAGAGAGCGATGGACGAACAAAAGAAAGCAATGGGCGACCAAAGGAATTCTCTAAAACTTAAGCTGGACGAACAAAAGAAAGCAATGGACGAACAAAAGAATTCTCTAGAACTTAAGCTGGATGAACAAAAGAAAGCAATGGACGAACAAGATCTCTAGATGCTCTGGAAAGTAAACTTGATGAGCAAAACAAGAACTTGGAATCCAAATTCGAAGTGATCGAAGAGAAAATCGAGAAGGTCGAGACGCAACTCGAAAAAGTCGAAACTAGATTCGATGAAAATTTTGAGAAACATGAAACTCAGTTCGGGAAGATAGAGACTCAGTTTGAAAAAGTGGATACGCAATTCGAGATAGCAGGAAAGCAAGTCGAAAATCTTGGTAAGGAGCTCAGCAACGTGAAGAGACAGAAAGCACGGGAATATTCCACTGACGGTCTGAGAAGAAAGGAGATGCAGCCTCCTATCTTCGATGGTCAAACATCATGGCCAATTTATAAAAGGCAATTCGAAGCGGCCGCAATGACCAATAGCTGGGACGATGAAGAGAAGTCCATTGCACTCACACTTGTACTGAGGGGTCCAGCTGCGGAGCTCTTGCAGACCATCCCGGAAGATAAACAGCAGAACTACGACTCTCTGGTTCAGGCTATCGAGATGCGGTTTGGGGATGAACACATGCAGCAGGCGTACAGGGTTCAGCTGCGTAGTCGAGTCCAGAAAAGGGGGGAAACGCTCCAACAGTTGCAAGCGGATATAGAGCGACTAGCCCATCTTTCATACCCTGAAGCCGGTGAGGAGCTTATCAACGAAATGGCGGTGGAAGCTTTTATTCAGGCCATAGAGGACAGACAACTGCAAATGGCTGTAAGGATGACTGAAAAGAGAACACTCCCCCAGGCATTGGCATTCGCTATGTCAATGAAGGCTGCGGACCAAGCATACCAGGGAATACACCGTGTCAGGGAAATGTCCGTCGTGGAATGCTCATGCCAGAGAACAGCCGTCATGGATGAAGACAGAGCTCGCGGAAGTCAAATCCGTTGCTGGAATTGCAACCAAACCATACACCTACAACGGTAGTGCAGAAGTGCACCCAGACGAGGAAATTGTCCACATTGCACCAGTAGGAGAAGCAGAGAGGAAGCATCTGGCTGTCAGTCAGACTTACCAAAACCAGCAGTCGGGAAATGCGTAAGGACCAACTTCGCGGGGCAGAAGTTGGTTACTGGAATCGAGGCCCCCAGGACCACCATTCAAGTTTCGCAAACCAATCGGGGTAACAAGAGCCTGACAGTGGAGGCACTAATCAACGAGAAGAAGTGCGTAGCCACCATCGACACAGGTGCCACTGCCTCCATTGTAAGAAGAGATATCGTCAAAAGCTCCTGGCTGCACAACACCAACAGCTACTGCCTGAAGACTGCAACAGGGGAAATGGCGAAGGTATTTGGAGAAGTTCGTCTTACGATTACTCTGGCAGGACTGACGTTCTCCCATGCGTTTCTGGTGGCAGATATATGCGACGAGTGCATCATCGGAGTAGACTTCATGAAAGCAAATGAAGTAATCTTGGACATCGGGATGCAAGTACTGAGGTATCGAAATGTGGAGATTCCGATGGTGTACGGAAATGAGAATGCCGTAACTCTCAGGACAGTCATCAGCAAAGACGAAGTTTTGCCGCAGTCTTCAGAGACAATCATTTGGACGAAGCTGGAAGGTGATCTTGGGAGCCACCGATTCTACATAGTAGAACCAGACCCAGAGAAGAATTCTCAAGACTACATCGTGGGAAAGACGTTAGTCGAACCAAAGAACACCATGGTTCCAGTGAGGGTTTTGAACGCAAGACCACACACTGTCAAACTAAGGCGAGGGGAGGTGACTGGAAAATGCACGCCGATTACCGCCGTCGCAACAATATCTGAACGTGATGCTCCAAAACCTCTCCCATCACCTTGGACAGTGGAAACGAGAGAGACGATTCTCCAGTCCAGTGAGCTGAATCAGGAGCAGCGAACTATGGCAGAGAATCTTATCAATGAGTACGCTGATGTATTTGCCTCACAGGACGGAGAATACGGCCGAACACACCTGGTACAACATCGAATAGACACTGGTGATACTAGACCAATTCGTCAGCCTGCTAGGCGCCTTCCATTGGCAAAGCAGACAGAAGTTGCAGAGATGGTGTCGGCAATGGAGAAAGAAGGTCTGATTGAAAGTTCCAAAAGTCCGTGGGCATCACCGGTTGTACTGGTTAAGAAGAAAGATGGCAGCACGCGGTTCTGCGTGGACTATCGGCAGCTCAATTACGTCACCAAGAAAGACAGCTACCCTCTGCCACGGATTGACGACACGCTAGACACACTATCAGGAGCCCGATGGTTTTCCACTCTCGACTTGAAGAGTGGCTACTGGCAGGTACAGATCCATCCAGAAGACCGGGAGAAAACCGCCTTCACCGCAGGAAATGGGCTATGGCAATTCACGGTAATGCCATTCGGGCTGTGCAATGCTCCGGCGACTTTCGAGCAATTGATGGAATGTGTCCTGCAAGGGTTAACATGGAAAACCTCTTTGGTATACTTGGATGATGTCATCGTCGTAGGAAAAACGTTTGCGCAACACCGAGACAATCTAAGGGATGTGTTTCATAGGCTTCGAAGTGCCCACCTGAAGCTCAACCCCAAGAAGTGCGCCCTGTTTAGAGCGGAAGTCAAGTACCTGGGACACATAATTTCAGCGAAAGGAGTGAGAACCGATCCGGAGAAGGTCGAAGCGGTGAAAAACTGGCCAGTCCCCAAAGACAAACACCAACTAAGGAGCTTCCTGGGCCTAGCCACCTACTACAGACGGTTCGTGAAGGATTTTGCCGGGATCGCAAAGAACCTGCACCAGTTGACGGAAAAGGGAAAACAATTCAAATGGTCAATTGAGTGCGAGAAGAGCTTCAAGGCACTTAAACAATGGCTATGCGATGCCCCGATATTGGCTTACCCCACTCCCGGGGAAACGTTCGTTGTGGATGCAGATGCTAGTAATGTCGGGGTAGGAGCCGTACTCTCCCAGGTGCATGACGGCCAAGAGAAGGTGGTTGCGTACTTCAGCAAGGTGCTCTCTAAGCCAGAAAGGAACTACTACGTGACAAGGCGGGAACTTCTAGCTTTGATCTTGGCTACGAAGCATTTTCACAAATACCTCTACGGGAGGAAGTTCGTTCTTCGCACAGACCATGCAGCCTTAAAATGGCTATTACAGTTCAAGAGTCCTGAGGGTCAGGTCGCAAGATGGATCGAAAGGCTGCAAATCTACGACTACGAAATACAGCATCGTAAAGGAAAACTCCACTCTAATGCGGATGCACTGTCCCGGAGACCATGCAGAACGGATTGTAAACATTGTGCGCGTCAGGAAGAACGGGAGCTGGTTTCCATCCAAAGAATGAGAGCCGAACCTATCGCCGGCTGGAGCGTAGATGAGATCCGGAACGCTCAGAAGGAAGACCCGGATATCGAGCCGATTCTGGCCTGGAAGGAGAACATGGAGAAACCGGATCATCAGGACATCTCTCACAGAAGCCCGACCTTAAAGGCATATTTTGCGCAGTGGGACTCCCTCCATGTCCAAGAAGGTGTTCTGAGAAGAAAATGGGAATCCTCCGACGGAAAGTCGTTTGTAATGCAGCTTGTCGTACCGCGGACGAGGGTCAAGGAGGTGTTACAGGAAATGCATGGCGGGGCGACCGGAGGCCACTTGGGAGTGAATAAGACGCTAGAAAAGGTACGAGAACGTTTTTATTGGTTAAAAGCGAAGGAAGATATCGAAGACTGGTGCAGAAAATGCGACCTGTGTGCAGCTAGCAAGGGTCCGAGAATCAAAACTCGAGGTAAGATGCACCAATACAACGTGGGAGCACCTTTCGAACGAATCGCCATTGACATCGCAGGGCCCTTTCCGGAAACCGACAATGGTAATCGGTATATACTCGTAGTGATGGACTACTTCAGTAAGTGGCCGGAAGCGTTTCCGATCCCTAACCAGGAAGCCAGAACCGTGGCGGAGTAGATCGTCTACAATTGGGTTAGCAGATTCGGTGTGCCCTTGGAATTGCATTCTGACCAAGGGCGGAACTTCGAGTCAAGAATCTTCCAAGAGATGTGTCAACTACTCGGAATCAAAAAGACAAGGACAACCCCGCTTCATCGACAGTCGGACGGTATGGTGGAGCGTTTCAATAGGACTTTGGACTAACATCTGTCGAAGGTCGTAGGTGACTACCAACGGGATTGGGACCGGCATATTCCCTTGTTTTTGATGGCCTATAGAAGTGCCGTGCATAGCACTACTCGACATACGCCGTTCGAAATCTTATTTGGTGGAATAGCTCGTTTACCCAGTGAGGTGAAATTTGGATCTCCTACCAATGAGCCCAGAAATGAAGAAGAGTACGTGGCGGACCTTAGGGAAAGGCTTAGGGACATACACCAAAGGACCAGAAGCCAGATTAAGATGACGAGCGACCGCATGAAGACCAGGTATGATGCCAAGGCAACAACGTCAGGATTCCAGGAAGGAGATCTGGTGTGGCTGTATAATCCCCATCGCCAAAAGGGGAAATCACCTAAATTACAGCGGAACTGGGAAGGTCCCTACAGAATAGTAACCCGCATCAACGATGTTGTCTACCGCATCCAGCGAGGACCGAGGGCCAAAATGAAAGTGGTTCATGTGGACCGACTGAGTCGATACAATGGCCGAAATGAGGATGCACTTGTTCGGGACGAACACGTCTAAGAGGGGGGCAGTGTAGCATAATAATAACTACGCTCCTATGTCTATGCAGCAAATTCCGAAGTGACTTTCCATTCTGGCAGAATTTTGGTTCGAACTGTCCTTTCATTCGAGGTTCGTGTTTGGGACGAAGTCTCCACAGCTCATGTCAACGAAAGAGACGAATAATATCAGGGATAAAAGGGAATTATAACTGCAAGAATTATTTCTCTTGTTCCAGTGGTCGAAGAATTTGCTAGAAGTTTCTGGTTATCAGAAACTTCTGCTATATAAGGACAGATGGCGATCAAAAAGACACAGTTGGTTTAGAACCGTGGCGAAGAGATTGGAAAAGTGATAATGGGCGAAGTTGTAATTTGGTGATAAATTGAAAGTTGAGAGTGAACAAGAAAAAGTAATTATTTTGGATTTGTGAATTAAGTAATTGAAAGGAGATGAAGTGATTTGAGAGGAAAGAGACCTTGTAAGAAAAGAATTTGCGAAGAATAGTATAGTGTGAACTTGAATTATTCTATAGACTAGAAAATAAAGAAATAAATTTCACAGAATATCGTTTTATCTACTCGAGCCGTAGCTTGCATATTACAATATGTTAAAAATGTGCAGGATACCGTCAACAATAGAACGTTATTTTTTGAGTTATATTTTGAGATAAAAAAGCTGACGACAAGAATAAATAATAGAATAATACCTAATGGATTTCAAACTTGCACAAATAAAGAAGTTAGTAGGATAGCGTTACACATTTTTAGAGAGAATTTGCGCTAGCCTACTAATACAATGTTTTTTTAGTAGAAATCCGGAAAGTTGGAAAATGTATTTAAAATAGTAAGATTAAAAACTCCAACGACTGTAATAGGAATAATAAGAATCAGGATCGAAGTCATAATCAGTATGCAAGGCCAAGTCAGAAATAGGCCTATAACCATAATCGTAACCAAAATTATAATAACAGTCAAAATCAGTCTCAACGAGGGAATGAATATCAAAATGAATATCAAATGTCAGGAAATACCTACAGGAGTCAAAATAGTCATACATAACCACAATAGTAGAAACTCTCGAAACTACCAAAACAATAGAGCAAACAGTATGGAGCCGATGGAAATATCAAATTTTTCGGTGAACGCCTCAAACAGCTTCCCTATATAAAAATAGAGAACCGAATAAGAACTTTGTATTTTATTGTTGATACTGGAGCTGAATTCAGTATTATCAATCGCAACGTACTCGTATGTCATCTTAAATAGAAGAAGACCTATTATTGGTCTAAGTATGTTGGCTTCTTTTTTGCTGACAGCCACTTCAACCTAGAACACTACTTGAAAACAACTTTGACGATATTATAGGTAATAATATTTTAAGAAGTCTCAATGCAGTCATTGACTACCCCAATAAACAACTTATAACAAAAACGCGAACCTAAATTGTATTTAAATAAAGAAGAGGAGGACTATGTAAATAAAGCTTATAAAGGAGACGCGATTCAAATCCATACTGAGATTAAGAAAAACAACATACTTGATTATATAAACATAAATCACCTCAATAATCATGAGAAAGTGTTATTGTATAAGGTAGTAAAAAAACATATAAATGTTTTTTATCAGGAGAATGACTACTTAACGTTTACCAATGAAGTAAAATATCGGACAGGTAAGCAGTTAACACACAGATTGAAGAAATACTTAAGCAGAGAGAGTCAAATAGTCCCTACAATAGCCCAATTTTGATTGTCCCCACAAAGATGGACGAAACAGGAAAACAAAAATGAAGTATCGTGATCGACTACCGTAAACTCAATGGGATTACTGTGGAAGCTTTCGGACTTATAAAGCTAATAAATCTGAGGAAAACCGAAAGAAGCTTAAACAAGCCAGGAAAGCCTGCAATGCCCATACTCGACGAATAAAATTCTTACACTACCAAAAATTGAGGCAAAAAATCCTACAATGTCCCAAAGGTTGTAAAAATGTTTGGCTATTCGTCAAAAATATTACACATTCTGCTTCTTCTGCCATCCCCACGCTCAACTTACAATGATATTCCAGCTGTCAGCTTCTTAGACAAAACCAATCTGCTTGCTGCTCACTTTGCAGCGAACTTCACGCTGCAAGATAATGCTTTGTCTCCACCTGTATTTGAGAGCCTCAAATTTCCAACGGACAGGTCCACTTTCGCACTCGTACAGTTGTAGGAGTACTAAAGGTCTTAACTTATACAAATCCGCTGGTCCAGATGGTACACCCCCCCATAGTTCTGAAGAGATGTTTTTCTACGCTCACAAAAACTCTGGGTAAGCTTTTCTGCCTATCTTACTTTTCAGGGCTCTTTCCAAGTATATGTAAAACAGCATTTGCCCAGCCTGTCCCTAAAAAAAGGCGAAGCTTCCTCCCTGTCCAATTACCGACCCATTGCACTTACGTCCCTTCTTTCCAAGGTCATGGAAGCGCTGATAAATATCTCGATTCACGAAAACTCCTTAATGACCGGCAGTATGGTTTTCGTAGCAACAGGTCCACTGGTGGCATATCTCCCAGAGAAGTGGAACCAATCTCTCCATCACTTCGGAGAAACTAAGATGGTTGCGCTTGATATTTCAAAGGCATTTGACAGAGTTTGGCATCAGGCTCTTTTGTCGAAAATGGGTGCATACGGATGAGTCCCTTCTTCAATGGATTAGAAATTACCTTTCGGGGCGTTCAATATAAGTAGTTTTGGACGGCTTCAAATCTGCAATTCACCAAATAAATGCTGATGTTCCCCAAGGTTCTGTTTTGTCTCCGACTCTCTTTCTTATTTGTATAAATGATCTGTTGTCTGCAACTTCTAATCCAAGCCATTCCTTCGCTGATGACAGTACCCTCAGTTTTTCATATTCGTTCCCTGACTCACGTCCTTGCTCTTCGGCCGTAGAAGGGGAACGGCAACGTATGTTAAACACATTAAATTCCGAAACTAAAACCCTCAATCATTATCCATGGATGGTCATTGAAACCGAAAGACTTTCCATTCTCGGTATGTGTATTAATAACCATCTTCGATGGAACGATCACATATTCGAGGTCGCCAAAAATGCTGCAAAATATCTAGGATTCCTTAAACGGTGCAAGAAATATTTTATCCCGTCTGATCTGGCCTCAATTCATCCGCCCTAAAATGGAATATAACGCCCTTGTCTGGTCTGGTGCACCCAAGATCGTTCTGCACATTCTGGATAGGGTACAGAATCGCGCGTTAAAACTTATAGGCGATAGAGAGATTGTGAATTCCATACATTCACTTGTACATCGGAAAAATGTCTCATGTCTCTCCCTCCTTTATCGTTTTTTTTTTTTTTGTATAAAAAATGCTCCAGCGAAATAGCCAGTTGCATTCTCCCCCTTCAAAGTTTCACCCGCAATACGCGTCATGTTTCGAATGCACATCAGTTCACCCTTAAGCCTAATTTCGGTCGTACTGTCAAGTATTGTTTACATTTACTCGTTTATAAGCCGAACGACACGAATGTGGAATAATCTACAAGGTTCTGTATTTCCCCATCACTACAACCTTCAAACATTCAAAGCCAACGTGCACAGGCTCCTCCTCTGTTCCTCTTCTCCCTTTTCTTAACGCCCGTGCACTGAAACAGTTAAAAGGTATCCATATCCCCTTCGGTGCGCATATTATAAAAAAAAAAAAGATTAAATATCCTTTGTATTTGCTCTGTTTCGGAAGTGGTCTGTTACGAAGGCCTAACGAATAATAAAAAAAAAATTACATACCAGCAGTCTGGAGCTCCCGTGCGGTATCCATCCGCAGGCAGAAAACTCGGCAATCGCAAGGCTATTGGATACTTCCTTTGTCTGTCCGTGTATTGCGTGTATAACACACACACACTCCATTCCAGGGGTGGGTTTTTTTAGTTCAATTTGAAATTAAACTCAGTTACGCTGTGATGTCCACCCACAGACAATATTCTTCTGCCCATCGTTCTTGTACACTTCGGTGTGTACAAGAAACGATTCAAGCACACCCACACACATTCCAAGGGTGGGTTTTCTTTAATTTTTAAATTTAAAAAAATCAAAAAAAAAATAATATGAAAAAAAAATACAGCGGTTCGGCTAGCAGAATTAAAAAAGAAATGTCAACAATGGGTTGACATGAGGGAGGGAGATACATGCGTCTCCCTCATTCACTTAATTATTACAATTATTTGTGGTTCAGGGCATGGATAGAGAACATAAAATTCGTTTGTTTTAGGTACGTGAGATATTCTTTTGTTTAGATTTTTTTGTCTTAGGTTTAATGAATATGTGCCCGTAGGTCATGTTATTGATGTTATGTAAGTAAGTTACCAGTACTATGTGTCATAATTAGAGTATTTATGTAGGTTATAATTAGGTCAGCAATCAAGGTAATTTTTTTTAAAACAAGACGGACTATTGTGAGTAAAAAATGCAATACACTATAGATAGCTGACAAAGTCCACAAATGAGAAAGAAAAAGGGGAAGAGGACTAACAAGGAGAAAATGAGGTCGAGTAAAGAAAAAGAAGGACTCGAAAAATAGGACAATAGGAGACTGTAATATTGTTTTTTTTTGTAAAGAAGGTGGTATATATGTATATCACAAGATTTATTTTTTTTTATTTCAAACAAAATAAACTACAGGAATTACAAATGTTTGTTTACACTGCGACTAGTTATGAAACTAACGAGCAGTTTGCTTTTCAGTATTATTAGCGGTAGAAAAGTAAATGGCTAACAGTTTACTATTTTTAAGGTTTTATTATATATTATAATTGTAATTTGTTGAATGTTAACTTTTAATGACAGTAACAAGAGCATAGATGGGATTTAATCCATCCACAGCGTTGGAGGTTAAGTTCACTCCGAGCGCTTCTTTTCGCTCGTTATTATCGCTCTGTTACTATCTAGTAGAGTACGTGGTAAGTCCTGTCACGGTTGCCTTGCAAGATCTGACGGTCTTATACCTTGCAGTCGTCTCACGCCATATACGTTTAGAAGAATTGTTGCTTCCTCGTTAATGTGCTCCTGAAGTCTCTTCTCGTGTGCTTTGGCCCTAGAGTTGATCTCTTCAAGAACAGTAGGAATGCCTAGGTCCCGATGGAGGTCGCTGTTTCTGATGTACCATAGAGCGTTCACAATACTTCGAAGGACCTTATTCTGGAATCGTTGGATGACTGCAATATTGGTCTGGCTGCCACATCCCCAGAGTTGAGCGCCATAGTTCCACACTGGTTTTATAATCTGGTTATAAAAAAAAATATTATTAGTAATTGATAGTCCAGACTTCCTGCCTATAAGCCATTCTAATTTTCGTCAATTAATGTCTAATTCTAGTCTTTTGGTTTTAATATGCTCTTTCCAACGAAGCTTGGCATCTAGAGTCATACCTAGATACTTCGCTGTATTTGCATATGGTATTGTCGTGCCTGATATTGCTATAGGGGAGTACGAGATAGACTTATTTGTGAAGTCAATATGTACAGATTTACTCGAATTCAGTTTTATACGCCATCTTTGAGTCCACCTGATAATTAGGTCTGCACCATCTTGCAGCTTTTGCGTCGATTCTAGCGTTGTATCTCCCACTGCTAAGACTGCCGTGTCGTCGGCAAAAGTTGCGGTCTTGGCGTAGGGCATTGTAGGTAGGTTTTTATTGTAAAGAAGGTATAACAGAGGTCCGAGGACGCTTCCTTGAGGAACTCCGGCTTCGATCTTCACTAGATTAGAGTAGTAGTTTTCTTGTTTTATACGGAAGTATCGCGATGTTAAATAAGACTCCATTAGGTGGAAGAACTGTCCTGGTAGGTACAATTTTAGTTTATTGAGTAGACCTTCATGCCATACTCTATCGAAAGCCTGTGCTACGTCTAAGAAAATTGCAGAACATACTTTTTTTTTCTTCTAGTGCTCTTTCGATTTCAGTTGTTATTCTGTGAACTTATTCTATTGTGGAGTGTTTGCTTCGAAAGCCAAACTGGTGATTTGGGATTAGGTTTCTTGACTCTAAGATTGGTTTGAGACGCTTAAAAATCAGTCTTTCAAACAACTTTGATGTTGAAGGAAGTAGAGATATTGGTCTATATGAGGATACCTCGTGAGGGTCCTTACCTGGTTTAGGGATAATTATCACGTCAGCTGCTTTCCAGACACTTGGTACATACTCAAGGCTAATTGCTTTATTCATTAACCGCAAGAGTTTAGCTAACCCTTTGTTTGGCAGTCGCTTCAGGACTTCCGCAGTGATCAAGTCAAAACCTGGAGCTTTTTTTGTTTTTTAATCGCCTTATCTCATATTTTAACTCATGCATTTTAATCGGAGGAATCATAGAACGGGCATTTTCATTGAGATTTAGAAGCTCATCACAGATAGCATTATTAGGCTTAAAGGTATTCGCTAGGTGGTCTGCAAAAGCAGTAGCTTTTTCCTCATTGCTTTTAGCCCATTGCCCATTACTGCATCTTATTGGAGGAATATGATTTGTTGGTCGCTTAAGATATTTTGTACTTTTCCAAAGTGAATATTCAGTGGTCTTATCAGCAGTTAGCTCTGATAGATATATTTTCATTGTCTCATTTCGGATTAGCTTTATCTCAAGCTTAAGATCTTGTGTGGCCTTGTTGAGTCTTGTTTTATCGGAAGGAGATCGAGTTTGTTGCCATCTACGCCGAAGTTTTCTTTTATTCCTTATGAGCTCCTTTATTTCTTTTGGATAATTGGTACCCACCGTTTTTCTCTTTGTTGGAGGAGTACAGCTCCAAGCCGCAAATTGGATTAGTTGGATGAACGAATATGCTTCGTTTTCCAGCTGGTCTGTCATCTCAATAGGTGTACTAATATTGATTTTATCTTTTAGGATATGTTTAAAACTAAGCCAATCTGTGAACTTATTTGAAAGGTATGGATTTTCCTCTTTAACTATAACAGTTTCACTAAGTGTCAGATATATTGGTGAGTGGTCCGAGTCGATATATGATAATTTATTTATCACAAAAAAGTCAACCAGATCAGGAATTTTGGTAACGTCCGTCGGCCAAAATGTAGGCTTACCAGTAGATACAAATTCACACCCTGTTTTTTTAGCTGCATCGTAGAGTTCACGACCTTTTGTTGTAGTGAGTCGTGATCCCCAGTACTTGTGTTTAGCATTGAAGTCTCCTCCCATTATAAACTTAGACTTGTGAATTTTAATGAGCTGTTGATATTCATTTGAAGAGATCGAATGTTTGGGAGGACTATAGACAGCTGTTATTGAGAGCTGTTGATTTTTAGTTTTTACAGTTACGGTAGTGGTTTGAAACTTGAGTGAACTTATTTTTTCTTCTTCATAATGATCAATGCTATTTCTTATAATAATAGCACTGCCTCCTCTCGCACAATTATCTGGATAGACTGTATGGTACGAATTACAATTCTTCAACTTGAAATATGACTGGGTTGTAAGGTGAGTTTCTGAGATCAAACAAATGTCTATCTTTTCTGTATCTAGTACTATCTGTAGCTCATTTCAATGATTGTTCAATCCGTTCGCATTCCATGCCATGATTCTTAAGAACTTATCCATTATAAATTGTAATTAATTTTTCCCTCAAGACTACTAATACGGTCTTGAAGGGTTTTATTAAAGGTTTCTTGTTTGTTTAGCTTATCCAGTATTTTAGCTAGAGTATCTTCGATTGTGCTTTGGTCTTTTCTGATAGGATGAGTAGTCTTGACTGTCTGCGAAAAAAGGGGTCGGCGGGCGTTCAAATCTGCTGAATTATTTTCTTTCAGTTTCTGCTGTACTTTGATGTTTTCGGTAGTATCATTGGTTGTTGATGTTTGGATATTAATTTGAGCATTTTCGTTTGTTTGGCGTTTATTTTATCCCTCATCTTTTGCAATCCTTTGGCTACAGCACATCCACGATAGTTCGCAGGATGGGCCTCACCACAGTTGTAACATTTTGCAAGGAGGTCTAAGGGTTTAGTACAATTGACGGTGCTATGTTCTCCTGCGTATTTCACACATCTAGGAGGCTTACCGCAGTAATTTCTCGTGTGCCCAAATTGTTGACAGTTAGTGCATTGGGGGATAAGTTTGGAAGCTTTAATGGCCTCTATGGTAACTACGGAATGGAGGATATGCTTAATTTCGTACACTTTTTTGATTTCCTCGTTATGGGCGAAAGTTAATAAAAACATGTCTAATGGTTTCTTTGTTTTTAGTTGAAGTTTATTAACCGCACTGACCGCTTTGAGACCTTGAGTTTTAAGATCATTGACAATCATGTTTGGATCACAAGAGTGATGCAAATTCTTAGCAATGACTCTAATGGGGCGAGATTGTTTATCTTCGTAAGAATACCAAGTCGTTTTAGATGCAGATAGCATTTTAGTAATGTCTCTGTAGTCTTCACTGGTTTCAACATTAATTTTGTGAGTTTTATCCTTCAGAAGTCGAATAGCAAAGTCTTTCTTTATCAAGTTGCGGACAGTGGTTATAAGTTCTTGATAGTTAGTTATATTTGTTACCATGATGGGTGGAGGGCGAGGATCTCTTTTTTCAATACGATTTGTTTGATTGGAATTATCTGAATTGTCTGTCATTTTTGGTTGAGTGGTAAGTTTTGGTGAAGAATTAGCTTTTCGCTTTTTACTCGCATTTGCAAAATCATTTTTCCGTTTCCGAGCCCCTTCACTTTCCACGACTAATTCCTCTTCGTCGGTTTCATAGTTTTGAATTTGAGCAACGGAAGTTGTATTATCGTTGGGGTTGTTGCTGTTAGCGGATGCTATTTTGAGCATTTCTAGTTTCAGTTCATCATTTTCCTTCTTAAGATTTTGGCACAGACGTTCTAATTCATTTACTTTTTTGCTAAGGTTTATTAATTTAGTTGTAGAATTCTGCTCCATTTGTTCTTTGGCATTTTTGCTTCTGGAATTTTTATTTGGTGAGTTCTGTTTCTGAACATTTTTAGAGAGATTGGGTTCACTGGTTCCTCCTGGGGGAGGAGTGCGACCAATTCCCATTTTTTTTTTTTTTTAATTTTTTTTAAGATTTAAAAATAAGAATAAGAATATAATGTGATGTTAATATATTTACTTGGTTTTCCTTTGATTTCATTTAGCTTTAAAAGAATTCTGACCTGGCAGTGCTGGTAAGAATGCTTTTAAAGCGTTTGGGAAAGCTGTAGGGTAGAAGAAAATTTTGTGATCTACGATCCACAAGTTAGGTTCCACACTGAAAGCTTTTCCCCTTTGTCTTATCGATATTCCAATTTTGTGTCAAATACGAGAATATTGTATCACTTTACCTGTATTGTCCACGGGTTTCCTGTAGGGTGATCAGTGTTACTCCAATATTCCGCCGTGCGATAGCTGAAGCGCTTTCGGGTGGTGTACAAAACACTTTTTTGTTGTAGCTCTTTAAATTCTTTTTGAATTGAAATGATAGCACTTGGACTTTCTTTGATCTGTAACTGGACGGAATTGCCATTATCACAAGATAATAAAAAAAAAAAAAATTTCAAAAATTACACAAATCTGTAGGCAAACAGTGCAATAGACCGGGAGAGCGTGCCGCTAAAGGAGGTGCACACAGGCAAAAAACATAAAATTCCTTTATTTTACGTGAGATAATTTTTTGTTTAGATTTTGTTGTCTTAGGTTTAATCAATAGGTGTCTCGTAGGTCATGTTATTGATGTTATGTAAGAAATTCACCAGTATTGTATGTCATAATTAGAGTATTTATGTATGTTATAATTAGGTCAGCAAATAGGGTCATTTTTTTAAAACTACCCTGACTTTAGTTTGAGTGACTAGACCATAACTAGACGAACAATGTTCCAAAAAATGCAATACACTATAGATAGCTGACAAAGACTACAAATGAGAAAGTAAAATAGTAAGGGAACTAACAGAGAGTAAATGAGGTCGAACAAAGAAAAAGAAGGAGGCGAAAATAGGACATTGGGAGATTGTTATATTGTTTTTTTTTTTTTGTAAAGAAGGCGGGTTTATTACAGGGTATATATGTATATAACAAGATAATAAAAGAAAAAACAAATTCTTCAAAAATTAGATATATTCGTAGGCACATAGTGCAATAGACCGGGGGAGGGTGCCGCTAAAGGAGGTGCACACATGCAATTGCAATACTCAAAGATACGAAAGGCGAAGCTTAGGAGCTCCTATGAACCAAATAATTGAATTCATTCAAACCACCACAGGCATTGAGAGTCATTATGCAGCGCAGGCCCCAGCAGAAATTTTGCCGCTTGCCGTTTTCCTGCCAGGACCGTTCCGAGGGAACATGCCGGTGCAACCGGTCAAGACCTGTACAGGCGGTAATGGCGGTGGCGGTGGTTCGCATTAAAAGAAAGTGGAGAGGCGCTCCCCCAATAAATTCAATGCTTCCACTAGGTGTTCTGCGGGACAGTATTCGGTTAAATTTTTTTTGAGTGCCATAACTTTTACATAATTTAGGAGCTATCTCTCGCAAATCTTGGCCATAGAGATAGCAATTGGTTGTGTCACAAGACACGTAGGGTGGGCAGGCCAGCTTTTGCCAATTCCACCAGGCATACCTCGGGTACTGGACGAACCCATTTGACGAGGAGAGAAAAGGGGAAGGACGATTTGCGCGGTACGGAGTAGCGATAGGTTAGGTTAAGGTAGTTAGGTTTAGAATAGGATTTAGCTTAAGTCGTTAGG
Organism: Pocota personata; assembly: GCA_963082735.1. Taxonomy (NCBI): domain Eukaryota; kingdom Metazoa; phylum Arthropoda; class Insecta; order Diptera; family Syrphidae; genus Pocota; species Pocota personata. The sequence goes on from OY720429.1 coordinate 81,942,123, forward strand.
TTAGTTTAGGTTTAGTTTAGGATAGTTAGAGTAAGTTTCGCGGAGTCCTTCCCAATCTTTCCCCTGGTCATGGGCACAAGCCCTTGAATTTTCTTTTTTTCTTTCCTATCTTTTTTGAAGTCCGTCCGGAGTAGAGTAACTTCCTTCTCTCTTTTGATTTTTTTTCTAGCATGAATGCACGAGATTTTGTGTGCTGAGCAGGGGATGCAAAGTAAGGTGGACAAGAACCACCCCGTCCGACGAGCTGAGCCGAGCAACAGCGAGCGTGCCGCCGTCCTCCTTACTAGCAACGAAGACGCCTCCGTGACCTACCCTAGTTCGCAACAATGGCGCCCAACGGTATTTTTACCATAACCGGCTATTAGAGACACGATTGCGACTCCAAGGGGACGATTTTCTATTTTCGAAAGTCATCGCCTTAGACTCATAGCAATCAGCCTCATTCGCGTTAAGTTGTTTTTATTTTAGACTATTTTTTTCTTTTACTTTTCTGTCTTTTGGGTTCAAGGGCTGTAAATGCTCCTTGCCTTGTCACAGACTGAAGACAGCTGTCCAATCCTCAGGCTATAATATAGTGGATCCTGTGAGGTAGTTCGAGGTCTGTGACTAAGCAAATAGCGGGACAAGGTGGAGATGCCGAATGCTAGCTGCTGCCACTAGAATGATGACCCTTAGTCATATTCTTTGTGAGGCGTGAGCATAAGCCCCGTAGCTTTGCATATATTATAGTTGATCTGGGAAATTCTCGTCTATTATGTATTACCTGATAGCAAGTAGTGGTAAGGAAGGAAAGGATCGACTTCAACACGTCGTCAAGTATCCGAATCACTAGTCACTATCCGACAATACTGACATTACCCTAACAAGTACGGACAGAATCATATCTACAGAACGGTTACTGGAAACCTGATCAAAAATCCACACTTCACTTCATACTTATAAAAAAATTTTTTTTAGATTTTAATTTTTTTTATTCGTTCTCCTAATTTTATTATTTTTTTTTTACCTTTTACTACTTTTTTCTTTGTTTTTTTTTTATTATATAAATTTGTTTGTCTTCTTTGAATTTTTGCTATTTTTTTCCATTGTTAAGGTTTCGTTTTTTTTACTCTTATTATATTTTTTCTTTACTATTACTCTTTTGAATTTTTTTTTATTAAGGTTGAACATTTTTTGGTGGTAAGGAAGGATCGACTTTAACACGTCGTCAAGCATCCGAGGCACCAGTCACTACCCGACGATACTGACATTACCCTAACGAGCACGGACAGAATTACACCTACAGAACGGTTAGTGGAAAACCTGACCAAAAATCCACACACCAAAGCACATATTACACCACTTCTAAACAAACAAACACTACTTATACTAATTTTTTTTTTTAGATTGTTTTAGTAATCTTACTATTTTCTTTATTACATCTTACTACTTTTTTCTTTGATTTTTTTTTATTCTATAAATTTGTTTGCTCTCTTTGAATTTTTGCTATTTTTTTTTCCATTGTTAAGGTTTCGTTTTCTTTACTATTATTATCCTTTTTTTAATATCATTCTTTTGAATTCTCTTTTATTAAGGTTTCACATTTTTTTAAGACTATTTTGTTTACCTTCCAAATCCATTTTAATTTGAAGATAGTGTTAGTTGAATTATTTTTAATATGGAGGGAGAGAATAGGAATTTAGGGGCAGTACCTAAAAACAATAGGTTAAGAGCAAGGCTAGAAAGCGAACAGGGGACTGACGGATACGACTTGCCAGCTGCTACAGGAACTAACGGCAATTACGCACGACAAGGGCCAAACGACGACCACCTGTTCTTTGGCCAAGACGACGGAAATTATCCTACTAACTTGAACATGACAGACCATACTGCGGCGACAAGACAGAAGGTAACTCGGTCCACCGGGAGGGCCTAGAGCAATGATCCCTTCCAATGGAACATGACATGCTTGATTGTTACGAAATACAAAACGGACGAACAACAACAGACGCAATACTACAAGCCACAGAACTTGAAGGACAACGTAACCAACGTTTAAGTCTGTCGCTAGGCAACCAAGCGACAGTAGCTATAGCAGAGACCAGGGTCGGATTTCTGACGACGAAGACTACCTAACTGACTTGCGGAGTAAGACTGTAGACAAATACAAAAGGTGGTCTCTCAAGCTGTAAGAAAGAAGGCGATCAACAAGATCTGCAACCTGGAACTTTCCGCAGCTGAGCAGAGGAAACCTCCTACGACGAACGACAGACGACAAGATACTACCCGACAAGGACACTCTAATCCTTCGCACCCACTCAACTGGACGGAACTGACACTAAACAGACCGAGCTTTAACCCGCCACCACACGGACGATCACTACATGACCCACTACATGAACAGGCTCCGCGTTTCACCGAACCATTCCCATGAGGACGAAGAAGTGACAATTGCTGCGTTTCAACGGAACAGTTCTGACCGACAACGTACTTACAGGAAGACTGGAAGAACAAACAATACGAACAACGACTCGGCTAACAGAACAGACCCGACTAGGAGTCCTATCTCAACTCCGTCGGCGTGTCAGTCTACTTTCCATAATCTGACGTGCTTTAGTTGAGGTCAGATGAAGATTAATTTTAGTTGCATTCAGTGCCAGGGAAACCTTAGAGTCGATAGTGCGACCGGGATGAACCAGCCGACTAAGACCACACTCCCGGAAAGCGAGGACAAGAAGTTAAATTTTTGAAGAGGGTTCCGGAAGGTGATAATAACCCAACGATGACGGAAATTCCTCAAAGGAAGTCTTCACGTACGTCGGCAGGAGTAAAAAGACGCTAGGAAGCGTATCTTTGGAGAGAAAATGACAGCGCAGGTGGAGAAGAGCACGAACTATTTTAAAATTAGAAGGCTAAGGGAAATAAGTACAATAAATAGACAACGAAAGAGGGGCGGGAAGGGAGCGACTGAATTTTTAGACAAACATAACATAGTAATGACTAAAATTAATACGGAAATGCGAACGGTAGACGGAAACCTTCAACGAATACTAGGACGATTCAAGACAGTAGTCTCCTGGGGTGACAGTTCTCATGAGATAGAAATATTCGTTGTGCCAAGCTTGCAGCAGGTCCTTTATTTAGGTGTTAATTTCTGGAAAGCATTTAAGGTCACTCCGAACATAATCAACGAACTCGACATTCTATCGTCGACGGAAGAACGGTCTCCGGTTCAGGCACTCTCACCAGTACAAGTCCAAAAACTTGAGGGAATCAAGCTGCTGTTCCTCTCTTATTGGGACTGGATAGAACCAGCCTCGAAGAATACATAATCGATGTGGATGACGAGAAGATTCCCATCAAGCAGAGACACTATCCAGTTTCATTTGCGATCCAGAAACTCTTGTATGACGAGTTGGATAGGATGATCTCTCTTGGAGTGATAGAAGAGATCAACAGGGCTTGGAGCTCTCCAGTGGTGCTGCTGAGAAAACCCGGCAAAAATAGACTGTGCCTGGACTCCAGAAAGGTAATTGCGGTGACAGAAAAGCATGCTTACCCACTTCCTCATATCGAAGGGCTGCTGAGTATGTTACAGGACAACAGATTCATTGCAGGAATCGATCTGAAGGACGAATTCTGACAGATTCCTTTGGAGCGCAAGTCAAGAGAGAAGACAGCGTCCACAGTCCCTGGGAGGCCGTTATACCAGTATAAGGTGATGCCGTTCGGACTGTGTAATGCCGCCCAGGGAACGTCTAGGGTTATGGACAGGGTCATACCCTCTGCCAGATTGCTGCAAGAAATGGCCAAGTGTCTGAGGGAAACGGGGTTGACGATCAACCTAGAGAAGAGTAAATTCTGTTATAATGAGATTAAATACTTGGGATACATTTTCGTTTATGGTTGTCTAGGAATTGACCTTGGCAAGGTTTAGGCGGTCGAGAATTCCCTGTTCCAAAGACTTCCAAGCAACTCCCTCGATTTCTAGGAAAGACGGGTTGGTATAGACGCTTTATTCCTAATTTTGCGACTATGCCAGCCCCAATGACCGACTGCCTGAAGAAAGGGAAAACATTCGACATAAATAGCGAAGCACTGGCCGCCTTTCAACAACTCCAGACAGCTCTAATAACAGCACGGATAATAACGAACCCGGGCTTCGCAAGACGAATTCACATATAATGCGACGCCTCAACATCTGGTGTAGGGATTTTGCTTTTCCAAATGGACACGGAGAACAACGAACGACCGATAGCATTCATTCCCAGAAGCTCAATTCTGCCCAGCGAAATTATAGCGTAACCGAACTTGAATGCTATGCTGCCGTTTTATCAGTGAAGTTGTTCAGAGCCTATGTGGAAGGGTTACCTTTCACTATAATCACCGATCATGCAAGTCTGAAGTGGCTAATGGCCCAAAAGAATCTATCTGGCCGTCTGGCTAGATGGAGCCTAAAACTGCAAGGGTTTGACTTCCAGATCGAGTCCCTAATACTCTCCCACGTGTTCACATGGATGAGCTCAAACCTGAGAATGTAGTGCTGGAATTTGATCTTAATTCGCCATACTTTTCCTCGGAGGAGTACGACGAATTAAGGAAGACAACAAAAGAGAACAAATACCGACTACCAGACGTTTGTGTATCCGACGGATTCGTATACAAGAAAACTGACATACAAACTGGTGATGCTGTACAAGAAGACAGAGCGTGGAAACTCTGGATTCCGAAGGAGTTGCGTGGAAGTCTAGTGGAAGCTGAAGCAGAAGATTCTATCAAAACTGAGATAGATGTTGTTTGGCCAGGCATGGCTACCGATGTCCAGAACTTGTCAAAGAATATGAAATCTGCAAATGTAGCAAACCCCTCAATGTCATTTCTCGGCCGCCGATGGGACAACAGACTATTACGGAGCGGCCTTACCAGAGGCTACATATTGACTTTCTAGGAACGTACCCGCGCACTAAGAACGGATACACACATATTTTTATAGTCCTAGATCATTTATCTAAGTTTGTTTTTTTAAAACCTATTCAGAAGGCAACGGCAGCTGAGGTAGTGAAAAACCCAGAGGAAAGCGTGTTCCATATATTTGGCGTACCGGAGTTTATCCATTCGGACAATGGTAAACAGTTCTTTTCAGAACTGCTACCAGCTTCTGAGGAAAGTACGGGGTCAAACACATTCGCACCGCGATCTACTCTCCTCAAGCCAATGCGTTAGAACAGGTTAATCGCTCCGTGCTGACGAAGATACGGTCATACCTAAGCGGCGATCAAAAATCTTGGGCTTCCATGTCAGCGACGCGACTTTCTCGTTGAAGAGCATAGTTCACGATGCGACTACGTTTGAACCCTACTACGCGATATTTGGCACCCAAATGATTCAGCACGCGAGTGCTTATGAAGTTCTCCGGAAACTAGACGTACGTTGTCAAGGAGATAAACACGAAAGCCATTGGTATGAATGATAAGCTAGACCTTATTAGATTTAGAATATTTGACAATTTAAAACTTCCACACCAGAAAGTAAGAAAGATTTATGATACTCGAAGCAGACACATCAAGTTTACCTGACAATTATAATGCTAAACTAAGGCCCAAATTTTTGAAGTCAATTGTGTTAAAAGCCAAGGGTAACTTCCTATATGTGATAGGCGACTTAAGTGGCGAGAAAGTGGGCGTATACTACGCCAAAGACCTACACACATAAGCAAATGATAAGAAACACCCTTGACGCACTCATGCATGCCGTTGCTGGATTATCTGTGATATATATGTATGTATGTATTTGGTTATGCCCTACAGATAAAGTATTTATTTATTTATTTATTTATTTATAGAGTGTTGAGAGAAAACAAGCGTTTTTGCTTCCCTGTGATAATATTTTGCCGTCCTTGCTAAGATGCACTTGCAAAACTCGCCCAAGTTTCCACTTAAGTGGTGGAAGATTTTCGTCTTGGATTATCACGATGTCGCCGATTGATATTGTTATGCCCGCCTTGGCCCATTTGGTCCGAAGTTGAAGACTTTGCAGGTACTCTCGTAACCATCTCGTCCAAAACTGCTGAAAGTACCATTGAAGCTGCTGATAACGATTGAGGCTGCTGGCATTGGAGACGTGCTGCAAGTTCGGCAGCCTACAAATCGCTTTAGCGCAGCGAGGAAGCTCATTGTTGTCATATCGTCGACTAGCTCCAGATGAACAGATTTCGTGACAAAACATACGAAGGAAATAAGCTTTTGGTAGTTGATCGATAGGCTGACCCCAGTGCAACGGACACACTGACGTACCACCTTGCGTGCAATAAGTTTTCCATGCACTGGCCAAAATTTTTGTCGGACTATACTCAAGAGCGCTTGAGGGCCCACATGAAAATTCTTGATATGGAGATGAGCAACCAGAAGTGTTGCGAATACGCTATCTTTAGGCAACATAATGGGATGCTTGGCATTATACTCCACAGATGAATTCGTTATGCGCCCGCCGACGCGTAGTATTCCATCTGCATCTAGAAACGGAGAAAGTGTTTTGATATGGCTTCTTGTCGGTAATTGATTCTCGCTGGCTATGGTTGATATCTCAGTGTGAAAATGCTTGAGTTGCACGTACTTCACCAATCCATTGAGCGCACGGTGAAGCTCTTCTAACTTGCAGGCCCGGATAAGCGCAGTTTCACGTTTTTTTTTTCATTTTCGAATTCATTTGGTATCTAAAAAGATAGGAAACAATTTTAAGTAAGGCAGGATCGTTGTTGTGATATTTGATGCTTTCAATCAAATCCGCTTGAATCTGTACAGGTAGAACAATTTTGAGTTTTCTTCGCTCCGAGTGCGGTTTTCCAGAAATTATATTGACATCGGAGGAGGGCCACTTACCTTTTGGCAGTAACAAGGACGATGGTCCATTAAACCATGAGGTACAGCTGATCAATGTTGAAGGGTAAGCGCCTCTAGAAATAATGTCAGCAGGATTCAACTCCGACACTATATGCCTCTATTAAGAAATGCGAGAATTTTGCTGAATGACGGTAACGCTGTTCACCACAAACGTTTGCCAGTTGCAGGAATCTTCCGCGATCCAATTCATGACAATTGTGGAGTCAGTCCAGTAGGTGATGTCTTCAAATTTGAAGTGAAAGATATCCTTCAAGCGCTGCACGAGTCGAACCATCATAGCTGGAGCACACAATTCCAACCGGAGTAAGCTGATTTTATTTTGATTTAGCACACAAGAGTTCCACCCTCACAGTGTCATCTTCGTCGACAGACCGTACCATAGGCATCTTCCGAACTGTCAGAAAATGCTTGTAATTGATAGTCGTCCCATGCGAGCTTAAATCACCATAGCTGCTGCATAAAAATTTTAGGGAGAACGACAACAGGATTTATTAAACCAAGGGGGTCAAATAGTTGGGATATGTCAGAGAGGGTAGTCCTTTTTGTGATGGGCTTTTGAGAAATGGATGCGATTTCATACTCGTAGTAGAAATTGTCCTTTTCTGAATTCCAAATAATCCCAAATGTCTTGATTGCATTGGCATGTTTTATTTTAACGAACTGCTCATGATCAATTTGGGATATATTCTCTATTATCTCAGGAGAATTTGAGCACCACTTCTTGAGACTAAATCCGCCTTGAGACTAAATTGCCCTTAACTCTCACTGAAGCGCCTTTACTTCCATCAAAAGGATTGGCCCCAGTTAGAATGTCATCAACATAAAAATCGGAGTTTATCGACTTTCCCGCCAAAGGAAATTGAACTCCTTCATCAATCGACAACTGCTTTAGTGCACGTGTTGCCAAAAACGAAGCAGAAGCCGTGCCAAATGTCACTGTGCATTATAGATATACAGGGACGTCGTCATTGGAATTATACCTCCACAAAATGTAATGAGAATTTCTATCAGCTGGGTCTAACTGGACTTGATGGTACATTTTTGTAATACCTGCAGTGAAGATTCATTTTTAAATGCGAAATCTCAATACAATGGATAACAGGTCAGGTTGTATAACTGGGCCAACCATTAGAATTTCATTCTGAGTTTTGCCTGAACCAGTTTTTACAGAGGCATCACATACTACACGCAGCTTTGTTGTAGAACTAGATTGTTTGAGTACACAGTGATGCAGTATATAGTAATGCGGCTCAGTGAGGTCTACATTTAGTGCTATTTCCATGCGTGAGCGATCGAGGAGTTCATTCATAAATTCCGAGTATTGCTGGAATAGTTCTTCGATTTCTCGAAATTTTCTTTCTAGAGAAAGAAGTCTCTTTAGTGCAACATCAAATGAGTTCCATAATAAATTTGGATTTTGTTTGAAGGGCAGCCTCACATTATAGCGACCGGATTCCAAACGAGAATAATGGGCAAAAAAGTGAGCTTCACATTCTCTCTCCTCTTTCGTTAGAGCTGAGTGTAATGAATCAAAGTTCTCAATTTGCCAAAAGGCCTTTATGGAGTTTTTTTTAGCAGTTCATCTGATTGATGAGAGGATTCTTGAGCAAGTAAAGTATAGGGAGAAAGTATATTTACCGTAGATAACTTGCCTGCTACTACCCATCCAAGCAAAGTGTTTTGCAATATACGAGTATGCAAATTTGCTCCTAATTGAATTTGACCAACGCAGAGTAAGTTATAGAATAGGTCAACACCGAGAAGCATGCCTATCCGCTGTGGGATATTAAAGAGTGGATCAGACAAGCGAATGTTTTTGGGAATATTCCAGTTATGAATGCTGATCTTGCTATCAGGTAGAAGCACATTGATTTGGTGCATTACGAATGCATCCAGGGTAGTGGTAAATCCGTTTAGGCGAGATCCGATCGTGATTGTTGTTTTGTATTTAACTGAGGTTTCGGTGTTGTTCGCACAGGTCAAGTACGTTCGAGATAAGCGACGAGGTAATCCTATACGCCGCATGAGTCTCTTGGAGAGGATATGTATTTGAGAGCCGGAGTCTAATAAAACACGGCAAGGTATTCGCTGTTTAAGTTTGTTGAAAAAGTGTACAACTGCAGTTCCCAGCAGGTTGTTTTCGGTACAACTGGCATGCATGGAGTAGCTGTGGATGGAACTTGTAGTAGCACCGGTGGATGCTTGAGGCTGATACGAGCCAGCAGTGGGATTTAATGCTTGCCTGACTACGTGGGGTTTGTGATAATTGAGCAGGGTCATTTTGACCTAGGTGCAATACCGTGTGGTGTTTATTTCCGCAGTGACGACAAGAACTCGACTGACAATTAGCCCTGGAGTGCTCGGTAGTTTTCATGCAATTGAAACACAAATTTAGATATTTAATCTGCTGAATACGTTCCGATATGGACAGATTTTGAAATTCATGGCAATGATAAATAAAGTGGCCTGGGTTAGCACAAAAATTGCATGTGCTTTTGGTGGAAAAGAATGAATTCAGACCATACTTAAGACTACTCTTATAACCCTTCTTAGTATCAGGTGTCGCAGAAATGTCAGAATTAAATAAATGATTTGTTATGGTACCTTCTAAATTTTGAGCCCTCTTCTTTAGAAAATTTGTTAATTCTAGAAGACTGGGGAGCCGACCAACAGGTGCTTCATCGATCCACTTACTGAGCGTAGATGCATCCAACTTTGATGTGATTATAAACACGATCAGATCATCCCAATGATCGACCGGCCGTTTGAGATTTCTTAATCCGGTTAAATGGTTGCCTATCTTATCCAATAGATTCCGCAGCTGCACTGATGACGCCTTTTGAACCTTTGGATGGTTAAAAATACGTTCCAATTGCTCCTATGCGCTGATCTTTCGATTCTCGAATCACTCCTTTAGTCTTGCTAATGCCACATCGTAATTGGCGTCATCGATTTTGAGTCCTTCGATTTGCGCAACTGCAGTTTCGCTCAGCTTTGACACAAGGTAGTGAAATTTCGATTGCTTCGAAAGTGTATGATTGTCATGCATCAAGGATACGAAGCGATTATACCAACCCATCCACGTAGTCACGTCACCTGAAAATGAAGGTAATTCAATTTTGGGTAATTTAATCGAATCAAGGCGTTGAAAATTGGAATTATACGATACGTCAGTTGGTTTAGGCCTTCCTTATGATTTTGATTGATTAGAACTTTCAGCGTTGCTAAAGTTCCATAATACATCTCCTCGTACTTAGAACGATCTGTCTTGGAGATTTCCTCAAAATCGATGTCCTCAATTTTTACCTGAACCCTGTTAAACGCATAAAAGGCTAACTCCAGGGCCTCCATGCGTACTTCAAGTTAGGATAGAGATATCGATCGATCGTCGTTCGCTTTGATACTAAATTCACTTACTCTATTGATTTGCTCCATAGTTACCGAACGACGATCTTTGAGAGCTTCCAATGCTCTGACTTTCTTTGGATTCACCTTAGAAGCAGATGATGAAGACCTGTCAGGCAATGGTGGCTTTTCCGATGAGAACTTATCTTCCAATGTCATGGTTTCGGTAGTGCTGTATGAGCCACTTTTTAAAACGATTGATGATTTCGTAAATTGTGATGGAAATCACGTCGGGGTCACCAAAAAATGTTGAGAGAAAACAAGCGTTTTTGCTTCCCTGTGATAATATTTTGTCTAAAATATACAATGAGCTGATCGATGCTCAAGATAAAAACAGATTGCTTAGCAGACACGATCTGACCAACTCAAAGTTTATTAAAAGAAGAAAGAGCAAAAAGTTTGACAACCGGAAAGGCAACTGGACAAGTGATTAATTAGATGATTAGATTTCAAGAATGTAGTAGAATAATAAAACGAAATTATTTCTTAACATAGAGTTTATTTATTTCTCATAGAGATCATTTATTATAGTATATTTATTTTATAGATTATTTATTAGTATTAGGTGGGGTGACCTGGATGTATCTAAATGCACCTCTATGATTAAGTAGCATACGGGTACATCCACATACGCCCTTGTGATATAGAACCTGTGATACAGAACCTGTTATATACAAGCTGTGATAGCCCAATAGTGAGAGTACAACAAGTGCCCAGCTAACCTCAACCGTTGAAGCGGAGTACTCTCAGGGCGAAGGCCCTTGCCACACGTTGGGCGATGACAACAAATAAATGAAAAAGATAGAGCAAAACGCTAGAGCAAGCTTAAATAAAGCTAACGAACCAGTCGCACTTTTTTACGAGGCCTGTTGGCTCACGACCACTCGCCAACCATCGTTAATCCTGTTACAAGGGCCTGTGGTAGAGCAGCAACAAACACGAAAAAAAATAATAACATACCAGCAGTCTGGAGCTTCCGTGCGGTATCTACACGCAGGCAGCAAACTCGGCAGTCGTCCAGGCAATTGGGTCCTTCTATTTGTCTGTCCGTCCAGTGCGTGTGTAAGAACGCACTGGGCTTTACACACACACCATTCCAGAGGTGGGTTTTTTAGTTCAATTTGAAATTAAGTTTAATAACAAAAAAAAAAAGAAAAAAGAATAGCCAACATACCTGTTTTGCTGTGATGTCCACCCACAGACAATATTCCCCCGCAGCTTGTCCTCCTTTTTTTTCGCGCTGTCCATCGTTCTTGTACACTTCGGTGTGTACAAGAAACGATCCGCGTACACCACATTCCAGGGGTGGGTTTTCTTTAATTTTATTGATCAAAATAATCAAAAATCAATCACACAGAAAAAAAATAGCGATTCGCCTCGCAATGTAAAATGGAATGTCAACAATTGGATCACATGAGGGAGGGAGTTGCATGCGTCTCCCTCACTCGCAAAAGCCCCATCTCATTCCCACAAAATCAAATGGATAATGAACATAGAATTCGTTTGTTTATTATTTTATTATTATACTTTTGTATATATATTTTTTTTTTTTTGTGGGCGTCGTGGCGTAGTGGTGTCGGATCACTACGCAAGAGGTTTCAAGTTAGAATCTCAGAAAACACCAAAAAGTTTTTTCACGATCCCACCTCTCGCGAACGTCTGACAAACATCCGAGAGTATTGTTCTCAAAACAAATTGCCGTTCGGATACGGCACTAAACTGAAGGTCCCTTCCATTGGTGTGAAAAATATAACGCACACAACACGAGTGGTTGCGAGAAGCTAGGCCCTGGCAAGAGCTGTTGCGCCAAATATTTTTTTTTTTTATATTTTTTTTTTTTTTGTTGTTCAAATTTTTTGTCTTAAGTTACGTGAGTAGGGTCTCGTAGGTAAGTGAATTAGCAATTTGGTATGTTATCGTTAGTGTATTTATGTATATTATCGTTCAGGTTTTTCTTTTAAATGAACAATTCTATAACGGACGATAACGAGACGTGGGACATTGGGAAAGGAAATTTTCCATTTCAATGTACCGACAAAGAAGGGAATATACAACTCATATCTAACAAAGGCAAAAAATGAGAAAGAAAAAGGGGAAGAGGAATAATAAAAGGAAAAACGAGGTCGAACAAAGAAAAAGAAGGAGACGGAAAATAGGACAATGGGAGACAAATAACCCTGATAGATAAGAGCGGGTTAGGGCATCGACCCCAAGACGATCATTATCAGAGTTACGGTCGAAATATCTGGTCGCTGCCGAAAAGAACATTTTTTGTACACATATACAGTGAGGTGTGAAATACACCGTGGAATTAGATTGGCACACGATATATGTATCATATATTCCAAGACAATAAAAGAATTTTTTTGTTTTAAATCAGATAAACTTGTAGGCGCATAGTGCAAGAGCCATTGCACAGAAAGTCGGGTGCGCAGGAACCTTGGAAGAACTGCAGAGGTACTTAAAAGAAGCTCGGGAGCTTCGGTGAAGCATAGATCTAATTTTTTTTATCCGATAGGCATAGGAAATCAGGAAGCGGGTCAGGCTTCTGCGAAATATTTTTTTGGTCGCTTGCCATTACCCTGACAGGACCGCTGCTGCGAACGTATCGGTGCAACTGGTAATAGCGGTGCAGGCTGTAATAGCGCTGGCGGTGGTCCGCAATAAAAGAACGGCGAGGAGAGGTGCTCCCCCACTAAAATTCAACGCCTTCAGGAGGTGGTCCGTGGGACACAGTGCTAAGAAATGAAGAAACAAAAAAAGTGAATCTTCCACTAGGGAATTCTTTATTGTTCTAAAAATTGCAGTGCCCCAAAAGTTAATTCTAAAGTTTTTTTGATTTCCTTTTTAAAAATGTCCGAATTGTATTCCAGTCTAACATTTTTTTTTTCTGAATTTCCCTTTAAATATTTAGTGTTAAATTTTCTAAGTGAATTAATATATTGGATTAGTTTTGTGGTACAACTAAATAGGTTAAGATAAATTGAAATAGTGTTAATTCTGCTTATTATAGTTAGTGATTTGTGGCGCGGCGAACTCCGCTAAGAGGAGATAGAAAAAGCGGGATAGCAACAAAAAACATCCTTTCTTGTGCCGCCGGCAGGACAACGGGGGATCGTGAGTACCTTCTTTACTGTTTGCAAAGAATTAATTTTTTATTCTTGGTAGAATACTTAGGATGAATGATAATAATAATAATTTTAGGTCTAAATTGTATAATAAATAGAGTAGGGCAATGAGCCTACAAATAATGTAATTCAGTGGAATGATTTGGATAGATGCGTGGATAGATTTTTTTCTTTTGGTGTGTGGATGGCCGTTCGGGCCATCCTTCTGTGGGTGAACGATGACAGGACAGGAGAGATTTTGTGTGCTGAGTAGGTGGTGCAAAGAAAGGTGGACAAAAACCACCCCGTCCGACGAGCTGAGCCGAGCAACAACGAGCGTGCCGTCGTCTTCCTTACTCGCAACGAAGACGCCTCCGTGGCCAACACTAGCTGACGACAATGGCGCCCAACGGTATTTCTACCAAAACCGGCTATTAGAGACACGATTGCGACTCCAAGCGGACGATTTTCTATTTTCAAAGTCGTTGCCTTGGGCTCATATCAATCAGCCAAGGTTCTGCCTCTAGAATGGTGACCTTAGTCATACTCTTTGTGAGGCGTAAGCATAAGCCCCGAAGCTTTGTCCATGTTTCAGTTGATCTGGGAAATCCTGGCCAGCCTTCTATTGTGTATTACCTGATAGCAAGTAGTGGTAAGGAAGGAAAGGATCGACGTTAACACCTCGTCAAGTATCCGAGGCACCAGTCACTACCCAACGATATGATGTAGATGTGTTCGACGTCTCAAGCTAGTTGGTGATCTCTGCAAATACTTCCCGTGTTTGGAAAGTAAGATTGTACGAAGTATTACATATCACTCGCCCCTCCTTAAGATGGATACTCTCCCGAGGATACTGCACTTCATTCTTGATTGTTATTCGCGTTTTTTTTGTTTTAAGTTCTAAAATTGTAAGCGCAATTGAGGCAATTATGACAAATGTAACGAAAGTATAGGGTGACCAGATAAGAACGATAGGTTGCAAGGTTTCAACGTGAAACAGGAAACTTTCAACGGACATAGTTTCCGATGTCCCGTCGAACTTAAACCCCACTTGTAGATATCGACCTTCATTTCCAAAAACCGTGAAGAAATCGGTTCAGTGAATTGTGAAGCTTGGTCATGTCTCGGTTCGTGTAGAGGTACTTGTCGCTCGTGTGGTGGCAGGTTAAACGTTGGTCTGTTAGAGTACTCTAACGAGTACGGACAGACTCACATCTACAAAACGGTTACTGGAAAACCTTACTAAAAATCCACACACCAAAGCACATACACAATACACCACTTTACATTCAGATATTTTGAATTTTTGAATTTTTTTGGTATTTCGTTTTTTTTTACTACTATTTTTTTTCCCTTTCTTTGAATTTTTTTTTAATATTTTTATTCTATATTTCTTTTCTATCTGTTTTTTTTTTTTTTTTTTTGAATTTTTACAATTATTTTTTCTTTTCGTCTCGCTTTTTAAATTTTTTTTGTTACTTTTCTTTTTTTTCTTTTTCCTTCTCCACCTTTCAAACCCCTTTTAATTTGGGGTAGAATTTATTGAATTTTTTTTTTGATATGGAAAGAGACCATAGAAATCTAGGGGCAGTACCAAAAAACACTGGGTCCTCCAGGAATGTGGGTAACCCGGTTAAGGGCAAGGTTGGAAGGCGAACAGGGAACTGACGGATATGACTTGCCACCAGCTACAGGGACTAGCAGCAATTGCGCACGACAAGGGCCAAACGACGACCACCTGTTCTTTTAAAAGACCCTACGAACTTTAACATGACAGACCATACTGCGACGTCAAGACAGAAGGTAACTCGGTCCATCGTAAAGTTGCGGGAGGGCCTGGAACAAAGATCATTCCAATGGAACAAGACTTAGTTGACTTGTACGACATACAAAATGGAAGATCTACAACAGACGCAACACTACGAGCCAGAGAACTTAAAGGACAACGTAACTAACGTTTAAATCTGGCGCTAGGCAACCAAGCGACAGAAACTGTTGAAACTGGTCGGACAACAAACTTCTGACGACGAAGATGACCTAACTGACTTGCGGAGTAAGACTGTGGAGAACACAAGACGAATTACACAACAAATACAAAAGGTGGTCTCTCAAACGGTAAAGAAGAATCAGGTTGACTCATGTCGGTGTTCGCCGATAGCATGAAGGATATGATGACTACCTTCCAGAAGAACATCAAGGAGATCAACGACAAGATCTGCAACCTGGAACTCTCCGCAGCTGCGCAGAGGGAACCTCCTACGACTAACGACAGACAACAAGACATCACTCCACAAGGACTGTCCACTCCTTCGCACCCACTCAACAGGACGGAACTGTTATATCAACCTACGCTGACACTGAACAGACCAACGTTTAACCTGCCACCACACGAGCGACAAGTACCTCTACACGAACCGAGACATGACCAAGCTTCACAATTCACTGAACCGATTTCTTCACGGTTTTTGGAAATGAAGGTCGATATCTACAAGTGGGGTTTAAGTTCGACGGGACATCGGAAACTATGTCCGTTGAAAGTTTCCTGTTTCGCGTTGAAACCTTGCAACACCAGAACGGTATTAGTGACCACCAGCTATTTACCCATTTCCATCACCTCGTAAGCGGTCCTGCAGAGAGGTGGTTTTGGCAATTTCTGCAGGAAAATGAAAGTGATAGGGGCCTAAGCTATCAGCAAATAAAAAGGGAATTGCTGAAACAATTCAAAAATAGGAGACAGCAACCCTAGGAGTCTTTCGACAATCTCTACAGCAGCGTACGGACTATGGTGCTACAGATGACGAGTCGACCGAACGACCTAGACTTAGTGGACATCCTCCGAAGCAACATAACGGACAGAGTAGCGACGCTAATTTTCGGATGCTCTATTACGAGTATTAAGAGTTAAGAGATGAATGTAGGCGCGCGGAGAAGTACTTGACGACTAGGGAAACGAAATTCCGACGACATGTGAACGAACTAGGTGACGATGGGATTTTTAGAAATAGGGGAACATTTAGGGAACTAGAGGACGAAAAAGTGGCAATTGCTGCGTTTCAACGGAACAGTATTGACAGACAACCTACTCACAGGTAGGCAGAAAAAACAAACAATACGAACAACGACTCGACTAACAGAACAGGCCCGACTAGGAATCCTGCTTCAACTCCGTCGGCGTGTCAGTCTACTTTTCATAGTCTGACGTGGTATAGTTGTGGTCAAAGAAATATAAATTTTAGTTGCGCACAGTGCCAGGGAAACCTGAGAGTCGGCAGTGCGACTGGGACGAACCAGCCGACCAAGACCACACTTCCGGAAAGCGAAGACAAGAAGTCCAAATTTTGAAGAATGTTCCAGAAGGTGATAATAAACCAACGATGAAGGAAATTCCTCAAAGGAAGAGTCTTCACGTACGCCTGCAGGAGTAGAAAGACGCCTGGGAGCGTACCTTTGGAGAGGAAGTGACAGCGCCGGTGGATTGTGCTGACGGATTTTGGCCAAAAAATCATCTTCTTGGACGAGGTCCATTTTTGGCTCAGCGGCTTGTCAACAAGCAAGCTTCCCGTTATTGGAGCGACCACAATTTACTAGTGTTCGACTAAGCATCAATACATCCACAAAGATTGACTCTTTGGTGCACGGCACGGCGGCATTATCGGACCTTATTTATTTCGAAATGAGGAAAGAGACACCATTACCGTCAATGGTCCTCGGTACAGAGCTATGTTAACTGACTTTCTGTGATCAGCGCTTGTGTGGTTCCAACAAGACGGCGCTACATACCATACAAGTGACGCAACGCTCGAAGTGGTGAAGGAGAAATTTGATGACTGAGTCATCGCACGGCGAGCGCTCATCAATTGACCACCGCGATCATGCGATTATTTTCTCTGGGGCTGCGTCAAGTTATAAGTCTACGCTAACAAGCCAACCACTTCGGATGTGCCCGAGGCCAACATTGGAGACGCTATTGCCGAAATAACGCCACACATATTGGACCGAGTCATCAAAAATTGGACTGATGGCTTGAAGCACTACCAGCGAAGCCATTTAAATGGCGTGGAGTTTATACATAATGGCTTGAATGTAGCTTCAAATTAAATCTAGAATCAGTTTGATGTTTCACACTCTTTTTACTTTAATTAAATTTCTTTTCCTATCGTTCTTATCTGGTCACCCTATACTTTCGTTACATTTGTCATAATTGCCTCAATTGCGCTTACAATTTTAGAACTTAAAACAAAAAAAAACGCGAATAACAATCAAGAATGAAGTGCAGTATCCTCGGGAGAGTATCCATCTTAAGGAGGGGCGAGTGATATGTTATACTTCGTACAATCTTACTTTCCAAACACGGGAAGTATTTGCAGAGATCACCAACTAGCTTGAGACGTCGAACTTAGTTCCCACACAATGCTCTGGAATATGGAGCCAACATTCCAGCATGTACGACACCATCGTCGTAGTGGTGCAACGATCAGCATTTTTATTTCTTCTGAAACACAACGGGTATAGCAACTTTCCAAAAAGATAAACTGTGTGATTCCATTTTTAACTTTCCGTCGAGAAGTACGTATTTTTTAAGTTGTGGAAATAACAAAAACAATAATAAACAAAAGATAGAATGGCGTGTTTTATTTAACGGCTACACATTACTATATCCCTGTCTAGTTTCCACATTCCATCAGGTTTCCCTTCTTGGGCAGCTTAACTGATTCGGGTTAAGGTGAAGCCAAAAATTGTTTTTATTTTAAGAGAATGGTACTAACTTGACGCAAATCAAAATTCAATTCTTCCGGGTTAAGGTGAAGTCGAAAATTATTTTTATTTTAAGAGAATGCAAAGCTTAACAGCTGTATTTTAAGAGAATGTAAAACTTAACAGCTGTTGTTGGTTTTGTATTATTAAAATTATTATTAAGTTTTGTTTTTATGCTTAGAATGTAAAGCTTAACAGCTGTTAGACACCGAGGCTACATTGTAGTATGATGTAAAGGTTTTCGACACTCATCTACAGTCCATCGAAAAGGCGTATACAATATACAAATGTATTGTATATTCCTTTTCGATGGACTGTAGATGAGTGTCGGAAACCTTCACGTCATACTACAATGTACAATATACAAATTTATTGTATATTCCTTTTCGATGGACTGTAGATGAGTGTCGAAAACCTTTACGTCATACTGCAATGTACAATAAATTTGTATATTGTATATGACTTTTCGATGGACTGTAGATGAGTGTCGAAAACCTTTATGTCATACTACAATGTAGCTTCGGTGTCTAACAACTGTTAAGCTTTACATTCTATATGGGGTTGGTGACCCTTTTACATAATCATAAAATCAAAGTTTCTCCTTTAAATGTGTGAAATCTTTCTCCTTTACCACATCTACATATTTACGTTTTTATTTAGTTTCCACATCCGCATCGATTAGGACTTCAGCTGGACGGGCGTTTAATGAAAAATTTCGGAGAAATAAGGGCCCACTCCACCTCATCTTGTTACTCACCAGATCTTCTGGTGACAATCCCCGTGATCCCATATCTGCTGGGTTGTCCTTGGTGCCTACATGTCGCCAAACATTAGGTCTCGTTAGAGTTTGAATCTCGGCAACTCTACTTGCAACGAATGTGGTACGTATCGCAGGGTCTCCCTTTATCCATGCTAAGGTAACCGTAGAGTCAGATCATGCAAAGCTTTCCGCGTTATCAAATTGCATGAACCTTGAAATTTTATGCAAGAGCTTGGCTAACAGCAGAGCCGCGCCGCACAAAGTGTGGTAAATATACGCTCTTGTGTGGAACTACTCTAGGTTTAGAGGTCACTAAGTGTCTACTATCTTGCTTATTATGAATAATGTGTACATATGTAAATCACGGCCTCATATGAGCTTTCAGAGTCATTATTGAAGCCGCGCAGTTGCACTTTTGCACCATTTGCATACCCAATCCACCATGGGATATGTATGTCCTGCAACGCTTTCAATCCATCTCGTAAATTGACCCACAGCCTTTTCTTGCGGTATTTGTGTATCCCAAGAAAGATTGTTGCGCCAAAGTGTTTGCAGTACCAACTTGGCCTTATCAATACACGAGGCAATCCATCCAAGAGGATAAAAGAAGCGAGCGATATTTGCAAACACGGCTCGTTTTCTGTATCTATCCACTTCAAGTAAATTGATCTTGAATTTGAAGAAACATTCGCTGGATGCCATTGTACGAGTATACCTAAAGTTTTGATGACGTCCTGCGAATCGAAATTAAAAGGTTTCGGCGAATTGCGCAGCAGAAATCCAGCCGATTGTAATACGGCTAGAACTTCTCCTTGCAGGACGACTGCATCTTCTTTGTTGTCTGATCCATTTATCAGATCGTCTACGTCAAAATTGTCTGTAAGTACCTTTGAAACCCGTGGGTGAGTCTTTTCCACATCAGCAGCAAGCTGGTGGATGGTCCGCACTGCTAAATAGGGTGCTGATGCGGTACCGAACGTCACTGTGTTGAGTGCATATGTTTTAACAGTATCTTCCCTTTTGGATCTCTACAGGATTAGTTGATACAACGTATCCTCTTCTGCCATACATATTTTTCTGTATATCATCGTGATGTCTGCCGAGAATGCTACCTTGAATTTCCTCCATTTAGCTATGAGGTTTACTATGTCTGATTGTAGACGCGGGCCTACAATCAATTGGTCGTTTAAAGCATTTAAAGCATCGAAAACCACACGAAGTTTTGTGGTGGTGCTCGACTCCTTAATTACCGCGTGGTGCGGCAGGAAATAGTTTTATCCAATCATATATGATGGATCTGCTAAGGAAAGTTTCAACAAATGATCCCAATTTTCCCTTTGTACCTGGTGAGATGGCAGCGACGAAGTTAAGCGAGTGAAAACAAAACCCTTGATATATACATTGATAATCTTTTGTTTCTAAGTTTAAGTAATTGAACTGCACTTTCAGTGATGAATATGGCCTCGAAACCTGTATCAATTAATGCTCTAAAAACATGACTGGCCATTAGAGGCAAAAACCTTTTACCTTGTTCTAAGCAATTAGAACAAATAGGGTTTTTTTCTGACATCGTCTGTACGATTCCTTACGTCCATGTTCGAAAACTTTTTGCAACGCCGAATGCCATGAAAAGCATAGCAAAGTCGACAATGGAATTGCCTATCCATTTGTGGTGCGTTGAGGTGAGGGTAGGTAGGTAGGTAGGTGTGGTTGTGACAGCATGCTATGCTGAAACATATACCACAACTCAAGTGACCTAATTTGTTGTAAAGACTGACGTTGGACTTGTGGGAAAGGAGAGAAAAGATTATTTAAATCCACCCCGTGGCATTGAGGAAACTGATGATGTCCCCGATGCTTGTCTCCGCTAGCTCACTAATATTATCAAAAAGGTGTCTGCCAAGTATACGGTGCCTGACCTACTAAGGTCCGGACACATACAAAGGGAGTGAAAGATTGTTTCAGGTTCGTTGGTCATGTTGCAGCTACGACAAAGTGCATTAAAAGTAATGCCCAGTCTGGCTGCGTGGACCCCTATGGGCCAATGGCCAGTGCTAATTGCCAGAACTCTAGCAATATCTGCTCGGTTTCTGTTTAATAGCTCCTGTGTTCTGCGCCAGTTATGTTTGGGCCACATCTGCCTGGATATGACACAGTCCTGCAACCCTCGCCATCTATAATCAGCATCTGCAAGGAAATGAGCAAAGATTCTACCCTTAAGGGCCCCTAACGGAATGTTGACCTCCTCCGCACGGGAGCAATCAAGGGCAGATCCCTGCCTCGCCAATTCATCAGCCCTTTCGTTTCCGTCAAAGTTACTATGACCAGGCACCCAGATGAGGCTGATCCTAGACCGATGACCGAGTGCGGCAAGCTCCTCCTTGCATTGTTCAAGAAGTTTGGAGGAGGAACCCGCAGATATGATGGCTTTAATAGCAGCCTGGCTATCAATGAAAATGGCTATGGTGTTAAGTTGTATCGATGTATGTTTGAGGAGACGGCACGCCTCTCGTATAGCAAGAACGCCCCTACCCCGCAGTCCATTTGCGACCCGTCAGTGAAAATGGTTGTTTTGAACTCGTTAGTCACCGTACCATATTTCCATTCCGCCCTGGAAGGGAATCTCACAGTGACATCATTTCGAAAGTTCACCCTGGGAATTATGTAGTCGGTCGGATTTGCCGCCTACGCCTACTCCCGAGGTAGCAGATTAACGATGCTGTTGTGGCTGTAGAGAATATTGCACCAGCTACCTGTTTCTCTTAATCTAACCGCACTACATGCTGATATGTACTTTATATGAAGGTCGAGTTGTATAAGGTGAAGGATTACGTTCAAGGCTTCAGTTGGGCATGTTCTCATTGCCCCTGTAGCATCTAGAGCCGCAGTCTTTTGTACTTTGTTGATGAGTTTATTAATGTATGCTTTCTTAACCGCCGGCCACCAAACTAGCGATCCATAGGAAAGTATAAGGCGCACCACCGCAGTATACATCCAAATGACCATCTTCGGACGGAGTCCCCATTTCTTACCGAATTTTTTGCTACAAGCATAAAAAGCCACAGAGGCTTTCTTTACTCGCTGTTCAATGTTAAGCTTCCAGCTTAATTTAGGGTCAAGTACCACACCTAGGTACTTAGCACCAGATGATAACGAGAGTAATTGGTTATTAAGCCGTGGAGGCGAGAAAGCCGGTATTTTGGTTTTTGTGGTAAAGAGCATCAGTTCAGTTTTGCTAGGATTGACGCGAAGTCCACATCCAGTGGCCCATGTGCTAATCTTATCCAAGGCACCTTCCATAATCTCACTGATCACAGAAGGAAACATCCCCGATACCAACACTACCACATCATCCGCATACGCGAAAACCTTGACTCCGTCTCGGTTAAGCCTACACAGAATTTTGTTGATTACCATAAGCCAAAGAAGAGGAGAGATAACCCAACACTGAGCAGTTTCCCTTACAACGGATATAGTGGAGACACTATTACCGAGTGTCGATTGAATGATTCTGGTTTTTAGCATAGTCACTATCCACTTTCTAATAAACTCCCCTACACCCAGTTGGGACAGAGCTTCCTGAAACGATTCAGTACTAACGTTATTAAAAGCACTTTCAACATATAAAAAGGTGGCAAGAGTAAATTGTTTGTAATCTATTGCCTTTTCTATCGTACGCACAACTTCATGGAGCGCCGTCTCAGTCGATCGCCCCTTAGTGTACGCATGCTAAGGAAGGGATGTATCTATTGTATTACGCATGTGCGTATCTAATATACGTCCCAACGTCTTAAGGAAGAAAGATGACAAGCTGATGGGTCCGAAATCCTTTGCAGATTCATGCCCCCGCTTCACCGCTTTCGGAATAAACACAACACGAACACGCCTCCAACTCAGGGGGACGTTGTTTAGAAGAATACAGCTTCTATAGATCGGAACTAGCCAAGAGACTACCTGATCCAATGTTTTTTGCAGCATTGCCGGGAGTATGCCGTCAAGTATAGCCGATTTATAGGGAGGGAAGCTGGAAATGGCCCAAGATTGAATCGTGCGTGTAAGTCCATGGCTGACACTAAACACTCGAAAGGCGAATAGCCATTTCCGGCGGGCGCCCACGGGGAGGAACAAGGACGAGGATTTTGCCCGCCGCGTTGAGGTGAAAGGTACTGGTTTTCTTAACGGAGGTAATAGATAAGGTCTTCTTTGAAGTATTATTTAATTCTCGAATATTTTCGAGAGAACTAACCTACCTTCAAGCCTGCAGTGGATTCACGAGCAAGTTTATTTTGTTCCATTAGAAGTCTTAACTGTGTATTAACAAGCTTCCGTTTGTTTTCAAACCTTTCGGTTAATATTTCCCATGCTGATATAGGTGCTGAACTAAGCGCGCAGTTTCGCCGCACAAGTATGTTTTCAGATAGCGTATTTTTTGAACATCTGATAGATCAACATTATGACTTATCATGTTCTCGAATAAATTATGAAATTCACTCCACTCTTCGAATTTGCCAAAGAAAGGCTTTATTTGAATTGGACGTAGGTGTTTTCACAAACTGAGGATTTCCTTGTGTTTAATCGAGAACTTCCTAAAGTCGACTCAATTCTTTCCCCGAACTTATCCAAATCGTCACGCAATTGACCAATGAAAGTGAAATAAATCTTCCTTATTTTTGAAAAGTTTTCATTCTCGAAATATTTTTCTTTAAGAGAATCTGCGGTACTATTAACAATGGAATTGTGTTCTTTCTTTTGTCCGTTTGAACACTTCCTCTAAGTCTTGTAACCACGCACTCACGTACCCCCTTACCTTTCGCGACGCAATATCTTTTTTGGAAATCATTGAAGTTGTTTTGTGTTTCATTAAGCGCTACTTCTTGCGCTTCGATATTTTCAGCTACTTTGGACAGAGGATGGAAAAGGATCAAATTCACATCACTTGTTTAAATGAAGGAAGTCAAGATTTGTTGGTGGTTTTGTTCAATTTAAGAGTTTTTTGTTAAAAAATTGAATATCTTTAAGCTCACCTTGGTAAGAATAATTGTAGTAGCACCGCTGATGACCGTTTGCCAACCGTTGCACTGTCCGATGTCCGCTTTCAACCGCTGGTCCACTGTTGATCTTGTTGAGGCGACAATTCGTTCCATTGTATCCGCTTAACACCGGTTGGATAGTTGTATTAGGATCCGTTTGGAGTAATTTCCTGCCGCTGCTAATCCGTTTTGTTGGATTTGTTGGGTTTTACCTGCACTGGTTCCCTCTGGTTTCTTTATTTTGTTGAAATAATTATTTCTTTCTATTTACATTCTTTTTTAACAAAAAAAACTCCAAGGACCATGTTTCGGGTTAAGGTGAACCAGAAAATAATTTTTTTTTTTTTTTGTAATTTGCGCGCTACAAATGGGATATGAATACCATTAAATTATTTCAGGGCACGGGCGTTTGTAGAAAATTGAGAGAGAGAGAAAGAAACATTGGTGTAGTGGGTTTGAAACTTATGTGGTATTAAGTTTCAGTAAAGTCCAAGGGTGGCGTCCAGATAACTGGGGAGCTTGTTTGTATTACTTTTTGTCGTTGCTCATGCAACGTTCAAAGTATTTTTTTTCCCCCTCCACCTGATGTCATCATCACGATCAAGTTGCATTTTCAGCCATATGACCACTCTACTGCCAGTGTTATGCCTTCGCAGTAGAGTTGACTAAGGTTTTGCAATTGATCGACTTTTTTATTTATTTCAGATGAAATAAATAGATGATTGTTGAGATCAGGATTTGAACCGTGAACCAAGAGCGTGACAAGCGTTGATGTTACCACTACACCACGGCCACCCATTTTATTTTAAGAGAATGGCACTAACTATCTTGACGCAAATCAAAGTTCAATTGTTTCGGGTTAAAATGAAGCCGAAAATTATTTTTATTGAGAATGGCACTAACTAACTTGACGCAAATCAAAATTTAAAAAAAAAAAAAAAAACTCAATCTTTTACCACGTTATAAATTCATTGTACATTAATTTTTGCATGACTGTAGATGAGTGTTGAAAACCTTAACGTTATACTATAATGTAGCCTCGGTGTCTAACAGCTGTTAAGCTTTACATTCTATATGTGGTTGGTGACCCTTTTATATAATCATGTAATCAGATTTTCTCCTTTAAATGTGTGAAATCTTTCTACTTCAAAACGAGTACATTTACATATTTAAGCCCCCTATGTCAAGTATGTGGGTATATTTAAGCCCCCTATTGTGTCGGATCACTACGAAAGAGGTTCCAAGTTCGAATCACCTAAAAGTTTTTTCACGATCCCACCTCTCGCGAACGTCTGAAAAACATCCGAGAGTATAGTTGTCACGAGAAAGCTTCTCAAAACAAATTGCCGTTAGGATACGGCACTAAACTATAGGTCCCTTCCATTCGTGTGAAAAATATAACTAATATAAATAATATGAATATAAAAGAAACAGTGAATTATACTGCCATTTGTCATATGCAAAACACAAAGAAAACGATGCGAATAAAATCAGTTCCAATTTATAACGTCAAAGAAGCAAGTAGTCTTTTAAATTTGTACAACAAGGATGTAGTTTCATCAAAGAAAACTGAAGGCCAAGAAGAGGTTGAGAAGCTTTTCGATCAGATTAAGCATCTGTATGTCGACTATCGGAGTGCAATGATGGACGCCTTGGACAAGTTATCATCGACACCAGCAGCCATACCAGCGGCACCAACACAGCCAGCTAAAAACGAAACAGGAGATCCAGTGAGTTCTGTGCCAATAAACTTAAGTCTGGGAATTCACGATTTAAAATTACCTGTGGTGAAGCTGCCCACATTTACTGGTAGTTACGAGGAGTGGAGGTCCTTCCATGATATTTTTGTGTCGCTCATCCACGATAACAAATCCCTGCCGGAAATTCAAAAACTACACTTTTTAAAATCCAGTGTAACGGGTGAAGCTGATCGTTTAATACATTCAGGGAAATTACGAAAGGGCTTGGTTAATTCTAACTTCTCGGTATGAATATAAGGGCATCCTTGTTACGCGCAGTTAAAACTCTTTTTTGAGCAAGGAGTATTTAGTAAGGAAAATTTCATGGGTTCAAAAAAGGTTCTTGATACTTATACAGAGTGTCGTCACTCGCTTCAGAATCTAGGGTTTCCGGTTGAGTACTGGCACTCTATTCTTATTTACACCAAGTTGCAGAAACTTTCCGCAATAGCTCAACAACTGTGGGAGGAAAAGCTGCGGATAAAAAAGGAGTTACCCACATTTACAGAGTTCTCTGAGTTTCTGGAAGCAAGGTTTAGGGCGTTAGAAGTTGTAGTTGAACAGCAGGGGCAGAACTACAGCAATCAGAGAAATGGATCAGCAAAGGCGAGCAATTTCCACATCAGGCCTAAACAAAAGGAGCAATTTGGATGCAAGGTTTGCAACAAAGGTCCTCATTCCCTTAGAACCTGTAACCGTTTTCTGAAGATGGATATAGGTGCGCGTAAAGCTACGATCAACAAGATTGGGGTTTGTGAGAACTGCCTCGTACTCATCAATGCCCGAGTCGAGCGCGGTGCTACTTTTGTCAGCAGCCACATCATTCTCTGCCCCACTACACAAATTCAACCAATCCACCCAATACAAATATACAAAACTGTAATTCACACACTTAATATAATCCACACAGTTTAGCAGCTCATAACACATATAACCCTACACATTCACGCACACCAGTTGTTCCAAATTCAATCCATACGAGTACATATCAGGTTTCCACAATTAACCCAGAGGCTCCAGTATTTCTTCCGAACGATGCAGCAGTACCAGGAAGCAGTTCGACCATCAATAATTTTACACGCAGCCAAATGCTACTGCTGTTGTCAGGGTAAGATCAGCCAACGGAGAGTATATAAAACTTCGTGCTTTGGTCGATCCAGGTTCTGAAGCAACTTTTGTGACCGAGGCAGCAGCTCACACCTTAGGCCTGAAGAAGCGTCGTACATTCATCGAAGTGTCTGCTCTAGGCAAAGTTAGGAATGGTTCTCGGCACATCTTTGTAGATTTGACGCTAGGGTCCCTACACTCCACCTACGAAACTAAGTTGAAGGCGTTTGTTTTCAAAACTCTAACTAGTTTACTGCCATCCAATGAGCTGTCGCCTAAGAAGTGGATTCATGTAAAGGAGTTAACTTTAGCTGATCCCTCTTACTACAAGCCCGCACCGATCGACCTGCTTCTAGGAAACGAATTTTTTTCGGAAATTTTACTCCCAAACGTAATAAGAGGGAACGATCCTGTTCACCCATTGCTCAAAAGACACGATTGCGATGGATTCTGCTGGGGAAGGTACCTTTACAGTCCAGAAAAACAGTTCAAAGTTTTCTCCAGGTTTTGGACATCGATACTCAGCTCAGAAAATTTTGGGAGATGGAAGAGGTTCTCTTTCTGGTCCAGGAAACCGAAGAAAATATAGCGTTTGAGAGACACTTTGTGAAAACGACCAAGCGGTTAGCGAATGGACGCTACGAGGTATCGTTACCGTTTAAGGAAGGATGTAAACCTGGGCTTGGATCCTCGAAGGAGGGCGCCTTGCGTAGGTTTCATCAGCTGGAGAGACACTTTGCAAACAACCCTACACTACACAGGGAATATACCAAATGTATCAGAGAATAACTGGAACTTCATCAAATGGTAGAAGTCGATGTCAACTCCGACGAAGTCATCAAAACTCCATTCGCTGCAAAGACTTCGGATGGAACCTCGTTGAAAGACCATTTGATGATAGGACCTAAAACGCAAAATAATATTACGGATGTTCTGCTGAGATGGAGGACGTACAGGTATACCTTTACAGCCGACATCGAAAAGATGTACAGGCAAACCCGGATGAATCACAGCAACACCTACTACCAACTCATCTAATGGCGTGATGAAATCCATTAGCCTGTGAAGGTATACCGCTTACAGACTGTAACTTCCGGCACTGCCAGCGCTCCTTATCTTGCTATTCGAACGCTTAACAAGATAGCAGCAGACTGAAAAAAGCAACATTCCATTGGGGCCAGGATTATCCGAGAAGACACGTACATCGAAAATTAACACAAATTATGTCGTCACCTTAAATCTAATTTTTTTGTCAAACATCATCTTTCAAAAGAACGCACCCAAATTTTCAGACAGATCTGTCAAATAGTTTTGTTGTGGCTGCCATTTTATATAGACGCCTACTAGCATTTTCGTTAAAATGGACAAAAGTGAATTTCGAGTGCTCATTAAACACTATTTTTCGCAATAAAAAACTATCACGCAAACCAAACAAAAGC
Source organism: Pocota personata (assembly GCA_963082735.1). Taxonomy (NCBI): domain Eukaryota; kingdom Metazoa; phylum Arthropoda; class Insecta; order Diptera; family Syrphidae; genus Pocota; species Pocota personata. The sequence continues at coordinate 81,970,343 of OY720429.1, forward strand.
TTGACAAATATTATGGGGACTCTTCACCACCGATTGGAACCATTCACCACTGGTTTACTCAATTTCGGTGAGGTCGTTCAAGCACAAGTGATGCCGAACGTTCTGGTCGCCCAATTGAGGTCTCACCACACGGGAAATGGTCAACATGGTTTGATAATGGACGATCGGCGAGTGAAAGTGCGCGAGCTTGAAGAAGCTTATCACATGGCTCAATGATTTCGATTTTACATAAACATTTGGACATGAAAAAATTCCGCAAGATGGGTGCCGCGTTTGCTCACAATAGACAACAAACGCATTCGTTTGACAACTTCAAAGGTGTGATTGGCAATGTTCCAGAAAAATTCGGCTGAGTTTTTGCGCCTTTTCGTAACCGTGGATAAAACCTGGATTCACCACAACACACCAGAAACAAAGGAACAGTCAAAACAATGAACTTCTCCTGGTGAATCGAAGCCAAAGAAGGCCAAGGCGGGTTTGTCAGCAAACAAGGTCATGGCGACAGTTTTTTTGGGATGCGCGCGATGTTATTCACATCGATTACCTTGAAAAGGGTAAAACGATCACCGGCGCATATTACGCAGAGCAGCTGGATCGATTCTGAGCCAATTTGAAGCAAAAACGGCCGCATTTGGCGAAGAAAAAAATTTCTTTTTCACCAGGACAACGCACCGGCGCACAAGTCGCAATGGCAAAATTGCATGAGTTAGGCTACGAACTCCTCCCTCATCCGGCATATTCCCCAGACTAAGCCCCTTGCGACTATTTCTTGTTTCCAAACATGAAGAAATGGCTCGGAGGTAAGAGATTTGGGTCAAATGAAGAGGTCATCGCTGAAACAAACGCTTATTTTGAGGGGCTCGAGAAATCGTATTATTTAGACGGCATCAAAAATTTGGAGAAACGTTGGATGAAGTTTATAGAGCTAAAAAGGAGACTATGTTGAAAAATAAAATGTTTTTATACCGAAAAGAGAGTTCCTTATTTAATTTTTCAGGGACTTATTGACCCACCCTTATATTATCACCAGATTTGAGAGAGTTATGTTGTGGTATACCACTATATATATGTACGTATGTATTATTACAATACGATAATGTACAACTAGTATATACAGAGTCAGTCAGTGACGAGACCTCACCGCGGTCAGTCAGAAGGACTAGAATAAATACAGCTCCTCCAAGATATTGTTCTATTTAAATTGCTCTGACACTGCATGGTGGCAACGGTGGGATCAGAAAAGCAAGAGTATTAGAGAGCCAAATGCCAAACCAAGCGAACCCCGCGTACCCAAGGACGCAAGCTACAGACAGACAATTCACAGTGCAAGCACCATCACTATTTTCCTTTATGCCGGAAGAATGGCCGAGATGGAAAAACCGATTCGTCCGATTCCAAAGAGCTTCAGGTTTGGCTAAGAAACAGCAAGAAGAACAGGTAAATTCTGTTATTTATACAATACGCGAACAAGCTGAGGATATAAAAAGAAATATTCTGAAGTACTTAAGGCAATCAAAAATCATTTCATCGTGCAGCACAACGTAATTTATGAGAGGGCTAAATTTAATTCAAGATGTCAAGAGCAGGGCGAAAAGATGGAAGACTTTAAAACATCATTGTATATATTGTCAGAAAACTGTAAATACGAGAGCTTCCGAGATGAAATGATCAGAGACCGCATAGTTGTAGGTTTTAAAGACAAACAGCTCTCGGAAAGACTGCAATTAGAACCGTATCTCACACTATCAAAAGCAATTCAAACAGTACGTCAACGTGAGGCCGTCCACAAACAGTAAAAGAAAATTTCGGCTACATCATCTGTCTGCGCAGTGAAGAGTCAAACAGCAACCCGAAATATAATTAAACAGCAACACCTTCACAGACATACTCTTTCGAGCGATTTGTCCATGGTGCGGAGGGAGAACGCACGAGAAAGAGAAATGTCCAGCACAAGGAAAACGGTTCAATAATTGCAATAAGTTAAACCATTTTCGTCGTGTATGTAGAGGAAGCAGAGTGGCAGTAAATGGAGTAACGGAGATGGATAGTGACGACAGTGAAGGGAGCGAACTGATATCTTTCTTGAGCAATGCGGATAGCGAAAACTCATACAACAATCTGGAACAGCGGTGGATAGTTCAAGTGTATGTGAACAAAAATAACTGCTCATTTGTTGTCGACACCGGTTCACCCATAAACGCAATTCCTCTCCAATTATACGAACAGATGTTTTCTAAACTCAAGTTAAATCAGTCAGACCGTTCGCTTAGTGGACCAACAGGAGAAATGCTTAAGGTGTCTGGAATATTTAGTGCAGAAATTGAGTGGAAAAATAGTTCTCTCAAAGCTTTGATATATGTAATAGAAGATCTCAAAAAGGCTGAAAAATTAAATATTGTCAACCGGAAGAACACAGCAAGAGTCAACGAGAAAAAGGCAATGTGTTGCCCTTTGGCATCTCATCAGCCCCAGAACATTATCAAAAGTAAATTCAACAGTTACTGTATGGGTTGTGTTATGTCATATGGACGACATTCTTGTGTTTGGTGAAACAGTTGAGGAACACAACAAATGTCTGCATGCGGTCCTGAAAAGACTTTAACGAAATGGTGCGACACTAAACAAAGAGAAGTGTAAATTTTTGAAAATATCAGTCACATTTTTGGGTCATCATCAATATGCAATAGGTTTTCATCCGGAAAATAGCAAAATCGAAGCCATAGAAGAACACGACATCTAGCATTCCCAACATATGTCGCAGCGGTAAGAAGATTTTTAGGATTAGCAAAATATTTGAGGAGGTTTTTATCACATCTAGCGACCATCTTACATCCATTCAAGGAGTTGCTGAAAAAGGACCGCGAGTTTCTATGGGGACCTTCGCAACAAGAGAGTTTCAATAAAATAAAAATGCTGCTTACTGGGAGCCTAGTCTTGGCGATGTTTGACCCAAAAAGAAAGACAAGAATATCAGCTGATGCGTCATCAATGGGGTTGAACGAACTTAGGCCTCGCTTACAACGTTTACGAATGCGACTGATGAGATTCTCGCGTAACATCATATATACTCCTGGAAAACATCTTTATGTAGCAGATACGCTATCGCGACAACCACTACCGTCCGCTGATGAGAAGGACTTAGAAGAAGACCTGGGGGCTTATGTAGCATCAATTGTATCTACGATTCCGGCCGCGGATAAAAAATTGAGTGAAATATATGATAGCTTACAAGAAGATCCTGTAGTACAACAAGTAATGAAGTTTGTGTTAGAAGGATGGCCGGATAAGAAAACATTGACTCCAGAAGTACAAAAGTACTTGAACGATCGCTATGGTCTTTGTATTTGCTACAGTCTTTTTATGCAGGGTAGTCGGATTGTGATTCCATCAAAAATCCGACTACCAATTCTGGGAAAAACTACACGAAGGCCACTTCGAAAGTGTGAAATGCCGTTCAAGGGCAAGACAGACGGTTTAGTGGCCTAACTGCAGCAACGACATCGAAACCTTTTTGCAGAAATGTGATACCAGTGTCCAGAACAAATCACACAGACACGAACCACTACATCGCTCTGAGATTCCTGAAAGTCCATAGCAAATTGTGGCAATGTCGCTAAAGGGCAAGGCATATCTTCTAGTAGCATACACCTTTTCACGGTACTCGGAAGTATCACGACTGGAAAATTTGTCATCGTTGTGCGTTGTGAACCACCTTAAGTCCATATTCGCCAGGCACGGAATTTCCGAAACAATTCGCAGTGATAATGGATCCCAATTCGTCTCGTCAGATTTTATAAAGATTTCCCAACAATGGAATTTTATTCATGTTACGTCAAGACCCCGATATCCGCAAAGAAATGGATTTATTGAAGCTATGGTAAAAACAATAAAAATACAGCTAAAAAAGAGTAGCGTACCGATCGCTGATGGAATACCGAACATTCTATGTCAACCTACAAAACAGGAAACTGATGAGGAAGTTCGATATATAAAGAGTCTTTGCGCGATCGTAACCGATGATGCAATCAGCACTTTGATCAACCAGCATTCTAATCTTTTGAAATTGGTAAGGATCATTTCTTGATGTACGAGGTTCGTCATAAATTTACGAAATTCCTCACGATCGAGAATTTATGACGTTATCACCGAGGGAAATTGAAGCAGCTACATTGAAGGCGGTGAAAGTGATTCAACACCAAATGTTTCCAAAGGAAATTGGGGCGATACGGGGTGCTTTGAACAACAAAATGTTCAACTCTCTCACACCATTTGTAGACATGGAAGGCATTCTTCGAGTAGGAGGTAGATTGCAACACTATGAGTTGTCTTACGAGCAGCATCCAATTATACTCAACCCTACACACCACTTTTCAAAATTGTTACTACGGGATGCGCATGAAACAACTTTGCGTGGTGGAATCCAACAGATGGTCTCATATCTGCGAAGAAAATATTAGATTCTATATATGAAGAATAGCGTGAAAAAATGCATTCATTCATGACTGCACTCACTGCTTTCGCTACAGAGCAAAACCCATACAACAGCTGATGGGCAACTTACCAGCTCCACGCGTCTGTATCTCGCGACCATTCATTCACACTGGCATCGATTACGCCGAGCCTATCGACGTAAAAGCCCGAAAAGTAGGGGGTCCAAGACGTTTAAGTCTTACTTTGCCATCTTCGTATGCCTGGAGATGAAGGCAATCCATATCGAGTAGGTCGGTGATAAGACTACTCAAACATTCTTAGCGGCCTTTCGAAGATTCACAGCAAGGAGAGGCGTGCCTTCGCAAGTTTTCAGCGATTGTGGCACGAACTTTGTGAGAGCCGATTCTGGACTCAATCGATTACTAAAAGCGGAAAAACAGGATTGGAAGGAGGTCACAGCACCGTTTGCACCAATGGGATAAAATGGAACTTTTTTATGAGGCAGGAGTCAAATCTGTCAAGTACCACCTCAAGCGAATTATCGGGAGTGAAACATTCACCTTTGAAGAGCTTATCACGTGGCTGGCCCAAACAGAGGCGTGTTTAAATTCACGCCCCCTTTGTCCGTTAACAGACATTCCAGACTATTTCGCAACACTCACGCCGGGTCACTTTCAAATTGGTCAACCTCTCATCGGAGTACCTCATCCGGATTAGACCGAAAAGAAAATCAGTTGTCTAGAACGGTGGCAACGAATTCAAACATATCAAGTTTTTTGAAAGCAATGGAGTTTCGAATATCTCGCACGACAACCCGAAGTTGAAGACCTAGTGTTCATAAAGGATGAACGACTGCCACCATCGAAATGGAACCGAGAAGCACTTAGGAAGGGACAACCTCACTCGTGTCATTTCGTTGAAGTCACAAAATGAAATAGCAAAAAGACCGATAACCAAAATATGCCCTCTTCCCTTTAACGATACTCATACCGATAAAATGCTTGTATAACGAGACTATGCCTAAATACACAATTTCTTGAAATAGTTGCTCAACCATAATCATCGATATACAGTCCACTCTCGCGCTCATTCGCATCCATTCTCACACTCATTCGCATCCACTCTCACACTTATTCGCATCCACTCTTACACTCATTCGCATTCAGAATCACTCATTCGCATTGACAGACACTCTAGGCAACACCAACAACTCACTCAACAATACACAACTCATTTACAAAATCATTGAAAAACACACTCTACACTACACTAAATCCCCAAAAAATAACACTCTACACGACACTAAGTCCTTATAATTATAATATAATTAAAAAATCAAAAAAAAAAAACAATTTTTTTTTTTATCGAGTACATATCTGAAATCGAAAATAAAATATATAAAAATCAATTATACGCGTTCACACATCACTAGGAGGATAAATTACCATGCACATCTCTAACCCTACACCGAAATAATGAATGCAAATTAATAGTAAACAACACAACACGAAAATTCAATTTTGATATTAACCAATAATTAGAAACACTTAACTGTAAGATCCCGCGCCGATGCAATCATTGCTCGTTAATACTGCATTTGATACACAAAATAAATAACATAAGTAATAAAACCAAAACAAAAGAAAAAGGGAACCACCTCGTCGACGACGTACATTCCTGCCACTTACAACGGATGGAAAACAACACGGTAGCGTAAGCGCGGATTACGGCTACTGTAGTAAGAAGTTGATCGAGGGTAGAACTTATATCGAGTACCTGCAGCACAAAAGGGACAGAAAGTGTTGTCACTTTTTATCATCAATTCTTTGTTGCCTGTGTTGTCTCTTTATTAATGCGTTTGTTTTCTACTTTCATGTGAGAATTGGAACAGGAAAGAGAATCGGATGATAAGGCTACCAGGGATGCGTCCGAAGATAATCAATAAAGAAGAAGAAGAAGGGCCGGGAGAACGTTTTGAGCTCTATTAAAACATTATTATTTAATAGCATTGTATTGTGATTCGCTAAATTTATAGTAATTCAATTGTCATTCAATTCAATTTGACCTATGTAAAGCAAACTTTATTTTTCTTTTAATGTAAAAAATAAAAGAAACATAGAATTATACTGTCATTTGTCATATGTAAAAGCGAAGAAAACGATGCGAATAAATTCAATTCCAATTTATAACGTCAAAGAAGTAAGTCGTCTTTTTGTTGTCTCTTTTATTTTAAATTTTCGTCGTGATACATTTCTTCATGCAAATGAATTAAGAAGGTGACTTCACACGACACATCGCGTAGTGGTTGCTTGTGATTTTTTTGTGCAAGTTATAAATTTGTTGCCAAAAAGTGATATTTTTTATAAATCGAGTTTATATGTGCGTCGTTATTAGCTATCGATGGTATGGAGGTTTTATCTGCAACTATATATCTTTCTTATCTCGATATTTAATTCAATGTGCTAAAACAATTTACATCGTCTCTGAAATGTCAAACGTGCTTGTTTCGTGTGAAGTTAAACTCTGTGTTGACACGTAGTGTAATGTTGTGATATACATTTGTTGGGAATCAGTATTAACAATCATTCCCTCTCCCAATCTTCGGAAATGACCTCGGTTTGGTCTAGATTGCCCTACTTACTGCTAAAAACAGTTTCCATTTAGATTTTAGGACTACATTCTTCTTGAAAATACTACTCTGTTTGCAAAGCTTTCCTCTACTACTCTTTTATCAAAAATTGCGTTGTAATTTTTTGCTGGTTCTTCTAAAAAACCGTTTGTGGCATTTATTAGGAATTCATATCCTATCTTTACCTGGAGCCTTATTCAGTTTTACTTTAGATAACATTTCATTTATATCTTTTGGTGTTATTTCTTTGTCTAGTTCCTCGATTTTATGGAGATTTGATGATTCCTGAGAGGGATTTAAAAGGATTTGAAAATAGTTTCTAAATGCTGTTGCTAATATATCACAGCTTATCTAGAATTTCAAATTTCTTATTTCTTTGACAAGTTTCCACCATTCTTTACTATCTTTAACCTTTATAATTTTATTATCCAACCTGTGGTAGTAATCTTTCATACTGATTTTGCATATCGTCTTGTAATTATGATTTGCTTTGATACCTTTCTTTGACAATTGAGTCTCCCTCATTTCTGTATATTTTTAGCAGCTCAAATGATTTTTTTCTCGCTCTGTAGCAATTGATGTCGAACCATTTGCACTTGGGCGCGTACAATATTGTAAGCGTGTTTCTATTTACCACTGAGTTTTTAATAGTATTTTCTAAATCTCTTAAATCGACCTGCTCTTTCTCTTGTCTAAACCTCAGCAAACTTTTGTGTATATAATTTATATATAATTTGTTTGATATTGTTGTTTAGTTTCCTTTTCTCATAGGAGCTTTGGCAGCAGTTTTAAAATTCACCTCTTGTTCCTTTTTCCTTTAAAGACAAGAGAAAGTTCGATTAGCTGATAGTCAACCCAAATTGCATTCCCTACGATGAAGTGCTTAATATACTCGTAAGTCAACAACTCCTGAGAGATTGCACAAATGTCGTTGCCTGACTCTCCTGTTGGGTTTATAAATGTGAAGTTACTTTGCTCATCACCCTTCGTGTTTCCATTTAATACAATTAGTTCATTATATCTGCAGTATTCCATAAATTTCCTCCCTCTTGCGTTCACGATTTTATTTTTTGAAGTCTTCTATCAATGTCTGTTTTTTGTTTAGTTTCCTTTTCTCATTGGAGCTTTGGCAGCAGTTTTAAAATTCCCCTCTTGTTCCTTTTTCCTTTAAAGTGAAGAGAAAGTTCGATTGGTTGATGGTCAAACCAAATTGTATTCCCTACGTTGAGGTGCTTAACATAAGGCAACATCTCCTGAGAGATTGCACAAATGTCATTGACTGACTCTCCTACTGGGTTTATAAATATGACGTTACCTTCCTCATCACCTTTCGTGTTTCCATTTAATACAATTAGTCCATTATCCCTGCAGTATTCCATAAATTTCCTCCCTCTTGCGTTCACGATTTTATCTTTTGAAGTCTTCTATCAATGGCTGTTGTTTGTTTAGTTTCATGTTCTCATTGGAGCTTTGGCAGCAGTTTTAAAATTTCCCTCTTGCTCCTTTTTCCTTTAAAGTGAAGAGAAAGTTCGATGACTCTCCTACTGGGTTTATAAATGTGAAGTTACCTTCCTCATCACCTTTCGTGATTCCTTTTAATACAATTAGTCCATTATCCCTGCAGTATTCAATAAATTTCCTCCCTCTTGCGTTCCCGATTTTATCTTTCGACAGTCTTCTATCAATGTCTGCTATAAACATTGGTGCATATTCATGGATGTTTGATAAGTTCTTATTATGTTATTGTTAAACTAATCTAGTGTTTATGTAATTCATAGACTATTTAAAACCATGTCTAAACGATAAACTCTAGTCTAACATTAATCACGACAGAGTGTATGTTTAAGAATTTTGCTATGCACAAGTGATTTGTGATTTGATTTGAGTTTTACAGTAATAAAAATAGTGTACCACGTAGGTAACGAACTAAATAAAATAAAGAAAAATGTCGGTCGATTGATCAAGATTTTGGTATCTTGGTGGATATTTGCATATTTGCATATTTACTTCGATGTCTTTTCAAGCTGGGTTTTTTTTTTGTGAAATCATCTTAACGTCGTTTCTTTTATCGTCCACGACTTTAAGATACCTTCGGACCAATTCGCGCAGCACTTCTATCTCAATCTCCCTTACTCTTTTATGTTTCTTGCCACTCATCTGTAATTTTATAATTTTTTGTTTATTTCAAAACATATGTATAATTACAGTTCTTTAATAACAGCAAAACCGAAAACATAAATTTACGTGTTTTTGAAAATTCGCTTTCAGAAAGTGTTTTCGTAATGGATTGAATATAATTTGTAGTAGAGTTGTAATAGATTAGACGTTAGACTCGTATTTAATAAAACAGAGCTGGCATATTCTCTATGAATATCAGCCGTGTCTAATCTGTGTGTTAATTTTAGACTTCAGATCAGTTACACTCGAGTTTAAAATATAACTATAAATATGGGCCATAGTCTCTTGTAAATCTTCTATATTTTGTTGAAGTTCTCCTATTCTGACGTTCATGTCCCGTAACACTATTGGATTCATTATCTCATTTTCTATAATAAATTGTTTAATTGATTAAAATTCGCTATCCCAGTTTGAACCTCTAATATATGACGGTATTATACAATATTATATGTTGTATTATTCATTGATATTTTAATCATATTTGTCCTATTTATTCTTATAAACGTGCATTTAACTCCAAATGTCACCATATAAACTCACTCCCATTGCTCTACCATAAATGCTGTTTGGAGTCGCTGCTCTCCAAAATATTTTGTCTCCTGGAAATGCTTTTTGAATTGGTTAAATTTATTTTCACAAATGTGGGTTTCAATTACGAGTAGAATAAAAAACTGTTCTAATATATTAAAAAAATTATTTTCCAGGCCATGGGAATTAAAAGATAGTATTCTAATATCAATTTGTTTACATTCTCTCGTTTCTAACTTGTGCTCCAAATTCTTCATACTGCCACCGCAGATGGCCTTTTATAACTTACTCTTTAATATGTCTAATAGGTCCTTATACAATAGTGTAGGTTGATTGCATTTAGTGTGTCCCCATGCAGCATTTTGAGCACTTTAGCTGCTTTTTTCTGTTCGAATACCAATTCCTGTTATCGATTCCAGGCTATCCATTTTTCTCCAATTTGTATCTTTTCATCCCGAACTCTGATCTTGTGCTTTTTTGTTATATCCAGTATGTTTATCTTAAGAGTTAGCATGACACGCTTTTATTCCAGTTTAGTAGCCGTCAGTTCCCATTCGACCGAGAGAGCTGTTCCTGCTAGATTTTTGGTTTGTTTTAAAATATTTCAGATATCATCTTTCGTATCAAATTCTGCATAACTGCCATTTTTCCGTTTCGGTCAAATATATTTTTTGTAGCTCTTACTCCGAGTTCCAATTTGCAGTTTTTCTTTGATAAACATATTAATAGCTTCGTTCGTTAAAATCTGATGCCGTGTTCCCACCATCTAATTTCACTCACTCCTAGGATGTCCAGTTTGTACTGCATGAATTCTCGCTATAATTGGAGGAATCTGGCGTTTTGGGGACCTTCTTTTCCGTTGACAAGGAGGGTCTTAACGTTCCAGAACCCAATCGTTGTCCGTGGTCGATAGGCAATGGTCGTCAACAAAGTATCCGTCCGTATCCGAGGCGCGTATTGCCGTTTCGGAGCAATGAATGTTTTACGGTTGCTGCTTGCTAGGCCAGAGACCAACCAATACTTGTCCTGTTTATAATGGAGCAGGAGACTCACCATTCGCCCTCTTCAAACTTTGCAGTTTCCGAAGAAATTCCCAGGAGGCGCAACAAGGAGACGTTGAAGCAAGACTTACTAGTAGTGCTGTAGGCGTTCGTCTGTAGAGGCATCATTTCGTTTTTTTAGCGAACCAGCATTCATTGCTCAATGTTGGTTCTACGACTTCAGGGTAGCGTTTTGGAAAAGGTTCCTCTGGGAATTTTAGGTAACTCTTTAGAATAGGTCAGCCTGTAAGATTTTGAGGTTCAATTAGATTTGATTGAATTTGTTTGTTTTTAAGAAATTCGTAAATCGTTATTTTTTTTATTTTTATAAAAAGAACAATTATTACTATTTTGCAGACTTTTGGAAAAGCAAAAAAGTTTTTTTCGAATTGTTTGCTCAATTCGGCGATTATGACTACCATAATATGTCTTTAAATCGCGATACGTACATAGATATTTATTACAGAATTGTTATTTTTGTAGTAAGGTTCCACAATTTTAATGCGTTAAGCGCTGGTTAAACGATTCATATTTCAAGATGGTAGGCCAGAACTAATTACTTGTCACTATGGATGGCAGGTGGATTTGACGGATGGCATATAGCAGGGATGTGAAATCCCAATCCTCGAGATGAATAAACCTTTATTAAAATTAAATTCATTTCGTCGTTTTGTATGTGTATATGATAAAATCCTTTCCTGACACACGGTATAATTATCATACAAAATGGTAGCCAAAATTGAGCCTGCATTTGCTATGTACACTAAATTCCGGCATCATAAAAATAATTTAGCTTTGCCAACATTTACCTACTTCGAATTTTCAGTCCCCTTAGTAAAATGGTTTTGTTTGTGGACGGATAAGAAAGTGTAGGTTTGTCCTTCTTCAGGTTAAAAAAAAAAAATTTTAACAAATTATTATTATAATTAAATTTTTTTTTTTTTTTTTTCAAATAAAAAAAACCAATAAATAAGAATATCAGGCGATGGAAAGCGAGCGGTGCGCGCTCCCATTAGCGGGCACAGCTGGTGGAGTGACTGTATCAGCCGATGCAGTGCAATCAGGCCACCCAGCAACAGTGCCTACCGATGGTAAGGGGAAGGAGGAGGAAGTTAAAACCTTCTCCCAACTTAGCAAAGCGTCCCTCCACATCAACATCAGCTAAACAGCTGCCAGGTGGAGTGAAGGGAGGGGCGCCAAGCGTAGTAACACAAGTATATAGGAGATGATAATAACAGCTTCGCCGTTCTAGCGTCCTCTGAATCTGATGATTAAGACGAAGAGGTAGAAAGTCTGACTAGCAGCATCAGACAGCTAGAGCAAAGAGTGTGTGCCATTAAAGCCAAACAAATGGCAAGAAGAGAGAGGGAGCGGCAGCAGGAGCTCCTGCGCGCTTCGCAACAAAAACAACAGCAGCCAACAGAAGGCCAGCTGCAACAACTAAAGCAGCCGCAAGTACAACAGCAGAAGCAGCAGCAACAACAGAAACAGCTGAAGAATCAGCAGCAACGACAACAGAAGCAGATTAGTAAGCAGCAACAACAACACCAGCAAAAATCACAGCAAAATGTGCAACAACAACAGCAACAGAAACCACAGCAAACTGTGCAACAACAACAGCAGCGAAAACAACAGCAACAGCAACAGCAAAAGAAGACGACTCCTTCGTCATTCCCCCACAATCCGGGGTAGCCCATTTAAAGTTGGCTGTTTGATCTTGGCCGACTTACATAGTTTAAGGTATCTGTAGGTATTTTTAAGTAGGAAAAAAAAAATTAAAAAAAATTAACAGCACTTTGAAAAAAAATTAAAAAAAGTGAATTGAGGTAATAAAAATGCATTTAAAATGAAATGAAAAAAACATTTAAGATGGTCATCGCATATTACTTGCGGTGTGAATATTGGATTTTATCACGTTTTAGAACATCTCCACATCTACGAATTAGAAGAAAAAAGAGAAAATTGTGCTACTGAGGGGTTGGTTTACGCTCTGGGCAACGGGCATGAGAAGTTCCCTTCTTTAAGAATTCCTTAAGTTAAACTGTGGATAGAACTCATCTGAAGACAAAAGCGAGGTTTTTGTCCTTAAATAAAGTGGGCTGCTATTTATTAGCTCATTTCACGAATTATGAGACAATTTTAAAAATTCATGATCGTAACCTGCTCTAAAACTGCAAAATCCGGCTTTTGAAGAACACGCCCCAAAACGTGGGCGTGGATCTGTATAACGTATAAGTGTTTTATAGAGCAAGCTGATACCTACATATTATGTCAAGACAATTGTTTTAAATTTTTAATAAAAATGTTGAAAATTGTGTACACTGGGAAACCACGGTTCCTTAAAAACCTATGTATGAATTTTCATTTTCCTAGCTAAAAATTTAAGGCCCAGAAGTGGTGACATATGAACGTACCGACGGACGGATGTGGCTAAATCGATATAACTTCAGTGGTGATCATAAATTTATATATTTTTGGAGATCTGTGATGATTATTACTCTATGTTTCAAATTATGTATCAAAATTAATATAAGATTCATATCTTCTATTCGCAGGATATTTCCGCGATTTGTAATAAATTTTATTATAAAACTGCTGTTACAACTTTTTGTTTATTAGAAAGTGGGATTGGCTCTCAAAATTTGTTGCTGAAGTTCGCGGATTTTGACGAGATATATAAAATAAGACTTAAACATCACCATAAATAGCTTTGAAGAACAATGTTTTTTTTTTAAGAAAATGCCCCCAAAAAGTAGGCGTGTACTTGTACAATGTATAGGGGAAATGTTTAGAAAGTCAGCGTCTACATATTTTATTTGAACAATGTTTTTGAGTTTCAAGGAAAATTAATGAGAAAAACTAACATTTTTTAAAATTGGTCGTGCAGATTGGTGTATTTTAACACAATTTTTACACTAGTACTCCTTCGGATTCCAGACAGCTTACATACCAAATTTCATTTTCCTAGCTCAAGATCTAAGGCCCCGAAAGAGGTCATACGTAACTTTTGATGCTGATCGGAAATATATATGTACACTTTTTTGGGCTATCGTTATTAGTTCTCTATGTTACAAACTATTGTAATACATATATAAATGCCAAATTTAAGACTTATACCCTGGATATGGTATAAAAACATGCAGAAAAGTTACAATTCATCTGGAACGGTTCCTTTGATACCATATCCATAAAGTGGGCGTGACATTTTTCAGAGTCTAGCAAAAATATTTTAAAAAAATTAAGTAGATGTGTCTGTGCCCGAATTTTAGAAAATTGTATCTACACTTGTTACCGACGCTAAAAGTGACAGTAGTCTACGAGTATATCTTGTGTGTTGAAATAAAATAAAATACATTGCGAAATAATTCACCCTTATATTTACATCACTGAAGAGAGAGTTTTTCACGTTTGGAGTTCGTGTTGTAATACTGGGAAATACTGGGAAGCTTTTTATAAAACTTTCTGTAAGGAAATTTCCATTGAAATTAATGTGAGCAAGGAAAGATTTTAATTAGCTCAGCTCGAAAGAAAGGGGATTGAAAAGTAGCAAACAAAATACTGAATCGTAACATATCAGTTGACAAGCAATTTATAATCGATGATGGCGATAATCTTGTTTCAGATCCAACTGAGGTAGATAGATTTAATGAGTTTTTGCTTCTATAGCTAACAACTTAGCCACGAAGTATTCCTGTACCGACAATTCTCGTTTTGTTGGAGGGGGAATAAGATGATGGTATTAACAATTATCTTACCACTGCTGGGCTTTTTGTTGATTTAACCAAAGCATTAGATCTAGTTGATCGCAATATTCTATTGAATAAAATATTTAATGCAGGAATGCGTGGTTTTATTTATAATTGGTTAGCTTTTTACTTACCGAACAGAAAGCGAAAAGTTAAAATTAATGAAAGCTTACTATAGTAAGCTTTGCAATGTAAATATTGGTGCACCTTAAGGGTCGGTCTTAGGCCCCATACTTTTTTTGATTTTTATTAATTCCATCTTTGAACAGAATTTTAAAAGTAATCTTACGACTTTTGCGTACGATGAAACCTGCTCCTATGGTAGCAAATCTACTCTCAGCTTAATTGCTGACATCAATTCTGACATGGATATTTTAAGACATTGGTTTTCTGTTCATAAAATGATTTTGAGCAATAAAACGAAACTGGTGTACTTCAGTCTAACTGGGTCATCTGATCTGCGTGATTGCAATGTTGTTTATCATTCTTCAGAACGCCGGAAATTCATGTCCAAATACAGTGACGATGATTCTTCCAATTACACTACATTTTCCTGTACTGAAACTTGCTCTAATAATTGTGTCCATGTTGATTCTGTTCCGTCTTTTAAGTATCTTGGAGTAATTATGAATATTAAATTGAACTGGTTCGATCATACTAATTCACTAAAAAAAATACTTATTGATTTGCACAAGACAGTTTTATAATCTTAGTTCTACTGTTCACAATAGTTATTTTTTGTTTTTGTCGGGGCGGGTACACTCGACTGAAGCACTCAGACTCAAAAACAGGTCCATTGTAAAACCAGGCGGAGAACCCCATTTTAATGTGTTTTTTTCATCTTTTGTAAAAAGACGAGTAGACGCTTCAGTGATGAAGAGCTTAGGTCATCAGCACCGAAAATCTGCCACCTGATCCGAGCAAAGACAGGACAATCACATAGGAAGTGTTCCGCAGTGTCATCGCCCTCTCCACATGAGTTGCAGATAGGGGTAGCGCTCAAACCTAGCACATGGAGGTGCTTGGCAAAGGCGAAGTGGCCCCTAAGAGCGCCAGTAAGTTGTCTGCAGTCTTTTCTGCTAAGGGATATCAAGAAAGCCGCGGATTTCTTACAGACGACGGGGACTATTCGTTTAGTCTGCCTGCATCATGGAGAGTCATGCCACATTCGATTGTGTTCACTGAAAACCCAGTCGTCAATGGAAGCTCTAACCGAGGACGCTGGCAAACCCAACATGGGTTCAGGGCCTGAGAAATTCTCTTCTGAGCCTTGTCTAGCAAGCTCGTCAGAGATCTCATTTCCTGTTATCCCTTTGTGCCCTGGGACCCAAACAAGATTCAATGAGTTCAGCCTTCCGACCGAATTCAAGGATGTTTTGCATTCTTGAACTATTTTGGAAGTGGTTAAAGGATTGAACAAGGCCTTAAGCGCAGCCTGACTGTCACTACAGACGCAGATACTTCGCCCCTTCCACCTGTTCTTACCAATACAGTCCGCTGCCATTAGGATAGCATATATTTCTGCCTGGGAGACAGATGTGTGTTTTCCCAATGAGAAGTGAAGCCACAAGTTGGCGCATTCCACGAAAACACCAGCACCAGACCCCTGTCCAGTTTTAGAGCCGTCCGTGCAAATGCGACTACATTCCTTTCCTGGTTCAGACTCCTGCCAAAGCCAATCCTGAACATGAGGAAAGTAGACTTCAAATTTGCACCGCAGCTATAATTCAGGTGTCATTGCATCAGATGGCATATCCATGAGACAGGGGTCGTAGGATAATCGTCGCGCAACGTCATCAAAACTCCAGTGAGGAATCGTGCCAGAAACCACTTCTTTTTAAACGGAAGATGGCTCTGAGTGTACACCCCATGATATAAATATCAATTGGGGGGAGGTTCATCAAGGCGTCTAGAGCAGAGCCAGGCGTACTGGGGAAAGCTCTCAAGCAGCCGAGACAGACCCATCTTTGCAGTTTGGCGAAAGCAGCAATAACGTATTTACGTGGGAGCTTATTCCACCAAACAACTGACGCATATGAGAGGAAAGGTCTTTTCATTGCCGTGTAGATCCAAAGGACTTCCTTGGCGACAAGCCCCATGTCTTGCCGAAAACACCTTTGCATTGCCGGAAGACTGACAGAGCTTTGGAAGTTGTCAGCTCGACATGTTTCGTCCAAAGAAGCTTGCTATCTAAGATTACTCCTAAATATCTGGCTTCCTTGGAGAATTCGATAGTGACGCCTTTTAGCACTGGCTGAGTCATACCAGTCAATTTCCTCCTTCTCGTAAAGAGAACCACTTCGGTTTTGAGAGGATTAACTGAAAGCCCATTCCTAGCGCACCAATCGTCGGTTGCGTCTAGGGCCATCTGCACCTTAGAGCAAACAGTCGCTAGTCACGATCCGGCAGACAGATCGGCGACATCATCTGCATATGCTTGAGCGTAGACGTTAGAACTATTGAGCGTGTTCAACAGGGAGTCAACCAGAATGCACCAAAGCAGTGGAGATAGAACACCGCCTTGTGGGCAGCCCCTATTTACACCATTTGCCATGAAACGCCGGCCACAATCTGCATTTACAGTCGATGTTCTGTTCACCATCATTGCTTTGATCTACAACACTAGTGATCCTTCTACGCCGTGACTTCTGGCGGAGCTACATATGCTGTCAAAAGTCACATTGTCAAAGGCACACTCAATGTATATGAAAACTCCTATCGCGTATTCTTTCCTGTCAAGCGCACATTCTATTCTGCTGACCAGATTTTGAAGCGCAGTCTCGCAGGATTTTCCGCGTTGACAGGCATGTTGCATCTCTGACAGTGGATGTACCCTCAAAGCAACTTTGCGCACATGTAGCTCAACCAGTCTTTCCATGCTTTTCAGCAGGAAAGACGTCAGACTAATAGGTCTGAAGCTCTTGGCGAGAGAGTAGTCATCTCTGCAGATTTTCGGTATGAAAGCTACTCTGACTCTTCGCCAGGGGGTTGGTATATATGCCAGTGCCAAGCCAGCAGTGAAAATTCTATTCAGAGTTGGCAGCAACTGACTAATACCTTGTTTCAGCATAGCTGGATATATTCCACCAGTGCCAGGTGACTTGAAGCTGTCAAAAGATGCAACAGCAAATTTGATAGCTTCATCCGTCGCCACTCCCGATACAGTATACCAGCTGCGCCGAGTTATTCGGCTCAGCCCGCTAACAGCTTCACTAGTCGAAACCGGTTGCGAATCGATGGTGACCTGATTTCCTGGGAAGTGAGTCTCCAGCAGAAGACTGAAAGCATCCGCTTTCGACTCGGTGAAAGTGCCATCAGGTTTCCTGAGTGATTCCGGCTTGATTGGTTTTCCATTCCTGAGAACTTTGACCAACCTTCTGGTTTCACCGATAGTTTCGATCTTACCACAAAAATCTCTATACGAGGTACTTTTCGAAGATCGGTAAAGATTCCAGTCCACCTCCGAATTTGTCTTTAGTGACCTATTTAGAATTTTTCTGATTTACCTACGAATTCGTTGCAGATCTGGGTTCCACCACGGAACTGGCCTTCTGCAGGGGTTTTTTGTCAGCGGACACGTTAGTTCAAAACATCTGGTAAGGGTGCTATTCAGGTCTTGAACGGCTTCCTCTACCTTTTGCCTCGTTTTAAGTTTAGGTTTAATAGATCTTTGATAGATTTGCCTTCTCGGATTCCTCCTCTCCTGCAAAGGTGTAGCTTCGCATTCGATTTGGAATTCAATGAAACTCTCCAGTTGGTAATAGGCTTGAAATACCTGTTGGACAGGATCAAGTCAATCACTTCCTGTCTTTGCGCCGTAACAAATGTTGGTTGTGAGCCAACATTGTTTATGGTAAGATCAGACGATAGTATGAAGTCCAGAAGATGATCTCCCCGTGCATTGCATTTGCTGCTACCCCAAACAGAGTTTTGAGCATTAGCATCGCAACATATGACAAGACCTATCTTTCTGGTGTCACAATATTCTATGAGCTCGACCACTGCCCTTGGTGGTGGGGGCAGTATCGAGTCATATGTGAAGTAAGCAGACGCAATGACGTAGGTTTCCCATTTACCGTTCGTCTTGTAGCTTATAGCTACAGCGACTAAGTCCTGGCCACAAAATTATCCAAGCTTAGTTGCTGAGAGGGAATTTGGTACAATAAGACAAGCCCTAGGCCTTTCGGACCGCTCATCATAAAGTACCGTGTTATCACGCATACCTCTAATTGCGCTTGTTCCGCACCCAAGGCTCCTGGATAGGTACTCGTATTATGTGAGGTTTTGTTCTACAAGCTGCAAGACTGCTACTTATAAGAGCGGTAGCAGCCTTACAGTGTTGTAGGTTGATCTGAGTAAATATCATTAAATACTAGGGGTTTTTTTCGACCATTGTTCGAAGCGGAACTGAATCCTACCAAGATGCAAATATGGTCGCATTTCGTACCTAGACTTAATGGCCTCGGCAAAACCCTTGTCCAAACTCCCAGCCAGAGTAGAACCATCTTAATTTTGACGATTCTGTCTCTCCCTGTGTGAATGAACAGTCCACTTGGTCGTCTCGAGTCCAGGATTCTGCGTACGCAGGCGCGCTAGCACATCAGCCGTTTTCTCAAGTTTCCCCGGGATCCAGCAGACGGCGCTCGTCTGTTTTGTTGCCCTGAAGACCTCAAAAGTAGCGGACTCAAGGGGGGGGATTTTCGGCACCGATATGCTAATCAATTCAGAGGTTTGCTGTGAAGAGCACTTTACCATAAAGGTTCCGCTCTTTAACTCACAGCCCTCCACCTGAATGAAAGCATTCGTTGCTTGAGCCAGCTCTAACAGATGAACTTCGCAGTATTTGCACTCCGCGTCGGCCATGCTGTTGTCATTGCCAGTCTTCCCAATTCGGTTCTCGTAAGGAACCTGCTTTTCTCGCTCCCTAACCACCGGGTTTTTCTCTTTCTCAGTAGATTTGTCCGCGACAGCCATCTTCCGTCCACTGGGAATACAACTGGTTGTATCATCGGTGTCATTCGGAATTTGTGCGCGGGCAACGCTACCAATAAGAGGGGTTTTAGAGACATTCAAGTCAGTGGACTTCCCTGCGACATCCAGTTTCTGTCCACCGGTACTACTGCCATTACTGGCTGTAGCGCCCGTCTTCAGACCTTGTGCGCATGCAACGCCACCGGCTTGAGGTCTCTCGGAAGACACACGCGCATGAGGTGCGCACATGTGCCTACCGGCAGGAGAGCTTGAAACCTTCTTCCTTCGTTTGCTCTGGTTCAAGCTATTAGAAGAGGAGGCAGCGTCGGGTCCAAGTGACTTGCCGGTTTCGGTTGGGGTAACTTCCACCGACCTGCTTCTTTTTGCCGTCTCTGCCAAAGGACTATTGTCAGCACTTGCGCCTTCAACTTCTGCAGTCTCTTTGCGCCGCGCCGCCGCCAGTTTTCTTCGTTTACTGTTCTTCTGGCTTTTGGACGGAAGCCCATCGTAGAGTGCCGCTTCTGGAGCTCGTTCAACTTTTTCAGTTTCCCAATAGGATGAAGATTAAGCGTATCAGGTTGGACCTCTCCGCTACTTTCTCCACCTTGCCAGCTCAACTTACCGAACGTGTCGGGAAGAGAACTGCAGGAGTCTTCAGAATCCAGAATTCTTGCTACTCCTATATACGCGCCAGTGTTGGCGGGGGAGGGTATGATGGGTAGGGCCTCCAGAATCCTTGCCCTAGCCGCAGTCGAGAAGACCACGGGTGGATTTTCGCTTTTGCGAGTGCCACCTGGAGTAGTCATATCATTTGTTTTCTCCATTCATACTTTTTCTTCTTTTAACGTCAAAGTCGGGCGCCTTAAGCGCTTAGTTTGATGTCTCACCTGGGATCTTTTCAGACCCTTAGGATCTTTGGCTCTTAAGCCTTCCCGCCACGACAAGGCAGCTAAAAGATGGGAAGGTTATTACTTATGATCTATTACGGTTTAGTTCACTTACTCACAAAAACATATAATCCGTATTATCGGTAAGAAAAATTGGCTTCATAATAGCTTCATTTTGTTCCAGGAACTTAAAGTTCTTCCCCCAAGACATTTCTATTACTATATGGTTCTAAAAATATTTTCCATAAGGAGTGGTTATCTTAGTGTTATAAGTAATGCCGTTCATAATTTACCCATTAACTCCAATACTTATGTTAATATTCCCTCTTATTAAAAAAATTATTTTAGAAAATTCTTTTCAATAGTAGCTCCAATGATTTTTAACGAACTACCTGATTAGATCAAACGTTTAAGAATATTGTCACTTTTTATTATATAAATAAAATCTTGGCTTCTGAATCTCGATTATTCTGAAATTGAAAACTTGTTAAAACTACAGACTTAACTCTATTATTCTTTTACATTTTTTGTTTTCTCTCTTTATTTTTTTTTCCTTTTTCTTTTACCCTACACACGGATAATGATACATTTACCATTTGTTTAAGTTGGGGTGTTCACTACTAGCTCTAGTTTTGAGTTTAGGTACAGAGCGCCCCACAAATTTGTTTTTTCTGGGTAATTTTATTGTGAAAAGCACTTCCTAACTTATGTATTAATTAAAGATTTATATTGAATTGTTCTATTTTTTTTATTATTCTATTATTTTATGACTAGAAAAAATAAAATAATTGAAAGGTGAATTGCAACACATCATCAGCATTACTAACGCCGTATGTACATATAGAAGAAAATAAAAATAATAATTAGACCAACCATACGGAGGACGAAAATTGTCAAAAACTTCGGCCGTAAAACGCAAAATACGGACAAGTACTTGTTCAGAACTCATATTTACTAAAAATTACAGGTATTCCAATGTTCACAAGGAAGAGGTCCGTGAACAAGTCAACAAATTAAAGCAAGACGGAATAATCCGTGACAGTAGCTCTCCTTGGAGTTCACCGTTGTGGATAGTGCCAAAGAAGGCTGATGCAAGCGGCAAGAAGAAATGGCGCGTGGTAATTGATTACCGCAAGTTAAATAACTTGACCATAGCGTACAATTATCCTCTGCCCAACATAACGGAGATAGATATAGACCAGTTAGGAAAAGCTAAATACTTTTCCACTTTGGACCGAGTTTCACCAAATTCCCATGGAGGAGGAAGGCATGGAAAAAAACGACCTTTAGTACTCCATATTGTCATTTTGAGTATACCAGAATGCCGTTTGGACTAAAGAATGCTCCAGTCTGCTTCCAGCGATTGATAAATACAGTCCTGGCAGGACTGCAGGGCATAGTTGTATACGGGCAAAATGTGCTAGTTGTATATGGGCAAAATGTGCAAGATGTATACGGGCGAAATGTGCAAGAGCACAATGAGGAGGGCAAACCTAAAGTTGCTGCCTGATAGGTGCGCCTTTCTGATCTAAGGCATATTATTACTGACAAGGTTAACACCCGCCCAACCCCAGTATAATTGAAAGTATCATGAAGATGGAGGCACCTACAAATTCTAAGGGGATAAAATCTTTTCTTGGTATAATTGGATAACACGAAGAGTTTGACTACGTCACTACCTACAAAAAAGGTAAAGAGAATGTAGTAGCCGATGAGCTTAGCATAAACGTGAGGATAACGGTGGAATATTGGAAGAAGAAGGCATTGAAATAAACAATGAGACTATGGAAATCTCAACAAGTGCGAGTAGAGGTGGAAGTCCTAACTCGGACAGAGAAGGAGGAGACGTAGAGAGTGATATAGTAATAGAAGACATAGTGGTAGAGGACATTGATCACCATCAGGAAGGTAATCCTACTATAAACGAATCGTTTAGCGACAATGAAAAAGTAGTGTTGGATAATAAAGAAGAAGTTAAAGATCCCAACAGAAGATTAGCCTTAATGAAGGAACATCATGAGAGCAAAATAGGTAATAACAGGCCAAAAAGTTACATATGCAAAAATTAGAAAGAAATTCAAATAGAAAGGAAAGCAAAAACATATTGAAGATTTCCTTAGAAATTGTCTCCAATGCCAAACCGAGAAGGTAAATAGAGCACCAACCAGAAATCCAATGACAATCTATTAAGGATGATGTGGAAGAAAATGTGAAAGTCTTGAGTCATTTAAATAGACATGTAGAAAGCGTAAATAACAAGAACACAACATAATCATTGTTATGACTATGTTTTGAATTAGTGTACCAACAGTATCAAAAGGAAATTATGACATACATACATACATACATATATGAAATAATCACTATTCTGATTTTTTTTCATCACAGAGCATACTATTACACTTCTGGAGGGGGGTATCGATGGCTACCCCGGGCTGTAGCTAGAGGAGGGAGGAAAAAGCAAGAGTGAATCGTTCGTTGGATTTCGGTTTCCGCTAATTCAGTTCGATTAAAATCGCGACAAACTTTCGATTTCGAGTTCTTTCCGGAAGACTATTACCAGCAAAAACCCCATCTCTTATGCCGAACGCGCTCCTTTTAAACGCTTCCAACTCTCCACCAACATTTCCCTCGTTGAATCTATCCATCCTCTCTTGTCATCTCACTTGTGCTGGAAAGATTCCAAAAAAAATGACGAAAATTTCCAATTACCTTCCAGCCATTCGGATTTTTCCTCTGCCATTTTGGAAAATTTTCTGTTCCAATTTTCCACTTGTCCAACTTTTCCTGGCCATCGTCACTCATTTCCCCGGATTGCCCATAATTTTCCCTTTCCAACGAGGGGTCTATTGTCTCGGAGAACTGCCCTTTTAATAGCATTTTTCCTTTTTTTTGCCACTTTCTTGCAATTAAAACGCGCTCCTGTATTTTTCCAACAATTCCCAACTATTTCCCTTTTATCCTACAGCACACCAATGTAACCCAACCCGCAGAATATCTGAATGGGAGCGGCGCATCAAAACGTGTACTGAACGTGCCCCGGATGACATTGCTGACAGACGTCAGAATTCCCCTTTTTTTTCGACAATTTCTTTTTTCTTTCCACCGCGCCGGGTATTTTTCATGTTTTTTTTTTGTGTTTTTCGGGCGTTTTCTTTTCACAAAAGCGATTTACTTTGATTCGGGTGTGTGTGCGATGATTTCCTTCTTCATCCGACACCAAGTTCCAGGAGAGTGCGGTTCCTCCTGGCAGCAGTTCCGCGCCGTGTACTTCATCGGATTCGAGTGTTCGCGCGTCGATAAATCCAAGAGTTTTCCCATCTGGGAGGAGTGCGAAGTCCACCCGCACTCCAGTGAAGATAATTGTCCACACGCCACAACTTGCTGTCGGCTATATTTGGATACCCTCTGCAACAGGTGAGTGAGTCACATCTTTGTTTACCTTTTTTTTTTTTGTTTTTTTTTGCCATTATTGCCTTTCTCGATGGTGTTTTTCGCGGGTGTATTCGATCCCTTTGTTCCGTCTAGGTAGATATTGCGGTTGGGTTTCTTTTCAGGCGGCTGTGCTTAGACGATGTGATGGGTACTGCATAAGGCATTGCAGGTAAACCTTGGGGGGAGAACAGGTGAGAGTGAGGTACTTGTGAACTTACCTTTTTAATGAATGAAAAGGGAGGCGCTGAAGGTAACACGCTGGTTCTGCGCTGAGGGTTGGTGGTGATGCTTTCTAGGACAAGCAAGATGACTCTGGAGAGGTGGTGTGTTGGTGGAGCATTGGAAGGTGCCTAAAGTTGGAGGTGAGATTTATTACCTGTGTGCTAATTTTATTTTAATCTCGTGTCTCCTTAGGACGGAAAATGATGGCGAGAGAAGAATTTCGCTGCGAATGGCTGCAGATAACCGGACGGGTTGTATTAGATAACTGTGGGCGGCGAAGTTGGCAGCAGTTGGTTAATGTGAGTCTTTTTTTCTTCTTCCGTTGTAGTTTGTAGTACTAGTAGTGGTGGTGGTTCGACTCGGTCGTTCCCCACCTTTGTAACAATACAGAACACTACGTTCTCTCAATGCATACTCTCAGTATCGCTTTACACTACTGTTTTTTGTTGCGCGACTAGGGATCATCTACCGATTTTAAATCTCATAGACTACATCAAATAAACAATAATTTTATAATATTTATTAAAAATCAATGAAAAAAATTCATCTAGATATAAGCTAAAATCAATTTCGCTGCAAAGATAATTAAAAGTGCGTTATTGGTTCATTGCTACCATAATTGGTTCTACGCATTCTATCAAAAAGCAAATTTCTCAACCACGGAGATCTATGGGGAGCATATATATTTATAAGAAAAACCAATTCCGGTGAATTAGCATAATAATTAATTAAATTGTGGATAAACATGACAGCAGTTGCCTTACACCTGAACTTAAGGTTCGCAGGCTAAAAAATTTGCATCTTTCGTCTTAATTCGGAAGTGCTTCAAAAATGTTTAATTTACGGATAGCGTATCTCGTGAAATTCTTTTGAACTCTTTCGAACCTAAGTTCTTGAATATCATACGGGGAATCCCAAATAATGGAGGAATATTCTAAACAAGGTCTGAGCAACGAGCACTAGATAGATTTAAGACTATAGACATCTCGGAAGTCGTTGCTATTTCGTTTAAAAAATCCTAACATAGAGTTAGACTTAGCAATGGTGTTGTCATAATGCAATGAGAAATTCAATTTTGTGTCAAATACGACCCCGAGATCTTTGACTTCATCAAGACGAAGGAGTGTAAGATCACTAATAAAATAATCATGAAAAAGAGGCGATATAATTCGGTGCGTTGTAAAAATCTTACATTTAGAAGTATTAAGCTCTAAAGCATTGTGTTTACACCATACCGACAACCTGTTGATATCTGACTGAAATCGAATGCAGTCAGCTCTATTATTTATCAGTGCAAATAATTTTAAATCGTCCGCGAAAGTTAAAACCTCACAGAAATTGAATATTTCGTGAACATCATTTAAAAACGAAATTAATAGCAACGGGCCCAGATGAGTACCTTGTGGGACGCCAGAAGTTACTTTTATTACCCGAAATGTAAAACTGTCAACTTTTACCAATTGCCTTCTATCACTTAAATAATTGGAAAACCACCTTAGCATTGAAGAGTGAAAACCCAATGATTTAAGCATAGTTAAAAGTAAAGTGTGATGTACTCTATCAAAAGCTTTTGTAAAATCCGTGTAGAGTACATCAACTTGTCTTTCAAAACTATCAAATATATAATTATTTAATAACGTTAAATTAGTATATAGTACATGATATTCCTCGAACAAAGCCATGTTGCTTATTGGAAATAATTTCTTTAACCGCGAAAAAAAGTTTATTCTTAACAATGCTTTCAAACAATTTTGAAATTGAAGAAAGCTTTGATATGGGTCGATAGTTTCAACTTTTTGTCTTAAACCGCTTTTAAATATTGGAGTAATATTAAAATATTTCCATTCACTAAGAAATTTTCCAGTTACAAGCGACTGATTAAAAATAATTTTAAGTGGATGAGATACGGCAGATAAACACATTTTTAATATTACCGCTGGAACTCCATCGGGGCCCGGGTTACTATTTATCTTAAGATTCTGTAACGCATTTAATAAATCATCATGACAAACACTACGGAATTGGCAATCGGCTAATTTTCACCCTACAATTTAAATCAAGCTGCATTTCGCTATGATTCACACTCCACACTGAATGTCGTCTGTCAGCATTGCAATGCATTGAAGTTCTCAACGGAAACGCCTGGGTTGTGTTGTGCAACCGCAATCACGCCATTTCCTCGCACACACAAAACAGTACTCCTACAACTACAGTAGGACACGTTGGACTTGCTTCTCCCGAGATTTGACAAGAGCGCTCTCCTCGAACTCGCTCTACCCACCGGTAAATAGGAATCTGTCAAACGAGGAGATTGACAGGTACCTTAAACAAATGGACCAGACAATAAAACGAACGATGGACAGCACGATACCTCGGTATCGACCAACCGAAAACGTGTTCCGCAATGCAACAATCGACGCACTGCACGTACAAAAAAGTAGACTGCTCACGAGACTAAAAAACTTGTATAGGCAGTTTACTGGCAGACAAAACTCGGAGGTTAGGACGCTGAAATCGTTGATAAAGAACCTGCAAATACTAATTAGAGCAAATTATAGGCGGTCGGCTAATTTGCACTGGGGTAACAAGATTCTGGCTATCAAGTCTGATAACCCGAGTATGTTCCCTCAGATTAATAAAATATTTCGGAGGAAAGATGTCAACGAACTTCCGTCTCTGAAAATTCCCCGAACAACGAACAATGAACGGTTACTTACAGCAGCAGGAATAGATCCAAGGGACGCTGTCGATGATGACGACTTTTTTGTGATTGAAGATCCGCAAGAGAAGGTGGAGGCTATAGGATCTATTTTTGAGGATGTGTACAAGGTAAATGCTAGCATTCGCCCGAACCACGACCTGGAGAATAGAGTCCTTGGGCACAACTTCTACCTTCGAAATGATATAGAGCACTGGCGGTCAGACAATACTGGTTTTACCAGGTTCTATGACGAAAACTTGGCAAACAATGCCATCGCCAATGAAAGGGTTCATCCCCCGTACATATCGAAGGTAGAACTCCAAACGATCTTCGAATCATTGAGAAAGAAGAAATCAGTGGGAATCGATGGAATATCGAACATTGTGCTTCGACATCTTCCTCTAGGAGCGGTGGAAATTTACGCCACCCTGTTCAATAATGCACTGAATAATGCCTATTATCCGGAGCATTGGAAAACAGCAGTGGTACAGCCAATCCCCAAAAGGGGAAAGGACACCTCCAATCCGGCAAATCTCCGGTCGATAAGTCTCCTTCCGAATATCAGCAAGGTATTCGAAAAAGTGATCAATAGAGCCTTGATTAAGTGGGTTGAAGACAATAACATAGTTCCGGATAACCAATTCGGTTTCAAGGCGGGGCATGAGACAATACATGCCGCGTCTAAACTGGTGTCGGATATCCAATGGAATAAAAGCAAGAACCAATGCACGGGTGCCTGCCTGATTGACTTGAGAAGGCCTTCGATACCGTATGGTTGGAAGGGCTCTTTTACAAGTTGACCAGGTTGGGCATAAGCAACCCACTGCTGTACATTTTGCTTAATATGCTTACCAGTAGAAAGTTCGTTGTGAAAAATGGCAATGTGACTTCTGCTGGGACGTTCGAAATTAAAAATGGTCTGCAACAGGGTGCGGTTAATTCACCAATACTTTTCAATATTTACACGGCTGATCTGATAGGATGTCTTCAGCACGCAATAGCGTACGCAGACGATTTGATTGCGTACAGATCAGGACCTAAGATCGACGTCATTGCAGCACTCTTGCAGAGTGACTTCGATAAGATTCAGCGATATTGCGACGACTGGAAGTTAAAGATCAACCTTCAGAAGTCGGAAACCATTCTATTCAGAACGCCGTTGTCTCTGGCCTCTAGGGATACCAGAAAGAATTGGCGAAAGTTCTCTATAATTGGACAGCACGGGCGTCCACTTGCGTGTCAAAACGTGGCCAGATACCTTGGACTTTGGCTAGACCAATATCTATATTTTAACAAACATGTAGATGCTGCTCTGGCCAGAGCCCGAACTGCCTTCGACCTTACAAAGAGACTTTTTTATAGCAAGCAACTCAATGCAAGGGTAAAGGTAATCTGCTACACGGCCCTCATTCGGCCCATGCTCACATATGGATGTCCCGTGTGGTTCAACATAGGGGCAAGTAGGACGGAAAAGATTCGGGTGTTTGAAAGGGCCTGCTTCGGGCTTGCCTTCATTTGTACAGAACACCAGAGTCTCAGTACATAAAATTCTATTCTAATGAGGTCCTATACAACAGGGCGAATCTGATAAGAGTGGATAATTTTGTGGTCAAGATGACTCGAAGGCACATTGCAAGAGCAATGACCTCGATGAATAACCTGACCTTCGGGGCTTATTACCCCAACTATACGTACCATGAGAAGGTGCGCCTTAACGGCTATGTTCCCCCAGAAGCATTCCTCTATTTCGATCAGACAGGACTGATCCAGGATAGATCAGCGGTGCCGCTAATCTTTCACGTTGCCTGAACTACTGTAGACAGGTGGCTCAACTACAGCCGAGACGTCGCACAGAGCACTGAGGAGCGTCTCCGATTCAGTAGATCGGTATCGGGGCGCGATATGAAAGATGTGTTGAAGCAGCACCAGCAATTCTGGTGGTTAATGGAGGGAGCTCCCTCGTCGATCCCTTTTGATCCGGGGTAGGTCCAGTACGGCAAAGTTGGCCGTCATATTTTTGCCTTGGCCGGCTTACATAGTTTTTAGGTGTCTAGGTTTAGGTAGTTTAAGTTTATTTATTTATACGAAAAAAAAAAAAAACACAGCACTTTAATAAAAAAAAAATAAAAAATCATAAAAAACCACAAAAAAAAGTGCATATTTGATTATGCAAGTAGTTAAGTTAGGTTAAGATTTATTTTAAGGTAGCACTTAAGTTTTATATATAAGATGGAAAAAAAAGTGCTGTTACTAAGTTTTTTAAAAAATAAATACAAATTTTTCTTAGTCTTAATTTGTTCTGGAAATAAAATATTAATAATTAGTAGATTAAGTCGAAAGACATAGATAAGAATGAAGATTAGCTTAGAGCGCCCGCATAGGGCCAGTAAGTTAGAGTGAGATAGTTAAGTTAGTTAAGCTAGTTTTAAGCGTTTTTGTCTAGCAAATAAGTATGAAATGAATTGAAATTAATAAAAAGCTAAACAAAAAAAAAAAAAAAACAATACAATGGCTGCTTCCAAATGACATCATTTGGAGCCAGTGTTATCCAAGAATGCGGTTACAATCCTACCTTTAAGGTAATGTCATCAGTCGAACTTTCCCATATGTCGAATCTGGATCAATTGTCTCATTACACTATTCAAATCCGAGGACAAATCCACCATCGTGCAGGAGCTCTGTTGCCGCAATTCAATAAAGATCATACTCGCAAGTTGCTTTGGACTTCTTTCCTTGGGAATTCAAATGATGAACTCAATCCGCATTGTGCGATTTTTCATGCGATGAAACGTGAGACCATCAAGTCGATTCAATCATTAGCGCCGAAATACCCTATCAAGAAGCCGACCCGGAATTGTATGAAGTCGTAACTGCGCAGATGATTCTTGGGCCCTGCGGAAATTACAATCTAGATTCGCCATGCATTTTCGGAACTAAATGTTCTAAGCGATATCCACATTCACTCCTAGCAGTGACAATCACTGCCAACGACGGATACCCATTGTATCGGCGGCGATCACCAGATTACAATGGCAGAACAGTCGCAATGAAAGTGAACGGGAAAGATGTCTTGGTGGAAAACGCTTGGATTGTTCCGTAATGCCCTCTTCTCTCCAAAGTATTCAAAATGCACATCAATGTTGAATACTTCAATTCGGTGAACTCATCAAATACGTTGGCAAGTACGTCAACAAAGGAAGTAACATGGCGGTTTTTGGCATTGAGCGTCCAGATAAGAATGACTAAGTGTCGTTGTATCAATTAGGCCGTTATGTGAGTTGCAATGAGGCGATTTGGAGAATCTTTGCCTCTGCGGCACACGAACGTTATCCGACTGTTCTACATTTGGTGTTTCACTTGGAGAATGGTCAACGCGTATATTTCAAGTACGTCAACAAAGGAAGTAACATGGCGGTTTTTGCTATTGAGCGTCCAGATAAGAATGACTATGTGTCGTTGTATCAATTAGGCCGTTATGTGAGTTGCAATGAGGCGATTTGGAGAATCTTTGCCTCTGCGGCACACGAACGTCATCCGACTGTTCTACATTTGGTGTTTCACTTGGAGGATGGTCAACGCGTATATTTCACGGAAGAGAATGCAGCTCAGAGAGCCGAACGGCCACCAGCAATAACGTTAACGAGTTTCTTCTCCACCTGCCCAAGCGACCCGTTCGCCAGAACGCTGTTCTACTCGGAAATGCCTCGCTATTACACTGGGAATGCGTCGTCCAAAAAATTCCAATGCCGAAAACAAGGGCAAGCTGTTGCCTCATACGCTGATGTGTATTCAACTGATGCGCTTGGTCGGAAATATACTGTTCATCCGAAAAATGAAGACTGCTTCTATTTGCGATTGCTTTTGGTCAATGTACGTGGGCCAACTTCATTCAAGAACCTGCGGACTGTTGATGGTGTGCTGTGCGCCACATTTCGAGAAGGCTGTCAGTGTAAGAATTTGCTTGGCAACGACAATCTTTGTGACGCAACACTCGCCGATACTACAGTTTCTGCGCCTGAGACTCAAATTCTTACATTGTTCGCCATCATCATTTCGACATGCTTTCCATTGAACGGACTTAATTTATGGGGCAAATACAAGGACGACATGGATAACGATATTTTGCATCTAGTTCGAAGAATGACATCGAACCCCGAACTTCAAATGAACGATGAAATCCGCAATGAGGCGCTGATATTGATCGAAGACATGTGTCTGCTCATGTGCGGCAGTCTGTTGAGTAAATTGGGAATGCCAGCCCCAATTGCTCGATGCAGAATGCATTTAATCGAAAATTTCAATTCAATTCAATTTATTCTTATTCTCCTCAACACAATATTTTTATTAACATTGTTTAGAGAATAGTTTGTGACATTTTATATTAAACAAATAGAAACAATGTCACATATTCAATTTTGTATTACATTGTGGGGTGATCAATAAAAATATACATTAGGAAATATAATAAAAAAAGAAGAAATTCAATAAAAACGTACAAGTGTTATGAAAATAAGAAGAATTTGTCTATAAAAAAAAAATCATCAAACAAAGAAGCACAGCAATAATTCTATTTCATAAATATTAAAACCCAGAAGCCATAACTTTACACGTTTTAAGAATGCTAACAATGTTCTAATATTGCGTATATTTACTGGGAGCTTGTTAAACAATTTACGAAACACGATATGTTATGAGCTAGGGGCAGGCCACGGAGACATCTTCAGTGTGGGTGAAGGGGACGGTGGCACGCACGCGGTTGCACGCCTTAACTCGTCGGACGGGGCTGGTTCTTATTTCCCATCACTCTCACACCACCTGCTCAAACACAAAAAATATCATGCCATATTAAAACGAACCTAATAGAGAAGAGAAAAGCTAACCTAATTAGACCACGGACGGACTTAAAAAAAAATAGGACATCAGACAGGAGAAGAAGAAGGAACTCAAGGGCTTATGCCCATATCCCGGAGAAAGGAGGGTATGCCAGATCTAACCTAGCTATTCTAATCTATACTTAATCTACCCTAAAACTTATGTTAAGCCCTAGTCTATACCTAAATTAACTTATAACAATCCTACTCAAGCCCTATACTACGGCATCTGTATCCCCTAGTCTCTCCAGGATGTGGGTTCGTCTCGTCCCAGAGACGTGCCAGGTGTTGATGGCACCGGCATGGCCAACCCACTCTTGTGTCTGGATGACACAACCTTCGCCATCTCCTTAGCCTATATTCGTTGGAAATGGACCCTAATGCCTCAATCCAGCCACCACTGTCTACTGTGCACGTAAGGTACGTAAAGTCGTCACGTCTGGTCTCTGTCACGTCAGTGCAGTCGTCCTGTTAAGTCACCGTAGCACCTGCTCAGCGAAAGGACGGCCCTCCCCTTCCCCCACACACCATCGTTGCACAAACAAATTTTTCCCGGCACATCATTACCATATCTTTAACTACCAAAAAAAAGGCGCAATTGCTATACATTCACAAGCTTTTCCTTTAATATAGACAATCTATCTCTTCTCAGATTCTTAGAAATACTCCTAGTAAAAAATTTTATGTTAATTATTCAAAAAGGGTTACTAAATCTAACTTTAAACTAGTTAAAAAAAAATCTGCTCTTAGCATTTATAATAGGATGAAATTTTCACGGGGCCTAACAAAAAGGTTTTGCAGAGGCTCGGGCGTAGCAGTTCGACCCAAGTCCTAGAAATTTGCCAAAAGTTACCCAAGTTAAGTTATTTGGCTCGTAGAAATCGATTTAGATGTAAACATACCTCTGCTGTCTTGTTCCCAACTTGTCCTCTTCTTAAGAGGAGCTATTGCCCTTCAAATCTCTTGTCCCTATTAAAATTTACTATAAAACTAATATTCAATTTTTCTTCCCAGCACTTGTCAGTCTCCACGTACCAAAACTCAAATTTCCTTCCCTCTGTGAATTTTTTTTTTTTTGTATGTCACTGTCTGAACTTTTTTTTCTGCTATTTGTGGTGTCGAGGCATCGACCGTTCCCATATGATCTAATCAGAAAAGTGATCAAAGGTCGATGTTCTCCTCAATTTATTCTTTATCATATTCTCTTCGTTACCCCTTTATTTTCATTCGTTGCCTACATTTCTCTTCCTCCATCTAAGTTATCTCTGTCTCCCTCTTTGTTATGTCGGTCGTCCCTTATCTTTATCCATATTGCTTTCGGGGTATTGGAAAAGGGAAATTCCCTTTGCCAATATCCTTCGTCAAGATGGTAATACTTGCATATAACACTTTAATAAATTAATACAATCACCTGGATTCGAACGATAAAATAACCAACATACCTTACATTAGCTGTGTTTTTTGAAAGCTAGCTGGGCAGTAGTTGGCAGTAAAGTCGAATTTCACACGCAAAACAAATACAACAGCCGACTGCCTACAACTGTTGATTTTCTCCGCAGTCAAATGCTGCTGGCTAGGAATTATATAACAACTCATGGCCAGACGGTGCTGAAAGCAATTTTGTTATTTATAGATGTTGTTGCCACTGTGAAATCGTTCGGTTCAGTAGGGATGTGTTCGTACATGTAAAGCGTTCGTATATGTAAAGCGTGAAATGCTCCTGTTAGGCCGAAAAATAAATTTGATTTAATATTGTATTAATTTATTATTTTATTTTAGTTATATCACTTTGCATGTTAAGCATGCAAAATATGAGGTTCAACACATTTTTAAAAAAACTGTATTGTAATATCCATTCCGAAAAGATTAATTTAACTCCGGCGCACACATTTCCTTTTCATGGAAGTAAACCTCGAATTACCCTAATAATTTTATGACATCAAGTAATTAGTAATAAGTAATTAAAGCGTATAAAAAATGCCCTAATATTTTGTTTTGGGAATTTGAGCAATAAAAAACGGATTTTCTTGTTGATTATTCGGCATTCAACCATCTGTACATGACGTGTTAGACTATTTCATTTGTTGTGAAAACCATACTTTGGAGAATTTATTGAATGGATAATTTACAAAAGAGCTATGAAATTATAACATAGTTGATTATATTTGTGAAACATCATTTAATAATTCAAATTACAGATTTTATGTGGAATGCTTGGTTCCTCCAGTGAGGAGGAATCTGAAATTTTTGAAAACTTTTTCGACAACATTTCGACCTCCGAAGATTCAGCAGAAGAGGCGAAAAGCATGCATCAATTACTAATTTTATGGATGTAATCGATGCATATAGTGATGATGACTTTAAGTCCCATTTGAGATTGCGGCGTTCAGCTATAGACCACTTAACATGTAAGTTTTTGTTATATTCTTTACTAGGGGTAGGTATTATTTTTATCCGTATATTTCAGTATCCTACACTCGATCTGGATTTTCTCCAAATTCAAACCGTGGAGGCAAATGTAGGATTGGCTGAAGGAGAGAGTTCTACATTTATGTGTGGTATATTAGTAATACCATCACTTTCAGACATCTGGGGAACTTGTTTGGAGTACCAAAGTCTTCTGTCTGGATAGCTGTTCATCGTGTTTGCAACTGGCTCATGGAGAACAGAAGACAGTATGTTAAATGGCCTCAAGGGGATGCTGTGGCATACATCTGCAGTAAATTTGAGGCAAAAAATAAAATTCCTGGAGTTCTCGGTGTAATCGATTGCACGCACATCGCGATTGCAGCTCCAAAATTGAATAAAGAGTGCTACTACAATCGAAAGCACAATTTCACTATAATTCTGCAAGCAGTCGTTGATGTAGACAAAAAATTCAGCGACATTTTTTGTGGTGAACCTGGATCCTTGCATGACCAGAGTGCTTCGAAGATCAGCCTTATACAGAATAACCGACTCACATTATACGCAGCTGTCTCCTTCAAATACTTTCATCCTGGGTGACTCAGCGTATCCTGCTACTAACTGGTTAGTGCCACCATTTAAAGATAATGGAAGATTTACGGAGCAACAACGGTCTTTTAACTATCTGCATTCTGGAACGCGAATTGTAGTGGAGAATGTTTTTGGGTTGCTGAAAGGAATATTCAGAAGATTTTTAAAGTTTACGGAACAAAAGGACTTGCGTTCGGTGACAAAAATTGTTTTAAGTGCATTTATTATGCACAACAAATGCATCACAATGGATGATGAATACTCGCAGAAGTTTCTGAAGAAAATATTATTGGTGCCGAAATTAATTTAGAAGATTCTGTACCTGATGCAACTAGAAAATCCGTTTTTAATTGCTCAAATTCCCAAAACAAAATATTAGGGCATTTTTTATACGCTTTAATTACTTATTAATAATTACTTGATGTCACAAAATAATTAGGGTAATTCGAGGTTCACATCCATGAAAAGGAAATGTGTGCGCCGGAGTTAAATTAATCTTTTCGTTGTGTTGAACCTCATATTTTGCATGCTTAACATTCAAAGTGATATAACTAAAATAAAACAATAAATGAATTCACAGCATTTATTAAATTAATACGATATTAAATTCAATTTATTTTTCGGCCAATCAGGAGCATTTCATGTTTTGCATATACGAACACATTCCTACTGAACCGAACAATTTCGCAGTCCCACCAACGTTTACATATACATCAAAACAACTGCCTTTGACTGCCTGCGAACTGTCTAAATGAACGACTGGCAAGCTAGGTTTCAAAAAAACACAGCTTTTAACATAACTTACCTACCCTTTTTAACTCAAAATTTGGTGACTGGTGTCACATTTGTCACATGTGTCACCTCAACCACACAATTTTTTTTTCTTTTTTTTTTGTGTGCATTTTACTGCAGATTCTAGGGCATCGTAACAGATAGTGTAAGTGTTTCTAAAAAATGTAGTCCCAAAAGTAGGCAAACCAGCAGCAGCGGAAGTATTGCTGCGTAAGCTGTATGAGTCAAAGATAGGACTTTGCATATAACCACCTCTCATAAAAAATATTTTAAGGACCTTAAAATAAAACAAGTGCCTTACTGAAAGAATGTTCATCTGTCGAAAAAGATTAGAGTGGGATAACCGAATCGAATTACAGACTTTCCTTACGGCACACTTTTGCAATAGAGAGCGGTTGCAGTTTATTAAGGTAGGCTACTCCCCAGCAACAGATTCCATATTCTAACTTGGAATGAAAAATTGCAAAATAAATGGTTCTAAGAGTTGTATCAGAGACAAATTAAAGATATGTTCAGTCTAGCTTAATTGATTATCTATTGTTAACCCCAAATACTTAAATTGCTGAACTACTTCAATTTTAAAACAATTGACATTACAAACACTTTCCTCTTCATACAAACATTTTTTTTTTTTTTTTTTTTTTTTTTTTTTTTCCCGAGGGTAGGTAAAAAATCTTCATGAAGACACTATGAGGATCGGTAGCGCGTGCTCATAGTAGTGTGAGATTTTTACTCACTAAAAAAACCTCCCTTCGTGATAAATTTCTTTGATTACAAACTACAACTAAGTTTTGACTTATCCAGCAGTTTTTCTTTCACGTATTGAGATCGTTTGGCAGGTCCCTTTCCATTGAAAGTTCCTGCTTGTTCCGCAAATTAGGCGCGGTTTCTTGCTATCGCGTTAAATCGAAAGGTTTAGTCCTTTGTAGACGATGCAGTAGATTCCTCTCATCTAGAATTCGAAGGACTTCATTGTTAACGTGTCCTTGTAATCTGTCTTTATGCTTACGCGCGAAGTTTTTGATTTCATATTCGACTGTCGCAATTCCTAAATCTCTATGGATATCGCTATTTCTAATAAACCACGGTGCATTAACTATTGATCTTAGCACTTTATTTTCAAAAGTTTGTAAAATATTGACATTACTTATTTTGGTACAACCCCAAAGTTGTATTCCATATGTCCATATCGGCTTTAGCACTTGCTTGTATAAAAGCAGTTTGTTCTCTACATTAAGCTTGGAATGTTTTCCAAGTAACCAGTAC
The DNA here is from genome assembly GCA_963082735.1 of Pocota personata. Taxonomy (NCBI): domain Eukaryota; kingdom Metazoa; phylum Arthropoda; class Insecta; order Diptera; family Syrphidae; genus Pocota; species Pocota personata. The sequence goes on from OY720429.1 coordinate 82,007,037, forward strand.
ATTTCTCTGTATTTGGTTTCGAGTTCTTTACGTTTTTTCTTCACGTGCGTTTTCCACTTCAGCTTAGCATCAAGTGTCATTCCAAGATACTTAGCCTCGTTTGCAAACGGAATTTGAACCGAGTTTGAAAAGATGGGCAAATTATTTATTTTCTTATAAGTAAAATTGACATGAACAGATTTGTTTTCGTTTAAAGCTAGTCGCCAAATCTTTGTCCATTCATTTACTTTATTCAATGCTTCTTGCAATTTTTCAGTCGATTCTTCGATCGTTTTACCCGTTGCCAGGATGGCAGTGTCGTCGGCAAATGTAGCTAAGACGGTGCCTTCTTCTTGCGGTATATCGCGAGTATATAATAGGTACAAAAGCGGTCCAAGGACACTTCCCTGCGGCACCCCAGCCCTTATTTCTTTAAATTCCGAATATTCGTTTCCGTGTTTGACTCGGAAAAGTCGATTCGTCAAGTATTTTTCTAGAATATTATATAAGTGTTCCGGCAGAACTTGTCGTAATTTATATTTCAAGCCTTCATGCCAGACCTTGTCAAAAGCTTGAGAAACATCAAGGAATATGCTCGAGCAAATCTTTTTTTCTTCGTAAGCTTTTTCAATTAAATCAGTTATTCTATGCACTTGGTCTATTGTTGAGTGCTTGGTTCTAAACCCAAACTGGTGATTGGGAATAAGAGATCCTTCTTCTATAACCGGCTGTAATCGCTTAAGTACTATTCTTTCGAAAACTTTAGACATAATCGGCAGCAGCGAAATAGGTCTATACGATTTTTTATCATTCGGTGGTTTTCCTGGCTTCAGAATCATTATTACTTCCGCGACTTTCCATTGACTCGGAACATATTCTAATCTTATCGCTGCGTTTATAATGTAAAGAAACTTAACTAACGCTTTTCTAGGTAACGATTTAAGAAGCTCTCCTGTGATTAGGTCGTATCCAGGAGCTTTATTCGGTTTCAGTTTCTTTATTTCTTGTTGAAGTTCGGTCAGCCTTGCATTTCTTACTGTGTAATTGTGAAATGCTATATCCGACGCATTATCATTTTCAGCAAGCGCTTGCCCATCAAATGGTTTAAATGTTTCTTCTAAATGGGCGGCAAAGACTTCTGCTTTGTCTTTATCATTCTTGGCCCATTCGTTGTCATTTTTCTTGATTGGGGCCGCTTGTATTTTCGGTTTTTTAATGCCTTTTATAGCTTTCCAGAGCGAATAATTGGAATCTTTGTCCGCTGTTAAGCTTTCAATGCTGGTTTGTATTGTCCGGTTTTTAAAATCAATAATGGCCTTTTTTAGCAAGTTACACAAGCGATTCAAATGCGATTTATGTTGCGGAGCACGAGTTTGTTGCCATTTTTTACGCGCTTTTCTCTTCTCCCTTACCATTTCTTTTATTTCCGGTGGATATTTTTGGGCATGATTGATTGGCGTTTTCCTTTGATAGGGAGTATTTTTCCACGCGGCGCGCTGCAGAACTTCAACAAAACGATCAATTTCGATTTCGAGTTCAGAAAACGTCCTAAGTGATACTCTCAGTTCGGTATGTTCTTCAACGTCTTTTTTAAAGCCTTCCCAATCAGTTTTTCTGCTAGTTAGTCTAGCAGGTACATCTTTTTTAATTAGGCGTTCGCTCATCGTTAGAATGATAGGGGAATGATCGGAAGAGAGATCAAAACTTTCATCAATTTTAATACATTTGTCTGGTATTCCTTTTACAACAAAGAAATCGATCAGATCGGGTATTTTGTTGTTATCAGTCGGCCAATATGTTGGTTTACCAGTCGAGTGAAAGTCGCATCTGTGTTGCATGCAGGCGTTGTAAAGTGCTCTGCCTTTTTGTGAGACACATCTTGAACCCCAGAAGGTGTGTTTTGCATTAAAATCACCGCCAATAATAAAATTCGGTCCAAGAGAGTTGAAAATATTTGTAAAATCATTTTTTTCAAGCCTGCAACGCAGTGGACAATAAATAGACGAGACATTGAAAGAGTAATGCCCATTTTTCACGCGTACAGTGCTCACTTGCATTGTTTCAAGCTCTATCATAATCTCTTCAGAGTGTTCGATGCAATCTTTTATGATTAAAGACGATCCGCCTCTGGCTCTTTCCGACGGGTGATAAGCGTGATAGGTACTGTATCCAGTAATGTTTACACGCGATAGTTTCGTCAGGTGAGTTTCACAGATCAAACATATGTCAATGTCCTTTTCCCGTAGAAATATTTCTAGCTCTTCTAGTCTTTGTATGAGACCGTTGGCGTTCCATGCAACAATTTTAAGAAGTTTCGTCATGTTCGTTTTGAAATGCTCCTATTGTTAAGCTTATATTCAAGCTTCTCCAACCTTTCGACAATTAGCATGTTTGTTTTTGTTTGCTCCTCAAGCCTCGCAAGGATAATGGAAAAGACGTGAGATACGGGGTTTTCCGAATTATCAGTGTTCGTTTTTGTTGATGTTGATGCTTGAGCACTCGTCTGCATGTCAGAATCTGATGGCTTTTCTTTAGGCGCTTTTACCTTAACCCGGTGTGGAATTTGATCGGTGTTTGATGTCGCAGCTTGAGCGTACGTAAGCGCGCCAGGGTCGGCTCGGTTGTCTCTAGTCACCTTTCTTGCAGCAGTTTTCGACTTTTCCTTATTTACCGGTTTTGAGGGTTGGTTTTCCGGCTTCATAAGTCGATCTCTTCTTTTTTGTAATTCTTTGGCTACTTCACAGCCTCTGTAATTAGCCGGATGCTTACCATTGCAGTTAATACACGCTGCAGGGGTTTTTTTGTTTACACCACACTCTTGACTAAGATGTTTACCGGCGCATTTGACACATCGCGGTTCTTTTCGGCAATATGTTTGCGTATGGTTGAATCCTTGGCATCGTTTGCACTGAGGTATCAACCTTGTATTCTTGCGCATGGGTTCGATTTTGACTACGACATTCAGAATTGTTCTTATTTCGTATATCTTTTCTAAACTCTCAGCCTTATCAAAGGTTAGCATAAAAAGAGGAAGCTCGCGCTTAACCATCGTTTCCTCGCCTTCCAATTTTTGCTTTTCCCGTTTAATTAAGTTTACCGCATCGACGATTTTAAAGTTTTTGTTCTTCAAATCGTGAACAACGTCTTCCTTTCGGCATGAGGCATGAAGTCCTCTAGCTACGACTCGTATCGGTCTTTCAGATTTATTTTCATACGTATACCACTGGATTTTTTCAGTATTCAGTTTATTAGATACTGAGCGGTAACTGTCTGAGTCCTTTACGTTTACTTTCCATTTGTTGTTGTTGAGCGATGTTACTTCAAAATCGGATAGCAACAAAGGTTTGAGAAAAGAATGCAGTTTATTATAGTCTGCAATTCCGATCACGTATATTGGTGGCGGTGGTCGTACCTTATTTCGTGGATTTTCTTCGGCACGCGTGTTTATTTTGTCAGGCTGTTCTTTACCTTCTCGTTTATTTTGCGTGTTTTCTTGCCTCGTTAACATTTCGGGCGAAGAGCCAGCTTTTCGTTTTTTGACTGGCCGTTTTTTTAGAATCCAATTGGTTTCCCGACTTAGTTCTTCATCATCCGTTTTATAATCCGTGTTATCGGGGACGATTGAACTCGCAGCAGACTCACTACGAGGTTTCGATGTATCATTAAATGCTTTATTTTCTGCTTTAAGTACATTTAATTCCTTACTTAGTTCTTCGCAGAGAAGTTCCATTTTACTTAGCCTGGTCCGAAGTTCCATATTTTCGTCCGTTAGGCTTTGAATTTTCGCTGAAGTCCGTTGTTCGTGCGCCGACACTATCGATGTCGCCGGACTTCTAGTTCCGCACGTTTTCATGGTAGATCTTGATGTTGGAGATCTAACTACCCTAGTACCTTTTTAAAAGGGTCAGATGAACGCAATAAATGGCTCTCCCCAGAATCCGTAGAGCCGACCTCCGAAGAGGGTGGATTTTCCAGTGTACCTGGACTGCCACCTGGGGTATTAATATCTTTCGTTTTGTTCATTGCATGTTTTTGTATACGCCATACTCGGTATACGGAGGGTGGATTTTAGTCGCCTCTTACGACAGGCATGCCTACCTCGGGTATATTCTAACCCCTACCCGAAGGGGGTCATACAAACATGTAGAGCTAAGTCCTGGACAGCTGACATTAAATAATAAGTGTTTAGTACAATCCGGAGCATGAAATATAACACTTATATCTGCAAGCTCTTTAAATGCAAGGCTAAACACCATTAATTTTGTTTTTTTCACTGACCATAAGCTTATGATCAGCGAACCAAGTTCTCAGCAAGTGAACATCATGGTTAATGTCAGCAACTAGATTCAAGAGATTAGATGAGTCATAAGCGATAGCGAGATCATCTGCAAAAGCTTTTACTTTTCCTACAAATGGAAGCTCAAAAACTGTATTTACATATATGAGGAAAAGAATCGGACCGAGAACGGAACCTTGACGAACATCCAAATTAATTGTTTTGGCGTCACTAAAAATGTTACAAACTTTGACTTTTTGAGTATTATTTTTTTAAAAATAAGACGAAAACCACTTGAAAGCTAAACCACGAAAAAAAATATTATGCAGCTTGTTTAAAAGAATATTGTGGTCGACAATGTCAAATGCTTTGGTTATATCTACGAAAAGTGCAGCACAAATTTTTTTGTCATCCAAACCTTTTTGAATGAAGGGTCTAGTCCAAAAGCGCATTTTCCGTAGAAAAAACTGCCCTAAACCCAAACTGCAAAGGACTTAGAAAATGTATCCTTGTTAGGTACTGCAAAACTCTATGTTTAACGAACTTTTAAAATAGTGTAGCATAATAATAACTACGCCCCCTAAAAATATGACGCAACAAATTCCGAAGTGACTTTTCATTCTGGCAGAATTTTGGTTCGAACTGTCCTTTCATTCGAGGTTCGTGTCTGGGACGAAGTCTCCACAGCTCATGTCAACGAAAGAGACGAATAATATCAGGGATAAAAGGGAATTATAACTGCAAGAATTATTTCTCTTGTTCCAGTGGTCGAAGAATTTGCTAGAAGTTTCTGGCTATCAGAAACTTCTGCTATATAAGGACAGATGGCGATTGAGAAAGCAGCAGTAGTTGTTAAACTGTGGCGAAGAGATTAGAAAAGTGATAATGTTCGAAGTTGTAATCTTGTGATAAATTGAAAGTTGAGATTTAACAAGAAGAAGTAATTAGTTTGGATTTGTGAATTAGTAGAAGAAAGGAGATAAGTGATTTGAGAGGAAAGAGACATTGTAAGAAAAGAATTGCGAAGAAAAGTATAGTGTGAACCTGAATTGTTCTATAGACTAGAAAATAAAGAAGTAATTTCACAGAGTATTGTTTTATCTACTCGAGCCGTAGCCCGCATATTACATTGGTGTCAGAAGTGGGATGCTCATGCCAGAGAACAGCCGTCTTGGATGAAGACAAAGCTCGCGGAAGTCAAATCCGTTGTTGGAATTGCAACCAAACCGGACACCTGCAACGGCAGTGCAGAAGTGCACCTAGACGAGGAAATTGTCCACATTGCGGAAGTAGGAGAAGCAGAGAGGAAGCATCTGGCGGTGATAACATTCATCCTGTCAGTCAGACTTCCCAAAACCAGCAGTCGGGAAATGCGTAAGGACCAACTTCGCGGGGCAGAAGTTGGTTACTGGAATCGAGGCCCCCAGGACCACCATTCAAGTTTCGCAAAACAAACGGGGTAACAAGAGCCTGACAGTGGAGGCACTAATCAACAAGAAGAAGTGCGTGGCCACCATCGACACAGGTGCCACTGCCCCCATTGTAAGAAGAGATATCGTCAGAAGCGCCTGGCTGCACAACACCAACAGCTACTGCCTGAAGACTGCAACAGGGGAAATGGCGAAGGTGTTTGGAGAAGTTCGTCTTATGATTACTCTGGCGGGACTGACGTTCTCCCATGCGTTTCTGGTGGCAGATATATGCGACGAGTGCATCATCGGAATAGACTTCATGAAAGCAAATGAAGTAATCTTGGACATCGGGATGCAAGTACTGATGTATCGAAATGTGGAGATTCCGATGGTGTACGGAAACGAGAATACCGTAACTCTCAGGACAGTCATCAGCAAAGACGAAATTTTGCCGTCGTATTCAGAGACAATCATTTGGACGAAGCTGGAAGGTGATCTTGGGAGCCACCGATTCTACATAGTAGAACCAGACCCAGAGAAGAATTCTCAAGACTACATCGTGGGAAAGACGTTAGTCGAACCAAAGAATACCATGGTTCCAGTGATGGTTTTGAACGCAAGACCACACACTGTCAAACTAAGGAGAGGGGAGGTGACTGGAAAATGCACGCCGATTACCGCCGTCGCAACAATATCTGAACGTGATGCTCCAAAACCTCTCCCATCACCTTGGACAGCGGAAACGAGAGAGACGATTCTCCAGTCCAGTGAGCTGAATCAGGAGCAGCGAACTATGGCAGAGAATCTTATCAATGAGTACGCTGATGTATTTGCCTCACAGGACGGAGAATACGGCCGAACACACCTGGTACAACATCGAATAGACACTGGTGATACTAGACCAATTCGTCAGCCTGCTAGGCGCCTTCCATTGGCAAAGCAGACAGAAGTTGCAGAGATGGTGTCGGCAATGGAGAAAGAAGGTCTGATTGAAAGTTCCAAAAGTCCGTGGGCATCACCGGTTGTACTGGTTAAGAAGAAAGATGGCAGCACGCGGTTCTGCGTGGACTATCGGCAGCTCAATTACGTCACCAAGAAAGATAGCTACCCTCTGCCACGGATTGACGACACGCTAGACACACTATCAGGAGCCCGATGGTTTTCCACTCTCGACTTGAAGAGTGGCTACTGGCAGGTACAGATCCATCCAGAAGACCGGGAGAAAGCCGCGTTCACCGCAGGAAATGGGCTATGGCAATTCACGGTAATGCCATTCGGGCTGTGCAATGCTCCGGCGACTTTTGAGCGATTGATGGAATGTGTCCTGCAAGGGTTAACATGGAAAACCTGTTTGGTATACTTGGATGATGTCATCGTCGTAGGAAAACGTTTGCGCAACACCGAGACAATCTAAGGGATGTGTTTCAAAGGCTTCGAAGTGCCCACCTGAAGCTCAACCCCAAGAAGTGCGCCCTGTTTAGAGCGGAAGTCAAGTACCTGGGACACATAATTTCAGCGAAAGGAGTGAGAACCGATCCGGAGAAGGTCGAAGCGGTGAAAAACTGGCCAGTCCCCAAAGACAAACACCAACTAAGGAGCTTCCTGGGCCTAGCCACCTACTACAGACGGTTCGTGAAGGATTTTGCCGGGATCGCAAAGAACCTGCACCAGTTGACAGAAAAGGGAAATCAATTCAAATGGTCAATTGAGTGCGAGAAGAGCTTCAAGGCACTTAAACAATGGCTATGCGATGCCCCGATATTGGCTTACCCCACTCCCGGGGAAACGTTCATTGTGGATGCAGATGCTAGTAATGTCGGGGTAGGAGCCGTACTCTCCCAGGTGCATGACGGCCAAGAGAAGGTGGTTGCGTACTTCAGCAAGGTGCTCTCTAAGCCAGAAAGGAACTACTACGTGACAAGGCGGGAACTTCTAGCTTTGATCTTGGCTACGAAGCATTTTCACAAATACCTCTACGGGAGGAAGTTCGTTCTTCGCACAGACCATGCAGCCTTAAAATGGCTATTACAGTTCAAGAGTCCTGAGGGTCAGGTCGCAAGATGGATCGAAAGGCTGCAAATCTACGACTACGAAATACAGCATCCTAAAGGAAGGCTCCACTCTAATGCGGATGCGCTGTCCCGGAGACCATGCAGAACGGATTGTAAACATTGTGCGCGTCAGGAAGAACGGGAGCTGGTTTCCATCCAAAGAATGAGAGCCGAACCTATCGCCGGCTGGAGCGTAGATGAGATCCGGAACGCTCAGAAGGAAGACCCGGATATCGAGCCGATTCTGGCCTGGAAGGAGAACATGGAGAAACCGGATCATCAGGACATCTTTCACAGAAGCCCGACCTTAAAGGCATATTTTGCGTAGTGGGACTCCCTCCATGTCCAAGAAGGTGTTTTGAGAAGAAAATGGGAATCCTCCGACGGAAAGTCGTTTGTAATGCAGCTTGTCGTACCGCGGACGAGGGTCAAGGAGGTGTTACAGGAAATGCATGGCGGGGCGACCGGAGGCCACTTGGGAGTGAATAAGACGCTAGAAAAGGTACGAGAACGTTTTTATTGGTTGAAAGCGAAGGAAGATATCGAAGACTGGTGCAGAAAATGCGACGTGTGTGCAGCTAGCAAAGGTCCGAGAATCAAAACTCGAGGTAAGATGCACCAATACAACGTGGGAGCACCTTTCGAACGAATCGCCATTGACATCGCAGGGCCCTTTCCGGAAACCGACAATGGTAATCGGTATATACTCGTAGTGATGGACTACTTCAGCAAGTGACCGGAAGCGTTTCCGATCCCTAACCAGGAAGCCAGAACCGTAGCGGAGCAGATCGTCTACAATTGGGTTAGCAGATTCGGTGTGCCCTTGGAATTGCATTCTGACCATGGGCGAAACTTCGAGTCAAGAATCTTCCAAGAGATGTGTCAACTACTCGGAATCAAAAAGACAAGGACAACCCCGCTTCATCCACAGTCGGACGGTATGGTGGAGCGTTTCAATAGGACTTTGGACGAACATCTCTCGAAGGTCGTAGGTGACTACCAACGGGATTGGGACCGGCAGATTCCCTAGTTTTTGATGGCCTATAGAAGTGCCGTGCATAGCACTACTCGACATACGCCGTTCGAAATCTTATTTGGTGGAATAGCTCGTTTACCCAGTGAGGTGAAATTTGGATCTCCTACCAATGAGCCCAGAAATGAAGAAGAGTACGTGGCGGACCTTAGGGAAAGGTTTAGGGACATACACCAAAGGACCAGAAGCCAGATTAAGATGACGAGCGACCGCATGAAGACCAGGTATGATGCCAAGGCAACAACGTCAGGATTCCAGGAAGTAGATCTGGTGTGGCTGTATAATCCCCATCGCCAAAAGGGGAAATGACCTAAATTACAGCGGAACTGGGAAGGTCCCTACAGAATAGTAACCCGCATCAACGATGTTGTCTACCGCATCCAGCGAGGATCGAGGGCCAAAATGAAAGTAGTTCATGTGGACCGACTGAGTCGATACAATGGCCGAAATGAAGATGCACTTGTTCGGGACGAACACGTCTAAGAGGGGGGCAGTGTAGCATAATAATAACTACGCTCCTATGTCTATGCAGCAAATTCCGAAGTGACTTTCCATTCTGGCAGAATTTTGGTTCGAACTGTCCTTTCATTCGAGGTTCGTGTCTGGGACGAAGTCTCCACAGCTCATGTCAACGAAAGAAACGAATAATATCAGGGATAAAAGGGAATTATAACTGCAAGAATTATTTCTCTTGTTCCAGTGGTCGAAGAATTTGCTAGAAGTTTCTGGCTATCAGAAACTTCTGCTATATAAGGACAGATGGCGATTGAGAAAGCAGCAGTAGTTGTTAAACTGTGGCGAAGAGATTAGAAAAGTGATAATGTTCGAAGTTGCAATCTTGTGATAAATTGAAAGTTGAGATTTAACAAGAAGAAGTAATTAGTTTGGATTTGTGAATTAGTAGAAGAAAGGAGATAAGTGATTTGAGAGGAAAGAGACATTGTAAGAAAAGAATTGCGAAGAATAGTATAGTGTGAACCTGAATTGTTCTATAGACTAGAAAATAAAGAAGTAATTTCACAGAGTATTGTTTTATCTACTCGAGCCGTAGCCCGCATATTACAATAGCTTTGAAATTACAGACAATAATGAAATTGATCGGTAGTTGGATTTGTCCTTTCTATTACCCTTTTTAAAAAGAGGTATGACATTTGCACATTTCAATTTTTCAGGAAATGTGCCAAGACTAAAACTCAAGTTAAAAATACTCGTTTGTGCTAAAATGTGAACAACATTATAGGCGATTCTTTTTAGAACAATGTTAGAAATACCATCATTTCCACAGGCATTAGAGTTCTTAAGTGAATTGATTGCTTTTAAGAGTTCCAAACCGGAAATTGGCCCAAAAAAGAAACTGTTTCTGCAAATAAAACTATTTTAAAAACACAATTACTGGAAAAAGTATTTTTTGCAACCGGGACAAAGTAATTGTTAAACTCATTTGCTATTTCGGTAACAGTACTACCGCTTTGCAGCAAAAAATCACTTGATTGATTGGAAATTTTTCTATTAATAATACTGTTTATAACATTCCACTCCTCTTTTAAATCACCCTGCGAATTTCCGATCTTCATATGGAAATACCTATCCCTACTTAATAGCACTTCAATGTTAAGTGCCTTACAAATTTTATTAAATCTCTTCTTTAAGCTGAGATTATGTGGATGCTTATAAGACTTCTTTCGTAACTTTTGGTTGAGTCTAATTTTTTTAAGAAGAGAAGTATTTATATATGGTTTCAGTCTGATCTCTAATCTTTTCCAAAGGATGAAGTGGAAGAATAAGAGATTTGTTCCTTTAAATTTTTGATGAACAGATCGTATGCCTTTGAAGGGTTAACTTCAGAGTAGACTTCATCCCAAACAGCATGAAGTAGGACATTGTTTAATTTGTTGAAATCAATTTGGGTAATTCTTCGATCTGGAATAAACTTGTCGTTTATTTTTCTTTTCAGGCTATTGAATACAATACTCGTCATGCAGCTATCTGTGATTTGTAAGTCAAAAGTAAATGCAGCACAGGGATTTAGGGCTATTTTAGAAAAACATCCAAATATATGATCAAGACAGGTACCTGAAACTGATCTCGTTGGTTCGATAATATAAGACGCTAAACCATTTTCAGACATAAGAGCACCGTACGAATCAGAAACACAGCTAGAACTCAGCAAGTCTAAATTGAAATCGCCCAAAATTATAAGATTTGCCACTCGCTCGTTTAGTAAAAAGGAAGAAAATCCATCAATAAAGAATTGAATTGAAAATGAAAATTTCAGCAGTTTCCAATTTTAGCTAAATCATCAAAAGATCTTATAACAATTACCTTACCATTTTCAACCTTTCTAAGAAGCAATTGAGAATTTTTGAACCATAAATACTTAAAGTTGTTCTCAGTTTTTAATTTTTTTGCTGCTATACTCTTATACAGGGCTCGGGTGCATTCGTCATATAGTTATTAATAAAGATGTTCTTCTTTTTATCGTCATCAAAAAGAGAAGCATTTAATTTTTTATTCCCGGTTCTCTTACTTGTCATAACCTTCTCTTTGACTTCAATTGATGCAAATTAAACACACAGAATGCCTCTCTCTTCATTAGAATTTGGTTTCTTAACACGTTTAACATAGCATTTCTTAATTTCTTCGGTAGAGATTGCTACATTCAAGGAATCGTTACATATTTTCTGCACACACGCACTAGCATTTTCATTGTTACGTATACGTTTGGAAAGCCCGCTATTCCATTTGCATTCTCCATCAGCTGCTGCTCCCTCCAGTTTAATTTGCACTCAAGTCCAATTATTTTTTGCCTCAGTTCCACATTCTCTTCTTTTAGCTTCTGAATAGTAGACAGAAATTCGGAGTTAATTTTTTTCATACTAATACTCTCCTCGTACAGCTGCGTGCTGTTGTTAGTGGTGTTTAGTTGGTTTTTGTTGTTGTTGTAACTTAGCCAACTTTGGATGCTTTACTGCAGGTTTTTGTTGGTGTTCAAGAGGCTTTTGCTGCGGCTGTGATTTAGCGACTATTGACCCTACGGGTTGTTATTGTAGGGATTTACGCCGTAGCACAGAGCACTTGTCGCATCGACATTTAATGCTATTTGATTTCATATACTCTGTATCTGAAGTGTTTAAATTTACGCATGCGCAGTAAAAGATGCAAGAGCAATCAGAGCAGGTGATTTTGTATGTATCACTTCGCTCTATTCTTTCTTTGCAAACCACGCAGTTAATTTTTATTGACTTTTTAGGACGGATTTATATTTAAGAAAATAAGAGCGCACCCCACGACACTATTAATGAAAAACACGTCCGATCTCGATCAGTCAACGAACTACAATTGCAGCGCGAGCGAGATTTCAATCGATACGCTTTGACAGAAACAGTTCGCAGAAATGTCCCACAGCTGAATCCCCAGCAAAAGAACATGTACGACGCATTGATGAAGGTGGTTGACGACGGGAACGGTGGCATATTCTTCCTCGATGCGCCTGGAGGAACTGGCAAAATGGCTCATTCAGCCTTAAAATTGCCATTAAATCTTCAGATGAATGACGAACCAACATGCAACATTTCAAGAAACTCTGCGATGACACAGATGTTGAAAACTTGCAAAATTATCGTCTGGGATGAATGCGCAATGGCACACAAGCGAGCATTGGAGGCGCTTGATCGAACAATTAAAGATTTGCGGAACAATGCGAGATGCTTTGGAGGCGCAATGATATTGCTGGCCGGCGATTTCCGTCAACTTTACCGGTCATCCTGGGATCAACGCCTGCAGATGAACACAACGCTTGCCTCAAATTATAGTATTTCTGGTAATAAGTAAAGAAGCTGCAGTTGACTACGAACATGCGAGTTGCGTTGCAGAACGATCCATCAGCCGATGATTTCTCAAAACAACTGTTGGCAATTGGAAATGGCCGAATTCCAATTGATGCTGCATCTGGCCTGATTTTGTTCCCGTCGAATTTTTGTGAATTCACATCATTGAAGGAAGAACTATCAGCAAAGTGTTCCCGAACATCGGTCGCAATTATTTGAACCACGATTAGCTGAGTGAACACGCGATATTAACTGCGAAGAATAAGGACGTTGATGATTTGAATTTTATTATTCAAAATCAAATCGTAGCCACACTGCATTCGTTCAAATCGGTTAATCACGTTAAAGGCGAGAAAGTTCTCATTCCAAGAATTCTGATGATATGGACCGACTTGCCGTTCGGGTTTAAGCGCATTCGGTTTCCGGTTCGACTCGCATTCGCCATGACAATCAAAAAATCGTAAGGCCAATCTTTGCAAGTGTGTGGCCCTAATCTCGAATTTCCATACTTTTCGCACGGACAATTGTACGTGGCGTGTTCGCGTGTCGGAAAGCCGTCTGCATTGTTTGTTTACGCACCGGACAACAAAACAAACAACGATGTTTATAACAAAGCGTTGTAGTGACCCGAAGTGATGCATTGAATTCAATTTAATTCCAAAAGAGTTTCATTCTTTCAATAGAGAGGCTCGACTTTCGAAAGGGACATTTATAATTTAATCAATTTTAGGTGGAGCGAAGTTCGCCGGGTCAGGTAATAGTTGATAATTGTGGAGACCCATGTCGCAAAATGAAACATGACCAAGAGAGTAGCGGAGAGGGAGCGAACACCAAAGGAGAACCAGTTCTACTTTAGAACTATGTCATAAGCTGGTTGTCAGAGTTCAGTTGTCGATGTGCAGTCACACAGTGAATATCGGGAAATAAAGTATTAAAGTAAACTAGTAAAGTGTTGTCTTTTATTTACTCGGCAGTCTCGGGTCTATACATTGGCGACGAGTGAAAAAAAAATTAATAAATAAATTGGAAAAACACAAACAAGAACTATCGTGCATTTGCGTGTAATGTCAAATCTCTTGGACAAAGTGATCGCTGAAGAAAGAGTGCGGTACTTTGCTAGAAAGATTCCATTGAATTGGAAACTTTATGAGTTGCACATTAAATTGTGAGAAAAAGGAGAGGTGCACATTCAATTGGGCAAGGAAAAGGGTGCACATAACAACAGAATAATCTGTAGCTGTCATTCAAAGATAAAAAGAAGCGCGCACATTAAATTGTGCTCAACTATATTAAATTGTGTGGGAAGTCCAAAACAAAAAGGGTAAGCGCATTTAATTGTGCTGGATAGAAGAAATTCTAAGTAATTCTAATTTTCATTACATAGGAAAATGAGTGAGATCAAACCATTCTTATGTGACGTTATAGATAAAGCAATTATAAGATCCCAATGGGAGAGATGGTACCGATTATTTTCCCTTTATTTGGCGGCAGAAGATATAAATGACAAGGTTAAAAAGAGAAACAAGCTTTTGCATCTAGGGGGCCCACAACTCCAAGAGGTTGCATATAATATACCAGGTGCTCTTATTGAACCAGGGGATAATGTTGATGTCTTTGAAGAGCTGGTGGGTAAGCTTAGCGAATACTTTTCTCCACAGAGAAATTCTACATTCGAACGCCACCTGTTCCGGTCCTTGAAACCAGAACAAGGCGAAAATATTAACAAATTTTTGGTCAGGTTGAGGAATCAGGCGGCGAAATGCTCTTTTGGAGTAACGAAGGAAGAAATTTTGGATATAAGTATTAAGGATAAAATAATAGACTCGTGGGCACCGAATGATTTAAAAAAACGATTATTGGAAAAAGAATATTCGTTGTCGGAGATTACGGAAATATGCCAAATTCACGAACAAATTAATAATCAAACTGAAGTAATGCTACCATCTACTTCCAATAGCTTTGTCAATAGTATCTCTTCTCGCAAAGTGGGTAAAAACGACGAAGATGATTGTAGTAGATGTGGTCGCCAGGGACATTCAGGAAAGTCCCCAAACTGTCCGGCAAAGAATGCAAGATGCAACAAGTGTGGTCTGATAGGACACTTTTCGCGTAAATGCAAAACAAAATCGATAAAACGTAGGGCAAATGATGATAAAGAAAGATTTGCAAAACGGCCAAGATCGGGGTTGTCTAGGATACGCTTTATCGAGAACGGAGGAGGCGAGAGTAAGAGCGAAGAAGATACTCAATTGACAGAACACGATTGTTTTCGAGTAGTAGAGGGAAATGACATGGACACGAGCGTAATCACAGATTGTCAAGTCGGTGGCCATCAGATTTCAATGGTCATTGACTCAGGGTCAAGGTTTAACCTCTTGGGTGAATCCGACTGGGAGTTACTAAAAAGTTATAATGCTGTAATGTGGAATGTCAGGAAAGAGACAACAAACCAATTTAGGGCATATGCGGGTGTTCAATTACTGAAAATTAAGGCTGTTTTTGAAGCTCCGATACGCATTGCACAGCGTCCTGAATTGATTGCTTCATTCTACGTGATTGAGAGTGGAAGACAATCATTACTTGGACGGGAGACGGCAGTTAGGTTAGGCGTTTTGAAACTGGGATTTGATGTTAATTATCTCGAAAGTCCAAAACCATTCCCAAAGATAAAAGGGGTCAAAATAAGGCTATCTATCGATACAACAATTAAACCTGTTCAGCAACCATTGCGTCGAGTTCCAGCCGCTTTAGAAGATAAAGCCGAAGCCAAGCTTAAGGAAGCGATAGACCAAGATATCATCGAATCACTCTCTGGACCAAGTTCTTGGATTTCACCGATTGTGGTAGCATTCAAGGGTGATGGCGAGATTCGGCTTTGCATCGACATGCGACGTGCGAACGTAGCGATAAAAAGGGAAAATTTTCCACTACCGACATTTGAAGCAGTAATGACGAAGTTGAAAGGTGCCAAATTCTTTTCAAGGCTCGACTTGAAGAATGCATATCACCAGCTTGAACTAGAAGAAGAGAGTAGACACATCACCACATTTATAACTCATAAGGGGATGTTTAGATACAAGAGACTTTTGTTTGGGGTTAACTCTGCTCCCGAAATATTCCAAAAAGTTATGGAGAATCTTCTAGCTCCTTGTGAAAACGCGTTCAATTACCTGGATGATATTGTGGTTTATGGTCGTACCGAAAAGGAACATGGCGAAGGGTTGAAGAAGGTGTTAAATATCTTCAAAGACTTTGACGTGGCACTTAATAAAGACAAATGTTTGTGGAAAGTGCAGCAATTGAAATTCTTGGGACACATCTTGTCCACAGATGGTATCAGCCCAGACCCGAAAAAAATAAAGACAGTGCTGGAATTTCGACCTCCAAAAAGCAAGGAAGAGACGAGGAGTTTCCTGGGCTTGGTGACATACCTGGGAAAATTCGTCCCTGATCTAGCTGATGTCACTGAATCTCTCAGGTACCTAATAAAGAAAGATGTGAAATTCGAATGGACGGAAGCACAACAAAAATCTTTTGAGCGATTGAAGCAGCTCTTAGCAGATTGGTCCACTCTCTCGTACTTTGACTTAAAAAATCGCATTCGACTTATAGCCGATGCCAGCCCGGTAGCGTTGGGGGCAGTCCTTATTCAGTTTGAGAACGAAATACCAAGGATTATATCGTTTGCGAGCAAAAGTTTATCCGAAACGGAGAGGAGATACTCTCAAACGGAGAAGGAAGGCCTCGCTTTAGTATGGGCGGTTGAAAGGTTTTCTTACTACCTAGCGGGAACGGAATTCGAGTTAGTTACTGACCACAAGCCACTAGAAGCCATATTTAAGCCTACATCAAGGCCACCAGCTCGTATCGAAAGGTGGGTGCTTAGGTTACAAGCATTTAGATTCAAGGTGGTATACCAACCGGGGAAGCTAAATATAGCAGATTCAGTTTCACGACTTTGTAAAATTCAAACGGCAGACACATTCGACGAGCAGGGGGAACAAAATATTTTTGCCATAATCGAAAAGTCAATTCCCAAAGCACTTACCTTATCAGAGATCTGTTCTAATAACATCAAGGACAATGAACTTATGGAGGCTGTCAACAACGTTAAAAACGAAACATGGGACTCCAAAACGCCAAGTTCATATTTTCCATTTAGACTTGAATTATGTACCATAGGCAATATCCTGCTGAGAGGGACTAGAATCGTCATACCAAAGACATTACGTTCTCGAATTTTGGAGCTGGCTCACGAAGGCCACCCTGGCGAAACGGTTATGAAGCGGAGGGTCCGGTCAAAAGTGTGGTGGCCATTGGTAGACAGGGACGTCGAGCAGTTCGTGAAAAATTGTCGTGTCTGTCTCATTGTATCGAAGCCTAGCCAACCAGTTCCCATGAACAGGCATACCTTTCCAGACAGACCTTGGTCCAACTTGGCAATGGATTTGCTGGGACCTTTACCTGATCATGATTATATTCTCGTCGTAATTGACTACTACTCCAGATACCATGAATTTAAGTTCTTAAGAAAAATAACTTCCAGAGACATAATTGACTTCTTAAAGGAGGTATTTTGTAGATTGGGATATCCCAAATTTATCACGGCGGACAATAGCCGCCAGTTTGTCAGCGATGAGTTTAAGAATTATGCAAAAATAACAACATCGAGCTTATAACTTCACCACCTTACTGGCCACAAGCAAATGGTGAAGTCGAGAACATGAATCGCCAGATCGTAAAACGCTTGAAGATAGCCCACTCTAATGGAAATGACTACAAGGAAGAAATGCAAAAGTTCACCCTTATGTACAATGTGACCCCCCACGGCACAAAAGGGAAAGCCCCAGCGGAGTTACTTTACAACCGTACAATCCGCGACAAAATTCCTTCCATACTGGATATAGAGGAACCAATGCTTGATTCTGAAGCTAGGGATCGCGATTCTATCAATAAACTGAAGGGGAAGGAAAGAGGAGATAGGGAACGTGGAGCCAAAGATTCAGAAATTGGAATAGGCGATAAGGTTTTAATGAAAAATGTATCTTTTTCAGACAAACTTACTCCCAACTTCAACCCGACGGAATTCGAAGTCATTGACAGGAAGAACAGCGAGGTCACGGTGCAAGCTGGTAACAAAGTGTTCCGACGTAACATAAGCCACGTTAAGAAGATTCCATCTAGTTCCAACACGTCAACAGAGGCGAAGGATAATCCGGTCATTTCGACCACCCCGACCACCCCGACCACCCCGACCACCATCCGATCAGCAGCAGAGGATCCAGAAGCACCGACTGATGTCGAAGGTAACGATTCGAGGTTGACCTTAAAGCTCAAAAATATCGGAGGGATGTGGAGACCCATGTCGCAACATGAAACATGACCAAGAGAGTAGCGGAGAGGGAGCGAACACCAAAGGAGAACCAGTTCTACTTTAGAACTATGTCATAAGCTGGTTGTCAGAGTTCAGTTGTCGATGTGCAGTCACACAGTGAATATCGGGAAATAAAGTATTAAAGTAAACTAGTAAAGTGTTGTCTTTTATTTACTCAATTTACTCAACTCGGCAGTCTCGGGTCTATACAATAATAATGGAGGAGAATATGGCGTAAAAGATAACTTAGAAGATTGTAAATTTGTTAACAAAATATTTGTCTGTAATCCAAAACTAATTAAAAGCACTATCAGCGATTCCAATTGTTAAGTTAATATTTTTATGACAAATAGAGCATATAATTGTGACATTAAAGTAATAAATTCAAAAGTAGAAATTTTCCATAAAGTTAGAAGTAATTAATTTTTGTATACAATCACTGATAAAACAAGCCATTAATATGAATGTAATAACGACACAATGTTAGGAAAACTTGATTTCACAGGTATAATAGTTTCAAGTAACAATTGTAAATTACAGACATGATA
Source organism: Pocota personata (assembly GCA_963082735.1). Classification (NCBI taxonomy): domain Eukaryota; kingdom Metazoa; phylum Arthropoda; class Insecta; order Diptera; family Syrphidae; genus Pocota; species Pocota personata. The sequence continues at coordinate 82,025,537 of OY720429.1, forward strand.
CGACCACTAAAACTTTAGACAATACTGCTGAAATAACACTACGAGATAAATATTCCTATGGAGGACTGTTGCGTAAATACAAAATTACGAGGCATTATAATCACTCAAAAGACATACACGAAAGACATACACGAAATATAAGACTTATCTGTAGAGATACAACATCAAAGAAGCTTTTGGTCAAATTCCTTAGCAAAAATACTGGAACGTTCTTCTATTTAGCAGATGTTTTAACATAAGAAACAGAGTAAATCCTGGAGTAACGCTTGGAAAGGCAAGCACACCAGAACTACCACAGTTTACTGTGATCTATTGTAGGGTACGCACGCGCCGTAAACTTTTTTAATTCGATTTGTCAACTCCTAAAATGTCTTGCAACTCTTGTAGAAAGAAAGTCGAAAGGAGCGAATGTAAGGTGGTTTGCTATGACTGCAAATTAATTTTCCATGCTTCGTGCGTAAATTTGATGCCCGTTGATTTAGACTTGAAAAAAAGTAACAAAGCTTGGAGAGGTGTGAGCTGTGTGACAGCTAAACACCGCTTTCTCTTTCTGGAGAGGCATGTGCTTCCAACATAAAAAAAGCCAGCTAACCCACTTCCACTCAATCCGACATTGCCGCAAGCTACATCTCTAGGAGAATCCAGTATTACCCTGAACATGATATATGCTGAAATCCTGGAGGTGAAAGAAATCCAAAGATTGCAGATAGAAGAACTGCGCACCAAAAACAAGGAGTGCGAGCATAAAATTAACTTGCTTGATAGAGTAAATCAACTAGAAAAACAATTAATTGCCAAAACCGTTGAGATCTATAATGTCCCTCCCAACAACTGTGATGCCTCTCCCATCGATCTGGCGCTAAAAGTTTTCCGTGACATTATGCATATTGATGTTGCAGAGAAAAACATTGACCTCTGCTACCAATGACAAATTACAAATCGTTATCACAGCAAATTAAACAATGACTCACCAAACTGTACTAATATCCTCCATGTAAAGTTTACATCTCTTCATTGCAAGGAAAAAATAATGGAACCTCAAAGAGAGAAGGAACAGCTAACAACTACTCTGCTCAACTCGGAAGCAAACAAACAGAAGATGTACATCAACGATTGCCTTACTTATTGGACACGTCAGCTGCTTAAAACTGCATCATCGTTGAAGAAATCTAAGAATTATAAATATGTATTTAGTAAGAATTACTTGTGCTGCTGATTCCGATAAATTATGTATGAATTCTGTGTCACGTTTAAATCCTAATGTATTTACCAAGTCTTTCCTACCGATTCTGTTAATATTCTTTAGTTGCTTCATAATATACAGTGTTGTACAATACAAAATATTTGCAAGTTTTTTTTTTCCTTACCAAACCTTTGTGACCCACTGTATAGGTATAGAAAAGTAACTTTTTATACTCTTTATTTAATAACAAAGACACCTGCAGTATGTCCCTTTAGGTGTTCAAAAGAAAGAAAAGAATCGAGAAGTCGCATATGCAGCTGTGCAAAATATATGCAAGTTTTTTTTATAGCAGCTCATTCCCAGCTTGACTTTTGAGTAGATCAGAACTTTTAGATTCGAAACCTATACAAGTCATATTTTAAAGTAGCTTTACGACTTTTAGATTACATTTTTGCAAAAAGAAACTGATTTGTTTGATATGGCTGGGAATAAATATAATGACCATACAAAAAATTTAATTATCGAGGCATTTAAGAACGGTCTTAGGCCAAGAGAAATCGCATAACAATTTTAAATTGCACGAATCGACAGTTTCTAGGCTTGTTTCGAAATAACGAAATAATTTGTCTCTAGGAACGGTACATTCTGGTGGTCGTCCACGGAAAACAGATCATCGCATGGGCCAAAGGATAGTCAAATTGAATCGCTCGAGAATTTACCGGTAGTACAAGTAATTGTGGTAAGTGAGATATGGATCTACGAGAGCGAATTAAACTTTTACAATATTCCAGGCTATTCGGTTTTTGGTAGTTGTAACGAGTCATACTCAGCTGGGGGTGTAGGGGTGTATGAAAAGAATGGGTTAATATTCAATTTCTCTGAAATTAGTATGTCTAGCGCCGATGTTGTGAAGCTGTCGTTCGGATATCGAAATGAGAATAACAAAATGTTGTGCATATACAGAATGCATGCATTTGCAAATGCTGTTTTTATTGAAGAGTTAAATGATGTTTTTGATGTGATGAGGGAAGAAAATATAATTGTTTCGGGCGACATGAACATTGACATTGTGAACGATTCCGAGAAAGACACTGAATATTATTTGTTTCTTATGGCATCATATGGTCTAGAGCAGGACTGGGCAAACGGTCGATCGCGATCGACTGGTCGATCGCGATCGACTGGTCGATCGCCAAGCAATTTTTAGGGGACCGCCGCGCAAAAATCTTAATGATATCTTTTTAAATGAAAATTAAAGCAATTTTGTTCCCGTTTATTAATTTTTATTTGAATCAATTTATTGTTCAATTTTAAATTTATTCATCTTGCAAAATAGCAAAAACAAGAGGTGAAGATATTTATGCTGCTTTTAAAAAATATATACTTGAAAAAAACATTCCAATTTACAAACTTGTTTCAATTACAACGGATGGGGCGCCTTCAATGGCGGGCAGAAATAATGGGTTCGTAGCATTATGTAAAAAGGATGACGATTTTCCAAGGTTTCTATCTTATCACTGTATAATTCACCAGCAAGCTTTGTGCTGTAAAGTTTTGAATTTTCCTCATGTTATTGATATATGCAATAAAATTGTCAAATCTGTCCGTGGTAGAAGCCTTCAAAGAAGACTCTTCAGAGCTCAATTAGAAGAAAACGAGTCCGATCATATGGACTTGCTGTATTACACTGAAGTTCGATGGTTAAGCCGGCATCTGTTTTTACAAAGATTTCGGGACTTATTTGACGAAATAAAAGAGTTTCTACTAACCAGAAATGAAATACAACACGAACTTGACAATGAAGAGTGGCAAATGGATTTAGCGTTTTTGTCAGATATAACTAATCATCTCAATGAATTTAATTTGAAATTGCAAGGAAAAAACAAGGCCATATCAGAAATGCTCACTTACGTTAACGCTTTTAAAAACAAATTGGATCTTTTATCTTCTCAGTTAATGAAAGATGACCTAAGAAATTTTAAGAATTTGTCCAACGAACTGTCGAAAAAACATACAATAAAATATAAGAAAGAAAAATATAGTAATGAAATAAGAACGCTATTGGCTGATTTTGAGCGACGTTTTCAAGAATTTTACGAGCTTGAACCTATTGCTACGTTCATGGCCTATCCACTTGGAAGTGTTGATGTCGAAAAAAATTACAAATTTGTTTGCACTTGATTTAAATGAAATTGAGAGCGAAATTCTACTCCTTCAAAGTGATGTGCTCTGCAAGGCTCGAAGTTCGGATCCTGCGGAAAGCTTCTGGAAGTTTATGAGCGAAGAAAAGTATGCCAACTTAAAAAAAGTTACTTATAATTTAACGGCATTCTTCAGTTCCTATTTATGCGAATCAGCATTTTCAACAATGAATGCTATAAAAACAAAACACCGTAACTGCATATCTGATGACAACTTGGAGGCCTGCCTGAGACTAGCAATAAGCAATTACACGCCTCAGTTTAGAAACATAACGGACGAGATGCAGTGCCATGATTCAACTTCAAAGAACTGCTGAATTTCTTCAGTTTTTCTGGTGTATGTATCAGAAACGATTTTTTTAAATTGTTAAATAAACTTACATAAAAAAAAGTAAATAAAAAAATACCATTTTATTTCCAAAGGAAAAAAAACAAAAATTGAATAAAATATTAGGACCAATATTGCTAAAGGGACCCCAACGTTTCGTAAAATGTTAGTAGTAGTCCGCCACATGAAAAAGTCTGCCCACCCATGGTCTAGAGAGTGTTATTAATGTTCCAACCCGTGTGACAGATTCTTCTGCGAGTTGAATTGACCACATTTTTACTAGAGTGAAAAAAAAATAATTAATAATAATAATAAAATTATTTTTAGTGGTACAGTCTACGATCACAAGCTCTCAGATCATCATATGGTTGCCTCAATTCATTAACGAATTCCGACCCAAAAAATAATCTTGATCCTCCTAGGGAGAAACACAAAATAGTAGATTACAGCATATTAATAGAGTGTTTGAAAAATTAATTTGGGAAGACGGTCTATTCGGAGAGTAATCCTTCTGTTGCTTTTGACTTGTTTTATTCGATTTTATAAAATCTTATAATGTCTTGTACTGCTGTCTTCTTGCATACTTCAAACAATAAAAGACATTTAAAACCATGGATGACAAATATACTTTTAAAATAAATAAAAAGGAAAAATAGCTTCGCAGTTAAATGCACCAAGCACCCACAAAATGGAGTTCAAATTATGTAAGAGCATTCATAAAAAGGTTGCTGAAACGCGTAATAATTATTATTCTGATTTATTTCCAAAGGCTAAGGGTAACAGTAAAGAACAGTGGAGAGTTGTTGCTAGCATTTTGGGGAAGCATAACCAACCTTTAGAAATTGATGATATAAGTTTAGAATACATTTATCTGACGCCACCAGCATCTCTAATAAATTTAATGAATATTTTACTCAAATCTCAGGAAAATTAAAGCCGTCGGTTGAACCTTGTAATTCTTGCAACTGTAGTTTATCCTCAGATGTAATTCCTGATAACATGCAAACAAACAGTTTTCTGTTTAATACGATTACACCGGTTGAGTTCTACAAACTAAAGATGACTTTGAAAAACATTGCTGCACTAGCGACAAGCATTTTACTGAAAAAAATTGCTTGGTATGTAGTTGACATCTGGAGCTACTTCTTTAACCTAAGTGTGAATAATGGTTGTTTTCAAGAATCCCTTAAATGTGCCGAAATAATTCCTCTTTTAAAAAAAAAGCATTAGGAAAAATGTATTTAATTATAGACCTATATCTCTGCCTCCATCTTTTCCTAAACTGTTTGGGAAACAGATTAAAATCCCCATCCTATCGTTTTTCGATAATAACCACTTTTTCTTAGATAATCGGTTTGGTTTTAGGACTTGTTTGTCAACAGAAGATGATGTTGTTAGGTTGTGTTGTTAGGTTATGAAGATACAAACAATAAAAAATCAATTATGGCTCTGCTTATTGACATGCGACCATGAGTTGTTACTAGAAAAGTTATATAATGCTGGCTTTAGAGGAGTAATATTTGAATATTGACAAACCGCACAGGGTTCTGTGCTTCGACATCTTCTATTTCTAATCTATATAAATTCGTTATTCACACAGGAATTTAAAGGTATATCTACTACATTTGCTGATGACGTAGCTTTTACATATCAGTATCATACCCTTTTTGAATGCATAGTAAAGATTGAAGCAAACTTAGAGAGATTGAGACTACAGTTCGCTACTCATAAATTGGTTATCAGTGAGAAAATGAAGCTGATTTCTATAGAAATAACAGGAAATGCTTTAAATGATTTCATCTATGGTTTCATGCATATGGCTGTGAAAGATTTAGCTTACCCATGCATACATGTGGTATTAAAAATTTGTCAGATTCCAGCCAATGCTCTTCTAACTGCTTTAGAATCAAGTCAGTAACAAATTTTAAATATCTTGGAATTTTAATAGATCATAACTTGAGCTGGAAGGATCATATCTGAGCAGTAAAATCCCTTATGATGTTGTTGACTCGTAAACTATATCTCATCAAACCATATTGGGGAGATCCTAAACTACGTTGGGACCTTTATTGATGGCACAAACACATTTAATTCGGATTGTTTCTAATTGCAATAGTTTCACTCATATCTGGCCCAAAAAACTTCGAATTTTGCCACTAAGGCATCTGTACGTCTTTAAAGTACGCAGGGAGTATTCAAGCAAAATGGTAACATTCACAGTAGAAACTCACAAATTTTTAGCTTACGTATAAATAACTTGACTCTTGTCAACATACCAGTTGCACATAAAACTCATTTTAGTCATTTTTACACCGTTACAGCCCCAATCTATTTCAATAAACCTACCATACATACAACTACCATATTTTATCAGAATTACTTGTAACTTTCACTTATTCCTAATAAAAGTAAAATACTGGCTGTTTACCATTGACCATGCAACATTGAATCTTTGTTAAGAATCATATCTTAATCTTCAGCATAAGTAATATCGTTTAAATTTCATAAATATCTGATAAGACTTATATCTTTGAATTGTTTTTTACGGAAAAATTCTTCCTTTCCTCTCTGAATTCATCCTTTTATAAATTCTATTATTATAATTTGGATTGTATCTATTGAATTGATTTATTACCTTTTACACATTTCTTTAAGTAGTACTGATTGTCACCCCGCATCAGAACTCTATTACATTATTTAATTAAAATTGAAGTATCATTCAACACCAACTCAGGACATAATGTCCTAATAGTTATAGAACGACCACTATTTATTCTCTTCCAGTTAACATTAGCTAACTACTATTTGTTGGTGATCTATTCTCTCATCTATCAGTCTATCTATCTACGAGTATCAATAGAAGATTTCAATATACAAACACCGTAGTCCAATCTTAGGACAAAATATCCTTCGAAAGGTGGACCTGTTATGGATCGAATAGCTCTTGTGGCACAAAAAGAAACAAAAATAATAATAATTAGGCCAACCAAACGTAGTAAACACACAATCAGCAAAAATAAACGAACAGAGAACAAATTCAGCAATAAATTGTTATTACGAGATGCGAGCAAAATTGAATTGAATAAGTTGATCAGACACCATCGCTATTGTATTAAATCTTAATTCTTAAAACCTTATTATTCATTTGTATAAATAAAGTGAGAACTAAATTAACTTGTGCGTTATTATTGTTTCTTTGGATATCTCGTGGGGATTGGTCGTAGTTGTGTTCGATATCTTTGATTATAATCTAGTGACATTTGGTCGAAATCGTGTTCGATATCATCGGTTGCAGTTTTTTTCCCTTTAAAGGATTCATCACACATTGCTTAATTGTTTGTTGTTCTCTACATCGTGAATTCATCACCGTTCAAAAATAACACCTGAATCATGACCCAGATATCAATCAGTGTATAACCGAATCAGGCACACAATATAAAAATAAAATAAAATCTCTTGATATTTTTGCGCCGTATTGCGGAAGCTGTGCATTAGAAGAGTAGGAAAAGTATTCCAAAAGTTTAAAAACTCTTGATTTATCTTATACACTCACCCTGCACTAATCGCCGAAATCAGAAGTACCTAAAAGCAGACCATACAAAATCAAAGCACTAACATCTAATAAAGTTTAAGTGCAATATACAAACACACTGAAGAGAGAAGCTTCCACCAATAATTCTTAATTATTAAAAAGCATTCAGAGAGTTTCCAGCTAGAGATAATCAAATTAATATTATTTATAACCCTACAATTATTATATTAGAATTCATAATAATTTTAAAACTAAATTAAAAATCATTTTAATATGTGTGTAGTGAGGCTGTCCCCTGTGGGGTGACAAAATGACCAAGGCAACTGCACCTCGTACAACAATTCAATACCTATCACCTAGTTTAACCTCCCACAAGCACAACAAAAACGAGTTCTAGGCCTATTAATGCGGTGACAAACACTATGACAACCACAACCATGATAACATCAAACGTTGTACCTATTTGTCGAACATAAAATACAGCAATCCAAACAAAAACTGAGCGATGCAAATACCACTTAAAAAAAATTTAATAGAACTTTACCGTCCAAAACGACAAACAATACTAACAAAATCAAAAACCAAAACACCTTAAACAACTACTGGCTTTGTCAACCAAATGTTAACTCATCTAATCGAATCGACATGCTATCAATAGACGATGAAAATGAAACTGACAACAATACGATGAATGAAAAGAAACACAAAAGAACACATAAGAGAACACCAAAACCACCACCAATATACATATGTTTTAGGAGTAAGATACATAAGTGTCCTAACTAATGCTGTAGACAACGAGACAATAAAAAACTCATATGAATTAGGAGTACTACCAAACGACTAAATGGAAATTCAGCCCTTAGAATCTACTAATTATACGAGTATAGTCAAAATACTACAACTAAAAATACATAGCATTACACACATAAATTCAACGAACAAATATGATTTTGTGTACTACTTGGAGGCATGCTCCTTTCCAAAACAGAACTTGTTGCTCTAGGCCACAAGGTAAGAAAGATACACAATATACTGCAAATAGGAACCAAACATCCACTATCACTCTTCTCCATAGAACTTGAATATAGTGACAGCAACAAAAACATCTTCAACATCACACAATTGCTACGAGTACACTGCAAATAATTGTTTGAACAATCTCACCAAAAAAGAGTTATAAAACATAATACACAAAATTATTACACAAAAGAAGCAACTTGCATAAAATGTACAGGAAAACATTTGTTTTTAATGCCATTCTTAGTTTGAACTACTTCCCAAATGTTTGGAAAGTATAGAAAATAACCGCCACACCAAAACCCCCCCTGTGTATTAGGAGACAGAATATACCCACGGTAGGCATGCCTGTCATAAAAGGCGACTAAAATGCCAACTTGCCGTCTTTTCTTAGATAACGGTAATAAAAATTATGCAATAAACAAAACTAAAGGTATTTATACCCCAGGTGGCAGTCCAGTTCAACTGGAAAATCCATTCTCGCAAGAGGCATGCTCTACTGATTCTGGGGAGAGCAATTTATTGCATCAAAATTTAATCAACCCATTTAGGAAAAGCGCAAGGCTACAAAGATCTCCGCCTCAAAAGACTTCTCCTAAAGCTCAAAATAAGAGAACTCGCGCGCTAAACGGATTGGATACTTAAACGAAGACCATCTAAAAAACGTAAGGCTGGCTCATCGCCCGAGGTTGTCCCGCAACATGAACCTAATCGCAAAGCGCAGCGAAAAGCAAACGCGCCCCTCCTCCAATAAATATTACAGGCGTTGCAGACTATAATTCTTTGCGAAAAATTAAAAAAAAAAACGGTCGCTACTGAATTTAAAGTAACTTCCTTGGGAAACGATGCATGGATCGGGTTGTATCTTAAAAACTTAACAACGAAAAAATTCAATGGCATACTTAAGAAGACAAGTCTGATAGACCTTTGAAGGTCGTAGCTAGAGGACTTCATCCATCATGCGCTAAAGAAGATAGGTGATTTACGCGATAGAGGTTATAATATTCTTGACGCTGTGAACCTTTTCAACAAAGAGAGAAAACGACCCGACCGTGGAGAAGAAGCTATAGTGAAACGTAGACTTCCGCTTTTTGTGCTATCGTTCGATAAAACGGAAAGGAAGGAAAAGATATGCAATATTCCTACAATCGTGAGTATGGTCGTTAAAATCGTGCCACTATGTGTCAACACGAAGGCATTCCCTCAATGCAAGTGTTGCCAGGAGTTTAATCATACGAAGACGTACTGTCGGAAGGTGCTGCGATGCGTTAAGTGCGCTGAAAAATGCTCTTCTGAAAATTGCAGTTTGAGCAAAAATGAAAAAGCAACTTGCGTTAACTACAAAGGAAGGTAGCAAATTATCGCGGTTGCGAGGTCGCAAAGGAATTGCGGATGAGACGGAGAAAATCTACAACGTCGACTGTGCGGGGAACGAAATCAGTCGATCGGGCTCCTAAGTCGGTAGAGCGTATTGGTTAGCAGAATTAGCGGGCTCGTAAGCCAGATGCACAGACTCCTGAGCCGACTGAAAGGACGCTCGAATCAGCAGTGCAGACTCTTGAACCAGTCAATCAGACTTCTAAGCTATTAAACGTACGTCGAAGCCGTCCACTAAAAAGATAGAAAAACAACCTCGAAAAAGCCAAAGAATCCCAGTTTCCTGACGTAATCTCAGGCTGCAGTCAAAGCAACCAAACGAAACAACGGGCCACCCCCTGATCCGTTGAAATAAATTCTGAATTGCATTTGCGCTAAATTCGAGGAACAATGTGAAACGAACAAACGAATTCTCGAACGACTTAGTAACGTTGAAAGCTTTTGCTGGGCTAACCTTATATCTAAATCTAAGTGGATATGGACTCTTTGCTCAAAATTATAACATGAAATGCAAACGGACTCTTACAAAAATCTAACAAATTAGGAATTTTTCTAATAAGAGAAAATATCGACATATGTTTGATCTCCGAAACCCATCTAACAAGGGAATCGCAAATAAAGATAAGAGGCTACGCTGGTTATCACGCCTATCATCCTTCTGATAGAGCGCTGGGCGGTTCGTCCTTGTTCATTAAAACTAACATCGAACATAAGATCGATATAAACATAGAGCTAGAAAAACTTCAGTTGTGTGCGGTAAGGGTTAAAAATAAGCACTTGGGCTACAATACAGCGTCTGTTTACTGTCCGCCGCGAAAAAGAGGACTATTTTCGCGTCTTTAACGCCTTGGTTCAAATTTCCTTATTGGTGGAGATTTCAACGTGAAGCACACCTTTTGGGATTAAAGATGTATATCATCTAAAGGAAAAGTTCTCTACAAAGTGGCAAATGAATTCGGTTGATGTTTTTATTCAATAGGAAAACCCACCTATTGGCTAACTGACTCCGAAAAAATTCCCGATCTGATCGATTTTTTCGTTTCAAAAGGCTTTTACGAGAAGTTTATTACAATCTAAGGAGGTTCTGATCTCTCTTCTGACCACTCTCCGGTAATTTCATTACTTGGTGAAGCATTGATCAAGAAAGAAGGACCTCCAAGAACTACTAGCAATAGAACAAACTGGGAGGGCTTTGGAAATGATTGCGAAACAAATATTGCCTTAAATGTATTACTTACCACGAAGTTGATCGTTTCGTGGAAGGAATCTAAAAAGCAGCATGGAGAAACACTCCTTCTAGAAGCTGTAAGATTAACTGCAATGAAAAGTATTCCAAAGAAATCATTGAATTGGTAAAGGAGAAAAGAAAAGCACGAAAGAAATAGCAAATCACTCTTGCACCGCAGCATAAAAAGGTTCTCAACCGACTAATTTAAAAGCAATAAGATAGCGACTTAACCTACCTTGAAAATCTCTCCGCTGAAAGAGAATCGAATTATTCACTTTGGAAAGCGCTTAAAGGCATCCGGAAACCTCAAATGCAAGCGCCACCAATTCGCGAAAACGATAGAACTTGGGCCAAGAGCGACAAAGAATAGGCAGAACTTTTTGCTTTGCTGTCGCCCAAGTAATGGAGTCATGTGAAGGAGTTAACTTTGGCGGATCCTTCTTACTATAAGCCCGCTCCGGTCGACCTACTTCTAGGCAGCGACATTGTTTCGGAAATTTTACTTCCGGACATAGTAAGAGGGGACGATGCTGTGTCACTCATTGCTTAAAAAACGAGGTTAGGATGGATTCTATTGGGGAAGGTACCTATGCAGTCTACAGAAAGAGTTCAGAGTTTTCTTCAGGTTTTGGACATTGACACCCAACTCCGAAAGTTTTGGGAAATGGAAGAGGTTCCCTTTCAGGTCCAGGAAACTGAAGAGAATAGAGCCTGTGAACGACACTTTTTGGAAACCACGAAACGGTTAGCGAATGGACGTTACGAAGTGACGTTACCGTTTAAAGAAGGATGTAAACCTGGGCTTGGATCCTCGAAGGAAGGCGCCTTGCATAGGTTTCATCAGTTGGAGAGACGTTTCACAAACAACCCTACACTACACCGTGAAAATACCAAATGTATCAAAGAATACCTGGAACTTCATCAAATGGTAGAAGTCAATGTTCACTCCGACGAAGTTCTCAAAACTCCATTCCATTACTTTGTTCCGCATCATGCAGTGGTTAAGGAAACAAGCTCTACCACCAAGCTTCGAGTCGTTTTCGATGCCGCTGCAAAGACTTCGGATGGAACTTCGTTGAACGACCATTTGATGATAGGACCTAAAACGCAAAATAGTATTATGGATATTCTACTGAGATGGAGAACGTATAGGTATTTACAGCCGACACCGAAAAGATGTACAGGCAAATCCGGATGAATCACAGCGACCCCTACTAACAGTTGATCTACTGGCGTGACGAGAACCATCAGCCTGTAAAGGTATTTCGGCTACAAACAGTAACTTTCGGCACGGCCAGCGCTCCTTACCTTGCTATTCGAACGCTTAATAAATTAGCAGCAGACGGAGAAAAGCGATACGGATGATGTCATCACAGGTGCCGATTCATTGGAGGAAGTTTTGAAGAAGAGAGACGACATTAAAAATTTGCTATCACCAGCAGGCTTCAGTCTTCGAAAGCGGACGAGCAATATAGAGGATTTCTTTCAGGATATTCCACCAGATCAGAGAGAGTTAGGTTTTGTTCTTCCATTCTTCCGAGCATGTTAAGGCTTTAGGGGTAAAGTGGTTCCCACTCGATGATTTTTTTCCTTTCAGAGCTTCACAGCGGAGGCTTCGGAAGTCACAAAGAGGTCAATGCTTTCAACGATCGCAAAACTTTTCGATCCCCTTGGATGGATTTCGCCGTGCATTGTCAAGGCAAAAATGATGATACAGCAAGTTTGGTAGCGCGGAGTGTCCTGGGACCAACCGATTCCGATTGAGCTCCAAGAATAATGGGAAGCGTTTCGAAAGGAACTTCCGTTAATCGAGAAACTTCGGGTGCCACGGTGGATCCACACACGAAGCAAACAAAGGGACCTGAAACTACATGGTTTTAGTGACGCATCGGAGAAAGCATATGGTGCTGCGATTTACGTGCGGAGTTTAGACGAGAGTAACCGCATTCATACTCACTTACTGATGTCTAAAACCAAGGTGGCTCCTCTGAAGACTGTAACGATTCATCGTCTGGAACTATGTCCAGCAGTGATGTTGGCTTTACTCTTGCATTATACATCGAAGACGTTGCACTGGGAGAACATGAAGACGTTCGTTCCTGGATTAATATACCTCCATCTAAATGGAAGACTTTCGTTGCTAATAGAGTAGCAGAGATTCAGCGACTCACCAATTGCAGCATTTGGAAGCACGTTCCCACTAAACAGAACCCTGCAGATTTGTTGTCCCGCGGACTCTTCCCATCACGTCTAGAAGGAAACCAACTTTGGTGGAATGGCCCAGAATTTCTCCGAATGGAATGGGAATTTACCATCCCGTGCCAACCGTCTCAACAGGAAACTGATGAGGAAATTCGACATGTCCAGAGTTTTTGCGCGATCGCAACCGATGATGTAATTAGCAGTTTGATCAGCCGACACTCGAGTCTTTTGACATTGGTGAAGATCATCGCTTGGTGTAAGAGATTCATCAAGAATGCACGAAGACCATCTAATGATAGGGAACTTGCGACGTTATCACCCAAGGAAATCGATGCCGCTACACTGAAAGCGGTAAAAGTCGTACAAAATCAGACATTTTCAAGGGAAAATGCAGCAGTAAGGAGTGGGTCCACTAGCAAAATGTTCAGTTCCGTAGACACGGAAGGTATTCTTCGAGTAGGAGGTAGATTGCAACACTCTGAGTTGTCTTACGATCAGCGGCATCCAATCATAATCAACCCTACACATCAGTTCTCTAAACTCATAATACGGGATTCGCATGAAAGGACGTTGCATGGCGGAATACAGCAGATGGTTTCATACATCCGAAACAAATATTGGCTCTGCAATCCCAAGAATAGTGTGAAAAAATTTATTCATGTTTGTTTTTCGCTATAGGGCCAAACCAAAGCAGCAGTTAATGAGGAACTTACCGGCTCCATGCATCTGTATCTCCCGACCATTCAGCCACACTGGCGTTGACTATGCCGGGCCTATCGACGTAAAGGTTTGGAAGGGTAGGGGCTCCAAGACGTTTAAGGCTTATTTTGCCATCTTCGTATGCCTGGCGACCAAGGCAATTCACATTGAGTTAGTCAGCGATATGACCACTCAAACGTTTCTAGCCGCATTCCGAAGATTCGCAGCAAGGAGAGGCTTGCCTTCGCAAGTTTTTAGTAATTACGGCAAAAACTTTGTTGGTGCCAACACCGACCTCAAGTGATTATTGAAGGCAGCACTAGGGGATTGGAAGGAGGTCACTGAATCACTGGCCAAGAATGGAACAAAATTGAATTTTATTCCACCCGCTTCTCCTCACTTTGGGGGACTATGGGAAGCGGGAATTAAATCCATAAAGTACCACCTGAAGAGAATTGTCGGGAATGAAGTATTCACGTTTGAAGAGCTTACCACGTGGCTGGGTCAAATAGAGGCATGTTTAAACTCACGACCGCTTTGTCCGTTGACCGACAAACCAGATGACTTCGCAGCACTCACTCCGGGACACTTCTTAATTGGTCAATCGCTCATCGAAAAGAAAATCAGCTGTCTTGAACGGTGGCAACGTATTCAAGAATTATATCAAGTATTTTGGAAGCAGTGGAGCTCCGAATTTCTCACGCGACTGCAACGCCGACCGAAATGGTTGAAAATTGAGACTCAACCCGAAGTTGAAAATCTAGTGCTCATAGAGGATGAACGACTGCCACCAACGAAATGGGGCTTAGCGCGCATAGTCGAGAAACACGCAGGATCAGACAAACTCACTCGCGTCGTAACGTTGAAAACCCAAAATGGGGAAACAAAAAGACCCATTACCAAAATTTGCCCTCTTCCTTCTAATGATACCAATACCGAGAAAATGCTAATATAGTCTTATCGATTCAAGCGCGACACTGGCTTTATTTAAAAAAAAAAGGGGAAAACTACTCTAATCGAACAGTCATCGATATACAGTCCACTCTCACACTCATTCGCATCCACTCTCAAACTCATTCGCATCCACTCTCACATTCAGTCGCATCCACGCTCACTCATTCGCATTCACACACACTCTAGGCGACACCAAAACCTCACTCAACACTACACAACTCATTTACCAAAATTATTGAAAACCACTCTATACTACACTAAATCTCTAAGAAAATAATATTCTACACGACACTAAATCACAATAAAAAAGGTCATCGAATGCAATTCGAAAATCGATAAAATCGATTACACATTCGTGTCCATCCCTAAGTCGATAATTCGACACAATCATCTCTAACCCTACACCGAAACCATGAATGGAAATAATAACAAACACTAAAAATACTAAAAGAATTTTGAATATTAACCTAAAGGAATTATAATATACCAAAATAACAACACTCACCTGGAATATCCCGCGCTGGTGCAATCACTGCGCATTAAATTAAAATAAAATCAAAAAAAAAGACAAGCACTCAAAACAATTACACCACCGTCTATGACGTACATTTACGGCACTTATATTAATGGACAACAACACAGTAGTGTAAGCGCAGATTACGGCTTCTGTAGTAAGAATGCGACCAACGCATAAATTATAGAGGGGAGCAGAACAGGGACAGACAGTGTTGACATTTCTTTAATCAATTCCCTGTTGATCGTGTTGTCGTTTAATTATGTATGGGTTATCTCTCTTACTAATCCATTTATTTTCTACTTTCATGTGAGAATAAGAACAGCAAAAGAGAAAACCAGATAATAAGGTAGTACGAGAATTTGGTTATCAGGGATGTATCCGAAGATAATTACCCAGTGCTGAGTACATTTATTGCAGCTGAAGGTGGTTTAGTTGCGAACCTAGTTCACGGACCCGGATAATGTTTAAGCTGAATTAAATATTATAAAATGATTGAAACACTTTGTTAATTATTGTTCAATTAGAATTCAATTTTTATTCAATTCAATTAAATTCAATTATGGTCAATCTAAAGTAAAGGTTATGATTACGAACTGTCAAGAAACATAGAATTGTCAAATTAAGAATTAGAGCAATCTGAAATAAAAATCATTATCATTTATAACGTCAAGCAAGTTGGTCTTTCCTTTTACATTCATCATAAAGTGGAAAATTATTAGAATTATCCCCACACAGCAAAGATTGTGCAAGTTACACACCCGATTCGAACAGTTGCATTGATTGAACTGAGGGAAGTGACTAAAATCTAAAGACGAAAAAAGAACAGGGTTACGACTTGATAACGGCGCAGGTGGTCAAGGAATTGCCGAATAAAGCTCTTATCAAACTGCTATATTTGTTTAACGCTTCTTTAAGATTGCTCTACGTTCCAACACAATAGAAAGACGCCGAGATTATAATGGCCCTGAAACCAAGCAAACCTCTGAATGAGAAGAAATCATATCGACCTGTTTTGAGCTGTATCAAATCAGTATTATTTTAATAGCATTTATGATTCGCTAAATTTATAGTAATTCAATTGTCTTTCAATTTCATTCAATTCAATTCGACCAATGTAAAGCAAAGTTTATTTTTCTTTAAATGTCAAAAAAAGAAACATACAATTATACTGTCATTTGCCATATGTAAAATGCAAAGAAAATGATGCGAATAAATCAATTCCAATTTATAACGTCAAAGAAGCAAGTCGTCTTTTCATTTTGTTTCTTTTATTTTAAAGTTTCGTTGTGATACATTTATTCATGCAAATGAATTAATAAGGTGTGTCATGTGGACACATTCTCCCAAGTATCCTACTCAAACATTTGGTCCATTCGAGCCTAAAAATAAAAGAAACAAGAAGTTATTTACTGTGTTAAAATTTTGTGGAAATTGTTTTTTACATTTGCTAAGCGTGACATTTTCGTGACTTTTGTTTTCCAAAAAAAAAACCTTTAAACAAAGGCAAAGTGCACAACGGGCTCCTGCGAATCCAATAGACTTCATAATACGGTACGTTATACCACAACTGTTCGGTGTACTGTGGCAAGTGGAACTACATTGTGTGACCGTTTCACAATAGGTACATTATACCGCAATCGTCCGGTTTACTGCTGCAAGTGGGATCGAATCGTAGGACCGTTCCATAATACGGTACGTCACACCGCAACTGTCCGATGTACTGCAAGCAATAACGCATCGTGGACCCGTTCACTGTATACAGCAACCTACTCCGTTCACCGTAACAGACTACGCAACGCAGCGCTAAAAGAAAAAAGTGAGTAGAGTGTGTGTTTAATAAATATTTCTTCATTTTCTTACGTGAATTTTTTTTTTCTCTGCGGTGCAACGAGAGCAATGGAAAAACTTTTGAAAAACATTTTCGCGCAAATTCAAAAGGATTTTATAAATTTCAATAAATGATCGGAGGCCGATCGAAACAAAAATTATCTCACCGCGAGGACTTCCATATTGGAAAATAATTTTAAAATCAGCTGCGACTACAACAAGGATGTAGTTTCATCAAAGGAAACTGAAGGCCAAGAAGAGTGTGAGAAGCTTTTCGATCAGATTAAGGATCTGTACGTCGACTATCGGAGTGCAATGATGAATGCCTTGGGCAAGTTATCATCGACAATAGCAGACATACCAGCGGCACCAACACAGCCAGCTAAAAACGAAACAGGAGATCCAGTGAGTTCTTTGCCAATAAATTTAAGTCTGGGAATTCATGATTTAAAATTACCTGTGGTAAAGCTGCCCACATTTACTGGTAGTTACGAAGAGTGGAGGTCCTTCCATGATATTTTTGTGTCGCTCATCCACGATAACAAATCCCTGCCGGAAATTCAAAAACTACACTTTTTAAAATCCAGTGTAACGGGTGAGGCTGATCGTTTAACACATTCAGGGAAATTACGAAAGGGCTTGGTTAATTCTAACTTCTCGGTATGATCATAAGGGCATCCTTGTTACGCGCAGTTAAAACTCTTTTTTGAGAAAGGAGTATTTAGTAAGGAAAATTTCATGGGTTCAAAAAAGGTTCTTGATACTTATACAGAGTGTCGTCACTCGCTTCAGAATCTAGGGTTTCCGGTTGAGTACCGGCGCTCTATCCTTATTTACACCATGTTACAGAAACTTCCCGCAATAGCTCAACAAGAGACACTTTATGAAAATGATCAAACGGTTAGCGAATGGACGCTACGAAGTACCGTTACCGTTTAAGGAAGGATGTAAACCTGGGCTTGGATCCTCGAAGGAAGGCGCCTTGCGTATATTTCATCAGCTGGAGAGACGCTTTGCAAATAACCCTACACTACACAGAGAATATACCAAATGTATCAGAGAATAACTGGAGCTTCATCAAATGGTAGAAGTCGATGTCCACTCCGACGAAGTCCTCAAAACATCGAAAAGTTGTACATGCAAATCCGGTTGAATCACAGCTACACCTACTACCAGCTCAACTACTGGCGCGATGAAATCCATGAGCCTGTGAAGGTATACCGCTTATAGACTGTAACTTTCGGCACTGCTAGCGCTCCTTATCTTGCTATTCGAACGGTTAACAAGATAGCAGCAGACGGAGAATAGCAGCATTCCATTGGGACCAGAATTATCCGAAAAGTCACGTACATCAATGATATCATCACAGCCGATTCGGTGGAGGAAGTTCTGAAAAGGAGAAATGATATCAGACATATGTTATCACCGGCAGGCTTCAAGCTTCGATAATGGACGAGCAATACTGAGGAGTTCTTTCAGGATATTCCACCAGATCAAAGAGAGCTAGGTGTTGTACTTCATTTTGATTCTGCAGAGCATATTAAGGCTTTAGGGGTAAGGTGGTTTGCAATCGATGATTTATTTCCTTTTCAGAACCTCCAAGCAGATACCTCGGAAGTCACAAAGAGATCAATGCTTTCCACGATCGCAAAACTTTTTGATCCCCTTGGCAGGATTTCGCCGAGCATTGAGGGTGGCCGTGGTGTAGTGGTAACATCATCGCTTGTCACGCTGATGATTCACGGTTCGAATCCTGATGTAAAGAATCATCTATTTATTTCGCATGAAATAAATAAAAAGTCGATCACTTGCGAAAGGTAAGTCAACTATACTGTGAAGGCATAACACTTTCAGTAGGCTGGTCATATGACTAAAATGCAACTTGATCATGATGATGACATCGGGAGAACGGAAAAAAATACAGTGAATCATAAGCAATGACAATAATAGGGAAAACACACAAAATACTCCCCAGTTATCTGGACAGCCACCCTTGGAGTTTACAGAAACTTTATACCTCCTGGGTTTCAAGCTACACCACTCTGTCTTTCTCTCTGTCTCTTCCCCTTTCCACAAAAAAAACTCACGTGTTCTAAAAATTAGTATAAGAGTATTCATATCCCCTTTAACACGTGCAAATTATAAAAAAAAAAAAAAATTGTCTAGGCAAAAATTATGATGCAGCAACTTTGGTGGCGCGGAGGGTTGTGGGCTCCAAGAAGAATGGGAATCCTTTCAAAAAGAACTCTCCCTGATCGAGAAGCTTCGGTTGCCATGGTGGATCCACACACGAAGCAAACAACGGGACCTGGAACTCCATGGGTTTAGCGACGCTTCGGAGAAAGCATATGGTGCTGCAATTTATTTGCGGAGTTTTGATGAGCACAAAAGAGTCACACTCACTTACTGTTGACGCATGCACAACACATTATACGTACCCTGGAAGTTGGTACGTGTGTCATAGAACCATGGAATTCTGTGTGTGATCTCTCCTTCACACACTGTATTATTAGACATATAAAAGGGAGATCAGATTCCAATAAATTACTCTTTGTGAATCAATTGCCGACGATAGAGTTTTATTTTAATTGTATTCAATTTTATTTCGTTCAAACATTTGGTCGACTTGCCTACAAAAAAAAAAATAAATTCAGTGCAACTTAAAAAAAAAAAAATTGCGTTTATTAATAAAATTTATTAACATTAAAAGACTAAAAAAAAAAAAAAAACATTATTAAAATTTTAACAATTGCGGTGGAGTTCAGTAGACCGTTTAGTAAACCGTTTTTGGTAGACCGCTGCTGAACAGTTTTGTCAGACCGCTTCGTAGACAGTAATAGTGGCAAATACAGTCAACGGTTAAAAACATTTAAAACGGACACTGTAAGTTTTTGTTTCTAAGTGCAAACAGTTTTTACGCGTCGTGCAATATTTTTTATACAATCGTCAAAACGCGACGTGCAATAAAATTTTCATTTTGGGATACAAATTTTTTTTTTTTTGTTCATCAGCGCCGACATCAACAACGTTGGACTGCTAAAAGAAGAAAATAAAAGTTTTGTAAGTAGAAACAACTTGTCTATAGAATATTGCTTACCATTCCTTTTTTTTAATCCGACATGGCCAATGTTGAAACTTAAAATTGCACACACCGTGGTTTCTTCCAGACAGCTATCCAACTTTCCCACCGGGCGTTCACTACACCCAGACAGGTATCCAGTTATCTCAACATGCATTCACTACACTCGATACATGCCGAATTCCTACACACTCCAATATTCACATTAAACATCTCATAGTACACTCACTACACTCGATACGTCCCGAATTCCAGACGTAGCATCACATTTCGTCTGGCGACGATCATGCACCTGTTATCTCCCACATTTCAATTCCTATAATTCTATTCCCACGATTTAGTTCTAATGTAAAATAGTATTTAAGCTAATGTATTTTTGTAAATAAAGTCACTCGTCGAAAACCATTCGAAGTTTTACTAGATCAAAAGAGATCTTTTCATTTTGGTGACCCCGACGTGATCTTGCTTCCCCCCACCAGCGGTAAGGGGCAAATCACTTTCTTCGATTCAAATTGACACAAGCGTTACCAGGGCTTCAAACACTGGTACTAACAAGTACTCATCTAAGAGTTAAGTATAAGCGTTACCAAGGCTTTAAACATTGGGATTTATTGTTCTCTGGAATAGAAATACATAGTCCAGTTATATACACGCGTTACCAGGGCTACAACACTGGTACCATATTAAGCAGGCAAAGAATACAATTTTCACTGTATGATAGATGAGATGGAAGTATTCCGCATCATTGCCAGGCAAAAGGCCGTAGCAGAAGAGCTACAGAAAATCCAAATCAACATTGGCAAAGACGGTCCCGCCAGGAAAACAGCCGTATACAGGGACAAAAGGCTAAACATAATTGAAAACTTATGGCTAGAGTTCACAAGTAACCACGAAAGAGTCAAAGACTTTGTGAAACAAGATACCCCATACATCCAAGGCAACATCTTCATGAAGGTCAAGCAGATTTATGATGACATCAAAAATTACTTCGAACTTCTATTCCGAATGATACAGATACCAATCTCTGATGACAACCAAATATTGACTGGGTCATCCGAATCAGAAGCTAAGTCTGAGGATAAACCAGTACCACCCCCTTGAACCACTCAATCATTAGAGGTTATAAAAATACTTCGACGACAGAAATCAACCGCACAAGCACTGCAATGGTTGTTCACCAATTTTGACGAAGGTTCGATGGAAGCTTGGAGCTCTGCATTCTGTCAACTTAAAATAAATATTTTAAATAAATATTGGGAGATGATGGAGGAGATGCATCAATTGGTCGCAGAACTGGTGGAAGACCCTCTTGCAGAAGGCTACCAAATGGAAGAATACCTAAAGTTGGAGGACATGGTCAATAATTCTCTTTTCGCATTAACGACAAGATTGGAACAGTTGATGAATAAACCGAATGCATCCCAAGCTATAACATCAATTTCTGCTACGAGTGTGCCGAATGCAGCACTAAAGTTGCCAAAGATCACTCTACCGAAATTCGATGGGGACTATTTAAATAAATGCCAAAAGTTGTTCTATTTAAACACAACTCACGGGCGAAGCAGAAAAACTGATTCGCCATTTTACCACATCTGATGCAAATTATGACGCTGCATGGAAGGTTATAACAGAGCGGTATGAAAATACCCGGCTTTTGGTGACAGCTTTAGTGAACAAGCTACTAGCGCAGCCTATCATCCAACACGAAGGAGCAAATCAAATTAAGGCATTGCACGACACTACGCAAGAATGCCTCTTGAGTCTGCAAAACCATGGCATTGACACTTAAAATTAGAAGTGTCTAATGAATATTCTTCTTAAGAAGTTAGATAGAAGCACACTAACCATTTAGGAGCAATCCCTTAAGCAACCAAAAGCACTACCCAAATTTCCTGTCTTCCTTTCATTTTTGGAAACAAGATTCCAAACTTTGGAGGCACTGGGTACTAAAAACTACAAAATAAATACAGATGATACAAAACAATCACCACGAGTATCCCTTGCAGTCGGAGAAAAGGCAATAGATGTGCCATTTGTGATCAACAGAGTCATCCCAACTTCAAGTGTCCTAAGTTTATGCAGCTCTCCCCTAAAGAAAGATTTAAGCAAGTGAAGGCATTTATCAGGTGTATCAACTGCTTACGATTTGGTCATCAGGCCTCAAATTGTACTTCTGGACACTGTACTAAATGTAGCAAATTTCACCATACCCTGCTCCACATCCAAACACCAGAGGTCCAACAACAAATTGCAGCTCAGATTCACTGTCATACACAAACGTGCGCAGACAGTTTACCGTTTGTTGGTCCACGTTGGTCAGTTGTAACCGTTCGTCAAACAGCAGTCGATCCAGATAGGAGCCGCTTCTGGGAAACGACGGACTATCTGTACCCTTCAAATCGAGCCGAAACTCAACATTATGTTGACCCAACCAATTGATTAGTGAGTTCCCTCTAGGATTTGGTGAATTATTTCCCCAATCTCTGTGCTTAGCTTTTAGATCTCCGGCAATGAGGAAATAATTCTCCCTCGACCCCAGCCTTAGGCATCAAAACAATGTCTCGAGCTCTGACATAAATAAAGTAGATTGAGCAGCTTCAGAAGCGTAAAGCGCTACCACATACATTTTCTTTCCACTACGGAGAGGGATGTACATAATACACGCTTCTAGCCCCTGGAACCTTCGCACTTCACCACTGTACACGGCCTTATACCTAAGTTCTTTACGAATGAAGATCGCTACACCTCCTCCTTGAGTGGAGTTGGGTCGGTCCCTTCTTTCTATATTATAGTTTTTCGTCTTACAGTAAGTGCAAAGTAATTTTTCAAGTGGTGGAAAAGACTTCCAACAACAAACGCCAGCTTGATCTAGTGGTAGTGGCAGTGGACCGTCGAGCGGTGGTCACGGGTTTGTATGAGCTAGGGGCAGGCCACGGAGGCAACTTCAGTGTGGATGACGGGGACGGTGGCACGCACGCGGTTGCACGGCTTAACTCGTCGGACGCGGCTTCAGTGACAACGCGAATGATTCTGCTCCTCTATGGATGATGACCTGTTATGGGTTGGTATTGTATGGGTTGGTATACACTCCATCAGCCACCCTTATTTCATTCACTCTCACACTCTTAACCCTTCACCCTCATTATCATCTGCCCCTTCTAGGACTACCCCTAACAATTCCGCTAATTTACCCACCTCTTCACACACCAGCGCTGCTAACTCCACCGTAGCATCATCTGGCTTTTTAGATTCGCTGCTACCTCCCACTGTCAAACTTACAAAACAGTTTGCAGATTCCGGAGATGGCGGCCGCTACGTAACGTCACGTCTAAGAGACCGTCGAATTTATGATAATGTCCGCCTTTATCTTGCATACCTGTACGATAAAGCCGACTCCATCTGTATCGATGGAAAAACGAACACCAATATCAAGGTCTTAATCTCCCAGGAAGGTCTCCCAATTGATGAGCATGCTTTGATGAAAATTTTCGTTCAGTTTCATGAGAGCTTCAACATACCACCTCTTCAGGTAACAAGCGATCTCACCTCCTACGCATCCTACATAACCTCTAAACGCAGGTCCCACCTTCAAAGAACTCGCGCCGACTTCAATAGTTACTTTCGCCCCTGAACAGTTCCCGCCTCACCATCCAAACAAAGTTTTAACCCCTCCTGATTGCTTATCCATGTACTACCAGAACGTAAGGGGTCTTCGAACTAAAACCTCCTCCGTGTTTCTTAATTCTCAAAATCTCCCCTACGACGTGTTTGCTCTAAACGAAACCAATCTGTCCAGTGATTATAATAACAATGAATTATTTACCTCAGACTTCAATGTCTTTCGGGACGATGGTCTTGAAAATGAAGATAATTCCTCTGGTCGCGGTGTTCTCTTGGCAATACACAATCGCCTCGACTCCACACTCTTTAAAACCTCGCACACCGCTAATTTCGAGTTCATTTGCGTCAAAATAACTATCGCTGGTCAAATAACTATCTACATCCTTTGCTGCTACATTCGTCCATCTCAACCAATCAAATGCTACCAACTTGCCATTGATGCGATTGATTCCCTTTTTAACATTGCAGACCCCGCCACGTCGTCATAATTTTGGGGGATTTTAATTTCCCTGACCTTCGATGGGTTCTTTCTGGCGATGAGACTCACTTTGCCGCTACAAATCCCTCCTCAGATAAGGAGGTCCTATTCATCGACTGTGTCTCTGATTGCGGCCTTTATCAGTTAAGCGGCGTTACTAATTACTTAGGTAGACAACTCGACCTTATTTTCTCATCAGATGCCGACAACTGCGTCGTATCAGCGAGCAACCACCTTCTCTCCAAATTAGACCGCTACCATCCACCGCTACCACCCACCTCTATCTCTCACATTTTTTCACAACAAAGGTAATAAAACCGTAAACTTTGAAAACTCATACAGTTTTAATTTTCGTAAAGCAGACTTCATAAAACTGAATAACCTTTTGAGTAACGTTAATTTCAATGTTATTTTTGAAAATCCTAGCATTACTATCGACGGTGCTCTTGCTTTGTTCTACGCCGAAATCTTCAACTGTTTCACACAATCTGTCCCATTCGTGCTCCAGAAAATCTCCTCGTCGTCCCCACTCTTGTCCACCAAAGAATTGCGCTCGCTTCGCAATAGAAGAAATAAACTTTGGCACACGTACCTTAAATCTCGTTCGCACTCTGACTTTTCCAATTACCTCCACGCTTATACCCACTTTTCCGAACTCTGTGAATCTCTATATCTTGAATATTTAGATCAAATCCAGCATACCATGACCTCCGATCCGAAACGATTTTTCCAATTCATCAACACAAAAAGAAAATCTGACAACTATCCATCTACTTTAAAATTATCTAACACTTCCTCCGGTTATCCTAAGATAGTCGCAAATTTATTTGCTCACTTTTTCAGCCAATCATTTTGCAACCATGGGCTTGATGTTGATCTTGAATACTTCTCCTACATGAAAAGCTGTGCCTAAACCTCGTTAGTCTCCGTTGACATAACCGTGGAACACGGCTCTATTCCAAATATCTATCGCACAAGGAGTCTTCCCCAAGCTTTGGAAGAGCTCCTACATAATTCCCTTCCACAAAAAGGGTCCCAAGAATGAAATCTCCAACTATCGGCCCATTGCTAAACTCTCCTGCGTTCCTAAGCTCTTTGAAAGCATTGTTTACGATACAATGTTCTTCCATTGTAAGTCTATCTTTTCCACTAACCAGCACGGATTTCTTAAGGGAAGGTCAACAACTACTAATTTAACGGAATTCGTATCTAGTACTCTGTGTGCATTAGAGGATGGCAAAGAAGTTGATGTAATTGCCACAGATTTTAGTAAGGCCTTCGATAAAATCTCGCACAAATACCTTGGCTTCCAACTGAGTTTCATTGGGTGGATTAAATCCTACCTTGAGGAACGCTAATACAAAATACTATTTAGATCGGCTGTATCCGACCTTATTAAAGCCACTTCCGGGATCCCTTAAGGTATCTATATTGGTCCCCTGATTTTCATCAAAGACTCTTATCTATCCATCTACGCTGATGACATGAAAATCTTCAGGCACATATTAAACCCCGCCCACTTCAAGCTGACTTGAACAACGTCAACAAATGTCAAGCTATTACATATTCCCGAAAGCGTCTTCCAGCCCCTAGATCCTATTTCATCTCTGACGAGCCCGTCCCTTCTGTAACTTTATTACGCGATTTGGGTGTTATCTGCGACAGAGAACTAAATTTCCGCTGCCATATTGATAACATTATTAGCAGAGCCAACTCTGCACTCGGTTTCGTAAAACGCTGGTCCCTGACCCCTACGTCAAGAAATCTCTCTACTTCACATTTGTCCGGCCAATCCTCGAATATGCTAGCCAAGTATGGTCCCCCTATCATTACACCCATTCCCTTCGAATAAAGGCTGTTCAACGCAGGCTCATCCGTTTTGCTCTTCACGGTCTTCCTTGGTCTGACAGGCATAACTTAGCCCCCTATGAGAATCTTTTGAAATTAATTAACGTACAGCCACTTGAAATACGTCGAGAAATTGCTGACATACTCTTTGTACATCAGCTGTTAGCAGGAAACATCGACTGCCCTAATCTGCTCCAAATGATCTCCCTTAACACTAACCCACGCCTCCTGGGGTCTGTACCCATCTTTCGTCTTAATTTTCATCGCACCAATTATGGCTGTAACGAGCCAATGTCTAGGATGCTACGTTTGGCCGACGGCGCGCACAGCTCTTTTAATTTTCATTGCAGCAGATTTGCACTTAGAAACGCCCTCCAGAATTCCACTTCCACTCCTCCACCCTAATCACTTTAGTTTTAGTTTTAAGTTTAGTTTTTAAGTACTTGGCCTTAGTCTTAAGTTGTATTTAGTAATAGTCTAGTTTTAGTGTAGTTTTTAAGTTCTGCTTGTATTAAGCTTAGCTGAATAAATAAATAAAAATAAAATAGAAATGTGAAAATAAATATAAAATCTGCGATGCGATTGGTGTGTAGCTGAATTAAAATGGTTAGTGCAAATTACCCTTCATATTACGTGGTCTCTCATATGATATGTGTTTAAATTTATGTGTTCATATTTTATTTGACAAATTTACGTAAATAGGTCCATATGTACACAGGCCGACAAAATTCTTCGTACGATAGATAAATTTCCAATATATTCCACATATATTTATGAACCTATTGTTTTATTATTTTTTTATTTCCTATCACTAAAGATGTTTTTATTACCCATATCCTGTCCCTCATTCCATCTCTTTTGTTCAAGTTATTCATAAAAGAAATAAAATGCGCTGCAGTGCAAACGACACAATTCATCGTACGGCGATTGATTCCGTTAGTTTTTCTGTTTGTAATTACAGTTTTAGCAAAATGCATATCATTCTGTATTCAGCCCTTAGTGAGTTAACATCTTTTGCAAAAAAGTGATCATGTCAGTTCAACAAAGGAGAAAAGAAACGACCCAGGATTTCGAAAGAAGGCAAATCGCTAGCAGAAATTGCACCCACAGTGGGAAAAAGCAAATCAACTGTGCAGTACATCGTAGAAACGTTCAAAAAACAGGAAGTGTTGAGTACGCGCGAAGAACAGGCCGTCCACGCAAATTAAATGAAAGGAACGAAAGGGTCATTCTGAACACAGTGCGAAAAAACCCAAGAACTAATTGCCCTACCATAAAACAAATAGTCGCGCATACATGCAGGACAGACGTCAGCACGCGTACAATAGAAACAGACATGGGTATTTTTCAAGAACACCAAGGAAGAAGCCATCCATAAGTGAAGCGAATAAGAAAAAAACGTAAAGACTTTGCCATTTTACACAAGTACGCTGATCTTTCTTTTTGGAAGAAAGTTGTGTTCACCGACGAGAGCAAATACAACATGTTTGGTCATGACGGTCCTGCCAGACTTTGGCGAAAGAGCGGCACTGAAATGGAAGTTCAAAATGTAAGAAGAACAGTGAAGCACGGTGGAGGTAGTGTTATGGTGTGGGGGAGCATGGCTTGGTCTGGCGTGGGAAAACTGGTGTTTATTGAAGGTAACATGGACCAACACATGTACCTCGACATATTAAAAGCAAATCTACGCCCATCAGTAGAGAAATTAAGTTTGGATCCCGGCTGGATATTTCAGCAAGACAGCGATCCTAAACACACCGCTGGAAAAGTGAAGGATTGCTTGTTATACTATGCTCCAAGACAGCTTAGTTCTCCCCCTCAGAGCCCAGACTTAAACCCAATAGAGCATTTGTGAGACTATTTGGAAAAACAACTCCATAAACACCGGATTTCGTCAAAAGCGACTCTTAAGGAAGACCTCCAACTAAAATGGGATCGTGTACCCGAAGATTTTACGAAAAACCTGGTCTCTTCTATGCCACGTCGACTACAAGCAGTCCTTAAGTCTCGTGGAGGCCCAACAAGATACTGACAGCCCGATTTCTCCAAAAAATTAAAGTCGTACGAAGAATTTTGTCGCTTGAGCCAAATGTGTTTTTCCTTTTTGTTTAAATTTTAAGAAAATAAAAAAAATTTTAATTTAATCTAATATCTAGATAATCTTTGTTTTTTGTTCTGATTCTTAAATCCTAGTCCTTTTTTGATTGAACTGTGTAGGTACCGAACAACAGCGTTTATATGTCGTACGATGAATTATGTCGACCTGTGTATAATGTGACTGATAAAAAAGTTTTAAAGTATACCATGAATAAAAAAAGTAAAAAAACTTTAAACGTTATCGCTATCAGTATCGCGCCGGTGTGCATCAGCCTTCGTAGTTTCATTTCTTTATACTATTATATGAGTATTTTATACATTTTGGAAAAGTTTGCAAGGTTAGAATAAAAGCAAAAAAATTGTTTTTTGTATAATTACAACTTATCAGATGCAAGGTGCGATGTTCTGTTATTTTTGCTTTATAAATTTTCGAAAAAAAACCTAAAAAAATGCCGAGAAGGTATGTACATATGTTCCCCACCCATCTCTAAAACTGTTGAACCGAAAAATTAAAAAAAAAGAAATAAAAAAATAGTGAGTATGTGTCACCTTTCAATAATTACAGTTTTACAATTTAAATTTTTACACAATTTACATTAAATTTCGCGATTCTAGCGAAAAAAAAATTCTTAATTTTTAACAAAAAACCAACGCTATATTGGTAGTCAACTTATTAACTAACTGAGCGGGATTATTCTACTCCCTTACATCTATTTTTATTTTAATTATTTTGCTGAATTTGAAGAAAATAACATGCATGTGTACTGGGTAAGTTGAACTTGAAGAAAATAACAGAAAAATAAAATGACAAAAAAGCACTAATGCTCTGTGATATACTCGTACATATGTATGTATGTATAACCAGTCCCTCGTTGAGATTAAAATTCTCCTGAATTTTATAAGGTTCTGGAGTTCCTTGGCCCAAGGTTTTGATTGAGATTTTTTTTTTTTTTTGTTTTTCAGTTTTAACTTCCAAATTACTGTTAGAATAATTATCAGGATGAGGATGACAGTTGAGTTTATAATGTAATTTACATTTTTATGATATTTCTGTAACTTAATATGTTCAAGATTTGCAATATTTTCAAGTGCAATGTCTTCAAAATTTAGCTGTTTCGTAAAAATGAGTTACAACTTCAGTGTGAAAGAATCTGTCTGCATTCACTGAATGTTTGATTTAATATTTAAATAGTACAATTATTGATTATTATTAAATACTTTCCATTCAATTTAATTTTTATATCGTCACATTGGTTTAATAATTTTTAATTTTTCATATTTTTCGTCCAACTTCTTAATTTCTGCTAAAAGAAAAAAAACCGTTCCATTTACAATTATTTTTCGTAATACTTATTATCATATTTATACTTTGTTTCATTTATTTCTATAATTTATTGAACTTCTATTACTATTTTCATTAAGTTTTATGTAGGCATTGCTGTAATTAGTTTATAATCTACTATTTTCTATGCCTGTGAGATTTGAATCGTTAGTATCAGTCTGTCTTCTTCATGTTTTAAAAGTCCTACTTTCACATTATTCAGTTTGTAGAGGTTCAGTTCTGTTTCTCTAATTTCTATCGCTGTAAACATATTTGGGTGTACTAATCCCTGTTTTACTAAAGCTATGCTATCTAATATCTGGTCTAGTTTTTCCTCTAAAGTTATCAGTTTTAGTATTTGGTCTGTCTTTAATTGCTGTCAAATGATACGTTTTTTTGTTGTCTGTTAATTCTTTATATGTTAGTTGTTTCCTATCAGATTCTATTCTATTTTAAAGGTTAATTATCGTTTCGATAAAGTGTGAGTTAATTTATATTTGTTTGTTTAGATGGCCTATTGCGTTTCCATCATTATCGTCTATTATTTTAGGTTAAATAATTCCTGTCAGTCGTCGTCGTCCATTGTCCCAAATATATTTGTTTCGCCTTTTCCAATAATGTTGTTGAGTCCTCTTTTCAGTCTTAAGCTCTTTCCTGGTTCTACGAAAACTGCTGTTATTTTTGCCTTCAGTGTTTCTAACTCCTTCCTAATGATTGAGTCATTACCTATTTCTAATTTTTGTATATTTTGTTCTACTGAGTTAACTGTTCGTCTTCTTTCCTTTACGTCGATAATATGTAATATCATCTCGGTGTCCTTAATCACCTTTGTCTGTCCCATGTTTATCATTGTGTATCCGTTGTTAGTTGTTATTTGATTCAATGTGAGCGTTGCTGTGGTTTGCGCCACTAGTACAGTTAACATGAGATGGATTAATAGGGTCATCTGCAAATAAACATGGTCTTTTAATAACCATTATATGTTCCCTCTCCTTTTTCTTAATTCTATATCTTGGCTCGTTTTTATAATAGTTTCTTTCGTAGTTGATTTTTAATGTAGTGTAGTATTTCAATAAAAGAATTAAAAGAAGTAAAAGAAATAAAACACGTCCTTTCTATTGAATGGTTAACAAAAGAGTGGTTTTATTGATGTATGAAAGAGATCTTGTCAACTGACATTAAAATTTCCCTGAAGGGGAATTTATGACTTGTGTTTACACGGGGAGTCTAGACCATGTTTAGACGTGGCCTCAACATTCTCCCCGCCCGTGGACTACGTTCGCAATAAATTAAAATTAACAATTTACATTTCACAAAGAAACAATTCAAAATAAATTCAATTTTCCAAATATTTCTGCAGCACCCTTCGATCGATCGCACTGCATTGCCTTCATTGTTGCCGTATCGCAACGTCTTGCATCGCTCTCCAAGTTTATCAATGAACAAGCCGCCATTACCGTGTGTGAAAGGTGTTTTTTTTTTTTTTTTTTTTGTCGGTGCTGGAGTATTACTCCTAAGAGATCATACGGATTAAGCAATAAACCTGGTGAGTAGACTTAATTTTCATTAATCTCTATTGTAATTAAATGTATATATATGTGCATGTGTGGCATTAAGAAACAAAAAAAATTAAAAGTTCCTGTGACGAACTGAGGCAAGTTTACTTGGGTGTGTGTGGGGTAATTTCGTGACGAATGAATGGATTTACTATTGAGTGATTTTATTGCGTAGAGTGCGAAGATGGGTGATGGCGTGATATTTTCCATGTTTGGCTTTTGCGATATAATTTTAATTCTGTGTTTAAGGTTTATGGTAATTATTAAATTAAATTTAAATTATTTAAGGTAATATATTATTGAGTTAAATTATTTTCGAACGGAATTATTAATCGATGGTTGTTTTCGTTTGGAAATGGATCATTAGTGTAGAGTTGAGTACGATTTATTAATAAGTACGATTTATTAAAACTGTGTGTTGCTGAAATGAGTGTAGTGTGTGTGGTTATAGTAGGTTTGTAAATTTGATGTGTTTATTGTGTAGTGTAGGTGTTGAGTGATTTGAATTGTTTTGTATTGTGTAGGGATAATTGTATAATGGAAGTGTTAATAATTCATAGAGCTGGAATTCTGATATTTCGACAAATGTGGACTGTAATATGTGTGTATAGATAAACTTTTAATATGGTAATGAAAGTGAATGTTATTATTGGCGGAATCGATTCGCGTGTTGAATTTCAGGCATAGTATTATTTAAATTTTAAAGAATCGCTTCTCCGGTGAGACCTTTGTTCGAGGCTACATATTTTAATGATAGGGCGCTTAAATTCCACGTTTTGTGTCTTTAGAGTAACGACGCGTGTAAGATTGTCTGCTCCTGGATGAGTTTTGATGATGCGGGCTAAGTTTTGACGGTGGCAATCGTTCATCCTTCACCATTACGAGATCACCAATCTGTGGCTGATGTTCGACCTTCAGCCATTTGGGTCGCTGCTGAAGTCGCGTCAAATACTCGGAGAACTCCACTGTTTCCAGAATGTTTGATGCAGTTTCTGGATCCATTGCCACCGATCGAGGGAGCTAACCTTGGTTTCACTCCGGTCTGGGTGAGGTATGCTATTTAGAGGCTCGCTTATTAGGAAGTGTCCAGGTGTTAGTGGTGTGAAGTCATCTCGGTTGTTGGTCATCGGGCAGAGAGGTCTCGAATTTAAACACGCTTCCACTTGCGTCAGATACGTGGCGAGCTCCTCAAACGTGAATAACTCGTTGCCAACAATCCGTCTCAAATGGAATTTGACGGATTTCACACCTGTTTCCCATAATCTGCCGATATGCGGGGAAGCGGGAGGAATAAAGTTCAACTTGATGCCATCATTCGCCAGTCGTTCAGCGACTTCCTTCCAATCGAGCTTTGCTGCCCATAACAATTTTTGCAGCTCTGTATTGGCTCTTACGAAATTTGTTCCGCAGTCGCTAAATAATTGTGTGCAAATACCCCTCCGCGCTGTGAATCTTCTTAAGGCTGCTATGAAGGCTTGAGTAGTTAGATCGCTCACTAGCTCTATGTGTATTGCTTTGGTAGCTAAGCAGATAAAAATAGCGAAGTAACCTTTGATCTTCTTAGCCCCTCTTCCCTTCCAGGCCCATTAACTGCTGTGTGGTTCGTGTTCTAAACCGAAAGCAAATATTACAGCCGTGAATACATTTCTTTACGCAACCTTTTACTCGTAGTATTCAGTATCTAGATCGTAAGTACGCAATAATTTTCTGGATTCCTCCATGAAGTTGTGTGAAGTGATGATTTGGGGTCGAGGATGATTGGATGTTGCTTATCGTAGGGTAAATCTGATTTCTGCAACCTACCACCAACCCTTAGGATGCTCTCAAGATCGATAAATGGGTTGAGCGACTTCAATGCTTTAGCCCCTGACCCAGCCTTAATCCTTATTTCTTCTGAAAACGTTTCTTCCTGTGCTATCCTTGCTGCCAGTACTGTAGCTGCAACAATTTCAGAAGGCGATAATGTATCGAAATTCCTCATCTCAGGTACCTGCTTAGTGTTGGACACAAACCTCTTACAGAATGCAATCACTCGTAAAAGTTTACCAAAAAATGTTTATGAAAAAGGTTACTCACAAAATTCTCCTCTCTTGTCACACAGTGGGAGCGAATTGACCGTTGCTCCTCATCGGTTTTTATGTCGGACGGCTGATGCGGGCACTTAAAACTCCAAATGGTATGCAGAAACTCGGGACCTTTCCACCAGAGTTTATTTCCTTCCAGGGCTGAAGGTCCGAGAGGCCAAATCTGCAGGATTTAATTCGGTTGGTATGTGTTTCCAGATTTCGCCTTTTGTCAGCCGCTGTATCTCTGCTACCCGGTTGTTGACGAATGTCGTCTATCTGGTAGGAGGAGCTGCAATCCAGGCTAAAACAATGGTGGAATCAGTTCAGGGGTATCTTCGCGCATTCTACTAACCCAGAACCGTGGATGTGTAGTCTAACAGGGTGGCCAAGATGACTGCTCCACATAGCTCGAGTCTCGGAAGACTCACCGTTTTCAGCGGAGCTACCTTGGTTTTAGACAGGATCAAGTGGACATGGATGTTTCCCTGGGAATCCAAAACTCGTAAGTAGATAGTGGCGCCATATGCCCGCTGAGATGCATCACAGAATCCATGTATTTCCAGGTCTTGTTGTGAGTCGTATGTGCATATCCACCGTGGGATCCGGATTTTCTCCAGTGACGGAAGCTCTCGACGGAAATTTAACCACTCCTTCTCCAGTGCTGAAGGAATTGGGCTATCCCAGTCTAATTGTCGTAGCCATAATTGTTGCATCATCATCATTTTCGCCTTTACGATGCATGGTGCAATCCACCCTACACGGGGAGTCTAGACCACGTTTAGACGTGGCCTCAACCGTAGTTTTCGACTGGTATGAATTCTCTTGCTTCTTTATATTTTTCCCTATTCTGATTTAGTTTCTGGGTTCGTTTTTCTTTTTCTAGCCTAACCTGCCTTACTATCATCGCTATTTCTGGTACATTGCCTCTTCTGGAGACATTTTTAAAGTTGAATGGTATCTATTATTATAATTGTTTACTGATCTATGAACTTTTTGAATGAGTGTTAAATCTAGGTTTCTCAGGGTTACTAATTTTTCCCGTAATGTTGAGTGAATTCGTTCAATATCGCTATTTCCTGTATGTGTATTGAGTTTGGTAAGGTGTAGTTCGATTTGTTATTCTCTTCAAAATTCTATAAAACCCTCCGACTTAAATTCATTTTCGGTTATTATTTTGATTGGCTTCCCAAATTTGAAAAAGCGTTTTTCTAGTACCTCTACTTAAAATTCATCACCTTCTACGATTTGGTGCCCAGTGACAAATAAAAAGTGTTCAAGGGACTTGCTAACTAAGTTGCAGCGTATTCACTGCAACACAATCCTTAATACTAACAGCGGCTATGGAAGCGATTTTAACTATCCTACCAGTGCACCTCGAAGCGAAGAAGATTGCAGAACTTTCAGCCTCAAGGCTTAGAATCATCGGCCTTTTCAACGAAGGCGCAAACACGTGATATCGAAAAATCACCAAATTGATGAGAGAAATGACAACAGTCATAGATTGTCCCAGTGATGTTGTTGAAAAACCTTATACGTTCACTGTAAAAATTGTCAAAAAGAAAACTTGGTAAATGCTGGTAATCTCATCAGTATACGAGTATACGTAGCTAGTGAGTAGTGAAGCAAAATGGTATTATATGTAGCTGTCATTCTGTCATACACACCACCACCAAAAGGTAGTTGAAGATTGACCACCGTATAGAGAAAACCAACAAAATAAATATTAAAAACTACAAATACCGTGTTTTAATAATAAAACTAAGAAATAAACCAATCACAAGACAAGGTGTCAGTTGAGCTAGATTGTTCTAATCTTGAAAAAGACTGGCCATTGTGGAAACGTACATTTCTAATGTACATACATGATGGCTAACAGGAAAATGGATGAAGGTGAGCAAACAAAAATTGTAACATTTTTGTGGCTAATCTGTGCTCGTGCTATTGAAATATATAGCACTCTATTTCCCAACGATGGTTCACTTGATGGTATGGTTGGAACCAACAACAGCAATAACCAAAATGCTGCGCATGCGGAACCAGTGGCGGCAGTGGCAGAAGGAGTGGCAACAGAAATGCAGGCAAATGATGCTGCACCACCAAATAATGCACGGACATTAAATGATGTTTAAAAGCATTTGATGACTACTGCATTCCACGGAAAAATACTACAATGGAATCCCTTAAATTTAACAGCATTTTCCAACGAAAGAAACAACCGTACGCTGAGTTCGAGACTGAGTTACGTAAACAAATTCAGTACTGCGGGTTCAAATGTAATTGTGGGGCATCACATGAAGAACGAATGCTACGTGACCGCATAATCATTGGTGTTGCTGATAAAAAATTACTCGATGGTAAAAATGAACCGCTTAAAACGACCGACGACACGTGTAAATTATTTGAAGCTGCTAACACCAACAAAATGCTATTGGAAAACAACGAACCACAATTCCAAGGTCAAGTTAAATCTGTAACGGAACAAATAACGTCATCGGATTCTATCAACGTCATTGTCCGTAGTAGTCATTGTTATAACTGTGGGTTTGTACCATTTTCAACGGCATACTTGCGTGAATATAAAGCAAACAATATCATCTGCACGACATTTGGAAAAAAGGTACATGATTCAGGTAATTTAAGTGTAAAGCATATTGATGGAAAAAAAATAATTTAAGAGAATATTTACGTATTTATAGAATAAGTAATAATAATTCAAACAATTCACGACATACCAAAAAAAACCAAATTAGTAATGAAGTCGTAGAATTTAAAATAGACACGGGTTCAGACGTCAATTGCGTTCCATTGAAGTTAATCATGAAAATTAATATGAAATTAAACAATGAAAGAAATAATATTTGTGTTACTGACTACAATGGAAATAAAATTAAAATTGTTGGTACTGTTAAATTAAATTGTATTGATCCGAACTCTCAAGTGAAATAAGCTGCTCAATTTATAGTTGTTGATGACACGTGTGAGCCAGTACTGGGTTTGAGAACGTCTATTAAGTGCAATTTAATTACTAGTGGATACTAGCACTTGTTTACCTAAAACGACTAATGAATTTGTAAGTTAACATCAAGATTTTTTTGATGGATTAGAGGAATTGCCGGGAACCATCAACATTCAGTTAGTAGAAAATATCAAACCAGTTTTACGTTACAAAAATCCTTTTCCTTATTCCTTTAAGTTTAGTTGAAAAATTTAAATTAGAATTAAAAGAAATGGCTTGTGTCGAACTTATCTCACCAGTTGATTATCCTACGGACATATTATAGGTGGTTGAGAAACCATCCTACGGAGTGTGTTAATAATATACAGGTGGTTGAGAAACCTAATGAAAAACTTCGTTTATGCTTAGATCCTAAACTATTAAATGCATGTATTAAGCGGAAACATATCCCGATTCCAATCATTGAAGATTTTACTAGCAAATTACATGGAAAGTTTATTTTTACAGTACTTTATCCCGCAAGTGCATTTTGGCATATGCGACTCAACAAAAGAAGTTCTGATCTCACGACATTTATGATTCCGTTTGGTAGTTTTAAGTTCAATCGCATCCCTTTCGGTTTAAATTGCGCGCCTGAAATGTTATGGTATATTTCGATGATATTGTCATTGCAGCAGAAACGAAGACAGAACATGACAACATTTTAAAATTGGTAGTTAATCGTGCGCGGGCGAACAATGTAAAGTTCAATGCAGACAAATTTCAATATCGGAAAACAGAAGTTAAATTTATGGGTCACATTTTACAAAATGGGCAAATTAAATCTCCGGGAAAATATCGTGAAGCAATTCTGAAAATGAAAAACCCAAAAAGAAGCATGATGTTGTGTAGTTAATTTATAAACCTGCCTTTCACGGGCGCAATTGTTAGATAATTCAGAAGTCAGTGATTTGTCTGGAATTATTCAAGTGGTAACAAAATCGGCCTGCTTATCGAAGGAAAATTTGATTACTACTTATCAGTCATCAATCGGGATGAAAAGTATGCTCGTGTACTCAAGTATGTTATGAACGGCTGGCCAAATTTCCACCAGATTGACGATTTTTCTAAGCAATTTCACAGATACAATGATGAATTATATTGTGAAAATGGGCTCCTGTTTAAGGATCATCGATTGATAATCGCATCTGATTTACAGGGTAAGATTTGTAATTTGATTTATGGGCCACATTTGGGTATCGAAATGAAGTATTTTTGGCGGGGCATGTCGGTACAAGTAAAAGATATGGTTTCATCTTGTAAAATTTGTGAGAGATTTAGGCAGAAATAGTCAAGAGGAACCATTTTCTCAAGAGAGTTCTCCAGAATATCCATTTCATATAGTATCTTAGGATCTGTTTGAATATGCTGGTCGTGATTTCGTAGCATTAATTGACGCATATTCCAATTACATATATATTTTCGCAGAAAATCTCAAAAACAAGACATCAGGACACATCATCGATGTTATTTCAAGTATATTCAATATTTTTGGTTACCCAACAGTCTTGAAATGCGACAACAGCCCATTTGGCTCATATGAGTTCGAATCCTTTGCCAGCGAATGCAACACTACCATGAAGTTTTCAAGTCAAAGTAATTGACTTCCTGAAAAAGGGGTAGCTATCGTTAAGAATATTTTGAAACGATGCTGTGAAGGTGGTGACCGTAACCAATTTCAGTATCAAACTTTGGAGTACAACTCGACTCAAATTGCTAGTATGCAATATTCTCCATCCCAGTTATTTTTTGGAGGAGTCACAAAAACAAAGTTGCCGATTTCAAACGCATTACTGTGTCGACACAATGTAAGTTCGCAGGTTGTTCAAAATAAAATTAAAATTAAAATGAAAAATACCCGATTACTCGATTCCAGGAATGCGTCTACGTACTAATCCACACCCAGCTCACTTCTACCACTCTCCCCGCGGGACTGTCGTTAGGTATTACTTCGCAGCGTTGGTTAGCAATTCATGTATGCTGCTTCTGTATTGCTGCTTCTGCTCTCCTTGCTTTCTCAATTATACGAATCTCTTTTTGCACATTCGTTGCAAGTGCGCAAATTTCCATCTAGTTCTCGTCTGATCGGCGGACTCGGCAAGTTATTTCTCTATTCTGCGAAGCGACTGCAATGGAACACTGCGTGTTCTATGTCTTCCTCTTCATCTTGGCAATCTGGACAGAAAGGTGAGCTATCGTGCCCAAATTTGTGTAAATACTTCCGGTAGCCACCGTGACCCGATAGGAACTGTGTGAGGTGGTAGTTGCAGTCCCCATGCATTCGTCTTTTTTACGAATGGATGGTGGGGATCAGCTTGTAGGTCCATCAGCCTTTTGTACTGTTTTCCCACCTAGCTTGCCGCATAGCCTTTTCTTCCTCTTTCATTTTATTGACAATTCCTGCTTCTTGATTGCTCAAGCTTCTACTTTCGTAGATCCTCACCATCTCGTTTGCAAGGATGTCGATAGGGTTCATTCCAGAAATGACATAGGCTGCTTCATCCGATATTGTTCGGAAACCTCTGATTTTTCTTATCGCGCAGAGCCTGTATGTTGCCAACAGTATTGTATGTGGTTCCATCATCGCTAACGCCGCCGCCCAAACCGAGGCAGAACGCACCGAACTGACAACTCTGGACAGTAAAACCCGTCTAGTGTATCCAGGTCCTCCGACGTTTGCTACTATTTGCGAGACTGCCGCCTGCAGTAGGGACGTTTTCTTGCTCTAATATTCTACGTGGGCTTCAAACTTCATTCTGTTATCAAGCATTACTCCTAACTATTTAACTGCTTCTTTTGATTGATCTTATAGTCTGGTTGCCGACTCGAATATTCGCATATTCAACAGCCTTTCGACTTGTTATAAGAACAGCCTCATTTATTTGGTCTGCTAATTCTAGACCGGCGGATACTTGCCAATCTTTCATTTTTGCCATTACTTCAATTGCGGCTGACTCTATTTCGTGGATGTGTTTGGCCACGGTAACTACGGCGATGTCATCAGCGAACCCGATTATCCTAACGCCTTGTGGCGTTACGACTCCGTCGTACATAATATTCCATAGAAGAGGGCCTAGTACCGATCCTTGTGGGACTCCCGCAGTGACGTTGAAGTACTTTACCCCCTCGTCAGTTTGGTACCTCAACCCTGTTTGTGAATTGATTTGTGATTATCCTCAACAGGTAGTATGGAGTATCCATTCTGGCCAGCGATCTCAATATAAACGGCCAATCTGCCGAGTTAAATGCATTTTTAATGTCCAGAGTCACTACTGCACAGTATGTCTTTTCAAATTTTCCCCTGGATCGCTTCAGCTGCTGTATCGACTACCGCTTTTATGGCATCAACGGTAGAACGCGATTTTCTGAATCCGAACTGCTGATCTGACAGTGCTCCTTTCTCCTTTGCTACCACGAGCAGTCTGTTATATATTATTCGTTCGAGGATCTTTCC
Source organism: Pocota personata (assembly GCA_963082735.1). Taxonomy (NCBI): domain Eukaryota; kingdom Metazoa; phylum Arthropoda; class Insecta; order Diptera; family Syrphidae; genus Pocota; species Pocota personata. The sequence goes on from OY720429.1 coordinate 82,065,120, forward strand.
CAAAGTGTCGAGTAGACATATTGGGCAATATGACGATGGTTCGCTTGGCGGCTTGTTTCCTTTTAGTAGCAGCACCAAATGTTGGAGCTCCCATGAATCATGAAAAATTCCTGTTAATTTAGGGCGTTGAATGGTTGAACCAGATTACTTAATATCTATTATTATCGTCTGGTGGTCGCTGTATGTACAATATATTCCTCAGTGTGCCGCCATTTTGTGTTGCACAGGAGGGTGTAGCTCACATAGGTTATATCGGTGATTGATCCCATACCTGTTTTGCGATGTGCGTTTGTGCGCCTCTTGTATGCAAGTACTATATCTAGTGGCGCAAAGGTTTCGTGGTTTTTCGAAGGTTTAGAATACGCCCTCTGGCATTGGTGAGCCTGCGACCCACTGTGTTGCCCATGCGTTGAAGTCACCGCCTATGACCATTGAAGTTCTACCATGCGCATCGTTTATTAAATTGTCTGGTGTTCACTCGTCGTTCAGCTGTGTCGGGCACAGCAGCTGTAGTTAATGCCATTTATTTTTGCCTGTACAAAGCCATCCACCTGTTCATTGGTTTCTTGGAAGGCATGTCTTCCACATATCCATATTGCAGCTTGTTTAGTTTTGTCGCAAGTCCAAATGTTATTGTCGAGAGTTCCATAAGGTTCGCTAATCAATATAATATCCGCTTCCTCGTCCTTAGCAGTTTGTGACAGGACGTCCTGAGCTGTCTTACAGTGATTCAGATTGATTTGTATTATCTTTATGATGTCTTGCTTATGATGACTCTTCTGAAGACCCTGCATTTGCTGCTACCGGTGACGTGTTGCGCATCTTCTGAGTGATCCCTTCTACAGAACATGCATGATGGCTCCTTTTCACAGATCTTTGCAATGTGGCCTTCTGTTCCACATTTTCTACATAGCTTAGGGCGGTCTTCTTCGCTTTTACACTGCAGGCTAGGTGACCAAACTCCAGATACTTGAGACATTTTTTGATGTTCGGTCGCGGATGCGACAGTTAACTCAGCCGATTTTTATTCTTCCAGCTTCTAATAGTTCTCCTACGTCTTCTGTGGGAAGGCTGATCGTTGCTGTTTGAGTTCCTCCGTATGCCTCTCGCAGGGATAAGATGTCTGCCGTTGAAGCTTCCACTCCAAACTGGGCTTTAGTGGCATCGATTATGTCATCATTGTAGTGGCTTCATAGATTTCTTTGACTTCAAGGATTGTACGGTGCGTGAGTGACCTTACACTTGCTTGTTCCGCTAAGGCCTCGCTGATGGCGCCTTTAAACTCAGTTGTATTGGTTCCCGTCTTCTTGAGTTGTATTAGAAGGTCTCCCTTTTGTGTCCTTCTAACTTTAGACACCGCTTTTCCCACTGCATTTAGTTTGGGATCTGCTTTTACTTTGCGTAATATGTCCGCATAAGGGAGGGTGCCCGTTGTTTTAATGACGATAGTGTCAGGTCTAGCTTTTTTGGCCTCTTGCTGCTTCCTTTTAGCGACCTTCTTTTTATTGGCATTTAACCATTTTTGTTCTCCTGTCACCTGCTACTTGTTTGCAGTTGCGTTTAACCGCTTTTCCCTAGCCACAGGGGTCGCAACGCCAGTTGCCCCATATTTCACCTTAGTGTTAACCAAAGATATGTGATTTTGCTTACGCTTCGGCTTCCGGCGTTTGTTGTCTGCGACACCGTTTGGTGGGTTTTTCTGCTTCTGTTTTGGCTCCGGTGGTTCGCTGTCGGCAGCACCATTTGATGGGTGTTGCTGCTTCCGTTTTGGCTCCGGGGGTTCGCCGTCTGCAAGCTGCCTTCTCTTAGGCTCTGGTATTGGTTTTAGCCATGGCGAAATTTGCGAGGAGTTGTTCTGGCGTATCACCTCCTTTGCTTTCTCGTCGTGCAGATGATCCGAGCCGAGAGATCATAGAAAGCTCTGATGCTTTCAATAGCGTCTTGCATCGCTTGATGGATCAATTTGATTTCTACCAGCCCTCTCATTTGCTCACCTAGCTTGTGGAAATCAGATTGTTGGGTGTATGGTTCGACCGTCATCTTTACAATTGTGCGTGATTCGCGTTGTTCTGTGTTTCTTTATGATGTTGCTACTTGGCCAACTGGTGACCTCAGCATCCTTGATCCCCCGTGGAAGGGGTTCTCCACGTTCTCCTCTACTATTACTCCGGTGTTTTTGTTTGGTTTGGTTGTAGTCATTTGTATTGGATCCCCACTCAAAGTCGCTATCAATGTTCGAATGTGCAGTCACCTAATCCCATGGTTGTCTTTGCAAGCAGTGCGCCATGCGAGGGTTGACAAAAGCCCTTATGGGGTTGCGATCGGCATGTGATCCTCTGGAGCCGGTACTACAACTGGGTTCGGAAAAGGATCGATCACCTGCAATTTCCTCGCCTCCCTCGACTGATCCCGAATCATCAGAATCGATGTCACCCCCATAGTCAACGATTCCCTCGTCTGGTAATCTGCATGTCTGAGATGTCTTCTATAATATAGCATTTGGTAGTACTCTTATCACGATATAGGGACCTCGGTAGGGCGGCTCCGGTTTTCGAGAATCCCCAGTACCGGTTGGTTCGTGTTCCATAACCACTAGATCATCTATGTTGTATCGGGTCGGTTTGCGATGCCTCAAGTCGTAGCGCAGTTTTAGCTTTGCCTGTACCTTCCCCATATTTTCTAGCGCAGCTTTTCTCCTCTGTTTCATCTCGTTTGCCTCGATCAGCCTAGTTTCGCCCAACTCCAGCAGCAACTTGTTTCCCAGTATATCCCGCGGAGTATACGTAAATAACAACTCATGTGGACTTGCCCTTGTGGTTGAATTCCTCGCCGTATTAAGTCCCCAGTGAACGGTTCTTAAGTAGTCAGCCCAATCCCATTCAGCTGAGTGCGCACATTTCAAGGCCCCTAGGATTGTTCGGTTGCATCGTTCAACCTGGCCATTCGCTCTTGGTGTCCTCAGTGCCGTCTTGATATGTTGTCCATTATTTTTGTCACAGTACTGCTGGAAAGCTGTCGCCGTAAATGCTGTGCCCATGCCAAAATATCCAGATATCTCCTGCAGCACAGTGAGTACTCCCTTAGTATTTGTTGCTTTCGTAGCACGCAGTACAACATATTTTGTCGGTAATTGCTAGCACATACCTGGTTCCTCCTTTCCCTCGAGTGAAAGGTCCTATGTGATCCATGTGTAAGGTGCTGAATGGCAACGATACTCGGACCGCGCTATGAAGTTCCCCCTCCAGCATGCTTCTCTTTCTCTTTGCGTAAGCGCAGTCTACGCACGCATTTATATACTCTCGGGTAAACCCACGCATTCTTGGAAACCAGAATTTTGTTCGGACGCTGTCTAATGTCTTCTCGTCAGCCAGACCCACGTTATTATGACAGAGTTTCAAAATTCTCTACCTTATAGCGTGTGGGACCACCCATTTCTCATCATCATTTACCAATCGAAAGAATCGCATTCCCTTCAGTTTGATGGGCATTTGTAACTGCCGCTTCCTGCCACTGCATGGTCACCAGCCAATCATCGTTAGTTATATGGTCGCCAACACCTCCAGTTCATAAGAATGGTACTTCTTCTCGTCCTCTGAAAGCTTTCGGCTGTAAAATACTACTAGACGCAGCGCAGAATCTTCCTTGCCTCTCTGGAATAGGATTCCCGCCAACCTTACGGATGAAGCATCCATATGTACCTTGTTTTCACATCCCGGATCGAACAGCACCGGCGAATTGCTCAAGACTTCTTTCAAACTCTGAAATGCACCCTCCTGTGGTGGTCCACCTGAATTCTTGATCCGCTTTCGTTAGATCCGTGAGAGGTATTGCCACCTGTGAATAATCCTTGACGAACTTCCTAAAGAAACCTGTAAGGCCCAGGAACTGTATTATCTCGTGAACATTTTTGGGTGGTGGAAATTTCATAATCACAACCGTTTTCCGCCGACTGGGAGTTACGTCGGTCTCATACACCTGGTAATCAAGAAACTCTATATTCGTTTTAAAAAAAAAAACACATTTCCTCACATTAAGAGTCAGTCCGAACTCCTTTAGGGTTTTCAGAAACCTAATTTTCTAATTCTCAATCCTACAACCCATCGGATCCTCTCCTCTCGGATCGACCGATTTCGGCTTGACGGCGCGGAATGCTTCTACACTCTTCATCCCCAATTCCTTGAATGACGTATTTCACCAACGTGCTCTCACCTACATTCCCACGCGATGCGATGAGTTTTATCTCATACACATACTCCTCGATATCCTCACCGAATTTTTGCCTACGCTCCCGCAGCCTATCGTGGACATCCGCATCGTCGTCTAGCGTGGGGAAGTTTCGGCACAATCCGACAAAAAAATCGTTTGCTGTTTCCAAGGTGGTGCTTTGGCTCCACAATTTCGCCGAACCTGTCAGTTTGGTAGTCGCCGCCATCATTATCAGCTTCTTATCAAGGTCATATATGCGCGGAATGTCCTGAACGCGCCTTCTCCATACCTTCGACGATAGCCCTGAAACAATCCTTGGATTAAACTCAGGGATCATGTCTGCCACATCTTGAAACGTGTACATGCTCCATGAACAATATCCGTCCCTGATCGGCGAAGTACCCCGTGGGGGTACCAGTGCGCTTCGAGAAGAAGACGCCACGCTTCGGTACTTCTCCTCCCCTCGGACCCCTGCTCTCTCGAATCGATAGCTTCTCTATCAACCTTAGCAGCTCGCTACGAAGTTCAAGGAGTTCCCCACCTGGACTTCCACCTACCAGTGGCTTATCGCCGACCATACCGTTGTGTCCAGCAAATGCTTTAACATATCCTCTTTCAAATCTCCCTGTTCCAGTTTACGCTTTTTCAGCTCTTCGCGCAGCTCGTCCCACGAAAGCTTACCATAAATTGCTTCTCGGTCCTCTCGGCTGCCCATTTTCGCAATAGAAAAATCCGAAATTAATTCCAATATCAACAGGGGGGTAGTGGAACACAGCAACAGAGAAGTGACGCACAGCTAAAACAGATTCCAAGCATAACACCAGTAACCCCGCAGCTAAAGAAAAAAAAGGAATACAGTTCGGTCAACGATGAGCTCGACGAAAAAAAAGAAATTGACGATCACAGCATCCAAAGGCACATTCATTTTTTTCATTTTTAATGCATTTTTTATTAATTAATTCATTATAACTTACATGCTAGACAAAAAAAAAAATGCTTAAAACTAGCTTAACTAACTTAACTATTCTTATTCTAAGTTACTGGCCCAATGCGGGCGCTCTAAGTTAAACCTAGTACTTAAAAGTATGTCTTTCGACGTAACTAACTTAAGATTCTTTATTTATTTATTTCATTATTCTATTAATTATTACAACAAAGAAAAATGTTTAATCAATGGAAAAAACTTAGTATATGAACTTTTTTTTTAATGTTCTTATGTATAAAACTTATAAACTACTTTAAAATAAATCTTAAAATATCTTATTCTACCTTAATCTATCTTACTCTACCTTACGTAATTATATACGTACTTTTTTTTTATTTTTTTTTTTTATTAAGTGCTGTTTTTTTTATTTTTTTTGTGTTTTTTTTTTATATATATATTTTTTTTTTATCCAAGTGCTGTGATAAATTTTTTTTTTTATTTTATTTATTTTTTTTTTTTAAATTTTTTTTTTTTTTTTACATAAACACAATATATCTAAAATACCTAAACCTAAACTATGTAAGTCGGCCATAGGCAAGAACAGCCAACTTTAAACCTCAAACAGGCTACCCTGGATTAGGGGGAATCGACGAAGGAGTTCCCTCTCTTTCGGCTAGCCACCAGAAATGACCGTACTGACGTTGTACGTCTTCAACATCCCTACCCGATACCGCCCTACTAAACCGGAGACGCTCTACACTGCCGTGTGCAATGTCTCTGTCCCGAAGGCAAGCCCTCTCAAACACCCAAATCTTTTCCAACAAGCTTGCTCCCACGTTGAACCACACGGGGCATCCATATACGAGCATGGGGGATGAGGGCCATGTAGCAGATTACCTTTACCCTTGCATCGAGTTGCTTGCTATAAAAAAGTCTCTTTGTAAGGGCAAATATAGATATTGGTCTAACCAAAGCCCCAGGTATCTGACTACACTTCGACTCGCAAGTGGCTGTCCGTGCGGTCCAACTATTGAGAACTTTCGCCAATTCTTCCTGGTATCCCTAGACGCACCAGACAACGGCGTCCTAAAAAGAATGGTTTCCGATTTCTGGAAGTTGATCTTCAACTTCCAGTCATCGCAATATCGCTGAATCTTATCGAAGTCACGTTGCAAGAGAATTGCAATGACCTCGATTTTTGGACCTGATCTGTAAGCGATCAAGTCGTCTGCGTACGCAATGGCATGGTGAAGTGATCCTATGAGATCGCTCGTGTAAATGTTAAAAAGGATCGGTGAATTAACCGCACCTTGTTGCAGACCGTTTTTAATTGGAAATGTTCCAGCAGAAGTCACATTGCCATTTTTGACAATGAACTGTCTACTGGTGAGCATGTCATGAGGTATGTACAGCAGTGGTTTGCTTATGCCCAGCCTGCTCAGCTTGTAGAAGAGTCCCTCTAGCCATACGGTGTCGAAGGCCTTCTCCAAGTCAATCAGGCAGGCACCCGTACACTGTTTCTTGCTTTTGTTCCATAGGATATCCGATACCAGTTTAGACGCGGCATGTATTGTATCATGCCCCGCCTTAAAACCGAATTGGTTATCCGGAATTATATTACTGTTCTCAGTCCACTTAAGCAGGGCTCTATTGATCACTTCTTCGAATACCTTGCTGATGTTCGGAAGGAGACTTATCGACCGGAGATTTGCCGGATTGGAGGTGTCCTTACCCCGTTTGGGGATGGGTTGTATCACTGCTGTTTTCCAATGCGCTGGATAATGTGCATTATTCAGTGCATTGTTAAACAGAGTGGTGTAAATGTCCACCGCTTCTAGAGGGAGATGTCGAAGCACAATGTTCGACACTCCGTCGATTCCCACTGATTCCTTCTTTCTCAATGATGCGAAGATCGTTTGGAGTTCTACCTTCGATACGTACGGGGGGGTGAACCCTTTCATTGGCGATGGCATTGTTTGCCAAGTTTTCGTTATTGAACCCGGTAAAACCTATGTTCTCGGATCGCCAGTGCTCTATATCATTTCGAAGGTAGAAGTTATGCACAAGGACGCGATTTTCCAGGTCGTGGTTCGGGCAAATGGTATCATTCACCTTTACACTTCCTGGAAAGTCGCTCCTATAGCCTCTACCTTCTCCTGCGGATCTTCGATCACAAAAAAGTTGTCATCCTCTACTGCGTTAACTGGATCTATACCTGCTGTTATTAGTATTTGTCCATTGTTCGTCGTTCGGGGGATCTTAAGACACGGAAGGTCATTTTGATTATTCCTCCGAAATATTTTATTTATTTGCGGGAACATACTCGGGTTGTTGGATTTTACAGCCCGAATTTTGTTGTTCCAATGCAAATTTACAGAAAGTCTGTAATTTTCTCTAATTAATTTTTAATTTTTTTAATCAACAACTTCAGCGTCCTAACCTCCGAGTTTTGTCTGTCAGTAAACTGTCTGTACAAGATTTTTAGTCTCGACAGTAGTCTACTTTTGTGTTGGTGTAGTGCGTCAATTGTTGCATTGCGGAATATGTCTGCGTTGTCAGTATGTTGATACCGAGGTATCGTATTGTCCATAGTTCGTTTAATTGTCTCGTCCATTTGTTTTAGGTACCAGTCAATCTCCTCGTTTGACAGATTCCTATTGGACGGTGGGTAGGGCGAATTCGAGGAGGGTGCTCTTGTCAAAGTTCTGGAGAAGCGAGTCCAACGCGTCCTACTATAATTGTAGGAGTACGTTTGGACAAACTCCTCCAACTCCGCAATTTCGTTGGGAATCGTTATTACGGCACTAAGTCCGCAATGGTCACTGTCATACACAAATGTGTGCAGGCAGTTTATAGTTTGTCGGTCCATGTCGGTCAGTTGTAACCGTATGTCGAACAGCATAAGATCCAGATAGGAGCCACTTCTAGGAAACGACGGACTATCTGTAGCTTTCAAATCGAGTTTATACTCGACACTGTGCCGACCCCACCAATTGAATAGTAGGTTCCCCCTAGGATTTGGTGTGTTATTTCCCCAATCTCTGTGTTTGGCGTTTAGATCTCCAGCCATGATGAAATAATTCTCCTCCGACTCCAGCCTTAGGAATCAAAAAAGTGTCTCGAGCTCTGAAATAAATAAAGTAGATTGAGTAGCTTCAGGTGCATAGAGTGCGACCAAGTACATCCTCTTTCCACTACGGAGAGGGATGCACACGATACACGCTTCCAGCTCCAGGAACCTTCGCACTGCACCGCTGTACATAACTTTAAATTGCAGTTGTTTGCGTATGAAGATCGCAACACCTCCTCCTAGTGTGGAGTTGGGTCGGTCTCTTCTGACAATATTGTATTTATTGTGCCCCAATTTGTGCTTCTGGGACAGCTTTGTTTCGCTAACCATAAGCACATCAGGGATTTGGTCTTCTAGCAACTTAAACAATACGGCTCTTCGCTCGATCCTAATCAGTGAATTCACATTCACTGCAAGGATCTTCAAGGGTTGCTCCTCCATGTTCGTACCCATTACAACTGGAGGTGCGTTAGGCCCGGCAGAAGTGCGTAGATCTGGTCCACCCGCTTCGCCTGCTCCTGTACCTAACGTTGAAGCTGTTCCATCTGCCCCTGGATAGAGAGCAAGATGGCCAGCAGGTCAGTTTGAGCCTCCGGTGCTCTAGGCGCTGGGGCCTGAGAAGCAACCTTCGGTCTTTTCTGTTCCGCGTTTCCCCGACCTGCCGCTATTTGGGCGTAATTCACTTGGGGAGTCACGGATTGTGTTTGAATTGGAGCAGGTGGACGTTTCACTACGACCTTCTCCTGACGAACCAGACTTACTTTCTTAATATACTGGAACTTAGGACAACCCCAATAGTTTGCGGTGTGTCCCGAGTTCCTGCATAAAGCACACAAGAGCTGGCTCTTATCTGCAACTCCATCCTTACCCAGAGTGCATTCCTCTGCTTTGTGGTTCTTTCCACACTTGACGCATCGAGGCTGCATTTCGCAGTTCGACGCGGCGTGACCGAACCTTTGGCAGCGAACACATTGTAAAATGTTTTCACTCCTTCTTAATTTTTCCCATGCGACAACCTGGTAGTCTAGGACTTTAATACTCCTTAGACCATCCAGCTTGCTATTGGGTGAAAGCTGAACTAGGAAGAACGGGAGTTTCCGCTTCTCCCTTTTTGCCTTAGCTGTGGTGAATGGCTTAACCCCTACAAATTCGAGCTCGTTGCACTCTTTCTCTTTAAGCAGCGCAAGGAGCGTCTCCGGATCAGTAGACGGGTCTATCCCCCTCAGCAGCATTGTTTGCCGCTTTTCCCCCTTCGGGGTGAAAGAGAAGAACTCCGTCGTCGTGTCCCTAAGTAATTCTTTATTTTTTTATAATCTTCCACTGTATTACAGTGGATAGCATATCTATTTTCATTTAATCTTTTAATAGAAAAATTATTTCCTATGGCCGACTTACATAGTTCGATGGTATCCTTCAACTCCACCTTGTAGGTATTTATTGGCGGCACCCTCGCCTTTGTAGTCATCTTCTGTTCCGGTTGTTGCTCCGGTTGTTGTTGCTGTTGTTTCTGCTGCGGTTGCTACTGTTTCTGTTGCTGTTGTTTCTGCTGCTGCTGCTGTTTCTGCTGCTGCTGCTGCGTTTGTTGCTGCTTTTTCTGCTGCTGTGGTTGGTGCAGCGTTTTCTGCTGCTGTTGTTGTTGCAGCTTATTCTGCTGCTGTTGTTCATGCTGCTGCTTCTGCTGCTGCATTTGCGGCTGCTTTTTTTTGTTGTTGCAGCTCTCCTTCTGGCTGCTTCTCTTGTTGTTGAGCGCGCTGGAGCTCTAGCTGTCGCTCCCTTTATCTTCTTTCCATTTGTTTGGCTTTAATGGCAAGCACCCTTTGTTCTAACTGCCTGATGCTACTGGTTAGACTTTGGACTTCCTCCTCTTCGTCATCCGATTCAGAGGATGCCAGAACCGCGAAGCAGTTATCGTCATCTAGAATGTAGCGGCGTTCCCCACCGTCGGAGATGTACGCTAACGTGACAGAGTCATCCGACCTCTGCCGCTTCTTATCTGCTGCTGTTGCTGTACTCAGCGCCCCTTCCCTCGCTCCACTTGGCAGCTGTTCAGCTGGAGTTGATTTGGAGGGACGATTTACCAGGTTGGGAGAAGGTTTCAGCTTTCTTCTTCTTTTCCCCATACTTGCAGTTGAGACTGTTGCAGGCTGGCCTGTCTGTACTGCATCGGCTGACGCTGTCACCCAACCAGCTGGTCTCGCTATTGGGAGCGCGGACCGCTCACTCTCCATCGCCTGATGTTTGTTTTTATTTATTTGGTTTTCAAATATTTTAAATAAATGAAAAAAAAAAGTCCAGAATTTAATATTTCCCAGTCCGGGATTGAACCAGGGTCACTGGTTTAGAAGAACACCACCACTCCTACTAGGCTAACTCGCCACTTGAAATTTCACTGTCTAACTTTCTACTTTAAAAACACCACGATTTTAAATGAGAAGCCGAAACACATGTGAACACTATGAAAGTCTGTGAACGACTGCATCCAACGGCACCCACACCCAGCTATGTACAATATATTGGTCTCGTAGTATGCACTGGTTTTTTTTTCTTCATTCTTTCGCCAGTTGGGTTGCAATTTGGTCTTTGTACGTACGTATACCGATCTCTAATTTCCCAAAACCGATCTTCGTATGTATAATACTCAACTAGAATCAGGCGATTGCTATCCCGTTCGCGATTTGGGTTTTATTATCCCACTTCTGATTTGTAGAGTGGAAAGAAGAAAGAAAAGAGAAACGCTCGTTACAGACTGTCTTCGCTCCGTCATCGACCAGATGATGACGTAACATTTGTTTATTATATTCTCGCTGTTTTTTTTTTTTTTTTTTTTTGAAAATGCAACTTTAATGTGAAAAAATGGTTACAAATGAATCATTCAAAGTATTACCCATCGCTAGCTACAACTTTTTCCCATCTTTCTGGAAGAGCTCGAATTCGTTACGGTAAAAGTATTCATCTTTTGAAGCTATCCACGAATCAAGCCATTTTTTGATGTCTTCATATGAGCGGAACTGCAGATTTGCCAGACCATGCGCCATCGAACGGAGCAAGAAATAATCGGATGGCGCAATATCTGGGGGTGGGGTAGGACTTCCCATTTGAGCGTTTCCAGGTGGGTTTTAACGGATTTGGGAACGTGAGGCCGAGCGTTGTCATGCTGTAGAATCACTTTTTCGTGCCTGTGCTCGTATTGAGGCCGTTTTTCGCGCAGTGCTCAGCTCAATCGCATCAATTGAAGTCGATACAGTTCCCCAGTGATGGTTTCGTTGGGTTTCAACAGTTCATAATAAATGACACCGACCTGTCCCACCAAATACACAGCATAATCTTCACAGCGTGAATATTCTGCAGAGCCGACAACGTAGAAGCATGACCGGACAGTCTCCATGGCTTTCTTTTCTTTGGGTTGCTGTAATGAATCCATTTTTCATCACCCGTCACGATACGATGAAGAAAACCCTTCATTTTTTGCCGCTGGAGCAGTTGTAAACAGGCGAAAAAACAACGCTCAACGTCCCTTGGCTTCAAATCATAAGGAACCCAAGTTCCTTGTTTTTGAATCATTCCAAACGCATGCAATCGCTTGGAAATGGCTTAACGGGTAACTCCTAATGCTGAAGCAAGCTGTTCTTGCATTTGGCACGGATCCCCAATGAGCAATGCCTCCAATTCAGCGTCTTCGAAGGATTTTGGCCTTCCTTCACGCAGAAGGTCGTCAACATCGAAAATACCGTCTTTGAAGCGACGGAACCAATTCACTTAGAGCTGCATCTCCGTAAACTTTTTGGAGCTCTCGATGCGCTTCAGTCGCCGTTTTCTTCGAATGAAAGAAGAAAACCAACACTTCCCGCAATTGGCGATTATTTGGCACAAAATCAGATATTTTCACACAACCAAAAGTATATGACGCCAAAACAAGATCGCTAATGTGTCAAAACAGTTTGTTTGCCATATGTCTGAGCTCGGTTCATCGTTTTGGATATGTCAAAATCGACCGGCACTTACTGCTGGACAAACAGCGAGAACTTAGTTGCGGACCTAATATATATAAGTGTGTGCAGCCTCATCTTATCGCAGAGAGTTCATAGGGGTTCCTTTGACCTTTCCAGGCAAGCCCTCCTTCTCTGCCGCTCTTGGTCTTGGACTGCTTATTTGGTATTCGCAGTTAGCCTCCAGTTCTGCAGGCCGTCCACTATCCACCACCTGTGACCCCCACAGTTGTCTGAGCTTAGCCCCACCAGCCCGTCCGGCTTGGTGCCTGTGCGTCCGGCTTGATGCATGTGTGATTTTGTGATATGTTGTTTTTTTTTTTTATGGATACGCCAATGAATGTGGTAATCTTCTAAAGATACTAGTAGCCTACTAACATGCACGATTCGCATACCCGATTACTCGATTCCAGGAAAGCGCCTACTTAGTAATCCACACCCAGCTTACTTTTACCACTCCCCCGCGGGACTGCCGTTAGGTATTACTTTGATACGAGGGCCTGCGCTGTCTCGGCTGTGCCGATTAGCAATCAACAATAAAAAAAAAATGTTAATACCTGGAATTTGATGGTATCCACCCACAACAGCAAACTCGGCAATCGTTCAGGCAATTCTTTCCGTCTGGGTGGGTTTTCTTCTAAGTTATTTAAATAAAAACAATTACAAAAAAAAAAGACAACGATTAACCTCGCAATTCAAAATGAAGAAATGTCAACAATCAGCTGACATGAGGGAGGGAGATACACGCGTCTCCATCACTCGCTCAAGCACCATCCCTCTCTCGCAAAATAAATGATGGCGATCGGGATATTATGTGTGCTTCAGGTTATGAATAGAGAATGTAAAGAGAGTTTGTTATATAAGGTATTTTTTTTTGCCTTAGTTTCTGTCTTAAATCATATGAATAGGTGTGTCGTAGGTCATATTATTTATGTTATGTATGTAAGTGAATTAGTAATATTGTAGGTCAGCGCTAGTGTATTTATGTATATTTTTATTCGGGTTTTTTTTTTTTCAAACGGACGATTGTTGTAACTGACAATAACGAGACGTAGGACATTGGAAAGGGAAAATTTTTATTTCAATGATCCGAAAAAGGAAATACACTAATAGCTGACAAAGACAATAAATGACAAAAAAAAGGGGAAAAAGACTAACAAAGAGAGGACAAGAAAAGGGAAACAATAGGACAATGGGAAACAGATAACCCAGATTGATAGCAACGTGTTAGAGCATCGACCCCAAGACTATCATTTTCAAAATTCAGTTCATAACAGTTGATCACTGATCACTGGTGCGAGACAGTGTGAGGGATTTGTCATTTTTTTAAGGAGGTGAGTTTGGTACAGGTAGTATGGTTATCGAAAAAACATATTAAGAATAGACTATAAAACTCTAAAACTTGGAAAGCAGTCGGTTTCGATATCGCGATCGGTTCAAAAGCAGCAGCATTTACAAAAGCAAGGAAATTTGGTGTGTCTGTATCGTAAATTTTAGTTAAAATCTACAATAGAACAATAAGCATGCATACGTATAAATATTACCCAAATACCCTTGCCATCGTTAGTCGCTCGATATCGCAAAATAGAAATTTACCCACACTCTACATACATAAGTACATACGTACATCTTGTATTTATGCACATTCGTTACCTATTAATACAAACGGTACGAATACAAACTTTGTACTATACAGTCGCTAGATAAATATTCGTCGCTCTTCTATAGTACAATATTTCAATAGTTTGTAGTTGCAATTCGCTGCAAATCGCACTTATAACTTCGACATAAGTTCTCGCATACAATTCGTCGTATGCTCCTGATATTCTTCTCAGTTTATAAAATATACACTAAGTCATACAGCTGTGAATTTGCATGGAATGACCTACGAGAACTTTGGACCAAACGGACTTAATCATTAGTCTGTGCTTCCGTATAGACGAAGCCATTTCGCCCGCTGTTGAAAACTTTGATCGCCTCCCGCTGTTAAGACAGTTTTGCTGTCGAAAACTTTACTACCTCCTCTTGTGGAGCATAAGCATACATCGTTGCTTACTTACAGCTTAACTGTGGAAAATTTCGTCAGCACCGTTCTCCCTTGCTGGGCGTGAGCATACATCTTTGCTCTTCTCGCACATTAAAATTGCATTGGAAGAAAATTCTCTTCAAAGCGTTGCATTGCGTTGTCGATTTATTGATGCGTGCTGTTAAATATTAATTTCGCCGTGTTATCAATGGAATTATCTGTGCCTTCTTCGCTTTAAGAATTCAATTTTCATAAGCGGAACTAAGATCATCATCGCTGATCAGCAGTAGGTGTTCGGAGTTTATTCAAAGGAATACGCCGACGTTTGAGATCGAAAAATCGCATGATATAAAATAATATTTTTTGGGAGAGAGAAGATTAAGGGAAATCACTATGCCGACGGAATCAGAAAAGTCTCTTGAAACTTTAAAAATAAATAGAGCGTCCACAAAGGGAAGTATTTCTAGAATTATGACTCTAATCGAATCTAAATCGAAAAGTTTAGAATACGCCGAACTAGAATGTCGGTTAGGAATAGTCGAGTCCTATTTCTAGCAGGCTCTTAATTATCAAACGCGAATCGAGGAAATAGTTCCACTTGATAATGGACGAAGTGAAATTGAGGAATTATTTTGTACTGCAAAATCCAAAATACTTTCGCTAATGGGGCATAATAGACGACCAAGTATTCAAGACACATCATTGGCTATTGCGTCAACTCCCACTTCTCGTTTACCACCTCTTAAATTGCCGAAGTTTTCTGGAAAATATGCGGACTATAAAAACTTCATTGGGACTTTTAAGACACTGGTACACAAAGATCAGGCGCTTACGGGTATTGAAAAGTTCAACCACTTAATCTCGTGTTTGAGTGAGCAAGCACTTGGAACTATAAAAGCCTTTCAAGTGACCCAAGGCACTCAAACGGCTTGAAGAAAGATACGACAATAAATGTTTAATTTTTTTTGGAATATATCTCCACTCTGTTCGAGCTTCCGAAAAATAAGGGAAATTCTGCAGTACAACTCAGAAGCTTAGTCGACAATGTTTCCGCATTAGTAGATTCGTTAACGTCATTAGGTAGCCATGAGGATATTTGCAATGCAATTGTTATTTACATAGTAATGTCAAAGGTAGATGAAGAGTCCCTCCGGAAATGGAATGAGTCATTAGATTATTCAAAGCTACCGACGTGTGAGCTCTGCTCGGAGCTGCTTAGCAAACGGTGCCAATACTTAGAGAGTAGGGAGTCGAAGAGTTCGCATGCAGATTCTGGAATGTATAGTCAAGCATTCAAACCAAGTTCGCGGAAACCTACACATGCTCCGCTATCTGTAACAAAGACAGTATGTAACTTCTGTAAGTCACCAAATCATTTGATTGTAGATTGCAATCAATTCAGGAACTTGCGTGTATACGATCGTTACAAGCAAGCAAAACGCTTGGGTTTGTGTATAAAATGCCTCAATAAGGGTCATGCAGTGAGCAATTGCTCGACCAAAAAATGTGACGTCTGTTCAGACCCTCATCATCAACTGTAGCATCGATATAGCAATATTCGCACTCAGGAGGATCATCTTTCTGCGGAGAACTCGCAATCGGTATTGATAGGCTCAACATATGAAAATGCGGATTCACACGTCAACCTAGCGACAGTGGTAGTTAGAGTGAGAAATCTGGCAGGCGAGCTCGTACCAGCTCGAGCTCTACTCGATTCCGGTTCCCAGATCAATTTGATGACTCAGGCTCTTGCAAACATCCTTCAATTAAAGTTGGTGTATAGATCAATATCGGTCAATGGATTCGGGCCAGTTGGTACACAAATTTCGAACCAAACCTCATCGGCTATTCAATCGCAATACGGAGGGTATGAAAAAAGGGTTGAATTCTGGATAACTCGTTCCATTACGGAATGTTAACCTCAACGGGAATTATGGACGAGTAGTTGGCAAATTCCTAAAGACATATACTTAGCGGACGCATTGTTTCATAAACCTCAAGTGATTGATATGTTGCTTGAAGCAGATTTTTTTTTCAACCTCTTGAGAAGTGGACGCATTGAGTTAGGTCCAAATCTGCCGATTTTGCATAGAACGGTTTTCGGTTGGATAGTTTCAGGAGCGTGCAAGGGAAATGAGAATAAAACCATAAATTTTGTACAAGAATATTCAGAAAGCACTTGTTTTGACTTAGACAAAACAGTGGAAAGATTTTGGAACATAGAAGAAATTTCGAATCAAGTCATACGTACTCCAGAACAGACAATATATGAAGAGCATTTTTCTAAAAATTTAAGGATGTTGCCAAATGGTAGGTTTTCAGTTAGATTGCCATTCAAGGATAGCCCATCGCAACTAGGAAGCTCTTTGGAAATAGCCAGGAAAGGTTTTTTGAGTTGGAACACAGATTATCGAAAAGTCCCGATCTTAAGGAGGAATACTCCAAGTTTATCAATGCGTATTTGGAGTTAGGGCATATGTCGTTAATGGAATACATTAATTATAAAGAACCCCACTACTATATGCCACATCAATGCGTTCTCCGTCCTCAAAGTTCGTTCACAAAATTGAGAGTAGTTTTCGACGCATCGTGTCAAACTTCATCTTGTTTGTCACTGAACAATTTGTTAATGGTAGGACCAAGTATTCAAGAGGAAATATATTCCATTGTATTACGATTTCGGAATCATCAATACGGTCTTACTGCAGACGTGCAGTAAATGTGTCGTCAGATCGAGATCGATTCAACAGATCGGAAGTGGCATTTCTGGCAACTCGGTGTCTGCATGGAATCGGCGTGCGAAACCAAAACTGTCGCGTAGCTAGTCAAGTCATTCGTCGAGATTTTTATGTTGACGATCTTATAACTGGCGCCGACTCAGTACACGAGCTGCGGAAAATACAGAAGTAACCAAACTGCTAAATTCAGCTCATTTTGAGCTACACAAGTGGCACTCGAACGTCGAGTTAAATTCTTCCACGCAAACTAGTAGTGTTGAGTTCAAAGGTGACAGCATCGAAACAACGAAAATGTTGGGAATCGAGTGGAACCCGAGCGAAGATGTTTTCAAATACTTTTATAAAAATTCGATCTCACCGAATATTTTAACGAAACGTACCATTCTCGCCTTGTCCAGTAAATTCTTCTATTCTCTTGGTTTACTTGGTCCAATAGTCATCAGAGCAAAAAATTTCTGAAGGTACTGTGGGGGGAGAAGTTAGGTTGGGAGGGAGTACATAGCAGACCTTCAGAACTTAAATAGTCTCAGCGTACCTCGGTTCATCTTTCAACCTAAATGGAAAAGTGTCCATAAGCGCTTATGGATGCTGTCTCTATGCCAGGTACGTTGATGACCTGAATGGCGTGTCGGTAAGGCTGATTACGGGAAAGTTAAAGGTTGCACCAGTCAAAATGCAGTCTATTCCTCGGTTAGAACTTTGTGGTGCGCAGTTGTTGGCAAAATTATGGTTAAAGGTTAAAAAGGCATTGAGGATTGAGTTTTCCGAAATCTACTTCTGGATGGATTCAGAAATTGTGTTGTATTGGCTTGGCTCGTCATCAAATTCGTGGCAAACTTTCATAGCTAACAGAGTCAGCGATGTTCAGTCATCTGTATCGGACACCGTGGAATGGAGACATGTGAGATCGGAGACCAACCCAGCGGATTTGATATCAAGAGGAAGTACTGTACAAGACTTATGTTCTTCAATTTGGTTTAATGGTCCAGATTTCCTGAAAAAAGATCCTAAAGAGTGGCCGGAAAATCCTAAATTCGATTCTCAAAACCTAGACAAGTCGCTGCTAGAAGCGAAAAAAAGAACGTGTTTGTCAACACTATCGCTGAAACACATTTCGTCCAAATATTTTATAAATATAGTAGCTATACCAAAACCATGCGCATAGTGGCTCTGATATTCCGATTTATCAGAATTCTTCAAGATCAAAAGGAATTACAAGGAACCCCGCTTACATCCCAGGAATTGGAGGAAGCCTTAATAAAAATAGTATGGTGTATTTAGCATGAGAGTTTCGCAACCGAAGTTGAAGAAGTTAAAGCAAAGAAGGACAAGCTTTCTTCAAATAGCTTAGCAAAATTGTCTCCGTTCTTGGACGTCGTGCACAATAGAACATTGCCACGAGTTTGAGGTCGCATAAGAAAAGCGGATATTGATTACGACACCAAATTCCCCATCCTATTGTTGAGTGGAAATCATTTTGCAAAGACGTATACGAGACACTTGCATTTCAAAAATTACCACGCTGGACCTCAAGCCTTATTGAACTTCGTCAGGTATCGATTCTGGATTTTAAATGCTAGGAAATTAGTTAGAAGTGTTGTCAATGAAAGCGTCCATTGCAAAAGATATAAACCCAAACTCTTGCATCAGGTTATGGGCAACCTACCCAAAGATTTAAAATTTGTGGGGTTGACTTTTGTGGGCCCATTCTTACGTCATGGAAAATTCGGGGGAAGCTACTATATAAGACATATATAGCTGTGTTCGTTTGTTTTTCGACTAAGGCTGTCCATTTGGAAGTAGTTTCTGACTTGACCTCGAATGCTTTCATTGCCGCTCTTAAGCGACTGATAGGGCGAAGGGATTGTCCACAAAAAATACATTGCGATAATGCGACCAACTTTGTGGGGGCAAAAACTAAACTAGAAGAATTTAGGAGAGCATTTTTTGAACAAAATACTAATACAAAGATACAAGAGTTCATTACAGATAAGGGCATCCAGATTTCCAGTTTATACCGCCTCGCGCACCTCACTTCGGAGGCATATGGGAAGTTGCAGTCAAATCGGCAAGGACTCTGTTGACCAAAACCCTAGGAGGCGCTCTCTTAGCATACGAGGAACTGACTACAGTATTGGCAGAAATCGAACGAGTTCTAAAATCAAGACCCATCACACCAGTCAGTTCAGACCTATTGGATATAACTGCTCTTACTCCGGGACACTTTCTTATCGGAGCTCCAATAAACTCATACCCAGAACCAGAAATGTCCTTTAATCAGATTTCTTATCTCAACAGGTGGCAGAGAATCACAGCACTAAACTTTTGGAAAAGATGGTCCTCTGAATACATCCGAAATCTTCAACAGAAGTCGAAGTGGTTTTCGCAACAGGCGAACGTGGAAGAGGGAAGTCTGGTGGTTCTCCAAGATGAAAACTTGCCCCCTTACAAATGGGCACTAGCGAGAGTGGAACGAGCCATCAAAGACGACGACAACAATGCCCGTGTAGTCGATCTCAGAACAGGCAATGGACCTTCAGGCGTCCCGTCACTAAGATTGCACCACTCGGCATAAATTGATAGTAGCCCATCAAGGAGGCCGGAATGTTGGTGCAAATTTAAATATTCCCGCCACAACTTTCGTCAAACTTAAATTATATTTTAAAATACTGTATCCCCCACCACCAATCAATAAATGAATTCACCACACCCAACTTTTCCTCTATCCCAAAATTACTGCCACTAGCATGCGTATTATAACGTTTGGTTTCGATAGTCGTTAAAATAAAGAATTGTTTAATTTATATCTGTCTAGCGTCTTGTGCTTTCCATTTTGCAAGGTGTTAAAAAAAAGTGAATTTTAATAAATCAGTTCGTGATTTTACACCATCCAAAGCGTTGGAGGTTAAGTTCACTCCGAGCTCCTCTTTTCGCTCGTTGTTGTCCCTCTGTTACTATCTAGTAGAGTACGTGGTAAGTCCTGTCACGGTTGCCTTGCAAGATCTGACGGTCTTATACCTTGCAGTCGTCTCACGCCATATACGTTTAGAAGAATTGTTGCTTCCTCGTTAATATACTCCTGAAGTCTCTTCTCGTGTGTTTTGGCCCTAAAGTTGATCTCTTCAAGAACAGTAGGAATGCCGAGGTCCCGATGGAAGTCGCTGTTTCTAATGTACCATGGAGCATTCACAATACTTCGAAGGACCTTATTCTGGAATCGTTGGATGACTGTAATATTGGTCTGGCTGGCACATTCCCAGAGTTGATCACCATAGTTCCACACTGGTTTTAGGATCTGGTTATATAAAAGAATTTTATTAGTAACTGATAGTCCTGACATCCTGCCTATAAGCCATTCTAATTTTCGCCATTTAATGTCTAATTCTAGTCGTTTGATTTTAATATGCTCTTTCCAACGAAGCTTGGCATCTAGAGTCATACCTAGATACTTCGCTGTATTTGCATATGGTATTGTCGTGCCTGATATTGCTATAGGGGAGTACGAGATAGACTTATTTGTGAAGTCAATATGTACAGATTTACTCGAATTCAGTTTTATACGCCATCTTTGAGTCCACCTGATAATTTGGTCTGTAGCGGCTTGCAGCTTTTGCGTCGATTCTAGCGGTGTATCTCCTACTGCTAAGACAGCCGTGTCGTCGGCAAAAGTTGCAGTCTTGGTGTAGGGCATTGAAGGTAGTTCTTTAGTGTAAAGAAGGTATAACAGAGGTCCGAGGACACTTCCTTGAAGAACTCCGGAGTTCTGGAGCTTTTTTGTCTTTTAATCGCCTTATCTCATATTTTAACTCATGCATTTTAATAGGAGGAATCATAGAACGGGCATTTTCTTTGAGATTTAGAAGCTCATCACAGATAGCATCATTAGGCTTAAAGGTATTCGCTAGGTGGTCTGCAAAAGCAGTATCTTTTTCTTCATTGCTTTTAGCCCATTGCCCATTACTACATCTTATTGGAGGAATATGATTTGTTAGTCGGTTAAGATATCTTGTACTTTTCCAAAGTGAATATTCAGGGCTCTTGTCAGCAGTTAGCTCTGATAGATATATTTTCATTGCCTCATTTCGGATTAGCTTTATCTCAAGCTTAAGATCTTGTGTGGCCTTGTTGAGTCTTGTTTTATCGGAAGGAGATCGAGTTTGTTGCCATCTACGCCGAAGTTTTCTTTTATTCCTTAAGAAAAAAAATTAGAAAAAAAAATATTAATTTTTATTGAGTGCTACGGATCTCCTTGCCCCAACAGTTTAACTTGAAAGTTTTTTTTTTTTCGAATTTCAACATAAATTTTTGAAGTCCATTATAGTTTAAATCTTTTTTTTTTATTCCCCTTTTCGTGAATATCTACATATGATAAGTAATAAGTTTTCTTAATTATTCGTACTGCATTTGAATGAGTTTTGTGGTTCAACGGAAGACTTAATTTTAGGATATGTATAAAAATTTGTGAGTTCTGCTAGCAGTAAGGCTCAGTGCTTCTGTCGCGTCTAACTCCGCTAATAGGAGAAAAACATCATCCTTTCTTGTGCTGCCGGCAGGACAACGTGAGTACCTTTTATATTTCAATTAATTATATCATAGCAGAATAAGGATAAGTTTTTTTTGTGTTATAGTAGTAATTTTTTTTTTGTAATAAAAGAAGTAGGAGGAATGGCCTACGAAGTGGTAGTGATTTCATAATGTTTGAAGAGTAATTTTTTATTTGGTGTGTGGCCGGTCGGGTCGTCCTTCTGTAGATGAACGGCGACAAGACAGGACAACTACGAACAATGACGACGTGACGTGACGACTAACAGACTTCTTCTACGACGGACTTAGGTCATGACTGTGGAGCGCGTTTAGGGGCTATCTCTCACAATCATTGGACAGAGAGATAGCAATCGGTTTTGTCACAAGACACAGAGGGTGGGCAGGCCAGCTTTTGCCACCTCCACCAGGCATACCTCGGGTACGTGATGAACCCGTTTGGCGAGGAGAGAAAGGGGGAAAGGACAATTTGCGCGATAGGGAGTAGCTATAGGTTAATTTAAGATAGATAGGTTTAGATTAGGATTTAGTTTAAGACACTAGGCTAGTATAGGTTTAGTTTAGAATAGGTAGGGTAAGTTTCGCGGAGTCCTTCCCAATCTTTCTCCTGGCCATGGGCACAAGTCCTTGGATCTTCTTCTTATTTTCTTTTTCTATCTTTTCAAGTCCATCCGAAGTCTTAGTAGAGCACCTTTCTTCTCTCTTTTGTTCCGCGAGCGTGCCGCCGTGCTCCTTACTGACACTGAAGACGCCTCCGTGGCCGACCCTAGCTCACAATATCTTCGCTGGGTTGGTTAGCAATTCATGTAATGCTTCTTGTATTGCTGCTTCTGCTCTCCTTGCTTTCTCAATTATATGAAGCTCTTTTTGCACATTCGTTGCGGTTTTATCCAAGTCTCCTCTGATCTCTGGTCTATATGGAGCGATTGGTAACTTTTGAAAGATAATTTAAATCAGAATTGCATCCTATTCCTTGACTGGCAACCCTAAGTTCTCCAAAGCATGAGTGCTTTGAGAAGAAAGAAGAGAAACCCCTCTGCAGATTCTTTTCCTAACATAGGTTGACCGAAGAGAACCTTAAATTGGGCATTGACTAACACCCGTTTGTGATCAATCCTCGACGTTAACAGTTTCCAAGCCGCAGCGCCAGTCACCAGTTAGACAGGACTTCAAATAATGTAATGTAATGTGTAGTGAATTATTGTTTTGAATCAAGGACATGAAAATGTCATGAAAAGACCGCCATTTGGTGTACGATCTAGCAATCTCTGGGATGTGAATCTTAGGGAGACGAAGATCCTTGCTAATTTCGCTAATAGCAACTGAGGAAGCAGCCGTCATCGCAGCTGGAAGAAGCTTACTGGTAACTGTACACTTGTCGAGAGCATCCACCAAATCACATCGATACTCCAGGTAATTCTCCTAAATTTCCCCATACAATGCTACTAAATCCTCTTTTTTGCAGCTCCACACCACTTCATAACCTCTTCAGGATAATGTCGAGAAGCTACCAGATTATCTTCTAACAACGAAAGCCGAGTCGATAGATAATTATTTGACCGGCGTGCATCACCGGTCTTCTTAAAACTGACTAAGTCACGTTTAATGTGAGCCAATAGCTGGTTCTGGAGCTCTACAAGGGACATTTTACACTTTTTTTTTTATATATAAAAAGGTCCAAAAAAAGGAAATAAAATAGTAAGGACTTACGTGTTTACGTGATGTGCCTTAAGTGGACGTCTGCAGCAGCGAAATTACTCGACGCGGGAATCCCGATTTGCACACTTGGAATTAACTGTCTTCTGTGAAACAAAGAAAACAAAGAAATTGCATTGCACTTCAACAAATGTCGGCAAAACGTTTATAGTATGTTCCTCACTGCTTCTCAATCTTTTAAGTTTCTAATTTTTTTTTTTTTTTTTTTTCTTTTAGAACACAAAAATTATCCAGCTAGAAGGACTAATATTTTACCACGGATTTGTAATTTGGGCTGATGATAAGAACTCGATGGACTTTACTTCGAATGACAGCGAACAAAGAAATATATGTATGTGTGAGCGACATCTACATATAATTAAGGTTCACTAACCATTGTATTTTGCCCTTCTGGCAACACCTTATTTTATCTTTTTAAGTTTGTCATATTGGCTAGATGAATAAAATAATCATTTTCGCATTGTTGTGAAATACCTAAAAGTATATGCAGTGTTTTACTTAAGAAAGGAAATTAACTTCCACCATCATCGGTTACATGGCGCAGTCGGTATTGCGAACAATTTCTACAAAAAAAAAAAAAAAAAATAATAATAATAATAAACCAAAATGAAATAATAACAATCTGGCAGCCAAAATGTCGCTTCTACAACAATTGATCGAAACAACGCTCGACATCAGTAGACATACGAAAAATAAAATAGAACCATTTACAGGCGCCAGCACATCCAGTCCACCAATAGTGCAAAACGTTGTACTGAACTCAGAATTTTTTTTTTTTTTTTAGAGGAAGGGGAGAACTTCAAAAGATACTGATGATCCGAGTAATCAGCATGCCGGATTTTTACCGACTAAAACCACCTCCCACATAATTGCGATCACTTCGACTAATAAGCAATTTTTTTCTGATATCTTTGTCTTTGTATGAGTTTCACCCCCTGGTGACTCTTTATTTCGAGTGTGTATGTATTTATAAGCAAGTATATAAATTTTTATTTTTCTTATATTAAGTTAAATCGAGAGGTTTTGATCTTTTAAGCCTTCGTAATTGATTTTCATTATGCAGTAGTTTTCTTGCATCTATGTTTATATGCTCTTCTAGCTTTTCTTTGTGTTCTTTTGCATGTTTTAGAATTTCCGCAGATACACTTTCGACCTTCAGGTCTCGATGAAGGTCAGCATTTCTTATGTAGTAAGGTGCATTTACTATATTACTAAGCACCTTATTTTGGAAACGTTGTATTTTGTCTATGTTTGTCTTTTTGGCACAACCCCATAGTTGGATTCCATATGTCCATGTTGGTTTCAGAATTTGATTATATAAAAGCACTTTATTTCCAATTGATACGGACGAGTTTCAATCTGGCAGCCAAAATGTCGCTTCTACAACAATTGATCGAAACAGCGCCCGACATCAGTAGACATACGAAAAATAAAATAGAACCATTTACAGGCGCCAGCACATCCAGTCCACCAATAGTGCAAAACGTTGTACTGAACTCAGAATTTTTTTTTTTTTTTAGAGGAAGGGGAGATCTTCAAAAGATACTGATGATCCGAGTAATCAGCATGCCGGATTTTTACCGACTAAAACCACCTCCCACATAATTGCGATCACTTCGACTAATAAGCAATTTTTTTCTGATATCTTTGTCTTTGTATGAGTTTCACCCCCTGGTGACTCTTTATTTCGAGTGTGTATGTATTTATAAGCAAGTATATAAATTTTTATTTTTCTTATATTAAGTTAAATCGAGAGGTTTTGATCTTTTAAGCCTTCGTAATTGATTTTCATTATGCAGTAGTTTTCTTGCATCTATGTTTATATGCTCTTCTAGCTTTTCTTTGTGTTCTTTTGCATGTTTTAGAATTTCCGCAGATACACTTTCGACCTTCAGGTCTCGATGAAGGTCAGCATTTCTTATGTAGTAAGGTGCATTTACTATATTACTAAGCACCTTATTTTGGAAACGTTGTATTTTGTCTATGTTTGTCTTTTTGGCACAACCCCATAGTTGGATTCCATATGTCCATGTTGGTTTCAGAATTTGATTATATAAAAGCACTTTATTTCCAATTGATACGGACGAGTTTCAATCTGGCAGCCAAAATGTCGCTTCTACAACAATTGATCGAAACAGCGCCCGACATCGGTAGACATACGAAAAATAAAATAGAACCATTTACAGGCGCCAGCACATCCAGTCCACCAATAGTGCAAAACGTTGTACTGAACTCAGAATTTTTTTTTTTTTTTAGAGGAAGGGGAGATCTTCAAAAGATACTGATGATCAGAGTAATCAGCATGCCGGATTTTTACCGACTAAAACCACCTCCCACATAATTGCGATCACTTCGACTAATAAGCAATTTTTTTCTGATATCTTTGTCTTTGTATGAGTTTCACCCCCTGGTGACTCTTTATTTCGAGTGTGTATGTATTTATAAGCAAGTATATAAATTTTTATTTTTCTTATATTAAGTTAAATCGAGAGGTTTTGATCTTTTAAGCCTTCGTAATTGATTTTCATTATGCAGTAGTTTTCTTGCATCTATGTTTATATGCTCTTCTAGCTTTTCTTTGTGTTCTTTTGCATGTTTTAGAATTTCCGCAGATACACTTTCGACCTTCAGGTCTCGATGAAGGTCAGCATTTCTTATGTAGTAAGGTGCATTTACTATATTACTAAGCACCTTATTTTGGAAACGTTGTATTTTGTCTATGTTTGTCTTTTTGGCACAACCCCATAGTTGGATTCCATATGTCCATGTTGGTTTCAGAATTTGATTATATAAAAGCACTTTATTTCCAATTGATACGGATGAGTTTCTTCCTATCAGCCAGTGCAGTTTTCTATATTTGATTTCTAACTCTTCTTTTTTTCTTTTTTACGTGCTCTTTCCATCTCAACTTTGTATCTAGAGTTATACCTAAATATTTCGCTGTATTAGCGCATGGAACTATTTTTTGGTTTATAATAATTGGTATATATTCAATTTTTTTATTAGTAAAGTCAACATGGACTGACTTAGACTCGTTTAATTTGATTCTCCACTTATTAGTCCATTCACAGATTTTGTTTATGCCAATTTGTAGTTTTTCTGTGGATTCTTCATTGGTTCTTCCTACTGCTAGTATTGCAGTATCATCTGCGAATGTTGCCATAGTGTGGTTTTCTAATTTAGGAATATCACTAGTATATAATAAGTACAATATTGGGCCCAGTACACTACCTTGCGGTACGCCGGCCTTTATTTCTCTTAGATTTGAATAAGTACTCTGTTGTTTTATTCTGAAATGTCTTCTATCTAGATACGATTTCAGAATAGAAGCATATTGATTTGGCAACATACATCTCAGTTTATAGATAAGTCCTTCGTGCCATACTTTATCAAAGGCCTGCGCCACATCTAAGAATACAGCCGAGCAAACTTTCCTTTTTTCTAGTGCTTCTTCGATTTTATTCGTAATTCTGTGTACCTGTTGTATCGTAGAGTGCTGCCTTCGATAACCAAATTGATGGTTCGGAATCAGCTTTTTCCTTTCAGTTATTTTATTTAAACGCTTTGCGAGTACTTTCTCAAACACTTTTGATATCATTGGCAATAACGAGATAGGTCTGTAAGATGACACTTCATTTGGCGGTTTACCAGGTTTGGGAATCATTAGGACGTCAGCAACCTTCCACAAACTAGGCATTTATTAAATTTGTTATTTTTATTATTGCCTTCCTTGGTAAGTTCTTTAGTACGACACCCGATATGAGGTCATATCCAGGACTTTTCTTTGCATTTATTTCATGCTAAATTAAGTTGCAAATTTCATTAGGAGTTGTGAGCAGAATTTCTTCGCTTTCTTCTTCTGAAGGACCTGTTAACGTAGGTTGTATATTTCCATTTTCAACTGGTGGTTTAAATATGTTTTCTAGGTAGTCTGCGAAGAGAATGGTTTTGTCCTCATCGCTTCTTACCCAGTTTTCATCAGTTGCTTTGATTGGAGGTATTTGCACAGTAGGCTGTTTTAATCCTTTTGATGCTTTCCATAGAGAGTAATTAGTTACGTATTCAGCTGTTAATCCTCTGAGGTGCCTATTCATTTAATCTTCCTTAAATTTTTTAATTTCTCTTCTTAGTTGTTGACAGAGGTTGTTTAGCTTGGCTTTATGTTGTGGAGCTCTTGTTTTCTGCCACGTTCTTCTTGCTCGTCTTTTATCTGTAACTAAATCTTTTATTCCTTTCGTGTAGTTTCTTTTTTGTTCTTTCTCTTTAGGGCGGGGGTGCTTTCCGGCCGATTGCTGAATATCGCTGACCAACTTATGCAGTTCTTTTTCTACATCATTTTTGGTTATAAGGAGTATCATTAAATCTATATTACTTGTTAAGTTCAGCTTGAAGGCTTGCCAATTTGTTCTGTTATTTGTTAACTTTTTAATATTTGTATTTTTAATTATATGTTCACTCATTTGGAGAATTATAGGTAAATGGTCAGAGCTTAGATACTCGAACTCATCTATGTGTATATAACTGCTTGACAAATTTTTGATTATGAAAAAATCAATTAGATCTGGTATATTATTTTTGTCTGTAGGCCAGAACGTGGGCCTTCCTGTCGAGAGAATTTCGCATTGATGTTTTTGAATAGCAGCATAAAGTTTTTTTCCTCTCGTTGTTGTCAATCTGGATCCCCAGTTAAGGTTTTTGGCATTAAAATCTCCACCTAATCTGAATATTCTTCTTTTTTAATTGAATATTTTGGAGGTCAGTAAATAGCAACGATATTAATTTTTTATGCTTAGCTTTTATACACACTTCAATTCCTCATATTGTTCTATATTATTTTTTCCAATTACTGCACTTCCACCCTTAGCTGTGTTTTCAGGGTGAGCGGTGTGGTAGATTTTGTAGTTTTTAAATTTTGTTTGCGTGTGTTTTGTAAAATGGGTTTCTGAGATAATATTTCCAAACAAGCTAATTGTGCCTTGAAATCCAAAGGCAACGATGGTAGTTTACCCATAGTGGTTGCTACGAGATTTCGATGGAAAACTTATTACAACTCTCATCGACAGCTTTGAAGAGCAGTCAGTAATAGACCGCCGTTTCATACCACCCGGATACAATATCCAAATATACGATGGCTCCTCCATCACATCTATAGATAATGAATGTAAGCCTCTAGGACAAATAGATCTATCCATTTCAGTACTATATATATCCTGTACATCTGGTCCTGTAGCAGTTGTCAACAACGCACCGATTCCACTTATTTTAGGCAGTGACTAGAGATAAGCAAAGAAATTAACAATCATCGTTGAGTCAAATGGAGATATCCAACTTCTACAAAGATCGTACCCAAACAACATAAAGCAAAATATAAACTCATGCTTACTGAAACACAACAATACATTCCACCTAGCCTTTTTAAAGAAATAGATACGCAAATTTCAACATTCCAAAACATATTATCACCCACTCAAATCGCAAAATTTAATCAAATAGTTCACACCAATCTAAATGCCTTTTCGAAAAACGAGGACGTCTTAGGCCATTGCATCATCGGCGAACATTCGTTAAACACCATTGATGAAAGGCCAATTGCAAGAAAACCCTATCGATTTTCGTGGACTGATCGACAATTCATTAACCAGACAGTGGAAACCTGGAAGCAGCTAGACATTGCAAGAGAATCTACATCAGAATATGCATCACCAGGCGTCATAGTTGATCAGCCTCATCATCCAAGTACTCCACGCAGACTTACCATTGACTACTCACACCCAAACAAAAAACTGTACAAAGGTAATTTCCCACCACCATACGTCGATGACGTAACAGACAAATTAGTAACCACAAACTCAAGAATATTCAATGTAATGGACATTAAAACAGGTTCCATGACCGTCAAAGTCAAACAGCAGGACATACACAAAACAGCATTTGTGACACAAGACTGCAAGCATTACGTCTCTAGCTGCCACACTTGCCAACAATTCAACCATCGTACAGCTAAAAGGATTGGTCCCTTGAAGCCCAGAACGATTCCGCAAAGACCTTTTGATGTTATCTCCATGGACCACTGCAGTTTTCCAAAGGACACCAAAGGTAACAGACACATTTTAATTATAATTGATCACACAACCCGATATGTATTAGCAAGAAGCGTTCCTGATATAAGTTCCCGATACGTAATCTCCCTAATTAATGAGAAAATAATACTAATTCATGGTCCTCCAAAAACAATTATTAATGACAACGCCACAAGTTTCACCTCATACGAGTTCAGGAGTTCTTAGAAAAGCACGACATTCAAAACCTCACAACACCACCTTATTGGCCAGATGGATTGATAGAGTGCGAAGGACAGACAGTTTCTTCAATATTGAGAAAGTACATCGCAGAAAGGAATCTCGAACATTGGTCATCATACGTGCCTGAAATTATACAAGCGATCAACACAAGCAAACATTCACCTCTTCAACAATAACCACACTACCTAACTCCATGGATTCGAACCCAGAATTCAAGACGAAGTTCTACTTGGCACGGTGGAGTGCGACGTCGATAGAGAGCAACAACTCCATCAACTCAATTTTGACCGTCAACAAGCAGCAATTAAGTTAAGCAGATCACAGGCACGGGACAAGATTCGCAACGATGAACACCGCCGCATTTTCACATTGAAAGTAGGCGACTTGTTGTTGGCACTTAATCCCATCCGACGTAACAAACTATCCCCATCATATGAGCCATATCCATATGAAATAGCAAGCATCCTGGGAGACAATGTAATTAAAATTAAAAGATACGATTCCATCGGACAAGAAATCTTCAGGATTGTACAAGTTGACGCTGAAAACATCGAAACACTGCGACAACATTTCCCACGAATGGGACAGCTAAGATGCTGACACCGCGTCTACGCCACTTGACGCTAAATGCATTCCATCACGTACTCAACTGTAACTGGAGTACGACTGTGGGAACACATCGTCGGCTGATGGATCGTCGAAGCAAGCAGATTAGTATTTAAGGTAGAATAAAATTTGTGTAGTTTAGTTGTAATTTTCAAGTGTAAGGGTAAACTCTGCCCGATTAAATTAATATTTTTTTTCTTTTAATAAACTAAAAATAAATTAATTGGCGCCCAACGTGGGGCTGTTGCACGTGCGCGCAGATAAGTTTTAAGTCAGTGTCTAATCAACCAGTACTCGCGAATACCAGAAGCCCTCAAGAAGTGTATTCGAAAACGCTAGTAAAGCCAGTGCCCTCAAGAAGTGCCCGTGCGTTAAATAAATCTAGTGTTCGCGCGTGCGTCGACAGCCTCAGCAATTAGTTTGCAAAACAGTGAAATTTATAATCACTAGACGGCCCTAGAAACACCGCTAGTGGACCACACAACTGAAGTGCGCAACAAGGATCCTGAATCACCAGTAAGGACAAAAGGGAGGCATCCAGTTCGCCAGCGTGGGATGAATATCATATTAGTGTTAAGTTGTAGGTTTGTTTGAATTAAGATATGGAATGTGCCTAGTAAAATTGTCAATACAAAATTAATATAATAAGAAAAGAGTATACTGAAAGTAAAGTAAACAGAAACTCAAATTACCAATACACACATAAAATATAAGGTTCAAAAGGCAAATTTAACATTTCCAATTTCTGTAAAATACCAAATAAAATTTAAAAAAAATGAAAAAAAGAAAAAGAAAACAATTTTTAAATCACCTTAGATCAGGCAACGCAACCAACCCTCCAATATCTCAACCTTCAGCATCCCAACCTTTAACCTCCCAATCACCGGCATCCATACTTCCCATCAACACAGCTTGTTTCGACCCAAATACTTCTTCCGTGTCGAGTAGGTCATCTAACGATCAACGGCAAGATATTAGATCAACTCCAGAGTTAGCTACGCTTATTGAATCGATAGTTTTTCAAGTATTCGAAAGTCAGGGGAAGAATATAGTCCAAAAAGCTTTAAGTTCGACCAGTGACATTTTTTCGGGTGTAGACCAACCAATCGATGTCCAAGATAGTGGAAACATATCCGATTTGGATAAAATACCAGATATTGTGCGATGCCTGAAAGATTTTTCCGGGAACCCGAGAGATATCAGCTCTTGGAAAAAGAGCGTGGAAAGGGTTCTCCAAATCTATGAACCGATCAAGGGCACCCCGAAATACTTCGGGATACTCAACGTCATAAGAAACAAGGTTGTAAGCCATGCAGACACTGCATTGGAATCCTACAACACCCCCTTAAATTGGGACTGTATTTCCAAATGTCTTATAGTGCACTACGGGGATAAGAGAGATTTAGGTACCCTAGAGTACCAATTGGTAGGCCTAGTGCAAGGTAATAATAGGTTTTAGACATCTACCGCTCATATTTAACAAAGTAGCATGCATGGATATCTACACAGAGGCGATTAATCTTTTGAAACAAACTTACAGGGACAAGGCTCTTGACTACCCCAGGCCCTCCACTTATGCCTTAAGTTAGAGAACCAATGCTATCGTTCCAATCATGCAAATCATAACCAACTGTCAGTTAGGAGACCAAATAATCCCCTATCACATCCGTCTCCTCGAAAGAACTATATACAACCACAAAACGGGCAATAATTTCACCACTATACGCTCATAGCGTACCACAACGCTCTCCGATACAAACCCAAGGGCAACCCATGTAACCAAACTACTACCACCCTAACTTTAGACCAAATTCCGCACCTAGGCAAGCACCACCTTTCTCTGGAAAACCACCGTTCAAATTAGAACCAGTAGATAATGTTCAAAGTAGCCAAAATAAGGCCCAGGCTCAAAGAGGACCAGCATGATGAACTCTTCGTTGCTTTACTTCGAAGCAAGGACGGGGAGCGGAAACATGCTGAAAATTCTTATCGATACTGGTTCTAACCGGAACTATAACATCATGCAGAAATATCCCTCTTCAATTTAAAAGATTCTAAAATAAAATTTTTCCTCCTACCTTCACTTAAATCCTTTCACGCGATCCAAGGAAACGATTCACTTAAAGAGTTGAATGCAATAATCCACGCAAGAGGAAACTATAAGGAAATAAAAAATGGTGTCAGAATTAAAATTAAAAACCGACCATCACAGGCCGTTCACACATTAGTTCTTCGAACTAACCACATGTCTACACGACAAAAGGCAAATCTGGACGTTTTAGTAAAACGACAACCTCGATTATTTTCTGAACCTCATGGAAAATTCACATTCATCACAAATGTCAAAGGAGAGATAAGAACATCTTCAGATAATCCAGTGTATTCCAAAAACTATCGTTATCCTATGACCATGAAAGATGAAGTTGGAAGTCAAATCCGACAATTGCTCGAAGACGGAATTATTCGTGAATCAAAGTCCGCATATAATTCACCCGTATGGGTTGTGTCGAAAAAACCCGACGCAACCTGTAATTGGAAATATAGATTAGTTATAGATTATAGAAAACTAAATTCTGTAACTATACCCGATCGATATCCAATCCTAGAGACTAATGAAGTGCTAACGCAACTCGGAAAGATTAAATGGTTTACGGTCCTCGACCTAAAAAGTGGCTTCCACCAGATTCCTCCAAAGTAATCCGATGTTGAGAAGACTGCATTCTCCGTGAATCATGGAAAGTACGAGTTCACACATCTTCCTTTCGGGCTTAAGAATGCGCACGCAATATTTCAGAGAGCTGTTGACGACATACTTCGTGAGTATATTGGCAAAAGTTGCTACATATACATTGATGATATAGTAATCTTTAGCAAAGACGAAGGCAGCCATCTCAAGAACATCAAGGAAATCTTCTAAACGTTGGGGAACGCAAACGTCAAAGTTCAACTTGACAAATGCGAATTTTTCAAGAAGGAGGTCGAATTTCTTGGCTTCATTATTTCATCCGAAGGAATAAAAACAAATCCTTCCAAGGTGAAAGCAATACTAGACTTTCCATACCAACAACTTTACGTGACCTTAGATCCTTTCTTGGCTTGTTGGGGTATTACAGGCGTTTTGTAAAATATTATGCAAAACTCGTCAAGCCACTGACATCCCTTCTTAGAAGAGCAGAAGTCCGCATTTCGAAGAATATGTCTAGTAAAAAGATTGTCAATCTAGACACAAATGCAAAAGATGCTTTCGAGAAATTGAAACGCTCTCTCTCTTCTTCGACATAATTCTTTCCTATCCGAACTTCCAAAAAGAATTCCATCTTACCACGGACGCTTCGAATTTTGCCATTGGAGCAGTACTAGAACAAGATGGAAAGCCCATAACTTCCATTTCTAGAACCCTCAGCAAGACCGAGGAGAACTATGCGACTAATGAGAGAGAAATGTTAGCCATAGTTTGGGCTTTAGGATCTCTCAGAAGCTATTTGTATGGATCAGCGAAAGTAAAAATATTCACCGACCACCAACCCCTCACATTTTCATTAAGTAACAAAAATCGCAATACTAAAATGAAAAGGTGGAAGGCCATTCCGGATGAGTACAACTACCAGGTAGTGCACAAACCAGGAAAAACTAACGTTGTGGCCGACGCCTTATCGAGATCCCCACAACACACCCAAATAAATTCTCTCACCTCCACCGTCCACAGCCACGAAAGCTCTGGACAACATCTTAATCCAATTGCCGAAGAACCTATCAATGTGTTCAAAAACCAAATTATACTCAATATTGGATACTCCCTCCTATGTCTTTCAGATTGTTTTTCCACATACCATCGTCACACTGTGATAGAAACGGAGTACACCTAATAGACATTTTCAATAGACATTTTCAAAAGCTTGCTGAACCCTTCTGTTATATATGGTCTAAAATCAGAAGAAGGAACCTTGGGAGTTGCTCAGGAAATATACCGTACCCACTTTAAACAATACAAAATCCGATTTTCAAGAAAAATGGCTTTTGATCTGACTAATGAAGACAAGCAAAAAATAGAAATGATCAGGGAACATGACCGCGCTCATAGGAATGCCAGGGAAATTTTACTTCCCTCAAATGAAAGCCAAGGTGGAAAAGTTAGTCAAACTCTGCAAAACATGCAGGGAACAAAAATACGATAGACACCCCAACAAACCAATAATTCAAACCACACCGATCCCTTTATATCCCGGACACATTCTACACATAGACATATATTTCACCTATAAAAAAGCCATTTTAACACGTATAGATAAATTCTCGAAATATGCCTTAGCCAAGATCCTCAAATCCAGATCGGTTGAAGATATAAAAGAGCCACTAAGAGTATCCCAGAAACTATTGGCGTAGATAATGAAAAGTCCATAAACTCCAATTCAGTTATATACATGATAGAAAATTTCTTTAATATAAAAGTTTTTGAAGTACCTCCATATAGTAGCACCGTAAAAGGACAAATCGAACGATTCCATTCTACGCTATCAGAATTAATGAGATGTCTAAAATCCTAAAATACACACAACACCTTTTCCGAGCTCTTAGAAAAATCAATTCTCGAATACGACTATTCTATTCACTCGACAATCGGAAGGAAACCGATAGACGCATTCTTTAGCATACATAAAACTCGAAGAATAAAGGCAGGACATAATTAGCAGAATTAAGAAAAAACAAATGGCAGATGTAGAATACCACAGTAAGAAAAAACAGCCCCTCAAAGATTATAACGTAGGAGATATCATATATGCAAGAATCAACAAAAGAATTGGAAACAAACTCTCTCCCAAATTTAAAAAAAGAAATAGTAGTAGAGAATAGAGATACAACTGTAAAAACTAAGTCAGGAAAAATTGTATATAAGAGTTTAATAAAAAGCTAATTTCCCTTAATAAGTTACTCATGCCCATGAGCTAATTTCCCTTAATAAGTTACTCATGTCCATGAGCATTGCGAGATTTCAAATATTGGACTATACTAACTCGCAAGTAATAAAGATCAAGAAAGGAGACGCAAAGATACAGAATGGGTCATTTAAAATCGTTAACATTATCGATGTAAATGCATATGACGAACTTATAAACAAACTGGTAGAAACTATAGCATCCCAAATCAAATCCAATCATCCTTTATATCCTATCCTAACTTTCGAAACAATAAAATATATATAATATATAAATAATAAAAAGTTACTTGAGTAGAATAAGAATACAGAAAAGAGCAAAAAAATCTCTCGACTTCATTGGAAGTGCGTGGAAGTGGATCGCGGGAAGCCCAGATCGTCATGACCACGAAATTCTTACCGAAAAAATTAATAACGTCCTACAGAATAATAACAACCAGATTATTATTAACAGAATAACAATTAATAGATTAAATGAAATTTACAATATAACAAATCACATGTTACAAATTTTTGAAGAAAAAGAAAATATTGATAATAATTTGATTCTTAAAATTAAATACAAACTAGAGTTAATGAAAGAGGAAATTGTGAATATAGCTTACGCGATACATTGGGCGAAAGCCGGTATTGTAAACTCGTATAATCTGTCAAACAATGAAATTAATGTAACCGAAATAAAAATTAAGAACGAAAACTTTCCTTATGTTAACTTAGCCGAGGCATTAGAATTTATCAATGTCAAGATTGCCTCAGATAATAATAATTTAGTTTACATTTTAGATTTACCTACAACCAATAAAGAAGTATGTACGTTTTTGTTCCTTAAGTCCATAAGAAAGAATAATATAATTAATTAAATAGAATTTGAAAATGTACTTGAATGCGACAACAAAATATATGGACTTAGAAAACCTTGTACAATATATATTTATTTATTTATTTATTGAGCTTAGTACCTTAACCTTTTTTTTATTTTTTTTGTTTTTTTTTTTTTATCTCCGGGCCCACATGCCCACTTATTTTTAAACTATAACTAAATGTACTTAAAACTAAATGCTTAAGACTAAAAGGAGATGGTGTGAAGGAAGTGAAGCCAAGTGAGTTTAAGAAAGGGAGGGTGAGGGGTTTGAGTGAAGACAGTTTCTCAGTGCAAATTTGCTGCGGTGAAAATCAAACGAGCTTTGCTTTCTTGATATTGGCTCGTTACGACCATAATTGGTGCGGTGGAAATTTTGGTGAAAAAGTAGTACAGACCTAAGGTTGCGTGGATTTGTTTCAAATGAAATTGTTCGGAGCAGCGTGGGGCAGTCGATGTTTCCTGCTATCAACTGATGGAGAAAGAGTATGTCGGCTACTTCTCGACGTTTTACGAGTGATTGCAAATTAATCAGTTTTAAACGATCCTCATAGGGGGGTAAGTTAAATCTATCAGTCCATGGGAGGCCGCGTAGAGCGAAACGGATAAACCTGCGTTGAACCGCTTCTATTCGGAGAGAATGGACATCGTGGTGCGGAGACCACACTTGGATTTTGTGACATAGGGGTTCGAGAATTCCTTAGACCAGCGTTTTACGAAACCCAGCATTGAGTTGGCCCTGCTTATAATTTGGTCTATATGGCAGCGAAAATTAAGTTCACTGTCGCAGATGACACCCAGATCACGAAGCAGAGAGACGGGGGGGGAACAAGCTCATTGCCGATTGAGTATAATGGGGGGACTGGTGGAACACGCTTGCGGGAATATGTAATATTTTGACATTTATTCACATTAAGCTGAAGAAAATTTTTTTGGCACCATGTTGAAAAATTGTTTAAGTCTTCTTGGAGTGGGTAAGAGTCGGCGGGAGTTGAAATGTGTCTGAAGATTTTCATATCATCAGCGTAAATGGAAAGATATGAATTTTTAATGACACAATCACCGTCATTGGTTGACAATATGAATATCAGCGGACCCAGGTGGCTGCTTTGAGGAACTCCAGAGGTAGCTGTAATCTGGTCAGATACGGAGGATCTAAATAAATCTTCGTACTGTCGTTCGTCAAGGTAGGATTTAATCCACTTAATAAACCCCGGTTGAAAACCGAGAGCTTTTAGTTTGAGAAGAACTATGGAGTGGGAGATTTTATCAAAGGCTTTACTAAAATCGGTGGCAATTAAGTCAACTTCTATACCATCTTCTAATGCGCATAGAGTAGTCGAAACAAATTCTGTTAAGTTTGTTGTAGTTGACCTACCCTTTAGGAAACCGTGCTGATAAGGCGAAAAGATGGACTTGCAGTGGAAGAACATTACATCGTATATAATGCTTTCGAAGAGTTTAGGTATGCAAGAGAGTTTAGCGATCGGTCGGTAATTTGAAATTTCTTTTTTATGACCTTTTTTGTGAAGAGGTATTACATAAGAGCTCTTCCAGAGCGTTGGAAAGACACTCTCTGCGATCAAAAGTTGGAGGAGAGTGGTAAGGGGTTGGGCCAAATGCTCTATGCATTTTTTCAGAACTATTGAGGGTATACCATCAGGACCAGCTGAGTATTCGCATTTGAGTCTTTTTATCTTTTCTTCGACAAGTGCTACACATATAACAACTGAAACTAATGACGTTTGGGAACAGTTTGTCATGTAGGAGAAGTACTCAAAATCAGGTTCCAAGACATGGTTGGAGAATGATTGGCTGAAGAAATGAGCGAACATATTTGCGATGATTTTAGGATTATTCGACGATGAAGTAGATAAATTCAAAGTCGAAGGGTAATTATCGGATGTTTTTTTTTTTGTATTAATGAAGTGAAAAATTTATACATAGCTTCTCTGAGTGTAGAGATTTATTGGTGTTATTGTAGGAAAAAGTAAGAGACAAAGGTGGGTGGTAGCGATCTAATTTAGAAAGATGTTTACTTTCTGACACGACCCAATTATCGGCATCCGTTAAAAAAATAAGGTCGAGTTGTCTTTCTAAGTTGTAGTGACGCCACTTAGCTGACAGAGTCCGGAGTCGGAAAGGCAGTCAATGAAAAGAATCTCCTTGTCCAAGGAGGGATTGATAGCGACATAATGAGTCTCGTCATCCGATACAGCCCATTGCAGGTTGGGTAAATTAAAGTCCCCGAGGACAATGACAGTGTCACAGGGGTCAGCCTCGTTAAATATGGAATCAATCGCGTCAATGGCGAGTTGATAACCTTGAATGGGCTGAGATGGCCGAATGTAGCAGCAAAGAAAGTAAATAATGCGCTTTGAGACAGCAATCTTGACACAAATGAACTCAAAATTTGAGGTGTGTGAAGTTTTAACGAGTGTAGAGTCGAGTCGGTTGTGTATTGCTAAAAGCACACCACGGCCAGAGGATTCGTCTTCAGTATCGAGACCATCATCACGAAAGACATTAGAATCTGAGGTGAACAATTCGTTGTTATTAAAGTCACAGGTCAGATTAGTTTTATTTAGGGCAAATATTTCGTAAGGGAGCATTTGGGAATTCAAATATATGGTGGAGGTTTTAGTTCGCAGCCCCCTTACATTCTTATAATATATGGACAGGCTCAGCGGACGGGTGCTTGGAACTTCTGATGGAGATAGAGATGAAGACCGGTTAGGAACAAAAGTAATTTTTAAAATCGGCGCGAGTTCTTTGGAGATGCGAATGGCGTTTAGAGCTGATATATGATGCGAATGAGGATAGATCGTTTTTTACCTGCAGTGGAGAAATGTTAAGGCTTTCATGAAATTGGATGAAAATTTGCATTAAGGCTTGCTCATCGGTTGGGAGGCCTTCCTGAGAAATCGATACCATAATGTTTGTGTTGGTTTTACCATCAATGCAGATGGAGTCGGGTTTATCGTGCAAGTAGGCAAGGTAAAGGCGTACATTATCGTAAATCCTCCGATCTCTCAAGCGCGACATAACATAACGGCCATCATCTCCAGAATCTGCAAATTGTTTTGTTAATTTAACGGAAGGAGGTAGTAGTGGATCTAAGAAGGCAGGTGGTGAGGCGTTGGTGTTAGTGGCAGTGTTGGAAAAAGCTGCTGAGGAGGGAAGGGCGGATGATGAGACGGCTGCGTTAGTGGTATTATTGGAAGAAGCTGATGATGATGGCGGAGCGGGATTGATAACGTGCGAACGAATGAAATTGGGGTAAGTAATGTATGGAGGATCCGAGACAGTTGGGGTATTCTTTGAAAGAGCGGAGGAAGTGGGTGTGAGGTCGAATGATACTCGGTTGCACTTAGACAGTTTTGCAGCAGTTTTATGTTGAAAATTAGGGAATATGCTCGTTTTAAATAACCAATTTGGGTTATTTGGCTTGGTGGACTGGAAATGAGACAAGGGAGAGTGGTTGGACTTTTGGTGGGAATGGGAAATTAA
This sequence comes from Pocota personata, assembly GCA_963082735.1. NCBI lineage: Eukaryota > Metazoa > Arthropoda > Insecta > Diptera > Syrphidae > Pocota > Pocota personata. Next base: position 82,104,539 of record OY720429.1, read on the forward strand.
CTTATTAATCCACAACGACATCGTCATCCTTCCTATTCTGATAAATTGTTCCCTCGTCCGGAAAAGCCAGTTGTACTTAGAAGGTATCATGACCTTAAAGCAATTAGATTTGTTACGCTGTGTAGTAGTGAACCTTCGGCATCTTGATCCCGTGATGCAGTAATTCTGTTTGAAAAAGTTGCAGACCCAGGATGCAGTGGCTTGTCTTGGGGCATCCTGTAGAAGGTATGTGGTAAATTCGGTGGTGTTAAAATGGTCCTTGGAATTATTAGTAGTCGTATTTCCTTGGAGCTTGAGGATTCGGGCATTCCATTGGGATAGTGTCCAAATCGTTCCGAATTTTTGAACTACTTGATCTGCAACAGGCATAGCTGGCACAGGAACATCTTGTGGAGCAGGTTCAATAGATGGATCGGAATGAAGATCAATTTCGGTAGAAGTAGGGGTTGCATTAAGCAACTCGTCAAGAAGCGATTTGTTGTTGGGTAAATGATTATCACTAGAAACGTGGTCTAGCTTGCCAGATACGAATCTTAATTCTTCTAGAATTTCCATAATAGCAAGCCTGGTAGAAGCGGATTCATCTTTTAAGGTTCTCCTGTATAACCTCGACGCGTTCCGTCTGAGCAGCAATATTTATTCCCAGAGACTCCATCGTAAGTGAGTGGGTCGAAATCGACTCGTTGACTAAATTTATATCCCCATGTATAGCATCGAGTAGGGATATCTTCAATTCCTCGATAAAGCTGCGAAGATCAGAAATGGAATTCAAGGTTTTAGATGTTTCAGCCATGAGAGAAGGTTTAGTTGCTAAATCACGGGATTTTTTGGAAGTTAATTCCGTTAGCGCCACTAATTTATTCTCTAAATTATTGAGCTTTGACTTTCTCAGATCGTTTGAGGATGCTAATATATTATTCGAGTCCTCAATGCATTTAATAACCTCATCGATTTTTTTTAGTTGGTCCAACACTTTTTTAGAGAGGAGTTTGAACTCGGAATGCATTGTGTTTGACGATTCATTATGGCACTTAATAGCAAGCATAACATGCGTGAGCGAAATTTCCTTGCACTCATCGCAGAAGAAAAAATAATTATTCGACAATTCTTTTAGACAATTAGTCGATCTTCTGCTGATGTCAGTGCAAATGGGGTGGAATAATTTACCACAGAGGCCCCTGCATGTTACCCATTCCGTGTTGGTGTTTCCATTTTTTGTTTTATTTAATTTTTCTTATGACAAGTAGGTCAGTTACTTTTATGTTTATAAGCACTTTTATATGTAAAAGGGGAACAAGGGTGAACGCGCTAGGTATGTAGGTCGAAGAGACAGCGACGGAAGAAAAAATAAAAACGATGAGTGGGGAGTTGATGGTGATCGCGTAATATTCGATGTTTGCTTGGTCAGCGGGAGGTGGCAAATTAATAATTAATTGACTCGCGAGACAGGAAAAAAAGAAAAACACGTCCGAACTGTACGACAATCAGAATGGAAGTCTAACAACAACCTAATGATTTGTAATAAAAATAATACAGTAGATATAAGTACATCTGCTTGTACACTAAAGCTGCTCCAGGGTCAATAAGCCACCTGCACGACCGTCAACAATCAACACATACCAGCAGTCGAAGAAATTTCACCAGGAATACTCTTACAAAATCAGTGCAGCGGACCAGTAATTATCGACAAAGAAGCAATAGAACTAAACGGTACTTACGTTATCCATCATCTTAACTTAACAATACAGGTAAAAGGAGAAGAATTCAAAAATAGCGAAATGATAAGTCATCATTGCAGCAATCCTCCAACCTATGAACACATTGTCCAAGAAAGAAGAGATCCTCCCGCTAGAAATGCTGAAGGAACTTTATATCAACGAAACAACTAAAATATCGATAATAGAGAGAAAACATAAAATAAACTTAATAACTAATTTTAGACTCTCATTAATTGTTCTCATCCTAGCAGCACTACTCTTCAATAAAATAAGGAAAACAAACAAAAACAGGGATAATTCTAACGCTTAGCCTACATTACCCCCTTTATCTGCAAATAGAAGCAAAGTAATATCAGCAGTACCAGCCGGAAGACCAACCATAATAGACGTAGAAGAAGCCGCAAATTTCCTAAGTCCAAGGTCATAGAACGAGGACGTCCGAGTTTGAGTGGGGAGGAGTTAACGCTGAAACTCTGCGACAACATTTCCCACGAATGGGACAGCTAAGATGCTGACACCGCGTCCACGCTACCTGACGCTAAATGCATTCCAATCACGTACTCAACTGTAACTGGAGTACGACTGTGGGAACACATCGTCGGCTGATGTATCGTCGAAGCAAGCAGATTAGTATTTAAGGTAGAATAAAATTTTTGTAGTTCAGTTGTAATTTTCAAGTGTAAGGGTAAACTCTGCCTGATTAAATAAAGATTTTTTTTCTTTTAATAAACTAGAAATAAATTAATTTACACACATCGCAGGTAAAAAAAATACAATAATAGAAATGACAACCAGCTGCTAACTGACACTGAACTCCCGAATAATAATTACTTCGCCGGACTTTTTCAAAGCGATGACATCCCAGAAAAAAATTCAAATGTCGACGACGCCTTCTCAGCGTTTTCATCCGATACTGAAAGTATTCCCGACGCAAATAAACAAGTGAGCAACACACCAGTAACAACCATTAATAATGAACCAAAAGTAGATAACGCTGAAACATATCGTACACGAAGACTATCACCGTTGAATTGACAGGGGTCAATTTTAGAAGAAGAGGTCATGTGAGCGACATTTATACTTAAGATTCACTAACCATTGTATTTTGCCCTTCTGGCAACACCTTTTTTATCTTTTTAAGTTTGTCAAATTGGCTAGATGAATAAAATAAACACTTTCGCATTGTTGTGAAATACCTAAAAGTGTACGCAGTGTTTTACTTAAGAAAGGAAATTAACTTCCACCATCATCGGTTACAGTATGTAAAAGAAAATGCCCCGAACTATTCGTTATAAAGGATTTATTCGAGTGTACTTTTGACTATACATCTAAGAGTATTTATGCCTTTATTGTGTACTTTAGATTTTGGCGCGAAATTACAATTTGAAAATGTATTTGTTTCATATATTTGGCGGATTTATGTATAAATGAATTAATTACAAATATATTTACAGAAACATAGAATTCGGTTTTTTTTTTGTTTTATCATAATTTTATGGATATCGAAGAACTGTCAAAGTTGTTGGTTGGTTCTTCTTATTTTTAATCGCCAACAGTAATTCTTTACAATTCGTTGATACATACGCGTAGCAGAAGGCCACGTCCACATTTTGGTGTCGTTTTCTTAAAAAAAAAAAACTTATTTTTCTTTCTCAAAGTTATTTACGATACATTACGAGTTTTATTGTAAATATTTCACCAGAATCCTTGAACTACGGTTACAAATGGCGACAACCATACCAACTTTTTTCAAAGAAGAAGCGTGCCAACAGTTTTTCTGAGAAGAAAAATCTTTAAAAAAATTTCTAAAGAACTCGGCGGAAAAAAATAGGTGGTTTTCGCTACTGGTAGACCAACTATTGGTCTACTCAAAATTAATCTAAACGAATGATTACAGTTACGAAGAATTAAGCAAAAAACTGTGTTCCTGCTTCGTCTGTTATTTTGTAGAAATAACTATTGAAAACCATTTAGCTGTTAATAACCATGGCTCATAGTATTGCGTAGTATCCGAAAATTCATAATTAAAACTGATGAAACTTTTGGTCTTTCTAACTCAGCTCTTTATTCACAAGTGAATGTTCAACATAACTTGGTACATACATATATATGTATATAAAATAATTTGCTCGGGAAAAACTGCTTGCTGATTGCTCAACGGAGAGTCTCTGCGAATTGAAATACAATTAAAACTGAAATATAGACTACTTCCCTGTTGTAATTCCATGGTGTCGTCTGTAGGAACAGAGCCCGTTTCGTCGCTGATTGCCGTTCAAGGTCTGATCTAGTTTTGGTGTCGCCGCCAGGTATCATTACTTATTCTAACCAGATACATATGTACGTCTTCCAAGAGTCTTCATAATCTCTCCAGAAACCCAATTCTTCCCACGCACGAGTAAGTATTGTCACATAAATACAGGTTGATCAATCGAAAACCTCAAGTTCTCGGTTTTCATCATTTCCTTTCCGTTTCGAGATTCCGGAAAAATCGTGGAGAGCAAAGTTCGGTGCTGCATACCATGTAATTTCTCCACTCGAAATTTGCCACTATCACCTGGTGCTGAATGATAAGTCGACAAGAATATTGCCAATGCATCATCTGGTTACTTGTTATCTATCATAATTTGGCGAAAGGCCGTCTTGAAAGTCCGAACCATCCTTTCTGCTATATCGTTCGATTCAGGGTTGAAAAGTACTGAAGTCATGAGCCAAGCTGAATGATTTCGGCAAAACTGCTGGAACTCTCCTGAAGTGAATTGAGTGCCATTATCAGACACTATCGTCTTGGGTAGTCCCTTTAGTGCGAATATTGAACGCAATGATTGGATCGTAGCTTGAGATGTAGTAAAGGATATTTGCGTCAAGAATGGAAACTTTGATCCCATGTCTACTGCGATTAACTATATGGATTTTTGAAAACGCACGGCGAAATCGATGTGGATGAACTCTCTGGGTGAGCGACTGGCATTTAGTTGGCATGCGGTGTACTGCGCCACCATTTGCGCGATGACATTATCGATATTGGGCCACCAACAATACCTTCGGGCCATTTGCTTCATCCGGGTGACTACCCAATGTCTTTGAAATAGAAGCGATAGTACCTTCTGCTGCAGCTGCACTGGTATGACAACTCTTAAACTTTCACTGTGGAAGAGAAGAATGTTAGTACATACACTTAATCAAAGCCTTCTAAGAAAATATGCCATGCCCACTTTTTAGCGTTTTCTTAAAAAAACAACATATATTTCTTTTTCAAAGCTATTTACGGTGATGATTAAGTCTTATTAAGAATATCTCATCAGAATCCGCGAACTTCGGTTACAAATTTTGGAAGCCATGCCCATTTACCGCTAAGTGTGGCAACGCCACACTCACTTTATTGGGAGTGAGTTAAAAGATGAAGGATAGAGTATCATACGATTCGTTCTAGACGAATTGTAATTTGTGTTTATACCCTATCGAGGGTATATTAAGTTTGATACATAGTTTGTTAAATAGAGAAATAATAACGATATACTCTTAAAAGTATATATATTTATGACCAGCATCAAATGTTATGTCCGTCCGTCCGTTCGTATGTCACTACTTTTTGGACCTTAAATTTTGAGCTACTAACACAAAATTTGGTAGATAAGTTTTCTAGAATCTAGAGCAGTATAAGTGTAAACATTTCTAAAATCATCCCACAGATAAGCCCACTTTTTTAAAAATTTCGTGGAACTGAACAATATTGTGTATGTACATTATGCACGGTCCACTCATTGGGGCGTTTTCTGAAAGCAGTATGCAATGTGTAAACAAACCAGTAAATGCAAAAAAATTTCAAATCACTTTTTAAAAAAAATTTCGTTTTACTGAAAAATATATTTTATACAAAATATATAGACATTTTGGTGGCGTTCCCTTAAAAAAGAAAAGGAACACTGTATTGTGCTTTTTAGCCTTTTACGATGATGTTTATGTCTTACTGTGAATATTTCACCAGAATTCATTTACAAGATCTGTCTCAAACACATTTTTTGAAAACTGTGATTGAATTAAGCGTTCAAAGGTTCATTTTTGGTTCATAAAAGCACAGATAATAAATATACCTAAAAAAAAGCTTTTTGAACTTTTTTAAACTTCTTGCAAAAGGGAAAAAATCAGAACACAGAACATTTGTTTTTTCTGCTCACTTTTTAGTCCATCGTATCACCGTTGTTTAACTTCACTGCAAAAAAAATATTTTGTGCGACTGCGGTCACGGTGTTCTGATAATAACTGATCACTGCTCTTGGCCTACTTAAGTGAAGGTGACTAATCTTCGAAATTATTATAAAAAAACTAACTAACTTAACAAAATAATCATTAACTTAAATTATTTTAGTATTAAATTGAAGTTAAATCACCTTAACTGAAGTAGTTTCCAGGGGACACGAACGAGGACGTCGACCCCCATCCTCCCAACCTCCCAATAATCACTATCAATTTATCTGTCGAGTTTACTTTTTAAGCGTTCATTACATTTTGCAATTTTTTTTTTTATTTCTGGAAAATCTTCTTTTATTTAAATTCTTATCAAGGACCCATTTACAATTTTTCTAGATCAATACCACTATTAGGAAATTTATTAAATTAATTTTGTGGCATACTTGAAAATCTTTTTCCGACAGCCATAAGAGAACCGTATTTTCTTTTGAATTTTTATATTCTTTTAATTTTATCAATACTTCCGTTAGATCGAAATTCTGTTTGTCCTTTGACATTTCTTCAGCACAATTTTCACAGATTTTGTTAATTTTTTTTATTGTTTGAAAAAAGCAGTATCCGGCAGGAATTATTACATCAGAATTTCCTTGTTCCAGTGGTCGAAGAATTTGCTAGAAGTTTCTGGCTATCAGAAATGCTGCTATATAAGGACATATGGCGATCGAGGCAAGGCAGTTGGTTTTGAACCGCACGAGGAGACGTGGAAAAGTGATAACAGCCGAAGTTGTAATTTTGTGATACATTGCGAAAGTTGAGAGTTAACAATTAATTAAGTAATTGAAAGGAGATAAAGTGATTTGAGAAGAAAGAGACCTTGTAAGGAAGGAGTTTGCGAAGAATAGTATAGTGTGAATAATGAATATCGTTTTATCTACTCGAGCCGTAGCTCGCATATTACATTGGTGTCAGAAGTGGGATAAAATTTATTCTGTGAATAACTATTTTCGCGGTGTGAAATTGCACAATAAAAAAAAAAAACATTTCTGTGTTGAGTTAATTAGTTGCGCAAAATGGGTCGCAAATTGGGAAAACTAACTATAATTCAACTAAAGGCAGAACTCGGTAAGCGAACTCTCGACACAACTGGGGGAAAAGATGCCCTACTGATTCGTCTGGAAGACGCAGTAAAGCAGGAAGGTAAAAATCCGCATGACATAGAGTTTGACGTGGAAGAGGAACCAGCAAGTACAGTAGCCGACCCGGGTATAACAAATCTGCTCCTGCAACTTAAGTCAGTCATGGACGAACAAAAGAAAGCAATAGAAGACCAAAAGAAGTCTCTGGAACTTAAGCTCGATGACCAAAAGAAAGCAATAGACGACCAAAGGAACTCTCTAGAACTTAAGCTTGAGGAACAAAAGAATTCTCTAGAACTTAAGCTGGATGAACAAAAGAATTCTCTAGAATTTAAGCTGGACGAACAAAAGAAAGCAATGGACGAACAAAAGAATTCTCTAGATGCTCTGGAAAGCGAACTTGATGAGCAAAACAAGAACTTGGAATCCAAATTCGAAGTGATCGAAGAGAAAATCGAGAAGGTCGAGACGCAACTCGAAAAAGTCGAAACTAGATTCGATGAAAATTTTGAGAAACATGAAACTCAGTTCGGGAAGATATAGACTCAGCCTCCTATCTTCGATGGTCAAACATCATGGCCAATTGGTAAGAGGCAATTCGAAGCGGCCGCAATGACCAATAGCTGGGACGATGGAGAGAAGTCTATTGCACTCACACTTGCACTGAGGGGTCCAGCTGCGGAGCTCTTGCAGACCATACCGGAAGATAAACAGCAGAACTACGACTCTCTGGTTCAGGCTATCGAGATGCTGTTTGGGGATGAACGCATGCAGGAGGTGTACAGGGTTCAGCTGCGTAGTCGAGTCCAGAAAAGGGGGGAAACGCTCCAACAGTTGCAAGCGGATATAGAACGACTAGCCCATCTTCCATACCCTAAAGCCGGTGAGGAGCTTATCAACGAAATGGCGGTGGAAGCTTTTATTCAGGCCATAGAGGACAGACAACTGCAAAAGGCTGTAAGGATGGCTGAAAAGAGAACACTCCCCGAGGCATTGGCATTCGCTATGTCAATGAAGGCTGCGGACCAAGCATACCAGGGAATACACCGTGTCAGGGAAATGTCCGTCGTGGAATGCTCATGCCAGAGAACAGCCGTCATGGTTGAAGACAAAGCTCGCGGAAGTCAAATCCATTGCTGGAATTGCAACCAAACCGGACACCTACAACGGCAGTGCAGAAGTGCACCTAGACGAGGAAATTGTCTACATTGCGGAAGTAGGAGAAGCAGAGAGGAAGCATCCTGTCGGTCAGACTTCCTAAAACCAGCAGTCGGGAAATGCGTAAGGACCAACTTCGCGGGGCAGAAGTTGGTTACTGGAATCGAGGCCCCCAGGACCACCATTCAAGTTTCGCAAACCAAACGGGGTAACAAGAGCCTGTCAGTGGAGGCACTAATCAACAAGAAGAAGTGCGTAGCCACCATCGACACAGGTGCCACTGCCTCCATTGTAAGAAGAGATATCGTCAGAAGCTCCTGGCTGCACAACACCAACAGCTACTGCCTGAAGACTGCAACAGGGGAAATGGCGAAGGTGTTTGGAGAAGTTCGTCTTACGATTACTCTGGCGGGACTGACGTTCTCCCATGCGTTTCTGGTGGCAGATATATGCGACGAGTGCATCATGGGAATAGACTTTATGAAAGCAAATGAAGTAATCTTGGACATCGGGATGCAAGTACTGAGGTATCGAAATGTGGAGATTCCGATGGTGTACGGAAACGAGAATGCCGTAACTCTCTGGACAGTCATCAGCAAAGACGAAGTTTTGCCGCAGTCTTCAGAGACAATCATTTGGACGAAGCTGGAAGGTGATCTTGGGAGCCACCGATTCTACATAGTAGAACCAGACCCAGAGAAGCATTCTGAAAACTACATCGTGGGAAAGACGTTAGTCGAACCAAAGAACACCATGGTTCCAGTGAGAGTTTTGAACGCGAGACCACACACTGTCAAACTAAGGCGAGGGGAGGTGACTGGAAAATGCACGCCGATTACCGCTGTCGCAACAATATCTGAACGTGATGCTCCAAAACCTCTCCCATTACCTTGGACAGCGGAAACGAGAGAGACGATTCTCCAGTCCAGTGAGCTGAATCAGGAGCAGCGAACTATGGCAGAGAATCTTATCAATGAGTACGCTGATGTATTTGCCTCACAGGACGGAGAATATGGCCGAACACACCTGGTACAACATCGAATAGACACTGGTGATACTAGACCAATTCGTCAGCCTGCTAGGCGCCTTCCATTGGCAAAGCAGACAGAAGTTGCAAAGATGGTGTCGGCAATGGAGAAAGAAGGTCTGATTGAAAGTTCCAAAAGTCCGTGGGCATCACCGGTTGTACTGGTTAAGAAGAAAGATGGCAGCACGCGGTTCTGCGTGGACTATCGGCAGCTCAATTACGTCACCAAGAAAGACAGCTATCCTCTGCCACGGATTGACGACACGCTAGACACACTATCAGGAGCCCGATGGTGTTCCACTCTCGACTTGAAGAGTGGCTACTGGCAGGTACAGATCCATCCAGAAGACCGGGAGAAAACCGTCTTCACCGCAGGAAATGGGCTATGGCAATTCACGGTAATGCCATTCGGGCTGTGCAATGCTCCGGCGACTTTCGAGCGATTGATGGAATGTGTCCTGCAAGGGTTAACATGGAAAACCTGTTTGGTATACTTGGATGATGTCATCGTCGTAGGAAAAACGTTTGCGCAATACCGATACAATCTAAGGGATGTGTTTCAAAGGCTTCAAAGTGCCCACCTGAAGCTCAACCCCAAGAAGTGCGCCCTGTTTAGAGCGGAAGTCGAGTACTTGGGGCACTATCGTTTTATTAACTCGAGCCGTAGCTCGCATATTACAATGCATATGTATGTACATAAATCGATCAAATATAATATTTGTATTAATTAATATATTGTAACATAATGTAGCATAATAACTACGCTCCAACGAATATGCAACACATTCCGAAGTATCTTTTCATTCGAACATAATTTCGTTCCGAAGTGTCTTTTCATTCGAGGTTCGTGTCCGCAATTCGTGTCTACAGTTCGTATCCACGATAAGAGGCGGATAATATCTAAGACAACATCTAAGACAACGTCACGGAATTTGGAGAGAATTATAACCGCAAGAAATTATTGTCATCTTGGAATTATTACATCAGAATTTTCTTGTTCCAGTGGTCGAAGAATTTGCTAGAAGTTTCTGGCTATCAGAAATGCTGCTATATAAGGACAGATGGCGATCGAGGCAAGGCAGTTGGTTTTGAACCGCACGAGGAGATTGGAAAAGTGATAACAGCCGAAGTTGTAATTTTGTGATAAATTGAAAGTTGAGAGTTAACAAGAAGAAGTAATTAGTTTGGATTTGTGAATTAAGTAATTGAAAGGAGATAAAGTGATCTGAGAAGAAAGAGACCTTGTAAGGAAGGAGTTTGCGAAGAATAGTATAGTGTGAACTTGAATTGTTCTATAGACTAGAAAATAAAGAAATAATTTCACAGAATATCGTTCTTTTTCCTTTTTTTTTATTCCAGCCGTTTTTGTTTTATTCCAGCCGTAGCTTGCATATTACAATATGAATATAATATATATGTATGAAATGCCTCTAATGGGCCAACACCTCGATACTTGTTTTATTGCAGAAGATCGAGTTGTAAATCTGGATGAGCAAATCACGCACTTTTATATTTTGTAACTTTCGTCTAATTTTCATCACAAAGTGCAACGAAATGATTGACTTTTCCCGCCCTTCAGTTACACGTTTTCATATACAACGCATACGCGTTTGCAAAACTTCCATTCATGAAAATTTATTCTTTTGATGCTGTGGTATAGAAAGCACACCGTCATGCATCTTCATGCCCCTTCCCGCAATCCCCTTAACACTTTCTAACCTCCTTCGTTTGCATGTTACAACACACGATGAGAAGATGAACTTTTCCCACACAAGCGAACGGAGTGAGGAAAAAGAAAAAGCTTTATTTGTTGTACTTATTCTGAAAGCTCTTTGTCTGCCACGACAAAAATATGCTTAATTTTGGGCGTGCGACATCTGGGTAGTTTATTATCTATGATAAAAGCATACAAAATTACAATTTCACAGCCCTGTATAAATTGGTTTCTTTTGGTCTTTGAATATGGGACTTCCATTTTTTATTTTTGTTAACAAATAAGGACCTCTAAGGGAATTCCTTTTATTCGAATGTGAAATTTTTGTGTATCCAGAAAATAAAACTGCATCATTTTAAACAAAAGAAAAAATTAGAAAACAAATTTTGACAAAATTCCAAAAGAAGAAAAAATTCTAAAAAAAAAAATAAAAATACTTTCTGTAACCGGAATTTTTTTTTTTTTGGTGTGCTGAGATGTTGAACAATTTCTTATTGCATAAATTTTTAAATTATCTTACAATTTTTACGATATTCGTAAAAATTTATCAATCTCAAGATTATGATCAATTTTGGTATCAGAGTTGCGAAAAGGTGTTGGCTATAGATCCGACTTCCAACGTAAACAAAATGAAAGGTTAAAGAAAATTGGTTTGATCAATTCGGGAATTACTAGTATAGAAGAAAAGTGATCCTGTCAATCCCAACCGTTTGTCTGACTGTACATACTTACGACTGCAGCCTAAACGGCTGAACGCATTTACTTTATACTTTATATTTGAGCTCTGTGGGCTTACAGTTGGAGGAGAAATTTAAATTATTGTTCTAACCCCAAGCTAATTTCGAAATGAATTTACATTACATTACATTACAATCTTGTTAAAATTATAATACAAATCGGAATAATCTGCAATCGAACTTCATTTAAGCGATACTGATGGGGAATTTGGTACCCCTGGTATTTTATACCAATGAACATATACGAATATAGTAGGAGATATGCGTGATGAATTAGTTCTGCTTTTTTCATGGCTGCTATCAGTTCTGACTTTATGACAAATTAAATGAAGTAGGTATAGTAAATTGCTTCCATAGCTACGAACTCATTACATGGGGAGGGGAATTCAAAAGTAGCTGCCTAGATTTCAGTTTAGTTATGTTTCTAAAATAATTGGTTTCGATTTATAGTACTGTTTTCTTTTTTATCTATTGTTTATAAAAATACAGATGCCAATACACGGAATAAATTCGACTATAAAGTCTACTATTAAACGGGAACTTGAAAAAGTGGGTCTCATTTGCCTTCAGCCTAACCCCTAAATGAATGGTATTTAATTTTTCTTTTTTGTTATAATTTGCGCGCGTCAAAGAGAGTATGAATACTCTTATACTATTACAGGACACGGGCGTTGTGAAGAAGGGAGAGAGAGAAAAAGAAAGATTTAGTGTAGTGCTTTGAAACTCAGATGGTATTAAGTTTCTGTAAACTCCAAGGGTAGCGTCCAGATAACTGGAGAGCTTGTTTGTTTTGCTTTTGTCGTTGCTCATGATTCACAGTATTTTTTTCCGCCCTCCTGATGTCATCATCACGATCAAGTTGCATTTTCAGCCATATGAGCACTCTACTGCCAGTGTTATGCCTTCGCAGTATAGTCGCGTGTCAATTCTGAAAAATTGCAATTTTTTGGGAGTTATCTTGACGATTTCAATAAAATTTTTATCTTAAATAATAATTCATTCTGAGTTTCTCGCTAAAATTTCGATTAACGGGTATAGCTAAGACGACTTTAATAAAATATTTAAGTCATTTTAGACATTTTTCCTTTTCTTATGGTTTGGCTAAATTTTAAACCTGACCAATTTATAAATAAACAGTATATGCAAATGGAACAAGTACGTGTGACTCAGTCGTACCCTTTATTTTACTTGCAATTGTTGAGAAGTTATACGAAAATTTATACATTGGGTCACCTTTAATCAGCTATAACGGGACAGGGACTGATTTTTGAAAATGTTGTTCTTGTCTACTCGTAAATCTATGCAATTATACTCCGACGGATTGAACTATTAACATATAACATTTAATATCCTATCCCAAAGGGTTTTATTAATATTAATTTTGATACATTTTATAGTTTGTAACATAGAGAAATAATAAAGTTAGATCCCAAAATGTGATTCTTGCTGTCGTAACACTAGACGGGCGTTACTCAATTTCATGTCATGCGAGGCTGAATTGTCCTAACTTATCCCAACTAGAAAACTGATTCCAAATTTGTGGAGAGAAAGAGCAGTGAAAGAGCACCCTATATCGGCATCCTGGATAGGCCGTGCAAACCATGGCGACCATGTCCTTTTATTTGTGGTAACTCTTACCCTGAAATAAACAAAACGCCCAGAAGAAAAACTAAAAACGATCACTGTAGTCCTTGTCACACTCTTCGCCGTCCTCGCCTTAGATTACCTAAAGTCTTGTCATATCCACATATTTATTCCTTATGCGGACTTCATCCCTAAAAACCTTAAAGCTCAAAAAGGATTCGACTCTCACTATCTAAACTCATTCCAAAGCTAAGTAACATCAGAAATAGAAAGTAAAGGGTTATTAATTTCGAGGTTGGGATTTCACATCCCTGCCATTTGTCCTCTGTGAAATCCATTTATCATCCATAATGACAAATAGTTAGATCCTGCCTTCCCATTTTACAATATAGATCGTTTAGCTACCGCTCAATTCTTTAGAATTGTAGCATCTTACTACAAAAATAACAGTTCTACAATATCTGTGTATTGCTATTTATGGTAAGATTATGGTCGTTCTAATCGCCCAATTGAGCAAACAATTCGAAACACAATCACCACTTATTTTTGCCTGAAATTGAGCACATTGATGTGAGCGACATTTGGTTGCAACAGGATGTGGCTACGTGCCACAGAACACAAGCAATTGCTCGAAACTTCCCTGGCCGTTTGATTTTGAGATTTGGCGACAAGATCGTGTGATCTGACCCCGTTGGATTTATTTTTGTGGAGCTATGTTAATGATCTTGCCTATACAGACAATCCCCAAACTTTGCAGCACTTAAAAACCAACATACGTGAAGTTATGGCCGCAATACAGGCAGAAATGTGCCGAAAAGTAAACAAAATTACCCCGCTAGAATTACAAAAACTCCTGTGGCGACCATTTAACCGATGTTTTATTCCATAGATAATGACGTAGTACAAAATTTAAAACAGTGCACTAATTTAATTGAAATCTTTAATACTTTCAATTTTATTTAAATTTAAAATCATAAAGCAACAAAATAAATAACTCTGTAGGATGTTCTTAATAACTAGTATAACATATAAAACCTTTATTTGCATTCAACATTCTACTAACAGGGTCAAAATGACCTAGCCATTGAGGGGCTTTAGCAACAATTTGTAGGAAGTTGATGAATTGGAATCATTCCAGTGATACACTGATAATTCCCAATTTCGTTAATTATATATGTAATTATACATTTCGAAGGCTGTGATCACGTAAAGGTAAAAATCATACATTGTGCATTGCGTGGGTGTATATATAAGTTAAATATTGATAAACAAAAATTATTAAAAAAATATTTTACGGAGGAGAACCTCTTTATTTGATTAGTGACTTAAGACTAAATTTTCCAAAGCGCATTTCTTAAAACTAATCCTCTGCTTGAAGCGTTCGTTCCCACAGGTATGCTGACTCGTTCATTCATACAGCTCTCCAGTTACCGCATCGCGAACGTGTTGGAATGTCGTTCTCATTCTCACGATGTCACAGACGCAACGTCAGCAAATTGTAGATGCTCGTGCGGGAAAATAAATCTTAATGGCGTTAACTCTTCCGCCCTTTAAAATCGGACGGCCTCGTTCGATGCAACCGATCTTATGTGTTGGGGTAGGTCATCTATCCCTATTATTCTGGATGTTTCAATGGGTATGCTTGGCCTTCTTGTTTCAGTGTTTGGTTCGTCCATGATAATTTCTTCTTTTGACAACTTCTTCCTTGGATTGTAACAGGGAATCGACCCTTCTTTTTTCCACCAAAGTGTAAATACAATTATTGTGAGTCCTAGTGTTAGAAGAACTAGCATGACTATGGATTTTCTTTCGTTAGATATTTCCAATTTCTGGATGTATCGGGTGTTATTGGTTTCCATTTCCTTAATCATCTCTAAGGAAAGTAACTCTTCGATCTGTGGTTTAACTACAGAGGGTTGTAGCAGGGCTGGTAGGGATTTATGTTTGGTAGTCTGTGAATGTGTACTGCCGGGCTTTGAGGGTGGTGTTATGAAACTGAATAATGTATGTTCCATTCAAAGGGACTTCGCGTACATCGATTTCAATTTGTCGTCAAATTGATTTAGCAGAATGATTCCAGGAGCTAACTCTTCAACTACGGGAACATGTTGATTGTTGACTTCGACGCACGAGTGGGGTTTGCTCGATAATAGATAACTAATGCACTTATCATTACTTATATCTAAAATACAATTTTGTTTACAAATTGAAAGAGAATTAAAAGTTTTACATTTTTCCTTTATTCCAAACGTTGTTTGTTTACATTTCAGTATCTCATTAAAATCTACTTTGATATTATTTTTTCCTTTCTTTATGGGTTTGATCAACATTATATTACAGCTTTCCTTGTCAGTAGTTGGCAGGCTTAAAATATATAATAACAGTTTGTCGTTTGAGGCTATTTTAACCTCTGAACATTCTACTGCTTCTACTAGATTATTGTAAGGCATTTCTTCTTTGTTTGTATTTGCTTAATTAAATTTATTTCTATACTTGACAAAGTGTACGTGTTTATTATACCGGCTTTCGCCCATTGCGTTGCATATTCAACATTTGTTATCTCTTCCTTTAAGATCTCTAATTTAAACTTTAAATCTAACAAGAATTCGAAATTGATTCTTTCGTTTACTTTTACATCTTTTAGTATTTGATTCGTTATGTTATTTATTTCATTTATTTTACCTATTAATAAATTGTTAATAACTCTTTGTTGGTTATTATTGGATAATACGTTGTTAATCTTTTCTTTAATTACTTGAAAGTCATGCTTATCTGGTGATCCCGTAGGTAGGGGAACATAGGATTAGGGGTTGTTGTTATCTGCTGCATAGTCTGGTCTATTTCTTTGAGTGCCTGTTGTTATTCTTGAATAACTATCAGTCATTCCCAAGATTTTGGAAATGATTGTGTGTAATAAGTTAAATTTCTTTGTCAAGGAAATCATATCTGATTCTCAACACGGCTTTGTTCAAGGTAGATCCACAGCCACTAACCTAGCAATCCTGTGCGATAAAATTGTAACAAACTTTGAACGCGGTTTTCAGACTGACATAATTTTCACCGACTTTGCTAAGGCTTTTGACAGAGTAAATCATAGTGTGCTGATTCAAAAATTAAAATGTACTGGGTTTGGCTCACCTCTGTTAGATTGGATATCGTCATACTTAAGAGACCGAATTCAACACGTTAAGATTGGTGGTTGTCTTTCGGAGCCTATCTTTGCAACATCAGGTGTTCCGCAAGGAAGTCACATTGGACCATTGCTTTTCGTTCTCTTTGTTAATGATATTCCGTCTCGTATTCGTAATTCCACCTGTCTTTTATTCGCTGATGACTTAAAAATCTTTCACTGCATTCAAACTGCTGAAGATTGCTTGCTTCTTCAAGATGATCTTGACAGTCTAGCTAGTTGGTGTCAGCACAACCTTCTAGATTTAAACGTATCTAAATGTCAAACACTTACTTGTGCAAGATGCATTGGTCCAATATCCTTCAATTATCAAATTAATAGTGTCCAGCTTGAAAAGAAAAAAAGACCTTGGAGTCGTGTTGGACTCACAACTCACTTTTAAGCCTCATATCGACTACATTGTGAGTAATGCTTTTAGAATGCTTGGGTTTATTAGGCGTAATACAAAGAATTTCTCTGATCCTTACGCACTGAAGGCTCTATACTTTGCATTAGTACGATCGGTATTAGATTATTGTAGTATAATCTGGAACCCTTACTTCCAAAACCAGTGCTACAGGATAGAAAGGGTGCACAAATGTTTCACTAGGTTTGTTTTTAAAAAGCTTAGGTGGAATATAGAAACTCCACCCTACTTAACTAGATGCCTTCTTTTTAATATACTCACTCTTGAAAATAGGCGCAAGTATTTCAGTATTATGTTTATAAGAGATGTAATTAATTACCACATTAATTGCCCCTGTTTACTTGAGCGGATAAACTTTTTTTTTCCTGAAAGGAATTTGCGTATGAAATTTCATCTTCGAGGTCGGTTTCACAGAACAAATTATGGCAGTAATGAACCGATTGAGCGTTGCACCAGCGAATTAAATTTAGTTATTGATCGCATTGATGTTTTTGGTAACTATTCTAGAAATTCTTTTAAGAATCAAATAATGTCTGTTCTCTATCATAATAATTAATATTTTAAATCACAGTAATATTTTTAAGTTCTTAATTATAATAGTTTTTAAGTTGTCTAATTGAGTTTATAGCTCTAATTGATGAAACAAATAAATGAAATGAAATGAATATCGATGACATGTACTAATTTGAAGGTACCAGTTTGTACTTTTGCGCTTCCAGAATTTATGGCGATGAGTTGCGCATTCGAGTAATCGAGCATCTTAACATCGCAAATGATGGGTGTAGCCCAGAATCTAGAGGGGGTATTAGTTTTTTATTAGAGATTTATGTACTACTTTGCCAGACTTAGTTAAAATGGTTGAGGTTCTGTTTTCCAAAACTATTTCTTTTTGGTATCGACGGTTCAATTTTGATCCTATTCGTTTATTTTGTTTAACACACTCTGTTCAGGGGTAAATTCTTTGATAGGGTGTCTTGATTTGTTATGGTATTCAAGATCAGCGGCTTGTTTGTATTCAATTTTTTTATTATTGTTTTTCCGTGCCGTCTCTAGTGACCCGGGGTCGGAAGTTACTCTACGATCAAAAAACACCTCAATTGGTTTACTTGCTGTAGTGGAATGGATGGAACAGTTATATTCATATACTGCCCGTTCCAATAGCTCCGTGAAGGAACGGTGGACGCCTTCCGTCTTCAAACACCTCATTATTTCAATGAGCGTTGAATGGATTCGCTCGACTTGGCCGTTGACGCTACTGCAATATGGTGGTGTTGTAAAAACTTTAATCTTGAGTTCATCTTCTAACATGAATCCAATAGAGACTGAACTGAAGGCTTTTTCGTTGTCTATTACAACTGTTTCGGGTACGCCGAAGGAGAAGAGAATATCCCTTAGAGGTTGCCGTATGTCTTCTACGGCTTCGGATCTGAGAACTTTTGCCTGTGCGTTTTAGAAAATTTGTCTATGGATGTTAAGACGAGATTATTTTCTGTAGAAAATATATCTATATGTTTAAAACTTATAGGTGATATAGACATTGTGAATTCCATTCATTCACTAGAACATCGGAGAAAGGTCTCCTGTCTCTCCCTGTTTTATCGTTTTTTCCACAACAAATGTTCCAGCGAAATAGCCAGTTGCATTCCTCCCCTTCAAAATTTCACCCGCAATACGCGACATGCTTCGAATGCACATCAGTTTACCCTAAAGCCAAACTTCGGTCGTACTGTCAAATATAGGGATTCATTTATAAGCCGAACAACACGAATGTGGAACGATCTACCAAGCTCTGTATTTCCCCATCACTACAACCTTCAAACATTCAAAGCCAACGTGCATAGGTACCTCCTCTGTTCCTCTTCCCCCTTTCCCTGACGCCCGTGCCCTGAAACAATTAAAGGGTATTAATACTCCCTTTGGCGCGCGCAGATTATAAAAAAAAAAAAAAAAATTATCTATATGTACAATCTGACCTGGGTATTGCGGTATTGGTGTTGCTTGTATTTTTGCCTTGCTGGGATGCCTATCGAATTTGTTTTCTGCGCATACCACGCATTTTTTATTATCTTAAAAAGTGTGCCTTGTTTTCCCGGTCATTTCGGTGTGTGCTAATAATTATTTCTTCCTGTTCCGCTTCGTTAATCACGTCCTGCACTTGCAGTTGTATGAACCTAATCCTATAATTATTGAAATGAGAGGCGCATATGGTTTGTAACATGACCATAATATGTTCATCGGCTTTAATGCCGTTTATTACGGAGGGGTTTAAAATTTGTTTAAGAATACGTTTGAGATTTTCTGGATTGAATTCTGGCTCTGTGATAACGTGTCTATGTTATGTGGGAAAAATTATGTGAAAGGTTTGGCTAGAAGTTTCGCCTATCTGTAGAATTATTTGGCTCTTGAATATGTTTATTGGGACCTCGACGCTAGGTATTAAGTTATGTGATGAGCTGTCGTCACTCAACCCAACATGTTACAGACAAAGCGTTAACGTTAGATGAAAGGAGAGCCCTGGATAAAGCGTCAGCGACTACATTCCTTCTCCCAGGTTTGTATTTTAACTCATGGGTGTACTCCTCGAGTATAGTCTTCCATCTCTTCATTTTGCTGTTGTTGTTCTTGTTGCTCAACGCAAATGTGAGTGGTTGATGATCGGTGAAAATTCTAACTTTAGCATGACCGTAAAGGTAATTTCGGAGTGAGCCTAATGCCCAAACGATGGCTAGCATCTCTTTTTGATTAGCAGCGTAATTTTCTTCTGTTTTGTTGAGTGTTCTGCTTATGAAAGTTAGAGGTCTGTTATCCTGTTCAATGACGGCTCCGATAGCAACATTCGAGGCGTCCGTCGTGAGGTCAAAGGGTTTTTTATAATCAGGGTATGCCAGAATCACGTCTTTTGAAATAAGCGAATGTTTTATTTTGTTGAAAGAGGTTAAAGCTTCCTGGTCAAATTTTATTGGCATTTTAGCGGATTGATTCTTGGACACGCGTCCTTCCTCGCCTCTTAAGAGGATTGTCAGAGGTTTTGCCAGTTGCGCGTATCCTTCTATAAATCGCCGATAGTAACCGGACAATCCTAGAAAAGATCTTAGTTCCTTTAAGGTTTTTGGGATGGGAAAATACAATATGGACTTGACTTTTTCAATATTCGTCTTTATGCCTTCAGATGAAATAAGAAAACCAAGAAACTCTACCTGGGACTTGAAAAATTTACATTTATCAAGCTGGACTTTCAAGTTAGCTCTACTCAGTGTACTGAAAACTTGCTCAATATGCTTGGCATGTTGCGCTTCGTCTTCGCTAAAAATTATGATATCATCAATGTACACGTAACAAGACTTTCCGATGTACTCTCGTAGTATGTCGTCGAGAGCTCGCTGGAAAATCGAAGGAGCGTTTTTCAAGCCGAACGGGAGTCTTGTGAACTCGTACTTGCCGTTGTTAATTGAAAAAGCTGTCTTCTCAATACCAGATTCCTTTAGAGGAATTTGATGGAAGCCGCTTTTCAAATCAAGCACGGAGAAAAATTTATTTTTTCCCAATTGTGCGGTTATCGGGAATGGGGTATTTATCGGCAATCGTGATGGTGTTAAGTTTACGATAATCTATGACCATTCTGTATTGCTTGGCACCAGTGGAGTCAGGTTTTTTCGGGACTATCCATACTGGTAAGTTGTATGGCGACCGTGAAGGTCTTATTATCCCGTCGTCAAGCAATTGCATTACCTGTTTTCCCACTTCGGATTTCAGCGTCATTGGAAATGGGTAATACCGAGTATATACAATATCGTCTGTGGATGTTCTTATCTCTGCTACGACTGCTGTTGTATAAGTCAGTCTTTCCTCCGGCTCCGAGAATAAATTCGGATGTTTGTTTACGACTGAATTTAGCATTTGTTTTTGAGCCATTGTTAAATCATCAGTGTTTACTGCTATTGAGTTAACTGACTGCGATTCGAGTTGTTTAATTTTGATTCTCACCTTATTGAGGATTGTCATAAAGCTGCCTTGCGTATGAATTACGGCGCCTAAAGATTTAAGGCTATCGTTGCCTAGAATGCCGTGGAAGGTTTTAAGCGTTGGTAAGGTAAAGAATTTAATTCTGACATCGTTTAGTACAATAAGATTGAGGTAAGTGCGATGGCTGACTTTTACGTCGCCGGCTTTTGACTTAGCATAGAATACGTTTTCATTTGAATGGGGTTTACTGACCAGCTCAGGTTTTATATAATTCTTACTGGAGCCGGTGTCGATTAAAAATTTGAAAAATTCTCCAGTCCCCGCTTTACATTCGAAGTAGGGTAATGAGGACTGGGTTAGTCTTAAAAAATGGATATCACTATATTCTAGCGATTGATCAATGGGGGTTTGGTATTCCGAATATTCGGTTGGGAATTCAGCTGGCGAATTGTTGCTTTGGTCTAAATTAACATTTTGTGCGAACGGATTTGATGTTTCCATCAGCTTGGGATGTGAACGGCATTTCGCAAAGGTTCTATACTTTGGTTTATGTGGTAATTCGGCTATCTTGGTCTATAGTATGCCGAAGGTTGTTGATGGGAATATTTCGGTGCTTGTTGGTCTGTGCCAAAATATGCTCTATTATTCTGATTATTTATACCCTTAATATAGTTACTCCGTCCTTGCGTTAAAGGTTCATTTTTGACTTGAATTTGATTTTGATATGGCCTGGGAGGCTGAAACTGGTTCTGCCGAAAATTATTAGAATAGTTCAGTTGGGGATTATTGGAGGCTTGAAAACCAACGGCAGGAGGTTGGTGTAATGTTGGATTATATGCAGGATAATAAGGATAGGAGGGGTAGGTTGGATTTCGTAGTTGATTAGGAAATGCACTAAAATTCCTTTGTGGAATTTCAGGAAAAGAGTATTGTTGGCGTTGAGGTTGTGGACTGAAATTCTTTCTTATCTCTCCTTGATTAGTCTGAATGAAACCACAAAGCTCTTTCATGCCCAATAGGTCGGACAGGTTGCCCTTTAGACCTATTATGAATATCTCTAAAGCTTTATTTCGATACGTTTGGGTTAAGATTCGTGTTGCCTCTGGGCCGATTTCCATGCAGGAAATATTGTTTATTATTATGCTAAGTTGCGAGTTTATTACCTAATAGAATTCTTGAACGCTATGATTTCCTTGAACTAGGTTAGACATTTGGTATTCCAAGGTGGTGATGTCGCGCTTGTCAGAATAATGCATTTTAATACAGTAAGCAATATCTTCCCAATTTAAAGGTGTGTTATAAGCCTCTAGGGCTGCATCTACTTGTCTAACAATTTTGTTTCGAATGGCATTGATAATGCCATAATACCTTGGCGTCCCTTTAATGCCTTCGTAGATTCCTAGAACGCGTTCCACGCTCTTCTTCCAGGAAGAGAATTCACTAGCTTCCCCTTAGAAGTCTCGTAGACATTTTACGACATCTGGGATTTTATCCAAACCGTCCAGGTTGGTTTGATACTGGGGGAATATGGTCTGATCTATGCCAGAGAAATGTCGTGCGCTGGGACTCAAATTTTTTTTTATTATTTTCTTGCCCCGTTGCTCAAAGACGCGGCCTACAATAGAAGTCACTAGGGCGTCTAATTCCGGTGTGGATCTAACCTCAGGAATATCATTATGAGACGCACTTGAATGGAAAGAACTACTTTGGGCTTGGTTCGATGGATAACTGGGGGGAACATTAATTTTTCGATTGTTATGACTATTCGATATTTACGATTATTTATATAACTAAATTCTGGTTGTATTTTTTAGTTACTTATTTTACTAAATTCCGGTTCTATTTTTCAATTATTTCTTAAAGACAGTAACTCCGGAATTATCTTCTTATTTCCAAAATTTTAACTACTTTCACTTATTTAAATTTCCACTTAAATTGCTAAATTCATATATTGTTAACTCATTTCAATTCTCTAAGCACAGTAAAATTGTAATTTTATTTTTTCTTAAATTCTTATAAAATAGCTTACAATATCAGAATAAACTGCAGTTCTTCATTCCTCGTGAGTCTTAAGTCTGATCGGGTGGTGCGGCTAGCTCACTTAAGCTTCCGGTTCGTCCTTCTACACAACACTTCACTATTATGTAGGGCTACTGCGGGGCCCTTTTACAGAGTTTTTCTGTTTATTTCCTCACAACACGATCGTTTGTATTGAACCACAGGGGTTTCTCTTTAAACGCTCACTCGCGGATAAGAGTTCAAACTTTTCAAAATAAAACAAGAAACACTTTTTGTTTAGATCGCGAGTTTACTTTTTCGAGTTATTTTCGATTAATTTAGTTAACCCGACTTCCGTGTGGTCCCTGCTCGGGCGCCAGTTAAATATTGATTAACAAAAATTATTAAAAAAATATTTTACGGAGGAGAACCTCTTTATTTGATTAATGACTTAAGACTAAATTTTCCAAAGCGCATTTTTGAAACTAATCCTCTGCTTGAAGCGTTCGTTCCCACAGGTATGCTGACTCGTTCATTCCCACAGGTGCTCTCCAGTTAACGCGTCGCGAACGTGTTGGAATGTCGTTCTCCGCGAACGTGTTGGAATGTCGTTCTCATTCTCACGATGTCACAGACGCAACGTCAGCAAATTGTAGATGCTCGTGCGGGAAAATAAATCTTAATGGCGTTAACTTACATACGAGTACATATATACCAGTGGCGTGGGGTGAAACTTCAAGAGAGGGAAGCCAAAAAAGTTTAAGTAAAATGTTTTATTCAAGACTTACCATTTTGGTGCTTATTCGAAACACAGACTTAAGATATGCAATCCAAGTCACCTTTGGTATACTTTAAGTCATTGAAATTTACGTAGACAATGAGCTCATCGCATAAAAAAAGTGGCTTCGAAAGAAGACGTTCTGTGTAAAGTAATCTGTATAAGTTTTGATAATTCGGAGCGTTGCTAAATATAAAAATTTAGCAATTACAATTATGTACCTATTTGTACTCTAAAGCTATCCTACAATTCTTTTTTACGAATTCTGCTAAAACTCTTTAACAAAAATTTTAGTTATTTTTAATTTCTAAAAGAAGGTGCTTTTTGATAGATAAAAGTGCCAGGTCTGAGAGTCTTTCTTCCTTTTGGTAATTACTTAAGTTAGTGTGGACTTTTTTAAAGTCGAAAAATATCTTTCAGCAGAGGCCACAGTCAAAAGCAAGATTAAAAAGATTTCACACAATGTTAGAGTTTGAGAAAAGTATCTCTAAGCATTTCGGTATTAAAATGCTTATAAAGTTGAAAAACATCAAGCTTTTTAAGTGAAGGGGTAGTGTATAAAACTTTGAGTTCATTTTTTAAAGTAATGAAATTAAAAATACCAGGAAATAGGGTAATTAAAGGTGATATTTTGTCATCCGGCATTGAATTCGAAAAATATTCATATTTTGATTTGTAACTAAATGAACTATACCTATTCTTAATCCGACTTGTAACATTATCTATAATTGCTACAAAAGTTCGGTTATAATTTGTTTTTGAATCAATATTAAGTAGTCGGCGTTTGCGTGGAGGTTCTGAGCAGTCACTTGCGCTCTCATAGATTGAGTCAAATGAGTTTAAAAATTCAGAATGAATCCATGACTCAAAACCCTCGACTTCTTGTTTATTTTGAACTAAACTAAAAAGAATATTTGTTTTTTGCAAATATGACCGAAGTAACATGTAATAAGAAACTGTTTTTTTTTTTTTTAAATAATTTGCGTGCGCCAAATGGGATATGAATAACATTAAATTATTTGACGGGCGTTTGAAGAAATTGAGAGAGAGAGAGAGAGAGAAAGAAAGATTGGTGTAGTGGGTTTGAAACTTAGGTGGTATTAAGTTTCAGTAAACTCCAAGGGTGGCGTCCAGATAACTAGGGAGCTTGATTGTTTTGCTTTTTGTCGTTGCTCATGATTGACAGTATTTTTTTCCCTCCACCTGATGTCATCATCACGATCTAGTTGTATTTAAGTCATATGACCACCCTACTGCCAGTGTTATGCCTTCGCAGTAGAGTTGACTAAGCTTTTGCAATAGATCGACTTTTTTATTTATTTCAGACGAAATAAATAGATGATTGTTGAGATCAGGATTTGAACCGTGAACCAAGAGCGTGACAAGCGTTGATGTTACCACTACACCACGGCCACCCTCAAACTGGAGGAATTCTTTGTCCTGCAGTTTGTACAACAAACTTTCGGACATAACCAGAGTATCGTTATCCCATTCTCCTGGTTCACATAAAATCTGTTCAAAAGTTTTTATAATATCTTCTCTGCAATTGAATAAGACGTTTACTAAACGCGAATGATATTGCCATCGAGTCTCTGATACCCCGGGCATTCGTCGATCAGCAATTGTCTTTAGCAGATTGGTTCCTTTAGATGATTTATTAAAAAAAACCTAACGAAACTACTAACAAAGCCAAAAAATAATTTTAACTCAGGAATGCTTTCTAACGATTTATATAACACTAGATTCGGAACATGGGCATAACAGGGAATACAAATAGCCATTGCGCATACATTCCGGATTCTTATTTGGACTCCACCATGGACACCGGGCATTACGGCCGCACCATCGTAGGACTGACCTATTAACTTTTCTTTACAGTTAAAACTATCTAAGACATTTATAATTTTATCGCACAAAATAACCGACAGTCACGTCAAAGAAACCTAGAAATCTTTCTTGTATTCTATTTTCTACTAAATAACGCACTACAATACTAAGCTGTTCTCTGTGGCTCACATCTGGTGTTTCATCGACCATCTAGATACAAATTTTATTGAACTGATTTGATCCTTAATTTCGGATTTGATGACTGCATTGAAGAGGCCGGAAAAAATGGAGTTTTGGGAACTTGAACTTTGTTCTAAATGAGAATCCATTAAATGGTCGTACTTAGCCAACTATGAAAGGGTTTCAATATAATTACCGCTATTATCTGATACAGATTTTTCGTCGTGACGACGGAATGCCAGCTCTTGTTTTCCTAGTAGAACTACAGTGTCTATGAAATGCTTCATTAATTCGCGATTGCGATCAACTTTTCTATTATGAGCCTCTTAAGAATTCCCTAAAGAAGTCTCTATGCGATATTCGCCAAATTCATGCAAATGCAAGCAGCTGCGTATATGCTTTTCCATTTGAATATGTTTTTTGGAAGAATTAATAAAATGTTTTATAGTAAAGAAACCTGTGTGACTCCAAACACTATGAGAATTAGAAAAAAGAGACAAGGAAACAAAACATTCTCTTTAATTTGCAACTACCAGTCAGCCATGTATTCTTTTTGTAAAAGGACTCATGAAAATGTTTCTGATACTGATTTCCTTTCGCGTATAATCAATTTTCATTGATGGTGTCGAGCGACCTAGTTCTATAACTTTTTTTTTGCAAAAAAGAAAGCTTACTGAACTCGTGGGTTTTTTTTAGAAGAAAATCAGTTAAACAACACTCAAAATTAACTAGAGATATCTTGTCTAATAATAATAAGAATGTTCAATGGGGCACCTCTTGAGTAGATTTATAATTACTTACTTGGTACATAGCTAATAACTATTGACTTAGCTCCCTCACTATTTTATAATAATTTAATAATTTAAAACACTAACTTAACTACCAATATTTAATTGCTAAATTTTTAAAATTTTCTAATAATTAGCAGTCACAAAAATCACAAAAATTTGCATCGGAATTTTCAATAAATCATGCCCAATTACACAACCGATTTGCAACTGACATTTTAAATTCACAAAAAAAAAAAAATTATACAAAGAAATTATACCCAACAAGTTTAAGAAAAACCTCAAACGCCGTTCGAACCACTACATCACCCAATAACCCGATTTTCGTCGGCTTATTTTGTTGCCTACTATAAACAAAAAAAACTCCCTCGAACTAAAACCTTTCTCCTCCACCAATGTTTATCCACAAAAGCCGAGAAATCCCAGGTTATTTTCCTCATAAGCGAATGTATGTTAGACAAAGAAATCGCAAATAAACTTGTACTATATGCCAGAAAGGAATAGAGTTGAAAGTTCGTACTGTGAAGAAATGAATGCATAAGCCGGAAAATGAACGGCTTTTAAAAAAAAATTCATTGCACGCTTTTCTTTTGAAAAGAAGTTGTCTCTCGCTAGCGGAGTTCATACTTGTCTCGGCTATGTGTGCGAGTTTGTGTATGAGTAAACATGAATAAACAACCGAAGTGGTCGCAGCATTTCATCGTCGAACGTGTATAAAGTTATGATTTATGAATGAAAAATGGTTTGATGAACAAATAATTGAATGTGATTGTTGGCAAGTGGCAAAATAAAAATTTTTGATATTTCAAAAGGGAAGCCGGAAGGAATCGGCTTGTATGGACGCCACGCCACTGATATATACACATGTATCTAGTCCTGCTGCTATGTGCAATATTATACGAGAAGTCAATCCAGAAGATATTCCTTTAATTACTCACGAGGAACTGCTAAGGGCATGCAGCAAGATAGGTGACAACAAGGCTCCGGGACCCGACGGCATCCCGAACAAGGCAGTAAAGGCAGCTGTAACAAAAAGACCAGACCTCTTCATAACAACAATGAAGCAGTGCCTTGAAGAAGGAACCTTTCCCGAAAAATGGAAAACGCAGCATTTGGTCCTACTGCCAAAAGGAAAGAAGCCCCCAGGAGAACCATCATCCTATCGCCCAATATGCCTATTAGACACCATGGGAAAGATCCTCGAGAAGATAATCTATAATAGATTACTCGCAGTAGTAGAAGAGAAAGGAGCCCTCTCAGATCACCAATTTGGCTTCAGAAGAG
Source organism: Pocota personata (assembly GCA_963082735.1). Classification (NCBI taxonomy): domain Eukaryota; kingdom Metazoa; phylum Arthropoda; class Insecta; order Diptera; family Syrphidae; genus Pocota; species Pocota personata. The sequence continues at coordinate 82,132,215 of OY720429.1, forward strand.
CACGATCTACTGTTGATGCCATAAGAGCGGTAGTCGATATCGCCAAAGGTGCCATCGAAGGAGAAAGATGGCTCTACGGCACAAAGGAGTATTGTGCAGTAGTAACGCTGGACATTAAAAACGCATTTAACTCTGCGAACTGGTCGTTTATTAGAAGGTCACTTGCCAGGATGGATACGCCATATTACCTGCTACGGATAGTGACGAACTACTTCAACAACAGAAAGCTGAGGTACAATACCGATGAAGGCGTAAAATACTACAACGTAACTGCGGGAGTTCCACAGGGATCGGTTTTAGGGCCACTATTGTGGAACATCATGTACGACGGAGTACTACGATTAGCGTTACCTGGGGGAGTAACGATAATTGGATTCGCCGATGACATTGCAGTCGTGACAGTAGCTAAACAGATCCGTGCAGTAGAATCAGCTACAAATGAAGCAATTGCCCGGATAAAAGATTGGCTAGTATCCGCCGGACTAGAACTAGCTGACCATAAAACAGAAGCTGTTCTTATAACCAGCCGGAAAACTGTCGAATTTGCCAACTTTCAGGTTGGTAACCAAACCATCAGGTCGAAAGAGGCAATTAAATACCTTGGAGTAATGCTGGACAACAGGCTACGGTTTAAAACGCATGTTGATTTTGTTACCAAAAAAGCATCGCAAATGCAGGGAGCTCTCTCGCGTATCATGCCTAACATCGGTGGACCTGGATATGCTAGAAGGATTCTACTCTCTAGAGTTATCACCTCAGTTCTGTTATATGCCGCCCCAGTCTGGGCGGAGGCACTGAGGACGAAGGAGACCAAAAGGAAACTATCGTCATCATACAGACTCTGTGCGCTACGGACAATCAGCGGCTTTCGAACCATCTCTGACGAAGCTGCATTTGTCATAGCTGGAATGGTCCCCATCGATATTCTCGCAGATGAAATGCTGAGGATATATAACAGAAGAGCATTGAGTCATCACGACGCCACTGGTATCAAGGTGATAAAAATTGAAGAAAGGGCAGCGTCAGCAGCTATGTGGCAAGCTCGTTGGGCTAATACAACAAAAGGCAGATGGACATACAAACTTATACCGACAATCCAAGATTGGATAAGTCGAAAGCATGGAGACTGCAACTACCATCTAACGCAGTTCCTGTCTGGCCACGGTGGCTACCGCAAATATCTACACCGATTCGGACACGACAACTCACCATCCTGCCCGGAATGCCCAGGTGAAGATGAGGATACGGAGCACGCAGTGTTTTACTGCACACGTTTCACGGCATGGAGAATTACTCTGCCAAGTCCGTCATTACTCCTCGACCATATGTTACGGTTGGAAGAAAATTGGATGGCAATATGTTCTTTCGTAACAACTCTACAAAAAGAGCTGCGGAGAATAGAAAAGCTAAGAAGAGCAGCAGAAGCAACAGAAGCATCAGAAGCAGCAATACAAGAAGCATAGCATGAATTGCTAACCAGCCCCGCGAAGTAATACCTAACGGCAGTCCCGCGGGGAGAGTGGTTGAAGTGTGTAGGGTGTGTGTTTAGTACGTAGGCGTATTCCTGGCATCGAGTACTCAGGTTTGCGAATCGTGCATGCTAGTAGCACTCGGGCTACTAGTATCTATGAAGATTACACATCCCTGGCGCAATCCAAAAAAAAAAAAAAATGTATCTAGTCCTGCCATAAATTTTGTTATAAATCTTCCAACGCAAACTGTATGAAGATAACATTAGGAATAGTACCTTTAACTTTATTTTCTGAACATGTACTACAAAACGCAATAAATATCACATAGTTTGGCTTCAGCTACTGATGGGTTAACATAGAGTGGGGTATGAAAGAAATTTGTATTGCTGTCATAGACATGTATAAGTGCGGACAATGTGCTAACCAATTAATTTCTAAAACCCCTAGGGATATCAAACATGTTTGTGTACCGTGCTATAAATCGATTTGTTGATTCGTCTCAATTAGAAGACAGACCAAGAAGTGGTGGTCCGCACAAATTATGGTATCCAAAAAAAAAAAATTATTTACTTGATCACTGCTGAACCTTTCGTATTTATTGACCTTTTTATTTTAATATTATCTTGTTAACGGAATTGACGCACAGTTTTTATCGTCGCTGCAGCCACTGGTATCGTCATATGAGTAAGTGTAGGTTGATGTTGGTTGACTTGTTTTCGTAGCTATGAGGGAAATGGCCAAAGTGTTAGTGTCACAATTTTATTTTTATTTTATTTATACGTGTTATTTGTACGACCACTGTTGTAAAAGCTTTACGCGAGGGAATTCGAAGAAACCCCTTCGAAAACAGAAAATTATGTCGCCTGAGTCATTATTATAATTATTATGTCAAGGCTCATTCTAGATGATCTCAACATGAAAGCCATTCGTGGGTCAACTGGACAGACGCTTAATTTAAAGCAAATTAGGCTTGAAACATGCAAGCACGCGGGTAACAGCCCGAAAATAGCCATTTTACGGATAAAAAGAAGACTGCTTCGGTAATGGTTTGGTGGATGGTATTCCATCAAGGAGTTACTGCTGTTCATTTTTGTGAAAAGGGGTTAATACTGGAGCAAAGGTGTACCAAGAAGATGTCCTAGAAGGCGTCGTTAATACGAATACCCTTTTCTAATATTTGTAGAGTCGATTGTATATAAACAGAATTTCAGTGCGGACCGTGTTTTTTTTGTTTTTTTTTTACGTTGGGAGGTGGTAATCTTTCAAAGACTAAACTGAGCCCGTACCCAGTAACAGTAGTGTGGGATTTCCACCCACTAAACCCACCCCCCATCCTTCGCGGCAATGCCGTCAAGTATTTCATCGCGAGGGGGCTTCAAGGCGCGACGTTTCGCTATCGCTCCTGTCTTCGTTGTTCTTTCATGATGGTAGCCACAGTTTCGCTTACTGCTTCCCAAGCTTCTTTCGTGATCGTCATCTCTCTGGTGGTGTTCTCCGGTGGTGTTCTCTGATGGTAATTCCACACCCAGTCTGTTTGCCAGCAAGGAACATTCTTCTTGATATCGTGCACAATGAAACATGATGTGTTCTGCATCCTCGACTGCTTCCGTGCACGTTGGGTAATAAGGGTTGTCTTCGTGTCCAAATCTATGGAGATAGGCTTTGAAACATCCATGACCAGTAAGCATTTGCGTCAGATAGAAGTTCAGCTCTCCATGCTTCCTATTGATCCAAGAGTCTATATTGGGGATCAATCCCTGCGTCCATCTGCCTTTGTCAGAAAAGTTCCATCTCTCTTGCCATTCTTTAAGAATTGTTCTTGGCGATACTTTGGTGTCACTTCGACTCGTCGCTGTTGACACCACTGACCTGTTGGCACGATATTTCCGTTCGGCTGCTTTAACGAGGAGGTCTGTTGGCATCATTCCAGCAACTACGCATGCAGCGTCGTAGGAGGTTGTTCGAAAGGCGCTGCATACGTTGGTTTCCTCTGCTAGTATTAGGTCCATGCTTACTAGGCAGTCCTGTACCATCCTGATAGCTTCATTACAGTCGTGCTCCAACTCCTCAAGCAATTTGGGCACTACAACGATTGTTATATCGTCGGCGAAGCCAATTATTGTCGATGACTGAGGACGTCGTCGTACATTAGATTCCACAGTAGTGGACCTAGTACGGAGCCTTGGGGAACACCGAATGTGACGTTATACTGCCTCATTCCGTAGTCAGTACAATAGTACAGCATTCTATTTCTAAAATAGTCAGCCATTATTTTCTGCAGGTAGTCCGGTACTCTCTTGGTGGTAAATGCTCGCAGAATGTTACTCCAATTTGCGGTGTTAAAGGGGTTTTTGACATCTAGGGTTATGATTCTGCAGTAGTGTTTACTTCCGCCCTTCTATCGTCTTCCTTCGATGGCTTTTTTCGCTGTATTTACGACTTCGTCGATAGCATCAATCGTAGAGCGTGCCTTACGGAAGCCATACTGGCGGTCTGCGAAGCCTCCCGCTTCATCGGTGGCGTTTTCCGATCTGTCACTTATTATGCGCTCCAGTATTTTGCCCATGATGTCCAGCATACATAGGGACCTATACGATGAGGGATCCTGCGGTGGTGTATTACCTTTTGGTAAGAGGACAAGTCTTTTCTTCTTTCTTCCTTGAGACAGGTATTGTATACGCCTGCAAAGATGTGTGGGCTCCAATTAATTGCTGCTTTTAATGCAATGTTTCGGATTCCATCAACACCAGGTGCTTTTTGATCCTTGATGTTTTTACAGACTTGTAGGACTTCTGCTGCTGTGACGAGAGGTAATGGTAACGCCCCGTCGTACTTCTCCACTCAGTCTCTGTTCCCTGTTGTTGTGAAAAAAGCACAGAGAACAACGTTTTCGAGAAACACTGAGGACATGGGTGAGGGTTTTTTGCCATCCTTCAACTTTATCATAACCACTTGGTAGGCTTTTTCCCACTGGATTTGATTGGCTTCGTTGCACAGTTCTTCGGAAATTCTCTTATCACAGTTTTTAATTGCAGCTTTTAAATTTCTTCGGCAATTATAAATCTCTCGTGAAGTTCTCCGTGGCTGCTGTTTGGCGATTTCATCATTCCACAAGTATCCCAGTATACTTGTGGCCGACGCATGTTTGCTGTTTTTTGCTGCATGGAAGCGTCACAAGCTCTTGTCACTCCTCTTGAAAGCTGCTTCGCTTTATCGGCAACAGGTGCGTAGAGGGATATGTCCTCCGTCATCAGCCGGAGTACTTCGACGTCTAGGGTATGAGGTTTCCACCCCTTATTCTGCATCTGTCTCATCTGCTCTCCTCTATTTCCTGTATGACTGAAACGCCTGGTAATCGCTGTGCATGTATATTTTGCTTACTCTCCACGCAGCATCTCTTGCCAAATACGTACTCACAAAGGTGATGTCCACTATTGACCTTCTTTCGTTTTTGCTGAAGGTCAGCTCGTTTTCTGAGTTTAGGAGAACTAAGTCCAACAACGCAAACGCCTGTAGGAGGGTTCTTCCTCTGGTGTTTATGGTACGTGAGCCCCGTTCAACCACCCATGCATTGAAGTCACCTGCTATGACGACGCGGCTTCTTCCTCTTGCAGTGGTTACGATGTTGTCAACTATTCTTTCGAATTGTTCATGTGTTATGCTGGGAGGGTCGTAGCAGCTAAAGAAGTAAATGCCACTAACTTTGGCCCACATGAAGCCTGCCTTGTGAATCGTCATCTTCTCTTCGAAGGCTCGTTGGTCGCGTATCCATATCGTGGCTTTGCTTGAAGTGTCCGCCGTCCATATTCCCTCATTCAGCTGCTTGTAGTGCTCGCTGAGTATAGCTATATCCGCATCGTACTCTCGGACCGACTGTGTAAGTAGGTCCTTAGCTGCCTCGCAATGGTTAAGGTTTAGTTGGATAATCTTCATGTTCGCTTCAGGCAAGCGTTCAGCGCGGGCTGGAATGCACGGTAGCTTATGCTTCCAGTACTGTGCTTGGCACTATGGCGACTTCCTTTGCAGAGCATGCATTGCGGCTCTGATGAGAAATCCTTTGCCTTATGACACTTCCCACCACATCTGTAGCAGTGCTCGGACCGGTCTTCGCTCTTGCAGTCCTTTGCACAATGACCAAATCCGAGGTATCGGTAACATATTTTCAGGTCCGGTTTTCCTCTTGGTCGACAATTTACCCAACCGATTCTGATTTTTTCTATCGCTAATGCTTTGTTGGTGATGCTTGCTGGCAAACTTACCACTGCTGTCTGCGTCTCAGCATAGGTCTTCCTCACTGATTTTACTGCAGTTACTGGTATCGGCTTTTGTTGGTCGATTTGCTATGAGCGAGCTAGGGCGGCCTCTTCCTTGGTCGTGATTTCATCAAGATCCTTTACCTCTATTGTGACCTCATGTCCTGACTTCAGCTTTGCTTTCCAGGATCTTCTTCACTTTTTGTTGGAAGTCCGAAGATTGAGCGTCTGCTGTTTCCTTCAGTTGCAGCAATAAGTTTCCTTCCACGGTCTTTCGGACGTGGTCATCATTTTCTCCCGGCTTCTTTAGTGAGGGCTCTGTTTTTACCTTCCGCAGCATGTCCGTTTAGGAAAGATCGCCTGTTGCCTTTATCGCAAGTGCATCTGGACGGGTTGGGTTCTTTCTGTGCCTTTCACGTCCTTTCACCTGCGTCCATTCTTGCTTCTTTGTTGGTCCTTGTCACTTCACTGTTGTTCGTTCTCGGTCTGGGTTCGCCAATACTTCAACCGCCTGTGTCTCCGATTTTTTCCTTTTTGGCTCAGGTAAGATCCGTTTCTATGGACTGGCCTGCCTATTCGGCTTGGGTGTTGTATCTCTCCTCCTTTTGATTGTGGGTATCGCCTGCTCTCCAGGATTCTGCGCAGGACTCCGTGCGGGACCGCAAGTGCTGTTCTTCCCACTCCTGGAGATCACACTGCGGCTTAGTTCCTCAGTCTGGGTACTTTGGGTTTAGAGTTCGTTTCTGTTTCCCACCGTCCTCATTGCTGCGCTTTTCTCCACTGTTTTATAGTGCGACCGGATTGAACTAATCAGTCTTCCGATTTCATGATGCACATTGTTCTTCCCTTGGATGAAAACCATCAGCTCGTTGATCTTACTACCGAGGATTTCCATCGCATCATTCTCCCAATTTTGTTTGGTCAGGCTGGGAATTTGGTCCAATGTTTCCTTCACCTCAACGGATTTTTCCGTGTTTTTGGAAGAGCTGGGACCAGTGGGTTCGGTACCGTCCTGCTTTTCTGCTGGTGTTGTCTTTCCTGGAGATCTGGAAACCAGCGAACTTCTTCTAAATGGGTGTGCTAATACAGTTAGTTCCCATTCTCCTTGAAAATAATAATTTTTTGATTTTTTTCTGTATTATTTGTATTTTTTTCTGGTGATTGATTGTTTTGGTGTATCATCTCTATTGGGTCCCCACTCAAAGCCGCTATCTCCGCCCTAATGTGTAATCACCTCTATGATCCCATTGTGCGAGGGTTGACACAGGACTTAATGGGTACCTATGCCAGAGCCAGATCGGTGCTAATCAGGAATGTTACATATGAACATACACCACCAACTTAACGGCGACGTGACAGAGAATGTACTTTGAGGCCTGGCAAGGTTTTAATGGGACGGGGACGGGGACGGTTGCATCATTAACCTGATCAGATTTTACCTTAACTTACTAACGTAACAGAATACTACAACCGTCAGCCCACAGCAATCAAGTCCAATCGATGGTCCGGTATACTGTAATTAAGACCTTACCAGGCTCGTTCTTAATGTCTAGTACATAGGCTTAGTATGCAGTGCTTCACGTGTTGTCTTCGTATTTAAAGTGTTCCCCCGTCGCCACACCTTGGGGTGGGGGGCACCTATTTGTGGACGGCACCGACTCGTGCTGTCATAGAGGTAGGTAGGTAGGTGTAGTTGTGACAGCATGCTATGCTGAAACATAATTAGCGCCCGTGTTTTTACCACGGAATTGAACTTTGGGTGTTAATAAAAAATGGACTTTACTTTAGACAAAGAGATATATGTAAAATGAAGAATAAAAGAACACGCACCTATCTCAACATTATAAAATTCTTTATTCGAGTGTGTACATAGACTTTACATTTAATAGTATTTATGCCTTTGTTATTTACTTTGATTTTGGCGCGAAATACAATTTGCCAATGTATTTGTTTCATATATTTAGTAGATTTGTGTAAATGTATTGATTTACAAATGTTGATTGCAAAGGGTAAATGCAAAGAAAAAGGTGATTAATAAAGTGGAATTGAAACATGAATAGGACAACACATTGCGCCACAATAATAGGGACAAATAAGGAGTGAAAAGACAAAACACATTGATGGTCGATATCGTTCATTTATTGTCTCATGATGATCATTCGGGTGATATGTATGTGTCCTTCTCTTACTTCCACTACCTTATGCGATTTTCATAATACGTCTTCCTTGATCCCGCTGGAGTTGTTTTGATTTGTAAACTGTAGTAATTGTAGTTCATTCATAGTGCGGTGTCGTGTCGAAGTGCGGTGTATTTTTTTTTTCGGTTTTATTTATAATGTTTTATTTTAATATGTTGTAATTTAATGTAACCTTTTGTGTTTGGTGTCATTTGGACGACGTGTGAGGATTCCATGTATCCAGGTGAGTTTCTTTATTATTATTCATATATTATGTTTTATATATTGTAACATGCGAGCTACGGCTCGAGTAGATAAAACGATATTCTGTGAAATTTATTTCTTTATTTTCTAGTCTATAGAACAATTCAAGTTCACACTATACTATTCTTCGCAAATTCTTTTCTTACAAGGTCTCTTTCCTCTCAAATCACTTTATCTCCTTTCAATTACTTAATTCACAAATCCAAACTAATTACTTTTTCTTGTTCACTCTCAACTTTCAATTTATCACCAAATTACAACTTCACCCATTATCACTTTTCCAATCTCTTCGCCACGGTTCTAAACCAACTGTGTCTTTTTTTGATCGCCATCTGTCCTTATATAGCAGAAGTTTCTGATAGCCAGAAACTTCTAGCAAATTCTTCGACCACTGGAGCAAGAAAAATTCTGATATAATAATTCCAAGATGACAATCATTTCGTGCAGTTATAATTCTCTCTTGTTCTCTTTTATCCGCGATATTATCCGAGCTGTGGTGACTACTTTCAGACACGAACCTCAAAAGGAAGCAATGAAAAGACACTTCGGAATTTGTTGCCTGTTCGAGGGCGTAGTTATTATGCTACATTATGTTACACTGCCCTCCTCTTAGACTTGTTCGTCCCGAACAAGTGTGTCCTCACTTCGGCCATTGTATCGACTCAGTCGGTCCACATGAACCACTTTCATTTTGGCCCTTGGTCCTCGCTGGATGCGGTAGACAACATCGTTGATGCTGGCTATTATTCTGTAGGGACCCTCCCAGTTCTGCTGCAACTTAGGTGATTTCCCCTTTTGGCGATGGGGATTATACAGCCACACTAGATCTCCTTCCTGGAATCCTGACGTTGTTGCCTTGGCATCATACCTGGTCTTCATGCGGTCGCTCGTCATCTTAATCTGGCTTCTGGTCCTTTGGTGTATGTCCCTAAGCCTTTCCCTCAGGTCCGCCACGTACTCTTCTTCATTTCTGGGCTCATTGGTAGGAGATCCAAATTTCACCTCACTGGGTAAACGAGCTATTCCACCAAATAAAATTTCGAACGGCGTATGTCGAGTAGTGCTATGCACGGCACTTCTATAGGCCATCAAAAACAAGGGAATCTGCCGGTCCCAATCCCGTTGGTAGTCACCTACGACCTTCGAGAGATGTTCGTCCAAAGTCCTATTGAAACGCTCCACCATACCGTCCGACTGTGGATGAAGCGGGGTTGTCCTTGTCTTTTTGATTCCGAGTAGTTGACACATCTCTTGGAAGATTCTTGACTCGAAGTTCCGCCCTTGGTCAGAATGCAATTCCAAGGGCACACCGAATCTGCTAACCCAATTGTAGACGATCTGCTCCGCCACGGTTCTGGCTTCCTGGTTAGGGATCGGAAACGCTTCCGGCCACTTACTGAAGTAGTCCATCACTACGAGTATATACCGATTACCATTGTCGGTTTCCGGAAAGGGCCCTGCGATGTCAATGGCGATTCGTTCGAAAGGTGCTCCCACGTTGTATTGGTGCATCTTACCTCGAGTTTTGATTCTCGGACCCTTGCTAGCTGCACACACGTCGCATTTTCTGCACCAGTCTTCGATATCTTCCTTCGCTTTTAACCAATAAAAACGTTCTCGTACCTTTTCTAACGTCTTATTCACTCCCAAGTGGCCTCCGGTCGCCCCGCCATGCATTTCCTGTAACACCTCCTTGACCCTCGTCCGTGGTACGACAAGCTGCATTACAAACGACTTTCCGTCGGAGGATTCCCATTTTCTTCTCAGAACACCTTCTTGGACATGGAGGGAGTCCCACTGCGCAAAATATGCCTTTAAGGTCGGGCTTCTGTGAGAGATGTCCTGATGATCCGGTTTCTCCATGTTCTCCTTCCAGGCCAGAATCGGCTCGATATCCGGGTCTTCCTTCTGAGCGTTCCGGATCTCATCTACGCTCCAGCCGGCGATAGGTTCGGCTCTCATTCTTTGGATGGAAACCAGCTCCCGTTCTTCCTGACGCGCACAATGTTTACAATCCGTTCTGCATGGTCTCCGGGACAGTGCATCCGCATTAGAGTGGAGTTTTCCTTTACGATGCTGTATTTCGTAGTCGTAGATTTGCAGCCTTTCGATCCATCTTGCGACCTGACCCTCAGGACTCTTGAACTGTAATAGCCATTTTAAGGCTGCATGGTCTGTGCGAAGAACGAACTTCCTCCCGTAGAGGTATTTGTGAAAATGCTTCGTAGCCAAGATCAAAGCTAGAAGTTCCCGCCTTGTCACGCAGTAGTTCCTTTCTGGCTTAGAGAGCACCTTGCTGAAGTACGCAACCACCTTCTCTTGGCCGTCATGCACCTGGGAGAGTACGGCTCCTACCCCGACATTACTAGCATCTGCATCCACAACGAACGTTTCCCCGGGAGTGGGGTAAGCCAGTATCGGGGCATCGCATAGCCGTTGTTTAAGTGCCTTGAAGCTCTTCTCGCACTCAATTGACCATTTGAATTGTTTTCCCTTTTCCGTCAACTGGTGCAGGTTCTTTGCGATCCCGGCAAAATCCTTCACGAACCGTCTGTAGTAGGTGGCTAGGCCCAGGAAGCTCCTTAGTTGGTGTTTGTCTTTGGGGACTGGCCAGTTTTTCACCGCTTCGACCTTCTCCGGATCGGTTCTCACTCCTTTCGCTGAAATTATGTGTCCCAGGTACTTGACTTCCGCTCTAAACAGGGCGCACTTCTTGGGGTTGAGCTTCAGGTGGGCACTTCGAAGCCTTTGAAATACATCCCTTAGATTGTCTCGGTGTTGCGCAAACGTTTTTCCTACGACGATGACATCATCCAAGTATACCAAACAGGTTTTCCATGTTAACCCTTGCAGGACACATTCCATCAATCGCTCGAAAGTCGCCGGAGCATTGCACAGCCCGAATGGCATTACCGTGAATTGCCATAGCCCATTTCCTGCGGTGAAGGCGGTTTTCTCCCGGTCTTCTGGATGGATCTGTACCTGCCAGTAGCCACTCTTCAAGTCGAGAGTGGAAAACCATCGGGCTCCTGATAGTGTGTCTAGCGTGTCGTCAATCCGTGGCAGAGGGTAGCTGTCTTTCTTGGTGACGTAATTGAGCTGCCGATAGTCCACGCAGAACCGCGTGCTGCCATCTTTCTTCTTAACCAGTACAACCGGTGATGCCCACGGACTTTTGGAACTTTCAATCAGACCTTCTTTCTCCATTGCCGACACCATCTCTGCAACTTCTGTCTGCTTTGCCAATGGAAGGCGCCTAGCAGGCTGACGAATTGGTCTAGTATCACCAGTGTCTATTCGATGTTCTACCAGGTGTGTTCGGCCGTATTCACCGTCCTGTGAGGCAAATACATCAGCGTACTCATTGATAAGATTCTCTGCCATAGTTCGCTGCTCCTGATTCAGCTCACTGGACTGGAGAATCGTCTCTCTCGTTTCCGCTGTCCAAGGTGATGGGAGAGGTTTTGGAGCATCACGTTCAGATATTGTTGCGACGGCGGTAATCGGCGTGCATTTTCCAGTCACCTCCCCTCGCCTTAGTTTGACAGTGTGTGGTCTTGCGTTCAAAACTCTTACTGGAACCATGGTGTTCTTTGGTTCGACTAACGTCTTTCCCACGATGTAGTCTTGAGAATTCTTCTCTGGGTCTGGTTCTACTATGTAGAATCGGTGGCTCCCAAGATCACCTTCCAGCTTCGTCCAAATGATTGTCTCTGAAGACGGCGGCAAAACTTCGTCTTTGCTGATGACTGTCCTGAGAGTTACGGCATTCTCATTTCCGTACACCATCGGAATCTCCACATTTCGATACCTCAGTACTTGCATCCCGATGTCCAAGATTACTTCATTTGCTTTCATGAAGTCTACTCCGATGATGCACTCGTCGCATATATCTGCCACCAGAAACGCATGGGAGAACGTCAGTCCTGCCAGAGTAATCGTAAGTCGAACTTCTCCAAATACCTTCGCCATTTCCCCTGTTGCAGTCTTCAGGCAGTAGCTGTTGGTGTTGTGCAGCCAGGAGCTTTTGACGATATCTCTTCTTACAATGGAGGCAGTGGCACCTGTGTCGATGGTGGCTACGCACTTCTTCTCGTTGATTAGTGCCTCCACTGTCAGGCTCTTGTTACCCCGTTTGGTTTGCGAAACTTGAATGGTGGTCCTGGGGGCCTCGATTCCAGTAACCAACTTCTGCCCCGCGAAGTTGGTCCTTACGCATCTCCCGACTGCTGGTTTTGGGAAGTCTGACCGACAGGATGCTTCCTCTCTGCTTCTCCTACTTCCGCAATGTGGACAATTTCCTCGTCTAGGTGCACTTCTGCACTGCCGTTGTAGGTGTCCGGTTTGGTTGCAATTCCAGCAACGGATTTGACTTCCGCGAGCTTTGACGGCTGTTCTCTGGCATGAGCATTCCACGACGGACATTTCCCTGACACGGTGTATTCCCTGGTATGCTTGGTCCGCAGCCTTCATTGACAAAGCGAATGCCAATGCCTCGGGGAGTGTTCGCTTTTCAGCCATCCTTACAGCCATTTGCAGTTGTCTGTCCTCTATGGCCTGAATAAAAGCTTCCACCGCCATTTCGTTGATAAGCTCCTCACCGGCTTTAGGGTATGAAAGATGGGCTAGTCGCTCTATATCCGCTTGCAACTGTTGGAGCGTTTCCCCCCTTTTCTGGACTCGACTACGCAGCTGAACCCTGTACACCTGCTGCATGTGTTCATCCCCAAACCGCATCTCGATAGCCTGAACCAGAGAGTCGTAGTTCTGCTGTTTATCTTCCGGGATGGTCTGCAAGAGCTCCGCAGCTGGACCCCTCAGTGCAAGTGTGAGTGCAATGGACTTCTCTTCATCGTCCCAGCTATTGGTCATTGCGGCCGCTTCGAATTGCCTTTTATAAATTGGCCATGATGTTTGACCATCGAAGATAGGAGGCTGCATCTCCTTTCTTCTCAGACCGTCAGTGGAATATTCCCGTGCTTTCTGTCTCTTCACGTTGCTGAGCTCCTTAGCAAGATTTTCGACTTGCTTTCCTACTACCTCGAATTTCGTATCCACTTTTTCAAATTGAGTCTCTATCTTCCCGAACTGAGTTTCATGTTTCTCAAAATTTTCATCGAATCTAATTTCGACTTTTTCGAGTTGCGTCTCGACCTTCTCGATTTTCTCTTCGATCACTTCGAATTTGGATTCCAAGTTCTTGTTTTGCTCATCAAGTTTACTTTCCAGAGCATCTAGAGAATTCTTTTGTTCGTCCATTGCTTTCTTTTGTTCGTCCAGCTTAAGTTCTAGAGAATTCTTTTGTTCGTCCATTGCTTTCTTTTGTTCGTCCAACTTAAGTTCTAGAGAATTCCTTTGGTCATCGAGCTTATGACTTTGATCTTCTATTGCTTTCTTTTGTTCGTCCATGACTAACTTAAGTTGCAGGAGCAGACTTGTTATACCCGGGTCGGCTGCTGTACTTGCTGGTTCCTCTTCCACGTCAAACTCTACGTCGTGCGGATTTTCACCTTCCTGCGTTACTGCTTCTTCCAGACGAATCAGCAGGGCATCTTTTCCCCCAGTTGTGTCGAGGTTCCGCTTACTGAGTTCTGCCTTTAGTTGAGTTATAGTTAGTTTTCCCAATTTGCGACCCATTTTGCGCAACTAATTAACTCAACACAGAAATCGTTTTTTTTTTTTTTTTTTTTTTTTTTTGTTTGTGCAATTTCACACCAAGGAAATAGTTATTCACAGAATAAGTTTTATCCCAGCTTCTGACACCAATGTAACATGCGAGCTACGGCTCGAGTAGATAAAACGATATTCTGTGAAATTTATTTCTTTATTTTCTAGTCTATAGAACAATTCAAGTTCACACTATACTATTCTTCGCAAATTCTTTTCTTACAAGGTCTCTTTCCTCTCAAATCACTTTATCTCCTTTCAATTACTTAATTCACAAATCCAAACTAATTACTTTTTCTTGTTCACTCTCAACTTTCAATTTATCACCAAATTACAACTTCACCCATTATTACTTTTCCAATCTCTTCGCCACGGTTCTAAACCAACTGTGTCTTTTTTTGATCGCCATCTGTCCTTATATAGCAGAAGTTTCTGATAGCCAGAAACTTCTAGCAAATTCTTCGACCACTGGAGCAAGAAAAATTCTGATATAATAATTCCAAGATGACAATCATTTCGTGCAGTTATAATTCTCTCTTGTTCTCTTTTATCCGCGATATTATCCGAGCTGTGGTGACTAATTTCAGACACGAACCTCAAAAGAAAGCAATGAAAAGACACTTCGGAATTTGTTGCCTGTTCGAGGGCGTAGTTATTATGCTACATTATTGTAACATAATGTAGCATAATAACTACGCCCTCGAACAGGCAACAAATTCCGAAGTGTCTTTTCATTGCTTTCTTTTGAGGTTCGTGTCTGAAATTAGTCACCACAGCTCGGATAATATCGCGGATAAAAGAGAACAAGAGAGAATTATAACTGCACGAAATGATTGTCATCTTGGAATTATTATATCAGAATTTTTCTTGCTCCAGTGGTCGAAGAATTTGCTAGAAGTTTCTGGCTATCAGAAACTTCTGCTATATAAGGACAGATGGCGATCAAAAAAAAGACACAGTTGGTTTAGAACCGTGGCGAAGAGATTGGAAAAGTGATAATGGGTGAAGTTGTAATTTGGTGATAAATTGAAAGTTGAGAGTGAACAAGAAAAAGTAATTAGTTTGGATTTGTGAATTAAGTAATTGAAAGGAGATAAAGTGATTTGAGAGGAAAGAGACCTTGTAAGAAAAGAATTTGCGAAGAATAGTATAGTGTGAACTTGAATTGTTCTATAGACTAGAAAATAAAGAAATAAATTTCACAGAATATCGTTTTATCTACTCGAGCCGTAGCTCGCATGTTACATTGGTGTCAGAAGCTGGGATAAAACTTATTCTGTGAATAATTATTTCCTTGGTGTGAAATTGCACAAACAAAAAAAAAAAAAAAAAAAACGATTTCTGTGTTGAGTTAATTAGTTGCGCAAAATGGGTCGCAAATTGGGAAAACTAACTATAACTCAACTAAAGGCAGAACTCAGTAAGCGGAACCTCGACACAACTGGGGGAAAAGATGCCCTGCTGATTCGTCTGGATGAAGCAGTAACGCAGGAAGGTGAAAATCCGCACGACGTAGAGTTTGACGTGGAAGAGGAACCAGCAAGTACAGCAGCCGACCCGGGTATAACAAGTCTGCTCCTGCAACTTAAGTTAGTCATGGACGAACAAAAGAAAGCAATAGAAGACCAAAGGAATTCTATAGAACTTAAGCTGGACGAACAAAAGAAAGCAATGGACGAACAAAAGAATTCTCTAGAACTTAAGCTGGATGAACAAAAGAAAGCGATGGACGAACAAAAGAAAGCAATGGGCGACCAAAGGAATTCTCTAGAACTTAAGCTGGACGAACAAAAGAAAGCAATGGACGAACAAAAGAATTCTCTAGAACTTAAGCTGGACGAACAAAAGAAAGCAATGGACGAACAAAAGAAAGCAATGGACGAACAAAAGAAAGCAATGGACGAACAAAAGAATTCTCTAGATGCTCTGGAAAGTAAACTTGATGAGCAAAACAAGAACTTGGAATCCAAATTCGAAGTGATCGAAGAGAAAATCGAGAAGGTCGAGACGCAACTCGAAAAAGTCGAAATTAGATTCGATGAAAATTTTGAGAAACATGAAACTCAGTTCGGGAAGATAGAGACTCAATTTGAAAAAGTGGATACGAAATTCGAGATAGTAGGAAAGCAAGTCGAAAATCTTGCTAAGGAGCTCAGCAACGTGAAGAGACAGAAAGCACGGGAATATTCCACTGACGGTCTGAGAAGAAAGGAGATGCAGCCTCCTATCTTCGATGGTCAAACATCATGGCCAATTTAT
This sequence comes from Pocota personata, assembly GCA_963082735.1. Lineage (NCBI taxonomy): Eukaryota > Metazoa > Arthropoda > Insecta > Diptera > Syrphidae > Pocota > Pocota personata. The sequence goes on from OY720429.1 coordinate 82,148,307, forward strand.
AAAAGGCAATTCGAAGCGGCCGCAATGACCAATAGCTGGGACGATGAAGAGAAGTCCATTGCACTCACACTTGCACTGAGGGGTCCAGCTGCGGAGCTCTTGCAGACCATCCCGGAAGATAAACAGCAGAACTACGACTCTCTGGTTCAGGCTATCGAGATGCGGTTTGGGGATGAACACATGCAGCAGGTGTACAGGGTTCAGCTGCGTAGTCGAGTCCAGAAAAGGGGGGAAACGCTCCAACAGTTGCAAGCGGATATAGAGCGACTAGCCCATCTTTCATACCCTAAAGCCGGTGAGGAGCTTATCAACGAAATGGCGGTGGAAGCTTTTATTCAGGCCATAGAGGACAGACAACTGCAAATGGCTGTAAGGATGGCTGAAAAGCGAACACTCCCCGAGGCATTGGCATTCGCTCTGTCAATGAAGGCTGCGGACCAAGCATACCAGGGAATACACCGTGTCAGGGAAATGTCCGTCGTGGAATGCTCATGCCAGAGAACAGCCGTCTTGGATGAAGACAAAGCTCGCGGAAGTCAAATCCGTTGCTGGAATTGCAACCAAACCGGACACCTACAACGGCAGTGCAGAAGTGCACCTAGACGAGGAAATTGTCCACATTGCGGAAGTAGGAGAAGCAGAGAGGAAGCATCTGGCGGTGATAACATTCATCCTGTCAGTCAGACTTCCCAAAAACCAGCAGTCGGGAAATGCGTAAGGACCAACTTCGCGGGGCAGAAGTGGGTTACTGGAATCGAGGCCCCCAGGACCACCATTCAAGTTTCGCAAACCAAACGGGGTAACAAGAGCCTGACAGTGGAGGCACTAATCAACAAGAAGAAGTGCGTAGCCACCATCGACACAGGTGCCACCGCCTCCATTGTAAGAAGAGATATCGTCAAAGGCTCCTGGCTGCACAACACCAACAGCTACTGCCTGAAGACTGCAACAGGGGAAATGGCGAAGGTATTTGGAGAAGTTCGTCTTACGATTACTCTGGCAGGACTGACGTTCTCCCATGCGTTTCTGGTGGCAGATATATGCGACGAGTGCATCATCGGAATAGACTTCATGAAAGCAAATGAAGTAATCTTGGACATCGGGATGCAAGTACTGAGGTATCGAAATGTGGAAATTCCGATGGTGTACGGAAACGAGAATGCCGCAACTCTCAGGACAGTCATCAGCAAAGACGAAGTTTTGCCGCCTTCTTCAGAGACAATCATTTGGACGAAGCTGGAAGGTGATCTTGGGAGCCACCGATTCTACATAGTAGAACCAGACCCAGAGAAGAATTCTCAAGACTACGTCGTGGGAAAGACGTTAGTCGAACCAAAGAACACCATGGTTCCAGTGAGAGTTTTGAACACAAGACCACACACTGTCAAACTAAGGCGAGGGGAGGTGACTGGAAAATGCACGCCGATTACCGCCGTCGCAACAATATCTGAACGTGATGCTCCAAAACCTCTCCCATCACCTTGGACAGCGGAAACGAGAGAGACGATTCTCCAGTCCAGTGAGCTGAATCAGGAGCAGCGAACTATGGCAGAGGATCTTATCAATGAGTACGCTGATGTATTTGCCTCACAGGACGGAGAATACGGCCGAACACACCTGGTACAACATCGAATAGACACTGGTGATACTAGACCAATTCGTCAGCCTGCTAGGCGCCTTCCATTGGCAAAGCAGACAGAAGTTGCAGAGATGGTGTCGGCAATGGAGAAAGAAGGTGTGATTGAAAGTTCCAAAAGTCCGTGGGCATCACCGGTTGTACTGGTTAAGAAGAAAGATGGCAGCACGCGGTTCTGCGTGGACTATCGGCAGCTCAATTACGTCACCAAGAAAGACAGCTACCCTCTGCCACGGATTGACGACACGCTAGACACACTATCAGGAGCCCGATGGTTTTCCACTCTCGACTTGAAGAGTGGCTACTGGCAGGTACAGATCCATCCAGAAGACCGGGAGAAAACCGCCTTCACCGCAGGAAATGGGCTATGGCAATTCACGGTAATGCCATTCGGGCTGTGCAATGCTCCGGCGACTTTCGAGCGATTGATGGAATGTGTCCTGCAAGGGTTAACATGGAAAACCTGTTTGGTATACTTGGATGATGTCATCGTCGTAGGAAAAACGTTTGCGCAACACCGAGACAATCTAAGGGATGTATTTCAAAGGCTTCGAAGTGCCCACCTGAAGCTCAACCCCAAGAAGTGCGCCCTGTTTAGAGCGGAAGTCAAGTACCTGGGACACATAATTTCAGCGAAAGGAGTGAGAACCGATCCGGAGAAGGTAGAAGCGGTGAAAAACTGGCCAGTCCCCAAAGACAAACACCAACTAAGGAGCTTCCTGGGCCTAGCCACCTACTACAGACGGTTCGTGAAGGATTTTGCCGGGATCGCAAAGAACCTGCACCAGTTGACGGAAAAGGGAAAACAATTCAAATGGTCAATTGAGTGCGAGAAGAGCTTCAAGGCACTTAAACAACGGCTATGCGATGCCCCGATACTGGCTTACCCCACTCCCGGGGAAACGTTCGTTGTGGATGCAGATGCTAGTAATGTCGGGGTAGGAGCCGTACTCTCCCAGGTGCATGACGGCCAAGAGAAGGTGGTTGCGTACTTCAGCAAGGTGCTCTCTAAGCCGGAAAGGAACTACTGCGTGACAAGGCGGGAACTTCTAGCTTTGATCTTGGCTACGAAGCATTTTCACAAATACCTCTACGGGAGGAAGTTCGTTCTTCGTACAGACCATGCAGCCTTAAAATGGCTATTACAGTTCAAGAGTCCTGAGGGTCAGGTCGCAAGATGGATCGAAAGGCTGCAAATCTACGACTACGAAATACAGCATCGTAAAGGAAAACTCCACTCTAATGCGGATGCACTGTCCCGGAGACCATGCAGAACGGATTGTAAACATTGTGCGCGTCAGGAAGAACGGGAGCTGGTTTCCATCCAAAGAATGAGAGCCGAACCTATCGCCGGCTGGAGCGTAGATGAGATCCGGAACGCTCAGAAGGAAGACCCGGATATCGAGCCGATTCTGGCCTGGAAGGAGAACATGGAGAAACCGGATCATCAGGACATCTCTCACAGAAGCCCGACCTTAAAGGCATATTTTGCGCAGTGGGACTCCCTCCATGTCCAAGAAGGTGTTCTGAGAAGAAAATGGGAATCCTCCGACGGAAAGTCGTTTGTAATGCAGCTTGTCGTACCACGGACGAGGGTCAAGGAGGTGTTACAGGAAATGCATGGCGGGGCGACCGGAGGCCACTTGGGAGTGAATAAGACGTTAGAAAAGGTACGAGAACGTTTTTATTGGTTAAAAGCGAAGGAAGATATCGAAGACTGGTGCAGAAAATGCGACGTGTGTGCAGCTAGCAAGGGTCCGAGAATCAAAACTCGAGGTAAGATGCACCAATACAACGTGGGAGCACCTTTCGAACGAATCGCCATTGACATCGCAGGGCCCTTTCCGGAAACCGACAATGGTAATCGGTATATACTCGTAGTGATGGACTACTTCAGTAAGTGGCCGGAAGCGTTTCCGATCCCTAACCAGGAAGCCAGAACCGTGGCGGAGCAGATCGTCTACAATTGGGTTAGCAGATTCGGTGTGCCCTTGGAATTGCATTCTGACCAAGGGCGGAACTTCGAGTCAAGAATCTTCCAAGAGATGTGTCAACTACTCGGAATCAAAAAGACAAGGACAACCCCGCTTCATCCACAGTCGGACGGTATGGTGGAGCGTTTCAATAGGACTTTGGACGAACATCTCTCGAAGGTCGTAGGTGACTACCAACGGGATTGGGACCGGCAGATTCCCTTGTTTTTGATGGCCTATAGAAGTGCCGTGCATAGCACTACTCGACATACGCCGTTCGAAATCTTATTTGGTGGAATAGCTCGTTTACCCAGTGAGGTGAAATTTGGATCTCCTACCAATGAGCCCAGAAATGAAGAAGAGTACGTGGCGGACCTGAGGGAAAGGCTTAGGGACATACACCAAAGGACCAGAAGCCAGATTAAGATGACGAGCGACCGCATGAAGACCAGGTATGATGCCAAGGCAACAACGTCAGGATTCCAGGAAGGAGATCTAGTGTGGCTGTATAATCCCCATCGCCAAAAGGGGAAATCACCTAAGTTGCAGCAGAACTGGGAGGGTCCCTACAGAATAATAGCCCGCATCAACGATGTTGTCTACCGCATCCAGCGAGGACCAAGGGCCAAAATGAAAGTGGTTCATGTGGACCGACTGAGTCGATACAATGGCCGAAGTGAGGACACACTTGTTCGGGACGAACAAGTCTAAGAGGAGGGCAGTGTAACATAATGTAGCATAATAACTACGCCCTCGAACAGGCAACAAATTCCGAAGTGTCTTTTCATTGCTTTCTTTTGAGGTTCGTGTCTGAAATTAGTCACCACAGCTCGGATAATATCGCGGATAAAAGAGAACAAGAGAGAATTATAACTGCACGAAATGATTGTCATCTTGGAATTATTATATCAGAATTTTTCTTGCTCCAGTGGTCGAAGAATTTGCTAGAAGTTTCTGGCTATCAGAAACTTCTGCTATATAAGGACAGATGGCGATCAAAAAAAAGACACAGTTGGTTTAGAACCGTGGCGAAGAGATTGGAAAAGTGATAATGGGTGAAGTTGTAATTTGGTGATAAATTGAAAGTTGAGAGTGAACAAGAAAAAGTAATTAGTTTGGATTTGTGAATTAAGTAATTGAAAGGAGATAAAGTGATTTGAGAGGAAAGAGACCTTGTAAGAAAAGAATTTGCGAAGAATAGTATAGTGTGAACTTGAATTGTTCTATAGACTAGAAAATAAAGAAATAAATTTCACAGAATATCGTTTTATCTACTCGAGCCGTAGCTCGCATGTTACATTATGTTACAATATTATAGTAAATTTGGGTTGATTATTTTTTTTTGATTAATGAACTTGTACCGGTTCATGTACAAGTTTTCAGTGCATTGAGTGGGTGGCATCGCTGCGGTTGTTGTTGTTATTTTTTGTTTCTTTTCTCGGTGTAAGTAAGTTAAGTACGTAAGTTTTGTGTGGAGTTTCGCTTGAAAAAATTAAATACAAAAAAATCAAAAGAAATGTTTGTGAAAAGTGCAGTGCCAAACAATTTTGAGTGTGCGTAAATATGATCGAATACGTTGGTACGCGTCGTGTTGATCTGCATCGCATGTGATTGTTTTGATTTTCACTTTGTAAGTGAAGTTTTTTTTTGGTTAACGGGTAACGGCGCGGTTCGATTGCTGAAGAATCGTGATGGGTGGTTATGGGTGATGATCAGCTGGGACCAAAGTCGATGAACTTGGCGTTTCCTTAACAAGACAGCTGAGGATGCCCATAGATTATGTGTTTGTGTGTAGAGAACGTAGAATTCTGTGTTGTGTTGTTTTAGATTTATGTGTACGATGTAATATAAATACTATTATTATTTTATTGATGAAATTGTAATAAAATTTAAGTTTTATTTATTTAAATAAAGAAAATTGATCAAATAAGTGTGTTGTTTTCATTGTTTTTGTTTGACGGTAGGTAACAGATTTTCGTTATCGGACGTTTGAGTTCTCCGGTTTTTGTTTTCAGTGTCACAACGCGAATTAGACTGTCGGCTCCTGGGTGAACTTCTCTAATACGTGCAAGCATCCATTGAGATGGTGGTAATCGTTCATCCTTAACGATTACTAAATCCCAACCTTCGGTGTCTGCTCGGTTTTAAGCCACTTTGGCCTTTGTTGCAAACGCGAAAGATACTCACTGCACCATTTACGCCAAAAACCGTCGGCAAAACATTGAGTTCTTTTCCATCAGTCGATATTGCTTACATTAGCGTGCGATGTGTCTCCGTGCGGTATGGTGTGTAAAGCTTCGCCTATTAAAAAATGTCCTGGCGTTATGACCTCCAAATCCTCATGGTTATCCGAGATAGGGCATAAAGTTCTGGAATTCAGACATGCCTCTACCTGCGTAAGTAATATGTAAAGCTCCTCAAATGTCAACTTCTCGTTTCCTGTCGCGCGTTTTAAATGGTGCTGATGGATTTCACTCCGGCTTCCCAAAGTCCCCCGAAGTGCGGGGACGCGGGAGGGATGAAGTTCCATTTGGTCCCTTGATCTGAAAGGATCTCTGCAATTTCTGCCCAATCATGCTTTGCAACTTTCATCATGCGGTCGAGTTCTGTGCTAACTCCAACAAATTCGTTCCGCAATCGCTGTAGATTTGGCTACATATACCTCTCCTTGCAGTGAATCGGCGGAAGGCAGCTAAGAAGGCTTGAGTAGTTAGGTCTGACAAGACCTCGATGTATATCGCCTTGGTTGCGAGGTAACCCTTAAGACTGCGAAGTACCCCTTAAGACTCTTTGCGTTGCGTCCCTTCCAGGTCTTAATTTCTATTGGTCCAGCGTAGTCTACTCCGGCATTGGCAAATGGTCTTCCATTCGGACACGAGGTGCAGGTAGACTCCCCATCAATTGTTGCATATGTTGAGCTTTGTGTCGGAAACAGACTAAGCAGTTGTGGATATGCGTCTTCACAGCCCGTTTGATGTGGAGTATCCAATATTTCATCATCACTAGTTCCGTGAAGTGATGTTTTGGGTGTAATATTATTGGGTGCTTTTATTCATAGGATAGAAGCGCAAATTGAAGTCGTCCTCCTACGCGAATGATGCCCTGGCCGTCGATGAAGGGGTTGAGCGCCTTCAAATTTGTTGGTATGGCGTTGCTAGTTTGCTTTTTATGCTGTTCCGATGAGCCCATCTCCCTTTGAGTTGTTCGAATAGCGACGAGTTCAGCTAATTGCAACTCCTTCGGTTCGAGCGCGCTCATTTTCCTGGCTGGAGCCTCCATTCGACAGTTCTGCATAAATTGCAAGCAGAACGCCAAAACTCAGACCACCTTTGACAACCGAGAGAACTTATGGATCAGTTTATTCACACTATCATTCATGTCTTGAGTCGTAACGTGATGAGTTTGAAGTTTTCTAATCTCTTCCACTGTCTCTGTTGATAATGGTTGATCAGGTTCCTGGAATTCCCATTGTCTGCGCAAAAAGGATGGACCTTTCCACCATAAGTCCTTTGCCCCTAGTAAGGAAGGGGAGGTACCTCGAGATGCCAAGTCAGCAGGGTTATCGTGTGTAGGAATGTGTCTCCATTCGTCGTGCTTGGTAAGACAAACGTAGTCCATTTGATCGGAGGAACACGGATCCAAGCTAGGGTTATCGTGGAGTCTGACCACCCGTAGGTGTTGACGTGTTGCATCTCGAGGACATCCTTTATGTAATGCAGCAGTGTGGATACCATGACCGCGCCGCAAAGTTCCAGCCTAGGAAGACTTATCGTGTTTAGTAGAGCGACCTTTGTTTTGCCATAAGTAGGTGCATGTGCGTTGTGTCTGTGTTGTCTAGTACGCGTATGTAAACCGCTGCGCCGTAGGCCTTTGTTGAAGCATCGCTGAAGCCATGCAATTCAATACCCTTGCAGCCCTTATATGCACCTATCCACCGAGGAATAGCAATGCCTTCAATCATGGGTAGTTCGCGTTGAAAGTTATCCCACTCATGCTTTAGCTCTATTGGAATTGGCCGATCCCAATCACTATCTCGACTCCAGAGTTGCTGCGTGAGTATCTTGGCCTTGACAACGCATGGTGCTATCCACCCAAGTGGGTCGTAAAGCTGGGCTATCGCTGAAAGGATTGTCCTTTTCGTCGGCTCTTTGTCCTTGAACTCAAACTTTAAAACGATAATGAATCGGTTTTGAGGTAGTATCTAATTCTTAGCGTTTTTACATGTTCTGATGACCCCCGAGGCAGATCAAATTCTATTTCCCAGTCCTGCTCAGGAATATCAACCAGAAGTTCCTTATCATTGGAAGTCCATTTGCGGAGGTTAAGACCAGCTGATGCTAACACCTTGCGAGCTTCATCAAGCTTTTGCCTGGCTTCTTCAATACTGTCGGCTCTACTGATAAGGTCGTCGACGTACATGCCTTCCTTGACAACTCGTGCTCCGGTAGGATACCTGTAGACTTCATCATCTACGGCTTGGTGTATGGCCCGAATGGCCAAATAATGAGCACATGCTGTACCGAATGTAACAGTTTTGAGCTTAAAGGCTCTTATTGGTTGTTCTTCGGTTGGTCTCCACAGGATCAGTTGATAGTAGCTATCCGGTGGTCTTACGAAAATTTGGCGGTACATTTTTTCCAAATCTGCGGTAAATGTGTACCGATGTCTTCTCCAGCGAAGGATAATTTCCACAACGTTGGTTTGTAACTTAGGACCCACCATCAAGTTGTCGTTTAGCGATGTCCCATGACTAGTTTTTGCTGCGGCGTCAAAGACGACCCTGAGCTTCGTGGTAGTGCTTGCTTCCTTCAGCACGGCGTGATGTGGGAGAAACGTGTGGTAAGGTGTTTTTATCACTGCATCGTTGCCCATATCGACTTCCTCCATGTGTTACAACGTTAGGTACTCCATGAGACACTCGCTATATCTCGTCCGTAACCCTTCATTACTCTGGAAACGTCGTTCCAACGAAGCGAATCTCCTGAGAGCCACTTCTCTGCTGGCACCTAACGCTGGACGCTATCCGCCTTTAAAGGGAAGTGTTTAAAACGTCCATCAGCTAGCCGCCTTGTAGTTGCAGTGAAGTGCCTCTCGGACTCTATGTCCTCTTCGGAGTCCTGAACTCGAAATGGAGCTTCTTCTACCTCCCAACATTTTCGTAGCTGTGTATCAAGATTTGTGAGCTGTACGAAGGTCTGTATCATTTCAGGAACTTTACCTATAACGACCCATCCCAGCTTGGCCTTTTGGGCAATTGGTGAGTTGGCGTCGTCGGTCCTGATAATTTCCGGAAGGATAACCTATATGGTTCCACTTGTCAGGTATCACGGATTTGGCCGGAAGAAGCCCAGTTAACGACTTGAAAACTAAAGCCCTAGCAGAGCTCTCGAACGTCGAATCTCGACGTAAATGTAACGTCGACATAGTGCTGAGTAGTGCCGTTCCCTAGCAACGATACCTGGACATGTGTAGGTTGTTTAGTGAGTTTAAGTTGCTGTGCAGCTGATTCAGAGATGAAAGTTGCCTCTGATCCCGGATCGATTGAGGCACGTAAGTAAACGTATCTTCCGTCACTTGACCTTACCTTAACAACTGCTGTAGCTAGCAAAACATTTGTTGTGTTGACCTACTGCGATGCGTGAAATGCGTTGCGCCTGGTGCTACTGGGTTGATTGTCACTCATTGGATGAAATGTTGGTGCGTTGGGGTTCACGGCTACCTGCTCCGTTTGAGTGCTACCATGCTGGTGTTGAATCCGTGGTGTTGTTGTGTACTTGTAAGGTGATGATGTGTGTGCGTGTGTACTTGCGTGTAGTAGTGAACGGTGGCGTTCGTGGCAGAAGTAGCAGTGTTTACTACTAGGACATTCTCGTGTCGGATGGCTATAAGCGAGACAGTTCTCGCAGACCTTGGCTTGTCGAACAGACTGTTGTCTATGCGTCACGTCCATGCCCAGAAATCGATTGCATTTTCTCAAGGAGTGTTGCCCTTGGTTGCACATCTTGCACGAAAACTGCTTTAATTGTGCCGAAGCGTGAAAAACCTTGGGGTTGGACTCCGATTTTGACCATGGCGTGGCGTTAGACTTAGTTTCTCCCGGTTGCGGTACAGCCCCAAGCGTGGTAAAACGTGTTTCTGGGAATTCGTTGAACAGGCTTCCCGTTGGCAAATCCTTGCTGTTGCCGAACTTCGCTTCCCAAAGCTATTGCGTGAGACTGGGTAATTTTTGGAGCAGAATGTATATCACAATGGCATCCCATTGATAAATTGGAGGCCCTAAGTTTTCTAAAGTGTGAAGACTTGCGGAAGAAACATCTAAAATTGTTCGCAAACCTTCTGCAGACTCTTTCCCTAAGATAGGTGGATTAAAAAAGACCTTGAATTGAGCATTGACCAACACTCGTTTATGGTCAAACCTCGCCTGTAATAGCTCCCAAGCCTTGTTATAATTCCCAGCATCTAAGGACAAATGTTGCAGAATTCTCGCTGCGTCACCCGTTAGAGACGATTTCAAATAATGTAACTTTTGGATCTCACCAAGTGGCTGATTACTGTGGATCAGCGAGACAAAAATGTCGTGAAACGCCCTCCATTTGGTGTATGAACCAGAGAACTCGGGTATATTAATTTTCGGCAGACGAAGTTCACTGCTACTAGAAGCTGTGGAGGTTAGCGGCGCTGATGTTGCCGTTGTTACCACCGCTTGAATCTTACTTGTCGGAGCACACTTTGCCATGGTATCTAACAACTTTTTGAAGAACTGTCAATGTTGGTTGGTTCTTCTTTTTAATCGCCAACACGCCGTTTTAATACCACAACTCAAGTGACCTAAATTGTTGTTGAAGCTGACGTTGGACTTGTGGGAAAGGAGAGAAAAGATTACTTAAAACCACCCCGTGGCATTGAGAAAACTGATGATGTCCCCGATGCTTGTCTCCGCTAGCTCACTAATATTATCAAAAAGGTATCTGCCAAGTATACGGTGTCTGACCCTACTAAGGGCCGGACACTTACAAAGGAAGTGAAGGATTGTTTCAGGCTCGTTGGCCATATTGCAGCTACGACAATGTGCATTAAAAGTAATGCCCAGTCTGGCTGCGTGGACCCCTATGGGCCAATGGCCAGTGCTAATTGCCAGAACTCTGGCAAGATCTGCCCGGTTTCTGTTTAATAGCTCTTGTGTTCTGCGCCGGTTATACTTGGGCCACATCTGCCTGGATATGACACAGTTCTGCAACCCTCACCATCTATTACCAGCATCTGCAAGGAAATGAGCAAAGATTCTACCCTTAAGGGCCCCTAACGGAATGTTGACATCCTCCGCACGGGTGCAGTCAAGGGCAGATCCCTGCCTCGGCAATTCATAAGCCCTTTCGTTTCCGTCAATGTTACTATGACCAGGCACCCAGATGAGGCTGATCTTAGACCGATGACCGAGTGCGGCAAGCTCCTCCTTGCATTGTTCAACAAGTTTGGAGGAGGAAGCCGCAGATACGATGGCTTTAATAGCGGCCTGGCTATCAATGAAAATGGCTATGGTGTTAAGTTGTATCGATGTATGTTTGAGGAGACGGCACGCCTCTCGTCTGCATGAATTGGGAAGACGGAATGAACTAGAGATATTGAGGGATTCAGAAAAGATTCCCGCCCCTACCCCGCAGTCCATTTTCGACCCGTCAATGAAAATGGTTGTTTTGAACTCGTTAGTCACCGTGCCACATTTCCATTCAGCCCTGGAAGGGAATCTCACAGTGACATCATTTCGAAAGTTCACCCTGGGAATTATGTAGTCGGTCGGATTTGCCGCCTACGCCTACTCCCGAGGTAGCAGATTAACGATGCTGTTGTGGCTGTAGAGAATATTGCACCAGCTACCTGTTTCTCTTAATCTAACCGCACTACATGCTGATATGTACTTTATATGAAGGTCGAGTTGTATAAGGTGAAGGATTACGTTCAAGGCTTTAGTTGGGCATGTTCTCATCGCCCCTGTAGCACCTAGAGCCACAGTCCTTTGTACTTTGTTGATGAGTTTGGTAATGCATGCTTTATTAACCGCCGGCCACCAAACTAGCGATCCATAGGAAAGTATAGGGCGCACCACCGCAGTATACATCCAAATGACCATCTTCGGACGGAGTCCCCATTTCTTACCGAATTTTTTGCTACAAGCATAAAAAGCCACAGAGGCTTTCTTTACTCGCTGTTCAATGTTAAGCTTCCAGCTTAATTTAGGGTTGAGTACCACACCTAGGTACATAGCACTAGATGATAACGAGAGTAATTGGTTATTAAGCCGTGGAGGCGAGAAAGCCGGTATTTTGGTTTTTGTGGTAAAGAGCATCAGTTCAGTTTTGCTAGGATTGACGCTAAGTCCACATCCAGTGGCCCATGTGCTAATCTTATCCAAGGCACCTTCCATAATCTCACTGATCACAGAAGGAAACATCCCCGATACCAACAATACCATATCATCCGCATACGCGACAACCTTGACTCCGTCTCGGTCAAGCCTACACAGAATTTTGTTGATTACAAAGCAGTGGAGAGATAACCCCACCCTGAGAAGTTCCTCTTACAACGGATATGGTGGAAACACTATTACCGAGTGTTGATTGAATGATTCTGGTTTTTAGCATAGTCACTATCCACTTGCTAATAAACTCCCCTACACCCAGTTGGGACAGAGCTTCCTGAATCCATTCAGTACTAACGTTATTGAAAGCACTTTCAACATCTAAAAAGGTGACAAGAGTAAATTGTTTGTAGTGTATTGTACGCACAACTTCATGGAGCGCCGTCTCAGTCGATCGCCCCTTAGTGTACGCATGCTAAGGAAGGGATGTATCTATTGTATTACGGATGTGCGTATTTAATATACGTCCCAACGTCTTAAGGAAGAAAGATGACAAGCTGATGGGTCTGAAATCCTTTGCAGATTCACGCCCCCGCTTCCCGGCTTTCGGAATAAACACAACACGAACACGCCTCCAACTTAGGGGGACGTGGTTTAGAAGAATACAGCTTCTATAGATCGGAACTAGCCAAGGGACCACCTGATCCAATGTTTTTTGCAGCATTACCGGGAGTTTGCCGTCAAGTATAGCCGATTTATAGGGAGAAAAGCTGAATATGGCCCAAGAGGTATTAACCTCTGTAATTGTTGTCTTAATGTCATTCCAAGATTAGAATTGTACATCTTGAGGACAATTTGAGTGAGTAAACTCATTTTTGCACCCTGAAAAGTGAGTTTGCATTAAAAGCTCCAGAGACTCGCTAGAGAAATCCGTCCAAGTCCCGTATGGCCTTTTGATAAAGGATGGACTGGAGTGTTCGTTGAAATTTTTTCTTACTGAATTTAATAGGGCACGAAACCTTAAAAGCCGTACCAATGGCTTTTTCTAGGGTTTTGATCTTATCGTCAAGTTCCTTAACTGATTCGATTTTCACGCCGGGTGTTCTGTGAAGTTTAGATTTGATAGCCTGACCAAATTTGCACCAGTCAATTCTCTTAGGGTTTCTAATTGGCTTAGGTGCTGCCAATTAGTTACTCTAAGGTTGTCAATATTGGTCTTGAGTGTAATGTCCAAGACTTCCTCCCAACCTCTGAAATTATCCGAACTCGGAAAGACAATAGTTGGTTTGTTACCCACATTATAGACATCACAAGGAAATTGAATAAAGACTCACCGCGTTTGTTGATTTCCGTGCTGCCCCATGTCTGGCATTCGTATCGCAGCCTAAAATCAGTTTGCCATTTTTCTCCGCTATCACTGATGTCAGCTGTCGTACCTCCTCAGGCGGCGATGGACTGTCTCGATCCATATAAGCTGAGGAAATAAAAAGAGTGTCAGTTGCAACCTCCAATTTAACTACAGTTAAATCGGCAGAGCTAAAATTAGGACATAGAAATACATTCATATGTTTTTTAGCTAGGATGCAGGTCCTAGGTTTATTACTAACCTGGTTAATGGTATTGTAGAAGATGTTGTACCGGTTGTCCTTCAGCCCTTTAACGACTGAACGACTGAATGGTGGAGTTGGTAATGGCTTCGACAACCATGTCCTCCGACAACTTGTCGGTGCCATCAATTTCGCTTGTCTCATCGTCAGGACCAGAGGGGCGGAAAACCTTGATTTTGGCATGCCTTATGCCAAAATGCAGTTTATGGTTGGCTTCTTCGAGTGCCACCGGGCACGCTTCGTTAATCAGAAGCAGGAAAGAGGAGCTGTTTTTCTGAGGTTCCTCTGCCTTGATGACTGCCAAGTCATCCAACGGAACCGCCGGGTTGTGTAGTTTTAGGCATTGGAGAAGCCTTCCTCCGGCAACCTTCATATTGGGCAACCAGATGCGGGCCCTAGGTCTCCTGGGGATATCCTTGGCAGGGATAAGCTTGAGTTTCAAGCCCCCACAGTAGTCTAGGCTCAGCCCTGTGCGTATCTTTCACTTTTCGAGAACATCGGCTAACAATTTACTTATCATGAAAAAATTTGAAAAGTAAATTGTGACCCGATGTACTCGAAAAGTGTACAAGCGATTCGAACATGTTTGCTTCATGAAAAAAGTGGAAAAGTGCGGAGCGTGTGCAAGGATATAATTGTAGTGCTGACCGTGAATAGCAAACTTTCAAAAATATTAAAACTTTCATGGAGTAATACAAATAATACTGAAAAAGAATAGTTCCTAACAGTTCTTCCAAATTTAGTGAAAAAAAAAATATTAAAATGATTAATCACTTACTCCGCATTTAACTTGATGTATGAAAGATAACCGTACGTCGATATGTATGTTGTGTTACTTGGCTTTCCTGATGCTGTGGACAGCACCACCTTTGTCTGCACTAATGATGATTTTGTAATGATCAGAAGGCACCGCTTTCAATGCACTTTTGAATACTTTAACCAACGCATTGCGTTCGTGTAGGACTTGTTGCAGTTGTTCGATAATCTCACGTTTCATTGTACGAAAAATCGCCAAGGAAATAAATCTGAAGGAACTTATGATCTTTATTGAATTGCGGGAACAGAGCTCACATATGGGAAAGCTCGTTTGACGACATTACCTTAAAGGTGGGATTGTAACTGCGTTCTTGGATAACAGTAGCCCCAAATGATGTCATTTGGAAGCAGCCGTTGTATTGCTGGGTGTGTGTGAGGAAACGATGTGATTACGGTATATCTTCATACAGAAGCTACCGCAATGGCTGCGGTGGCGGTACCAAAATAGGTAATTTGACTTTTCCTCCTGCACAGCACAACCCAGGCGTTTCCGTTGAGAACTTCAATGCATTGCAATGCTGACAGACGACATTCAATGGCCTAATATTAACGCACGGAAGATCATTGTATGCGAGTGGGGAATCATAGCGAAATGCATCTCGATTTAAAGAGGAAATTTTGTTCCTCCATTCCATACAATCAATATTTTCTCCTTCCCATATGAAATGGAATTTTCAGATATCGCCACCATCCACCCCTGGAAGTACGCAATTTCGGGTTTTCACGATTTTCCGACTTTTCCGGTCGAGATTTCCAATTTTCGGCTCCATATTGTGTTTATCTGGTTCAATACGAATCCAATAAAAAAAAAACTCCATGCACATCGGATGTTCAGCCGGGTTATGTGCGTACAAACCGACGCCAATTCGTTTTTATATATATAGTTATATTCGAATCATTTTAGCAATGCACAACAAATATTGAAGAGCATGATCACCAAGTGGCACCCATGCGCGACAATTCAATGCTCCCACAATTGACGAAGTTGCAGTGGTGATTTTCGGCGAAAATGAGGAACCACGCAACATAGTCCTCCAGCGACGTGATAACGGACAGTTTCAACGCATCATGGAGACCCACCGGTCATACAACGCATTACAATATCCGCTAATGTTTTGGTAAGGCGACGATGGCTACCATTTTTAAATTAATATGATAACCCCATTCACCGGTTAGTTGCTGAGTTTTCTGAAATATCTTTATCACCAACTAATAATAAGATTATCTTTTAGGCCAATAAAAAAATAAGAAGGTCAGCAGCATGAACTTCTATTCATATCGCTTAATACTTTGCCAGGATATCGACAATCATCTGTTAAGACATCGTCGATTGTTTCAACAGTATTGCGTTGACATATACGTCAAGATAGGAGCAGAACGCCTCAATTTCATTCGATTCAATCAAACTAAATTGCGTTCAGAAAAATACATCCACAATTTGGATGGAGATGCATCAGTAGCAAACATCGGCCGGTTGACAATTCTCCCAGCGACATATTTTGGAAGCCCGAGGCATATGCACGAATATGCCCAGGACACAATGACATATGTGCGGCATTACGGATGCCCCGACTTATTCATCACGTTCACCTGCAATCCGAAAAGGCCAGAAAATATGCAGATCTTGCTTTCCGGGCAAACTTCGAGTGACCGTCACGACATCGCCGCACGAGTTTTCAAACAAAAACTCGCGTTGTTGGATGTACTCGGTCGAATGGCAGAAGCAAGGATTGCCGCATGCCCACATTCTGCTCTTGATTGCGAAAATCCCACGGGACCAAGTCAATTCAATCATTAGCGCCGAAATACCCGATCACAAAGCCGACCCGGAATTGTACGAAGTCGTAACCACGCAGATGATTCATAGGCCCTGCGGAAATCACAATCCAGATTCGCAATGCATGGTCGGAACTAAATGTTCGAAGCGATATCCACATTCACTCCTAGCAGATACAATCACTGGCAACGACGGATACCCATTGTATCGGGGGCGATCACCAGATGACAATGACAGAACAGTCGCATTGAAGGTGACAAGGAAAGATGTCTTGGTGGACAGCACTTGGATTGTTCCATATTGTCCTCTTCTCTCCAAAGCATTCAAAATGCACATCAATGTTGAATACTGCAATTCCGTGAAGTTATCAAATACGTTTGCAAGTACATCAACAAAGGAAGTGACATGGCGGTTTTTGGCATTGAGCGTCCAGATAAGAATAAAGAATTGTCGTTGTATCAATTGGGCCGTTATGTGAGTTGTAATGAGGCGGTTTGGATAACTTTTCCTTTCCGAAACACGAACGTCATCCGACTGTTCTACGTTTGCCATTTTACTTGGAGAATGGTCAACGCGTATATTTCATGGAAGAGAATGCAGCTCAGCGAGCCGAACGGCCACCAGCAACAACAGTAACGAGTTTCTTCTCCACCTGCGCAAGCGACCCATTCGCCAGAGAGCTGCTCTACTCGGAAATGCCTCGCTATTACACTTGGATTGCATCGTCCAAAAAATTCCAACGCCGAAAACAAGGGCAAGCTGTTGCCTCATAAGCAGTTGTGTATTCAACTAATGCGCTTTGTCGCATTCTACAGTCGATGCAACAGTTTCCGCGCCCGCGACTCAAATTCGTACATTGTTCGCCGTCATCAACTACAAGGACGACATTGCTGACGATATTTTGCATCGAGTTCGAATAACGACATCGAATCCCAAACTTCAAATAAACGATTAGATCCGCATGGAGGCGCGTATATTGGTCGAAGACATGTGTTTGCTCATCTGCGGAAATCGGTGGAGTAAATTGGGAATGTCAGCCCCCAATCGCTCGATGCACGATGCATTTAATCGAGAATTGTAACGCGAGCGAGACTTCGATCGAGACGCTTTGACAGAAACAGTTCGTACAAATGTCCCACTGCTGAATCCCCAGCAACATAATGTGTACGACACATTAATGAGGGCAATTGACGATGGAAATGGCGGCATATTCTTCCTCGAGGCGCCTGGTGGAACTGGCAAAACGTTCCTCATTTCATTGATTTTAGCTTCAATTCGGTCAAGATCCGACATAACGCTTGCGGTCGCCTCTTCTGCAATAGCAGCCAATTTGCTGGAAAGCGGTCTGACGGCTCATTCAGCGTTAAAATTTCCGTTGAATCTTCAGATGAATTACGAAACAACATGCAACATTTCAAGAAACTCTGAGGTGTTGAAAACTTGCAAAATTATCACTTGTGATGAATGCGTAATGGCACACAAGCGAGCATTGGAGGTACGATCGAACAATGCAAGATTTGCTTAACAATGCGACACGCTTTGGAGGCGCAATAATACTGCTGGCCTCCGATTTCCGTCAAACTTTACCGGTCATCCCGCGATCAACGGCTGCAGATGAACTCAACGCTTGCAGGAAATTATTGTATTTCTGGCGATATGTAAAGAAGCTGCAGTTGACGACGAACATTCGAGTTGCGTTGCAGAACGATACATCAGCCGATGATTTCTCAAAACAACTGTTGGCAATTGGAAATGGCCGAATTTCGATTGATGCTGCAACTTGTGAATTCACATAGTCGAAGGAAAACCTCCTCAGCAATGAGCTCCCGAACATTTTTCGCAATTATTTGCACAACGATTGGCAGAGTGAACGCGCGATAATAGCTGCGAAGAATAAGGACGTCGATGATTTGAATTTCATTATTCAAAATCAAGTCGCAGCCACACTGCATTCCTTCAAATCGGTTGATCGCGTAACAAATGACGACAAAGCAGGGTGGCCATGGTGTAGTGGTAATATCATCGCTTGTCACGCTGCAAGTTCACGGTTCGAATCCTTTTGTCAAGAATCATTTATTTATTTCGCATGAAATAAATAAAAAAGTCGATCAATTGCGAAAGCTTATGTCAACTCTACTGCGAAGGCATAACACTGGCTGTAGGATGGTCGTATGACTACTCGTAAAATGCAACTCGATCGTCATCAGAAGGAGGAGGAGGATGGAAAAAAATACTGTGTATTATAAGCAACGACCATAGTAGCAAAACAAAAATACTCCCCAGTTATCTGGACGCCACTCTTAAAGTTCACTGAAACTTAATTCTGTATTTCTCTCTCTGTCTCATCTCCTTTCCACAAAAAACGCCCGTGTCCTAAAATTAGTATAAGTTTATTCATTTCCCCTTTCGCATGTGCAAATTATATATAAAAAAAAAAAAAAAAACAATAAACTATCCAATTGAATTTTTGAATTCGTTGGATGTGCCCATCTACCACCGCACAATTTGCAACTCAAAGTCGGCTCTGAACCAACCGAAACTGTGCAATAGATCCAGGTCGACGGTGAAGAAACTCATGAACAACGTCATCCAAGTCACCATAATCAAAGGCAAGTTCAAAGGCGAGGAAGTTCTAATTCCAAGAATTCCGATGATATCAACAAATCAACAAAGCCAATCATTGCAAGTGTGTGGCCTTAATCTTGAATTTCCTTGTTTTTCGCGCGGACAATTGTACGTGGCGTGTTCGCGTATCAGAAAGTCGTCTAAATTGTTTGTTTATGCACCGGACAATAAAACAACGTTGTTTATCACAAAGCGTTGCAGTGACCATAAAATGCATTGAATTCAATTTAATTCTAAAAGAGTTTTATTCTTTTAATAGAGAAGTTCGACTTTTGAAAGGCACATTTATAATTTAATCAATTTTATTCGGAACGAAGTTCGCTGGGTCAGCTAGTGTATGTATATATGTTTTCCTTTATGTTTCAAATTTAACACACTGATCATAATTAACTACCCGATCTATTTTCATTTCCAAGGAAACTCTCGCCATCGTTCAAAAACAACCTGTTACATAGATAAAACCAACCAAAAAAGTATCACAAGTGGCGTCTAATTCAGCCTTTTATAACCGCCTCTATTTCATTCCCATTACTCCAATCCAGCCATTTCATGATGGTTTCTGTGTGCTTAACTCGTCGGGAAGACTGTGCCGAGCCTTTTGACCATAGTACGGATTGCACAATGTCCCGTCAGTACACCTATCAAGATGCGGATTTCCTTTTTCCCCATAGCTAGTAAGTATTTGGTTCTCCCCTCATTTAATTGTGGCTATAGGCTGCGAGATATATAACACAATCCCCTCTCGATAACCTAGCATTGGTTCGTTCCCTAGTCCTAAGGTTTATGTTCTCTTTCATTACACCAATAGGGATGTCTATTTGTGTGTGTAAATGTTCGGGTACCTAGTGCTGATCCTTTTCTGGCCAGTTCATCCGCTATCTCATTCCCTTCTATATCACTATTTCCGGGAACCCAGCAGAAATTGACCAAAGGGATATTACTGAGTTTGTTGTCACCAAAAATTGTAATCCGAAATGGATTTATTTTCTTTGTTAGGATTATCAATGCTGCTCTATCAATGGCAAAAATTTCAGTTTGAAAGACACCGCACACATCTGGGAGTTTGTATAAGTCTTTAATCGGCAGTGGTTTGCAGAATACTCCTGCTCCGGTTCCTATTTCCATTTTAGACCCATCAGTGTAGATTAGGACGTCCTGTTCATTCAACAATGAGCTGGTTTTCCATTCTTGCTTTTTGGGAATAAGGGTGGAGTAATTCTTATTGAAATCCTGATATGGAATAACATAGTCTGAGTTTATCCTGGGGTCAACAATTCCATAGCTCTGAAGTATGGATGTGTGATAGGAACTTTGCATCCAAAGACCGGACGCCTTAAGAGAAGTTGGAAAGAAGGTGAACTATTATTTCTAACCCTGCTTGTGGTGTTGATCTCAGTGCTCCTGTTATTCCAATACATGCTAATCTTTGTACCTTAGTGAGGTGGTCAAGAAGCAGCTTTTTTCCATTGCATTCCACCGTACTAATGCTCCATAGGCAAGTATGGGTCTAATAATCCAGTCTATTATATGCGGTCGCATTCCCTTGCATTTACCGAAGATTTCCTAGCATGCGTAGAACGCACATAATGCTTTTTTCATACGTTCCTCTGTGTTTTGCTATGAGTTCATAATGGTAAGATATTTAGCTTTGGAGAGATTCAGAGGTATTCCATTAAGTTTTGGTAGATTGAAAGTATCTATCTTCCTTCTTCTGGTGAATAGGACCAGTTCAGTCTTATCTGCACTGACTTGTAGTCCATTTGTGTCCGCCCATGAGGAGACCTTTCAGTGCAGATTCCATAATACCGCTGATTGTTGGTAAATGCTTATCATTAACTAGGGTTGCTATGCCATCTGCGTATGCTACCGCCTTTATTTCTTGGTACTTTAAGGCTTTAAGATTTTTTTTAACGACGAGAAACCACTGGAGAGGTAGAACAACACCTCCCTGTAGATTACCCCTCGTAACTGATTTCTTTATTGTACTCTCGCCTATCTGTGCTATAATGTTGTCTGTTCCTTGTTGTTGTACGCGCACGCAGTGTCAGATCGCTAAAAAAAATAAAAATAGTAACATTAACAATAATCAACAACTGATCGCGCAAAATAAATAAATTAAAACCCCGTAACTTTTTTTAATACGATTATTTATTAGTATTCTCTATTAAAGCTTACGTTTTGAGTAATTATTTATTTTCATCCGAATGAATACTGTCTTAAGCTGGGCTGCACCGTACTATTCGTTTTGAGAATTATTAAAAAACTAACTTACAAAATCTAGGAATGTCAGAAGAAGGTTCAATATTCTAAAAAATCAATTACGACATAAGCAGGTCACTTCCTAAAAATTCCGGAGTCGTCTAATTCACTTGCTTGTGTTTGCATTTTCCAAGTGTAGATCCAATGCATTGAATTTATCATTATTTCTCAATGGGTTACTGAATGCATTGGTTCACTTTATTTGTTTACATTTTCGGTCATCGTATCTTTTATTATAACCAATGTGCAATAATTAAAAAACTGCCCCGCTAACGTGTTTTCCTTGTTAAACATTAATTAATCGAGAGATTTTCGTGCATAGTTCGTGGAAATTTAATTATATTATATGAATATATATACATTAATTTTTTCTTTGTGTCTTCGCGCAATTGCTACTGTTCTCTCTTAAGCCCACAAGCCGCAATCTAAGAGCACCATAATGTTTGAAAAAAAAGTCACACGCCTACAGAGTCAGCTACAAAGTCAGTTTCCGTCACACTCATCATCTTCACCATCAGAAATTAAATCAAATACGGACCCTTCATTAACCTAATCAGTGCCGTCAGGCAGAGAAAACTTTTCCAAACTGTTAGAAAAAATTGAACTAATTCTTAGCCGACTTAACACAATGGAGGAAAACCTGTAGTCGAGGATTACAACAATAGAAAGAAACCTCAATGAAAAATTCACACAACTGAACCAGGACGTTGATGCACTAAAACGTCGCGTTTCTGTATTCGATGATTATTCAGGAAACATCAGCCATTTGTAGTTGGAAGTTGAGAATTTGAACCAACAACTTCAACAAAACCACGAACAGTTGAAACATCCCAAACACTGCACCGTGTTCGAAGTTGCACAAATAAAAACACAACTCGAATTACTGCAAATGAAAAGCATCGCGACTGGTGCTTTTCTGGTTGGAATATCATTCTTTGCAAACGAGTCCCTCAAAACCACCTTCAACTTATTGTGTCACTCGATTGATATACAACCACCAGCTATCAGCAGAATTTTCCGCATAAAACCGAACACCGACTCAGTTATTATTGTAAAATTTTTCTCAACACACGATAAGGCTTTGGTACTCAAAGGGATTTTCAAGTTCCGACGAAATCACTCCCGACAAATTTGCCTTCGCGACGTAGCTTTTAACACGGACGAAAGCATATATTTCCACGAGTGTCTAACACCACGCAACAGAGACCTATTAAGGAAAGCACTTAAACAAAAACGCGAGCGACATATTTTCTCTGCCCATACTAAACGAGGATTTGTTTACATTAAACAAAAAAGGGATTAATTGACAGCCCCGCAAAACTTGATGAAGTAGCCCTTGTCGATCAACATTCCCAAAATGAACACCACCTGTCATCGGACTCCAGAGCTTCTGAAGTTGAAAATCACCTATCATCAGACAGAGCTTCTTAAGAGTAATTTCTTTTTAACTTATCTATTTTTATTTTTACTATCGTTAATCTTATAATTTGTTTTTTTATGCTTACTTCTAATTTATTCATTTTTATTTTTAGTTTTATTATCGTTTTATTATTTACAATTTAAATCTTTTTTAAGTTTACTTCGCTCTTTATTTTTTCCTAATTATATAATAAAATCGATATGTTAGTCTCCCTAAATAATCTAATGGATATTTTTGTTTTACTAGCTACCGCATTACATTGTAAACTTTTCTCATTTAATACCCTCTATAAAGTAATATTTATCATTTTAAATCTCAGTGAACCATTGTTTATTTCTGTCTCAACTGCTGTAGGCTTTCTCGTGCAGGCACTCTTATCTTGGATTTCTTCTCAAGTGTCTTTATCTTCATCATAAACTCAAACGAAGAAGACAATGGTTTTGGAAGTGAGTTATCTTTGTCCCATAATATACGAAATACCTTTCATAAAACGCGTGTGATGCTTAATGTTGTTCGTTCTCTGGTTTATCCGTTGTCCATATTAATGCCCAAAGTCTGAACAAGCACTGGGACGAATTTAACTTATCTATTTTTATTTTTATTTTTACTATCGTTAAGCTTTAAATTATTTTTATGCTTACTTCTAATTTATTCATCTTTATTTTTAGTTTTATTATCGTTCTATTATTTACAATTTAAATCTTTTTTTAAGTTTACTTAGCTCTTTATTTGTCCCTAATTTAACACCCATTGATATGTTAGTCTCCCTAACTAATCTAATGGATATTTTTGTTTTACTAGCTACCTCATTACATTGCAAACTTTCTCGTTTAATACCTTCTGTAAACTAATATTTATTATTTTAAATCTCAGTGAACAATTGTTTATTTCTGTCTCAACTGCTGTAGGCTTTTTCATGCAGGCAGTCTTATCTTAGATTTCTCCTCAACTGTCTTTGTCTTCACCATGAACTCAAACGAAGAAGACAATGGTTTTGGAAGTTATTTATCTTTGTCCCACAATATTCGAAAACCCTTTCATAAAACGCGTGTGATGCTTAATGTTTTTCGCAATATGTTTTCTGGTTTATCCGTTGTCCATATTAATGCCCAAAGTCTGAACAAGCACTGAAATGAATTATAATTAATATTTAATGGAGGTAAGATTGATATTATTTGCATCTCCGAAACATGGTTTAACTCTGACAAAGCATTTAGTTTAGCGGGTTACAAGGTGTACCGGGCTGATCGCGTCGGGCGTTCTGGTGGGGTCGCGGTGTTTGTAAGGCAAAATATTCCAAGTAGGCTAACTCATAAATCACATGAAAGCGAGAGAATCGAATATATTTTCATTGAAATTCTGTGTGGTCTTGATAAATGTAGGTATTTGGCGCTATTTACAAGCCTGCAAAGGTTACAGATACCACTGTCATCTCAAATCTCTTCAAAAACATTGGACTGAATTATAACCATTTAATAGTCTGTGGAGATTTTAATATAAATCTCCTTGCTAATGATAACTTCCAATTTAAAGACAGATAGAACTCTTTGCATGTCTTTCCGGTGAATTCTTTGAGCCCCGCACATTTCAGCGCCACTAACTCAACCCTCCTCGATATCTTTCCGGTAAATAGATCAGACCGAATAAACTTCTACGGACAGCTCAAGATCCCTGGGTTCTCACATCATGACCTTATTACTCTCTTTTACGACATCTCTCTGGAACGGTCTACTGAAACGAAAACGATAAGCTTTAGGGACTTTAAGTCGGTCGATCTGATTTCCCTCAAAAACGATGCAATGTCTTTGGATTGGAGTAGTCTCTACTGCATGCGCTCTATCGATAATCAGGTTGTGCTCCAGACACTGTGACGTCATCAGGCAAAAGGGCCTCACATGGGACACACCTTGATGTCAACAACGCCCCCACAAACGTCAAGCAAATCATGTGATAGATAGCGAAATGTATGTCGACGACCTTATCTCCGGCGCAGACACCTTGGAAGAAGCCAAAATTAAAATAAAGGAAGTTAGAGCAACTCTCCAATCAGCGGGATTTAACTTACGGAAGTGGACATCCAACAGGAAGGAACTTCTTCAAGGCATTCCAGAAAAGGATTGTGAATCTTCGTTTGCAGTACCTGCAGAAGGTTCGGATCAAGTCAAAACGCTAGGTATTCATTGGCTTCCTGCCACAGACGTCTTCCGCTTTCAGTATATTCCTTCAAGCAATCCACTACCAACGAAGAGATTCGTACTTTCGGCAATTGCACGCCTCTTCGACCCGTTAGGCTGGATTTCGCCATGCATAACTAAAGCGAAATGTTTTATGCAGCTTCTTTGGATCCGAAAGATGTCTTGGGACGAGCCCGTCGAACGCTATTTTAGAAGAATGGGACACTTTTTATAAAGATTTACAAAATATTAATAATTTAGGTTTGCCAAGGTGGGTACACACAATTGGTAGGTTACAGTGCATAGAACTCCATGGTTTCAGCGACGCTTCGGAAAAGGCTTATGGAGCAGCCGTATATCTCAGGGTTGTGGACAAGGATCGCAAGGTCCATATGCACTTGCAAATCTCCAAGCCCAAGGTGGCACCGGTAAAGCCAGTGAGTCTGCCAAGGTTAGAGCTATGTGGGTCTGTTCTTGCAGCGAAACTTCTACACTACGTCGGTCGAATTCTAAAACGAGACGATGTCAAGATGTACGCATGGACGGATTCCACCATCGCCCTCTGCTGGATATCCGCATCACCTTCCAAGTGGGAAACGTTCGTCCGGAACAGAGTAGGAGAAATTCAGCGGCTCACCGATACCAAGATATGGAGGCACATGCCGACTCAAGACAATTCAGCGGACTTGGTTTCTGAAGTATGGAACCATCGGCACTTTTAAAGGCAACGTTGTGATGGAACGGGCCCTCATTTCTGCACCAAAAGTGGGAGTTTGAGCTTCCGAAACAGCCTTCTAGTCTCGTTACTAGCGAAGGAAGTAGACTGGTATATGTCCATCACGTGGACTTAGTAGAAGGCCCGATACACCAGCTCCTTCACCGAACGTCGAACTTAAGGCGACTTACGAGGATCGTTGGCTACTGCAAGCGTTTCATCAGTAACTTGCGAAGTGATCCTCAACGAATTGCTGGACCTCTAAGCCTGAAGGAGCTTGAAGCCGCTGCGAAGGTACTCGTTCGCTGCGCCCAATATGATATGTTTCCCGGAGGGCTATCCAAGTCAAAGGGATTAGCATTCTTAAATCCATTCATAGACGGAGAAGGCATCATAAGGGTAGGCGGCAGACTAAAAAACGCAGACCTCTCGTTCGACCAACAGCACACCATCATACTAGGACCGAGGCACCATTTCACAACCCTAGTCATCCGAAACGCCCATGAAAATACTCTACACGGAGGGGTCCAGCTGATGATTGTGTATACCAGAAGTAAGTACTGGATCATACAGACCAGGAGAGCCGTCAAAAAATATTTAAACACCTGCGTCATTTGTCACCGGTACCGAAACAGGGTAGCCCACCAATTAATGGGAAACCTACCATCTCCTAGGGTGACAGTTTTTAGGCCGTTCGCCCATACAGGGGTCGACTATGCGGGACCGATCACCATTCGGTCTTGGAAAGGTCGCGGAGCCAAATGTTATAAGGGATACCTGGCAATATTTGTCTGCCTCGCCACCAAAGCAATGCACTTGGAAGCAGTCACAGACCTTGCCACCCAAGCTTTCTTAGCCGCCTTCCGGCGTTTTGCTGCTCGACGAAGTGTCTGTGGTCAGGTCTACAGTGACTGCGGAACAAACTTCATTGGAGCTGAAGCTGAACTGCATCGGCTATTAAAGGAAGCCGGACACAACTGGAAGGAAGCTGCTGAGGTTCTGGCGACACAGGGAACTAAGTGGAATTTCATTCCCCCTGCTTCTCCTCACTTCGGAGGATTGTGGGAAGCAGGAGTGAAGAGTGTCAAACACCACTTCAAACGGATCGTCGGCAACGGGACACTTACATACGAGGAGCTCGCCACGCTACTCACACAAATTGAGGCGTGCCTTAATTCGAGGCCTCTATGTCCACTAACGGAAAATCCAGATCACCCCAGCTCACTTCTTAATAGGCGAAGCAATATTCACCGTTCCAGAACCAGATCTGACCACAGGCAAGCAAGGTTACATCGATCGGTGGAAGGCCATCCAAATGCATCTTCAGACATTCTGGAAACATTGGCACCAGGAATATCTGGCCGCTTACAATAGCGACCGAAATGGTTGAAACCTCAACCACAACTTAAAATAGGCGATTTGGTACTAATCAAGGATGATCGGCTACCTCCGGCAAGGTGGAGCTTAGGACGCATCACACAGAGCTACCCCGGCAAGGATGATATAATACGCGTCGTCAAGGTAAGAACGCAACAAGGAGAGTACAAACGACCAATAACAACTCTGTCCACTACCGATCAACGAAAGCGAATCAATCAACGAAGGCGACACAAACAAATAACCCAACCAATCAATTCAAAACAAATTTAAATTTAATACTTAAAATACCTAATGAATTTAAAATCAACACACCGCGAAATGCTACACGGCAACACCATTCGCTACAATACTCAACGCACCGTACACTAAGTGAGAGCAATCACTCAATTGCATTCACTCAATTACTCAATCATCCAATACCACACTCAAGAAAACACACAATTAATTCTTTCATACACACACGCACACACACTTCGCGTAAATCAATGGCACTTATCGTCTCTCGCTCGCGATTCATTATCATACATCCACACACACACACACACACACGTGGCACAAATCAGATGACACTCATTCTCGTGTCTCATGCTCGATTCCATTCATACACACACACACCCACAAGCCAAATAAACAAACAAATACTAAAATTCAATACACAATAAATGAAATTTAATGAATTTATAATTAATAAACACTACTCACCTGGATTAAATCTACACATTAAAATTAAACAAAATTAACTTTACACTACGAATAAATACCGCACAACCGAATCATCAACCGACGATCGACTGCTCCGGTGGTAAACAATGAACCACAGTCGGCGAAAGAGAAGAGAGCGCGCACTCATGGATATCGGGATCGTGCGTAGAATAGCTGCTACGTTCATTGTCCTCTGTCATTCTCGTTCGTTTTATGTTTTGTTGTTGTGTACAATGCATGTTGAAGAAATTTATCAATACGTTTTCTCTTTGCATGGACAAATGAAGAGCGGTCAGTTAGAAGAGGGTTGCCAACATTCTTTATCGCAGATTACGATAGCAAACAACTAAATTACTGAAGAATTATGATGTCGATGAGGACCGGCGCTACTTGTGAACTTCGTTCACGGGGGAGAATGTTCCAGACACTATGACGTCATCAGGCAAAAGGGCCTCACATGGGACACAGCTTGATGTCAACAACGCCCCCAAAAACGTCAAGCAAATCATGTACAAATTATATATAAATATTGTATATAAAAAAAGGAATTTATGAAAAGAAATACATTCCAGTTTTTATAACGTTGAAAGGAACCGGTTTTTAATTCTTACTTACGCTAATTTTTACAGTAGATTACAGTCCATTTTTCGTACCGAAATTAAACGTTCATAGCCGAACAGGTTGATTACTTTACATCCACAGTCAATAGTCTGTTTGAGTCTCATGTTCCAATAAAAACCTTCGTTCCTCGTAATAGAAGCTGTGAGTGGTTCACTCCTAAAATTGAATCACTCATTGGAAAGAGAGACAAGGCTTTTAAAAGGTGGAAAAGATTTAGAATTCCCAAACTAAGAAAAGAATTCAGACAGATCAGAAATTCTGTGAAGCATGAAATCCGACTATCTAAATCGAAGTTCTTTGCCTCTAACTTCAAGTAATGGTTAAGCACAAAGAAAGCCTGGGAAAATGTCAAAGAGTTGGGTATAGGAAACATTGACGTCAGAGACCTTAATGTAAAATTTTCTGCTGCTTCAACCTCATCTAGCTTTCAAGATGTTATAAATGAATACTCAGTCATAAACCCATTGTTAACCCGCGAAACACCCACAAATTTTGGATTTAATGCTGTTTTTGCCGTTAAATCGGATGCAATTGTTTTGGACTGCGTGCACCCAACATTTCTTAAGACCATTATCTTCGAAGTACTGTCTCCCCTGAGGCACATTTTCAACAACGTGTTGCCCTACTCAGCTTACCCGAAATCCTGGAATGTTTCGAAAATAATTCCGATTTTAAAAAGCACGGTCGCCAAAGAAAAATAATATAGTCCTATTTCCATACTCCCCTTTATTTCCAAGGTGTTCGAGAAGCTGATGAGCATGCAAATATATACATACCTGAACCAATTCGATTTCCTTTCACCGTTCACATCAGGCTTTAGGCAACAACATAGCTGCACCACCGCCCTGCTGAATCTGGTTGACGAATTTCGCTCAGCGATGGATAGGGATCATATTACCTCACTAGTTCTGCTCGACTTCTCGAAAGCATTCGATATAGTTCCGCATGAAATTCTCTTACTTAAACTTAATCATTACTTCAACTTTGATGAAACTGCGTTAAAACTGATAAGAAGTTATTTAGCAAATTGCACTCATCCACTGGTAAGATGTCGGACTTTCTCGAATCCAAGGCTGGGGTACCACAGGGATCTATTATGCGACCGTTACTTTTCTCTATGTTTAATAACGACTTACTCTCCATCATACATAGCTGTAAAGTACAGATGTACGCCAATGACGTTCAATTGCACCTCATCTACCCCCTCGGACTGATTGAAGATGCGACTTTACGTATAAATGAGGACTTAAGATTAGTGGTTCGTTGGGCCCAAACAAACAGGCTTAAACTCAATTGTGACAAAAGACAAACTATCATTATAAGCCATACCAGCTTAGAAATATCCTGTTTTACGCTTATAGAAGTAGATAGTGTCCACCTGGTATATGCTGAGCAGGTCAAAAACTTAGGGCTAAACTTTAATCGAAATCTAACCTGGGACGATCACGTGGCTACTACTGTGGGCAAGGTATACGGTGGTCTACGCACATTGTACCAATCTGGCTACTGTCTTCCAACTAGGGTGAAAGCGACACTGGTGAAGACCTTGGTTTTGCCAATGTTGCTATATGCACATGCAGTGTTTTGTGATTTGAGCAGCCTTAGTTCAGGAAAATTAAGGGTTACATTGAACAGCGCTGTGAGATTTTTGTACAATGTTCGCCGCCATGATCATATTTCTGGATATGTTAAAGATTTTCTTGGCATGGGATTCCAAGGGTATTTGGATTTCAACGTTTTAGTCTTTCTTTTCAAACTCAAACAAAATAGAATTCCGGAGTACCTTTACCATAGAATTCAATATGCATATCCGAAAGAAGTCGGGTCTTTATTTTGCCAACCTTCAGGCATAACACTACCGAAAAACAATTTTTTGTATACGAGTATGCTGTGCGATTATGGAACTCACTTGCAGCCGATTTACGGAGATACCAGGGAATCGGTGACTTCAGGAGAGGGCTCAAGCAGTATCTGAGTACATGAAAATCAATGGTTTACGTCGTCGTTTTTGTAAGGGAGTAGCTAACATTAATTCAAGGGTACTTGGGATCTTTTCTACATTAATTAAATTAAATTTGTATGTGTATTTTCGTTTTTAGATATGTTTTCAACTTTCTTCACTTCCACTGTTTAACTCTGCACAATAATGGGTTTTTTTTTATCTAAGTGCATGATTGTTTAAATAAATTGAAATTGAATTGACAAGGAGTATTGCAATGAATTATTAATTAATTGAAGTAATAGTATTAAACCAATACTTAATTTCTCCTTCCTTAGACAAAATTTTTTCCGCAAAATTATCGGAGTTCGAAATATCCGTTTTCATGTTTAATGGATTTTCTCTTAGGTTATTCATTTTGATTTTAATTCTGCCTGTTCTTCTGACATTCTTGCAAATAACAAAAATTATGACTATTATTATGATTAATATTAGTACAAGTGTACCTGAAATTACATACTCGTAGGTTTTATTTTTGTGGTATTGTACCAATTCTAGGACATGTCTTTTATCAATTTTTTGTAATTCTTTAACTTTTTCAAACATTCTATTTACTGTTACATTTTCTTTAACTACTTCCTTGTTATAGAGTTGAAATACATAATTGGTTTCTTTGTTTTGTATAACCGCATCACTAATTATGATATGACAGTTTTGAATGTTTGTGATACAGTTTCCTTGAAGAGTTATATTTCTAGAATCACTATGGTTCTGAATTGTTACTTTTTCCAAATATTTTACAACAAAGATTTTTCCTTTAATTTGACAATTTCAAGGTTTTTATTATTTTTCATCCAAAATGTTCGTTTTGTAAAACAATTTGTTCTTTCCACTAGTTCATTAACATTATGTTTATGACTATCGTACTTATATTTTTTTTCTTGGTAAGTTATTATTATATATGGTTCTAAATCGATTTCTTGTTGTTCTAAGTTTGTAATAGGCAAAACTATTTTTGTAGGAAGATTTATGATCTGTTCGGGGATTTTTAAGGCTATGTTAATAGAGTTATCCTGATACTGTATAACACCTGCTTTAATATTTTTCAATTTACTTACCTCATTTTGGTCATTACGAGTTCATCGATAGTTAGTAAACTGGGATGAGTGATACCTTAATTGAGGCTATTGTGTCCAGGATATTGTCCACTAATCTTTCTAACATTTGAAGCGTAGTCAAGATTTCTAGTCGCTGTAGACAATTAAGTAGTGTCTTCTGCAATTCCTGACTTTCATTCTGATAGCGTTCTATTTCCTGTCTATCTTTTATTACCAAATCTTGGATATTTTTCATGTTTTCCTTTAATTGCGTATTGATTTGGATTTGTTTGTTTACTTCCTGTACAGCGTTTTGATTGTTACCATCGATGACCCTTAGATGTTCTTCAACTTCTCCTAGGTCGGCATTATCCATTGTCCCGAATAACCACTTTTGTGCAGTTCCTATTACGTTTATCAGTCCTCGTTTAAATCGTTTTTTAACGCGCATAATACTAAGGATTTTTAAATACAAAGTAATACATTCTCTACTTATTTCTACATCTTGTTTGACGATTTCAAATCTCTTAATTTCGTTTAAGATTTCTATGATGATATCTAAATTTATAATATTGTAATATGCGAGCTACGGCTCGAGTAGATAAAACGTTATTCTGTGAGATTATTCCATCTGTCCTTATATAGTCGCATTTCTGATAACCAGAAACTTCTAGCAAATTCTGCGACCACTGGAACAAGAAAATTCTGATGTAATAATTCCAAGATGACAGCTGCAGCCAATAATCTCTTGCGGTTATAATTCTCTCTTAATTCCGTGACGTCGAATCCGTCTCTTACTGTGGACACGAACCTCGAATGAAAAGACACTTCGGAATGTGTTGCTTGTTTATTCACAGAATAAGTTTTATCCCACTTCTGACACCAATGTAATATGCGAGCTACGGCTCGAGTAGATAAAATGTTATTCTGTGAGATTATTCCTTTATTTTCTAGTCTATAGAACAATTCAAGTTCACACTATACTATTCTTCGCAAATTCCTTCCTTACAAGGTCTCTTTCTTCTCAAATCACTTTATCTCCTTTCAATTATTTAATTCACAAATCCCAACTAATTACTTCTTCTTGTTAACTCTCAACATTCAATTTATCACAAAATTACAACTTCGGCTATTATCACTTTTCCAATCTCTTCGTGCGGTTCAAAACCCAACTGCCTTGCCTTATTCGCCATCTGTCCTTATATAGTCTCATTTCTGATAACCAGAAACTTCTAGCGAATTCTTCGACCACTGGAACAAGAAAATTCTGTTGTAATAATTCCAAGATGACAGCTGCAGCCAATAATCTCTTGCGGTTATAATTCTCTCTTAATTCCGTGACGTCGCATCCGTCTCTTACTGTGGACACGAACCTCGAATGAAAAGACACTTCGGAATGTGTTGCCTGTTTGAGGGCGTAGTTATTATGCTACATTATGTTTCAATATGCAGGATTGTTTGTGTTTGGTTCCCCATATTTATTGACGTGAATCCGCCGTTACCCTCTATTAGTGTTATTATTAGTGCCGCTTGCACTAGGTTGGTTGTCATCATTAGCAGGATTAGCATCAGTGAGATAACCTGCAAATTGTCTTGGTCGTTTAATATTAATAGTATGTAGTAGAGCCCGAGATTCTGAGCGTGTTTTTAATTACACGTGTTTTTAATTACACGTTCCCGTGTTTCACTCCACTATTTACATGGGTACACGTGTAGGTCCTAAAAACACGTGTCAGACCCGGGTACACGTGTAATTCTTAAAAACGCGTGTTCCATCTACAATTGGTAATGCGGCAATGGTTCCATCTACAATTGGATCACACATCTGCCACAATTTCTACAAGACAAGTTGCCTCTTTACTTGATACGCGTTACAAAGATCTTGAACGTGAAGGCTATAACGTAAGAGTCGCCATAAGAGAGAAATTAAAGCAATTTCTTAAGGAAAATACACCGATTGAGATTACTACGGCGTGTAGTAGTAGTAATACTATTACAGAATTTTTGTTACAGAAGAATACTGCTTTAGAAGTTTTATATAAAGCAACAGTTACTAATTGAAACGAAGTTGGAAATCAACTAGAAACATATTTCAGCGAACCCCAGTTAAAGTTTGACCTAAACCCATATAAGTGGTGGAAATGTAGAGAGGATAAATATCCACGGAGGTATTTATGAATTATATATAATAATAATATTTTCTACAGCTGGAAGTATAGTCACTTTTAAAAGGGCTTCATTATTTCCAGAAAATGTGGACTTATTAGAGTTTCTTTATCAAAATAGGAAAATAATTGCAGAATTTGACGCTTTGAAATCGTTCACGAAATAAAAAGTAATAACACCCACAGTCAACCCGCATTTGTTTCGTTTTTTTCTCTCTAATATTAAATATAATACAATATAATGTTAATCAAATCAAATGTACATATGTATATTGCAAAATATAATTTAATCGTCTTTACGAGTATAAATCTTTATTTCATTTTAAACACATAAAGAAAACATCGTAGGTTCGTAGGATACCATATCCCTCTTCTCTGGAATTTTTATAAATCGAGTCACAAATGATTTCTTTTAGATTGACACCTGAATTATCAAAATCCGTCCATTAAATAGAAAGTTACATACATATATGTCAAAACTTTCGTTTCAAAATGCCAACCAGAACGAACCGTGTAAATAAATACACGTGTATTTGAGGCACAATCCGAAGTACACGTGCTAATTCACGAAAGAGCTAAATACACGTGTAGTTCGTGTATCCGTGTACACGTGAATTAGAGGGCTCTAGTATGCAGCCTATCTAAATTTTTTAATCTAAAATTTGGTTTATTCTTATGTCTTACATGTTTGTAATTTTGTATATACCCTAATTGCCTAGTTTCTGTATACTCTTCCCTGTCTTGATTCCTTCTATTTATAACTTTTGCCTTTCTGTTTTTAAGTCTTGTTATTACTGCGTCTACGTTTGTAGGTTGGACCTGATCTGGAGACATACCTATTGTAGTGTGGTACCTCTTGTAAATTTGAAATGCCTTAAATATTTTCGTATTTACCGATTCTTCCCCGTCCATGGTCAATAGAATCTCTGCTATGGTACTGTGTAGACGTTCCACATCGGCGTTGCCTGTATGTGAATTCGGTTTCGTAAAATGTACTTCTATATTCCTTTCTCTGAAGAATTCTTTGATGTACATGGTATTGAATTCATTGTCAGTTATTATTTTCCTAGGTTGTCCTTCCTATGCTTTTCTAAATGCTCTGTGATAGCGTCTATCTTATGTAAATGATTCTTACTTTCAAGTCCGTATACGTATGCTTTTTTCATCAGTTTGTCTATCATTGTCAAGAAGATATGTTTTTGAAAGTGGTGATGTCTAAATGGACTACTCGTGTTTCGTCTATTCTATTTGGTGTTTCTATCACTTTAAACTTTTCAAGTATGGATTTCCTTTCGTACTTGGCTTTTTGACATACATAGCAATTGTTTATGATTTGTACAATTATACGTGTCAGTTTAGGATAATAAATCTGTTGTTTCAACGTATTGTAGGTCTCGATAATTCCTGAGTGTTGACTTTCTCGGATATGATAGATGGAAATCTGCTTTCTAGCTTCCTTCTCCGTCCTTAAGTCTCTAACTCTTCGTGTTAGTTTAATAAACTGAACCTTTCCGTTTCCTAAATGCATATTATTAATTACTTGTTGTATTTTGTTATACTCGACCTCTCGTACCCCATCGTAAATGCCGATAACTCCATAATACATTTCTTTCAGTTGCTCTCTTATCGTCTCTATCGGGTCTGAAGCTCTGATATACAAAATTCTTTTACCATTAAGCATTTCTATCTTCGGTTCCTTATCGTAGCTCAGAATGATCTGTTGTTTGTATGTGTTGACAATACCTTCTTTAATAGGTATGTGGTTAATTTGTTCTTCTGTTCTCGAATGTAGAGTTCCCTTGTCTGAAATTTGATTCACTTCCATATTTTCTTTCTCAATCCTGCTAAGGAAGTCAGCTACTTTATTTTCTCGGCCTTTGAGATATTCTATATAATAATCAAACTCTTGTAATTTTAGTAGCCATCGTTGGTTGCGTTGAGAGAACTCCGCACCATTATATTTTTTATTCAAATATTTTAAGGGGAGATGATCGGTTGTGATCTTGAATTTGTTTCCCCACAGATAAGGTCTTAGTTTAGACACACTCCATACAATGGCTAGAAATTATTTATCTGTTATGGAATAATTTCTTTCGTGCTCGTTAAGAGTCCTTGAAATATAGTAGACCGGCTGCTTGTCTTGTGTAAAGATAGCTCCTATGGCAAAATTACTAGCATCTGTATATAAATGGAATGGTTTTTCAAAGTCTGGGAATTTTAAAATTGGTTGTGTTATCAACCTGAGTTTAAGTATTTCAAACGCGTTCACATATTCAGGATAGTTACGGTTTATTTTTGTGTCCTTTTTGAGATATCTGGTCATTGGGTATGCAATTTTCGCATAGTCCTGGATGAACTTTCTATAGTACCCAGAGCCTCCTAAAAAACTTCTAAGCTGTTTGTAGGTGTGGGGTAATGGAAGATTTTTGATGCTACTGAGTTTATTACCATTAGGCATTATTCCCTTTTCTGTTACTATGTGGCCTAGGAACTCGGTTTCCTTCTTGAGGAATAAACACTTGCTAATTTGTAGCTTTAAATTATGTTTCTGTAAAATGTTTAGAATGTCTCTTAAAATTTTCATATGCTCCTTTAGCGATGCGGAAATTATCAAAAATAGGCAGCGCAGGTTATTTTATACTCGTATATTTCCTTAATATCTGATTCATTAATCTTTGAAACGTTGCTGGTGCGTTTTTAAGTCCAAAAGGCATACGGACATATTCAAATAATCCTTGTGGAGTAATAAACGCAGTTTTCGCTATGTCATCTGGGTGCATCAAGATTTGGTGGTACCCTTTCGCTAAGTCAAGCGTCGAAAAATAGACCGCTTTTCCTAATTTATCAAAGAGATTCTCTATGTTTGGCAGGGGAAATCTGTCATCTTCTGTTAGTTCATTTAAAGCTCTATAGTTAATACAGATGCGGTATTGTAGTTGACTATCTCTGTCTGGTTTTTTAGCAACTTCTATAATCGGAGAAGCATACCTCCTCTTGCTTTTCCTAATAATCCCTTGTCTCTCCATTTCACTTATTTGCTTTACCACCACCTCTTCATGTTTTTTTGGTAGTCTATACAATTTTGCATGAATGAGTTTGTCTATTTTAAGGTGGATTTCGTGTTTTATTTCTGAGGTGTGGGTTAGCGTCTCGCCTTCCTTATGGAGGTTTCTGAATTCTCCTATTAATGAGGTCAATGCTACCTGTTCTTCTCGATTAAGGCTGCCGAAGTCAGGATTCCCCTCTACTAGGTGGTTACATGCTAACTCACACCCTCGTTCTATCTGTAGAATAGTTTGGTTCTTTAGGGTTATAACTCCTTTGCCATATCAATGGTTTCGATGATGTTTTTAAGGACATCCACCCCTAGGAGTATCTTATAGTTTTTATTTTCTAATGCCTGGTAAGCTTTAATAAAAGTATTATCGCTGTAGCCGAATTCTTTTGGTATTGGAAACTGAATTATTTTAGTATTTTCGATTACACTACTATTAATAGTTTTGATCTCTACTTGGCGTGCATCTAAGATTTTTTATGGTGTCATGTTGAGTTTATTTGTATTTGTGATAGTCATCGCACTGCCAGTGTCTATTAGGATATAATGCCGTTGGTTCTGGATATCAGTGGCGACTGTCATTAATTGTCCGAGGCTCAGTTCAAAAAAACCGGCGGTTCTACTGAATTGATGTCCTGGC
Organism: Pocota personata; assembly: GCA_963082735.1. Lineage (NCBI taxonomy): Eukaryota > Metazoa > Arthropoda > Insecta > Diptera > Syrphidae > Pocota > Pocota personata. The sequence continues at coordinate 82,185,264 of OY720429.1, forward strand.
GAATTGGTACCTGACTCGTTTGGATATTAATAGTATCCATTGGTTCTAGTCTGTTTCGTCTGTTTGGTGTGGGGTGGTTCTGGAAATTTTCCGAAGGTCTTTTCGAAGTAGCATGATTTTGACAAAAGTACTCATTTTGTCTAAGGCTACCTGAATGTCTTTGCTTATCAGAATTATTAATGTAACCGTTATTATAATTGGGTTTTTGTTGCTTATTGAGGGGGCTAAACATATGATTTTTGTTCTGGATTTGGTTTCTTGCCTGTTCATAGTCTGCTTGTTATGAAGAAAATTTGAGACATTTTTTTGTATGGGGATGAGAGGTTAGCGATTTTCCTCGACTGCGAATTGAACTTTCTCGTTGTAGATCAGGATAGTTGTACCTGATCCTACCGACTGCGCCAAATAAATAAATTAAAACTCCGTAACTTTTTTTTAATACGATTATTTATTAGTATTCTTTATTATAGCTTACGTTCTGAGTAATTATTTATTTTCATCTGAATGAATACGGTAGCTGTCTTAAGCAGGGCTGCATTCATTTTGAGAGTTATTAAAAAACTAACTTACAAAATCTAGGAATGTCAGAAGAAGGTCCAATATTCTAAAAAAAACAATTACGACATAAGCAGGTCACTTCCTAAATATTCCGGAGTAGTCCAATTCACTTGCTTGTGTTTGCATTTTCCAAATGTAGACCCAATGCATTGAATTTGTCATTATTTCTCAATAGGTTACTGAATGCATTGGTTCACTTTATTTGTTTACATTTTCGGTCATCGTATCTTTTATGGGTCAACATAAAAGTGATGACGACAATTATTTAGCCTTAAGAACTAAGAAAGATGCAAACACAAGTAGTATTGCAATGAATCATAAATTAATTGAAGTAATGGTATTAAGACCAATACCTAACTTGCGCGAGTTATGGGTTAGACGATCCCAGAATTTGTTGGCAAAAATTAGGAACACGTTTCCATATTTTGATTTACAAATTTTATTTCTTAACTAGCTTAAAAGTGGTTGACCGCCAAACAAGAACTAACTTCTCTAAGAAGCTTGCTGTAACAAATTGTTGCTATGTGCTGTACATAATACTGGTACTCCGCCCCCAGATTCAGGAGTAGGCTGTAGTGTTGAACGGGGTGAAAACTGCTACAACTGAAGCGATGTGCACAATGGTTGGTTCTTTGATCCACATCCCAATTTTATACAGATGATAGTCCGTAAAAAGTAGATGTTAAGACGATGATGTGAGTTGATGTGACTGCCAACTAGTTGTATACATATCAGCGAACAGTACAATCATACGTGGATGTGTGAGTATAAGTTGCATCAAAAATTGATAATTTCGCTCATAAATTCATTGGCTATGGTATAAATGTTTATTAAGTGGTATTGTAAATATATTAAAGGTTGTACTAAATATCTTATTCAAATTACGAATCATTTTATTAATTTATTATTGAAGTATTGTATACCAAGTAAAGTTAAGAAAGCTCAATATCTGCTCCATGTTGCGAATTTCTAAAATTTAAATTTCGTAAAGCAAAGAGTCTTATCGAAGTGAACCTTCTAGAAAGGAGCTAGGTGATAGATCTAAGAATTGACAGAAAATATTAACTATTTTCTAGATACTAATTTACGTTTCCTTTTTATTTTTTTTTATGAGATTTTCTGTTTTTTGTTGTAAGAACGACCATTTTTTTTATCTGACTTGACCTTTAATTTTGTAGCCCTAGGTGTTAGTCTATTACATCTATTGTTGAACTCAAAAATAGTATCATTTTCCTGAAATTTTGTGTGGCATTTCTCTATTGGTATTTAATTTGTCTATTATTGTTCTGTTATGTTTTTCTATCTTACATCTTATTTGTTCGTATAGTTTATTTTGAAAAGTTCACAATTTATTAATCTAGTCATGTTCAGATTCATAGTCAATGGTTTCAAACTTATTTATTTATTTATTTATTTTTTGGTAACATAAGCATAGTAAAACAAGGTGTTTTTTTAAGTTTATACTTAGTAAAGGGTGGTTAAATTTTAAGGGCCGATGTTGAATGTGAACCACACCTAAACGTCAAGTTTTTTTCTGCATTTCATTTGACATTTCTCAATTTCAGACTAACTCAATTTGAACCATGGAAAGATACACAATCGAGCAACGCGTTAAAGTTATTCAGGCTTATTATGAAAATGGGCGTTCAAATCAAAATGCATATCGTGCATTTCGTGATTCTTTCGGTCAATTTAATCGTCCAAATGTGCGTACAATCGGAAAAATCGTGCAAAAATTTGTGCAAACCGGGTCTGTAGGAGATGTGAAAACACCAGTGCATGCTCGTACAGCTCGTACTGCAGAAAATATTGCTGCTGTTCGCGATAGTGTGGCTGAAGAGCTGTCCACCTCAACTCGTCGCCGTGCCCAACAATTGCACCTCTCACGCTCGTCGTTGATGAACATTATGCATAAAGACTTGCATTTACGCGCTTACAAGGTGCAATTGACTCAAGAACTCTTGACCATTTCAAGCGTCGTCAATGGTCACAATGGTGGCAAGAAATGGCAACAGTGGATGATCAATTTTCGAAGAAAATCATCTTCAGTGATGAGGCACATTTTCACCTCAGTGGATTCGTCAATAAGCAGAATTGCCGCATTTGGGCGAATGATAATCCAAGAGTGATTGTCGAAAAACCAATGCACCCACAAAGAGTGACTGTTTGGTGCGGTTTATGGGCTGGCGGCATCATCGGGCCGTATTTTTTCCAAAATGAGGCCGGTCAGGCAGTTACTGTGAATGGTGTTCGCTATCGTGAGATGATAACGAACTTTTTATGGCCCGAATTGGAAGATATGGATGTGGACGATATGTGGTTTCAACAGGATGGTGCCACTTGCCACACAGCTAACGAAACAATGGCTCTTTTGCGCGACAAATTCAATGGCCGTGTTATCTCACGTGGTGGCGATGTCAATTGGCCGCCAAGATCATGTGATTTGACACCGTTGGACTTCTTTCTTTGGGGTTATTTGAAAGAAAAGGTGTGCGTCGATAAGCCAGCAATAATTCAAGAGCTAAAGGATGAGATAATTCGGCACATTAACATTTACAATCTTGGTAGATTTGGTTGGACAAAAAAAAAAAAAAAAAATAATAATAATAACAAACAATATATATATAAAAAAAAAAAGAAAAAAGATAAAAATAATATACACGTTTTTAAGTAACTATTTAAATTTTCAAAATTCTCTAATAATAATATCCACGTTTTTAAATAACTATTTAAATTTTCAAAATTCTCAATTTTATTGTTATTATTTCTATCTTTAAAATGGAGCAAAAGTACATGTTTACAATGGGCTTAGCACCTGAGATGTTCAGTCTCCTCAATTCGGTCGGTAGGGAATTCCACAGACCAGCAGCATGGGCGAAGAACTGTCTTTTAGAAGCATTATATCTGAAAGTTGGAAAAACTAGGACTCTTCTTCTTTCAGACACTGAAAAAACAAGTCTGTTAGAAAGATATTCTGGTGCTTTGGTTTGTTTCAATTTAAATAAAAATAGCAGAGTTTTGAAATCCAGATAATTTTGCAAGGTTATCCCAAATACACTTTCTCTGTACCTTGAAATATGGTCGTAACTGCGCAGGCCGTATACAAATCGGACAACATTGTTGAATGCAACGTTAAGCTTGCATTGACTCACACTGTCGAGACAGCAAAATATTAAATGTCCATGAAAAAGAGCCGGTAGTATTAGCGTTTTAGCCAGGGTCAACTTAGTTTTTGTTGGGAGACAGCTAGCCGCTAGATACAGAGCTCGCAATGACCCATACATTCTGCCCAGTGAGCTCGATAAATGATTATCCCACGTCAGTGTTTGGTTGAATATTACGCCCAGATTTTTTACCGATTTGACGCACTGTATGTCGGTACCACTTAATTCAACGTTTGGTAAGCACGAGTAGTCCACCGCCTCCCTGCTGATAATAATAGCTTGGCTTTTCCTTGAGTTTAATGTTAGTTTATTACGTTGAGACCAGAGTGCAATATTGTTCAAATCCTCACTGATTGGAAGAGTTGCATATTTCACCATTCCAATTGAATAGCTGAAATATATTTGTACATCATCAGCATACATATGAGTCCTACAGTGCTTCAGTACTGATGGGAGATCATTATTAAACATAGTGAAAAATAAAGGACCTAGAATTGATCCTTGAGGAACACCAGAATTAGTTGGAAGAATGGTTGATAGCTGACTATTAATGGACACAGCCCGGGTTCCTCCTGTTAAATATTCTTTAACCAACTTCAGAGCTGAGGTTTCAAAAAAGAAGTTGTGATTTAACTTTGCTAGGAGTAAGCTATGTGGAACACGGTCGAATGCTTTGGAGAAGTCTAGCAGTACCAACGTAGTTATATTTCCCTTATCTATCTGTAGTCGTATATCATCGACGATCTTTAGAAGGGCTGTCGAACAACTGTGCTGTGATCTAAAACCTGATTGTAAAGACGAGGGTAGTCGGGACGTGGACAGAAACCGGCTCAATAGCTTTTGAAGAACTTAAGAGACAAATGGTAGAATAGAGATTGGACGATACTCTTTGGATCTGGAGTTCGTGTTTTTTAGAACTGGAATAACCTTAGAGGTTTCCACATCTTTGGATAGGAAGAACTGGTGAGTATCGTGTTAAAAATATGTCTTAGATAGGGGCAGATTACTGGAAAAATAATTTTGACAAACTTCGGATGCATGTTGTCTAGCCCAATCGCTTGAGACTGTATTTCGAAGACTGTCCTACGTACCTGCAGCTGATCAACTCTTGTAAAGCTAAATTCGCTAAAATTATTTAGTGAAATGGTTTGTATTGTAGATGTTGTGTATTCTTCAGATAAATCAGTTGAATCAGTAGAAGAGGCGCTTACAAATAATCTATTGAGCTCATTGGCATCATATTCCTCATTTGGGTCATTTGGTTTTTTAAGTAAGCCCAGTTCTCTTACACTCTTCCACAGTTTTTGAGATGAAGTATTACTAAATTTAGAGGAAAAGAATCAGCACTTAGATTTTGTAAACTCAATGTTAACGGCGTTGCGCAGTTTCTTATATTCATTGTGGAATAAGGGGAGCCTATAACATTTCCATCGTTTGTAAGAGGCGTTTCTCTAAGACATAAGCGTATCGATCCTATTGTTGTACCACTCACATCCATTATTTCGTACGATAATAGTTTTTAATGGCACACATGTATTAAATAAATTATTCACGGTGGATGTAAAGGACTCAACTTGCTCGTCAACTGAAAGGAGAGTGTAAAGATTACGCCAGTTAGAGTTTAGTACCTCCGTAGTTAAGAGTTCAGTGTTAATTGCCTTAAAATCATTGTATTTAATTATCTTCAACTCTGTCCTACGGTTGATTTTAAGATCATAGAAAATCGCGACTAAATCATGCTTTGAAATACCCGGTACATCTAACTGGCTGTAGAAGTTAACATAACTTAACTGACAGACAAGTATAATATCTAAGAGAGTGGAACTAGTGGCGGTGAAATGAGTTGGACTTGTCAGGTTCGTAGGAAAGATGTTCAATGAGAGTAGGCAATTCTGGAAGTTCTCGACTCTAATGTTGCCCGAATCTAATAAATTAATATTGAAATCTCCAGCGACTATGATGTGATTATAACTGGGAGTGACGTCTTCAAGAATATCTGTAATCGTGCTAGTGTCGGTAATATAAGGCGGCTTGTAAACTAGGCCCACCAAGCATTTATCAGAAGCGCACACAACCTCAATAAATAAATATTTTACGTCACTATCACAATCGGAGATATACATAATCTTAGAAGTTAAGCTTCTCTTCACAAATATTGCAACCCCTCCACCTCTTCGGTCAGTACGATCTGCGCGGTACACAGTATAATCACCAGTTTGTATTAATCTGCTATCTGTTTTTGGTTTGAACCACGTTTCTGACACACATACAATGTCCATCACTGTATCCGCGAAATACTCTTAAACTCATCCAAATGTTTATTTAAGTTTTGGGCATTAATATGACATACTGACAGGCCATCGTTTCTTTTGCGGTAAATATTCAACATAGCCCGAGTTTTGTTAGTCCCTCGCCCACCGCTAGCCGGAGGAATCCCACTGCTACCCACTGTTAATTGGCTCATACAGTTTTAGTGAGGACCAATTAAGAAGCCTTTTGAGGGGAAAGGAACAACCAAAGTAAATACTTAATTTATTTAAAAAAAATAATATTTGCTAAGAGCATTGTAAGGCATGCAAAGTTCAAAAATGTAAACATATAATATATAAATAAAAATTCAGAAGGAAAAAAAAAAAAAAAAAAATGTGAAAAAGGAAAATGTGAAAGTTAGTATAAAAAATATGGAGAAAAATTTAAAATTGAACTAAGTTTTATGTCGATTTTGGCTGGCTGGCAGCTCCGCTTGATGATCAGGGTACGGTGAACTTTCAACATCGGTTTGTTGTTCTGCCTTTTTGACGGGACGTGTGTGTGCATTTGCAATTTTATTAAGCTTGTCCAGAGAGTCAACATTAATAGGTGTTTTGTTTCTGCTGACTACGACATATACAAGACCACGTGCTGTGAAAGCGGTGGAGAGAAGACGTTGACGTTTAAGACGAATTGCATGACGTAGAATTATTCGGGTTTGCTGTGTTAGACTCTCGTGTACGTAAATTAATGCATCGGATTCATAGCCCAAATCTTTTAGACAAAGTTGACGATCGTTTGTTTTGCGAAAGTTGGACATTGATTTTATTATTGTATGCTTGTCGAGTACGGAGAAGAATTTGACAACAATAGCAGAGTCAGCTCTCGGTCTCGTGCGAAAAATCCCGCTTATGTTCAGTGGTTGGAACCCAAGTGCAAAACACAAGTGATTGAATACTTTTTTTAAATCTTCATCTAGTGTGAAAGGTATCCCAATTATAATAGCATCGGCGGCTAGACTTTTGAGTTTTAGAGCTTCGAAATGCAATTTAAGGCTTGCAAGTTCAGTGTTTATGTTATTGTTTCTTTCTTGCTTATAATCTTGCGAGAATCTTTGAGTGCAGTCTTCCATCTCAGTTTTGAGTTTCTTTACATCATCCTTCAAGCAGCTGATTTCGCCAGAGAATTTTTCGAGTGCAGTGACTCGGTTACTTAACTGAATGAAATCGCGATTAAGTTGCTCCAGTCGTTCGGTCATGTTGTTTTCGATGGCATCAATTATTTTTGCTAGATTTTCCTCCACTAGTGATAACTTTTTGATTATAGACTCACCCTGGGTGTTAAGTTTATCCAACAGAGCAGATTCAGTGCTGTCAATCAAAGTCGTACGCGAAGATGGTGATGGAAAAAGTGCAGGTGAGCGAAGAGTAGAGCTTTTTAGTAATTTAAGTGCTTTTTTCTGCCTGATGTTTCGCTCTGCAGACATGACGAAGACGTTTGTATGTGTTTCTTATATACAAGAAAAACAGCGAGCTAATAAATATTCACGTCAAATGATTTAACAAAAAATGATAATCTTTTATGCAAGTTACAGAACTTAATGCAAGAAAGAATGTTTTATATTCAACACTTGTGAATTTACTTAGCTTGGGAATATATTCTACGTGGTATTATGGTAGTTTGGAAGGTTTATGCACAACTTAGTGGACAAATTGGCAGGAGCACCTCGACAATACGTCTATTCACACTACTATATACATTATAAAAAAAACTTTGTTGTCCTGCCTGTAAATAATTCTATTGGCATTAGGTTAGTAACTGAATGGATACTATTAATGTAGGTGGTGAGAGCTTCGTTTAGAACGTCTTTACATATTATTTGTTTTTTTGCTTTATCATATACAATTCTATAAATTTCCGTAACGGTAGAGTGAAACCTTCCTACTTGTGAATTCCCTGTAGTATTTTGATGTTTTGTGATGTGCAGTCTAATTTCATACTGATCTCAAAATTTTTTAAGTAAATTTGAATTGAATTCCGATCCAGAATCGCAAACTATTTGCTTTGGGGTACCGTGATGAGAAAAAAATTCTCTCAACGACTGAATAATGTTGAAACTGTTACGAGCTGACAAGACATATACGGAAGCAAATTTGAAAATCTGTCAATTATTTAAGAATATGTTGATTGTGTACTGCGTATATGTCAATGTGTAAAGCAACTAAAGGTACAAGCTAGGTGGCTTAGTGACTTCGTATTTCACTTTCGGAGGGTGCCTTTCGTATTTTATTAACTGACATTTTTCGCAGTTATAGCATCTTGATCCTCAATGTTTGCTAAGTCAGTTAATATCTTCTTACAGCAAATGAGCTTAAATATTCTATCATTTCAAAAAACTTTTGAGAATACCTTTTGAACTATTCGGAAAGTATCGTCATCTGTAAATACTGCTGTTATTTTTTGTGGTCTAATGTTGTCTTTCATAATGTATGCAATTACGTGTTCATTATGTAAATCTGGCTGTAGAATGATTCTACAACGCTTAGTTTGAAATATTATTTTATAACTCATAGCAGGGCTCATTTTGCAGTTAGTTTTTATTAGAACGAGTTGATTAGTGTACTCGTTTAAGGGACGTTCTGAAATTGCTATTCCATCGTCTAAATTTCCTAAGGCAGAATGAATAGTTGATATATTGGAACTTGTTTCCAAATCGGCTATATTATTTTGTAGGGATTAATGGATGTTTACTTCAATTCGACTTAAGGCGTCAGCATTTGTATCGACTTAACTTTCTTGTAGTGGATTTCATATTCGAACTCCTCAAGTTTTAGTCGCCATCTTATCAATTTGGAGTTAGAATCTTTCAAAGAAAAGAGCCAAGTCAGTGGTTTGTGGTCTTTAAGTATACGAAATTTACGACCATATAGGTATGAACGAAAATGTTTAGTTGCCCAAACAATAGCAAGTAGCTCCTTTTCTATTGTACTGTACTTGATTTCTGTTTCTGTTAAAGTGCGTGATGCATAAGATACTAGCTTATCAGTGCCGATTGAGCCCTGACTTAAGACTGCGCCTATAGCGAAATTACTAGCATCTGTCATCATTAAACGGTTTCGAGAAATCCGGATATTGCAAGAGTGAGTCATTACTAAGAATGTCCTTGCAATGCTCAAAACAATTAATATAGTCTTCGTCCAAGGTGATCTTTCAGACATTCTGTCAATGGCTTTGTCAGTCTAGCGAAATCCTGGATAAACTTTCTGTAATACCCTAATAGGCCAATAAATGATTTTATTTGTTGTTGAGTGCGAGGGATGGGGAATCTTTTTATTGAGTCGATTTTATCTTGGTTTGGTTTTACACCTTGTGGTGTTACGATGTGTCCAAGAAAGGCTACTTCTTTGCACAATGTCAGTTATTAAAATATAATAACAAAAATTCGGACTTATTGAGCTGGACTTTTAGGTTGGCTTGCTGTAATCTCGAAAATACTTTTTTAAGGTTTTCTAAGTGCTCTTGAAGGGAGTGCTCTTCCCTGCAAATTCCTCAAAATACTATCCATAACTCTTTGAAAAGTGCATGAAGAATTTTTAAGTCCGAATGGCACTACTATGGTGACTCCTTCGTCGTTCCCTCACAATCCGGGGTGGTCTGTTTAAAGTTGGCTGTTTGGTCTTGGCCGACTTACATAGTTTAAGGTATTTGTAGGTATTTTTAGGTAGAAACAAAAAAAAAAAATATACATATATATAAACAGCACTTTGAAAAAATTAAAAAAAAAACAAACAGTGAACAGCACTTAAAAAAAAAGTATGTATTTAATTACATAATTAGAGTCAGATGGAATAAAATAGTTCAAGATTTATTTTAAGGTAGTTTTTAAGTTTTATTATAAGAACAAAAGAAAAAAATAAGTACATACACTAAGTTTTTTGTAATTTTATCAAAAATTTTTCTTAGTATTTATTAATAGTTAAACAATAAGACAAATGAAACAATTAAGTACGGTACGTCGAAAGACATAGTTTTAAGTATTAGGTTTAGCTTAGAGCGCCCGCATAGGGCCAGTAAGTTAGAATAACATAGTTAAGTTAATTAAGCTAGTTTTAAGCGTTTTTTGTCTAGCATTTAAGTTGTAACCGCATTAAGTTAATAAAAATACATTTAAAATGAAATGAATGAATGCTGTTTTGTTGATATCTCTTCGGTCGATTTCAATTTGATAAAATCCAGATGCCAAGTCCAGGATGGTACTCGTCCAATACATACATCTTCCTAGTTTGTCTAAAATGTCTGTTATGTTAGGAAGAGGGTATCGATCGCCGACAGTTTTCTCATTCAATCCACTACTAACCGCCGCTTTTGTTTGTTGGATGCATCTAACTTTTTCGGGACGATCCATATTGGGCTGCTCCATGAGGAGGAACTTGGTCTAATAATGCCTTGTTTAAGAAGTTGTTGTATTTGATTCCTAATATCGGCTTTGTGGACTTCTGGATATCTATACGACTTTGTGTATATTGGTATTTCATTATTTGTTTTAACACGGTGTTTGATTACGTATGGGGATGTGAGCGTATCTCCTTTAAAAAATATATCGTCATATTGCCTACATAGTTTGAAAAGTCGTTCCTTTTCCTGCATATTCAAATGGTCTGTCCTAAGTACGTGCGTAATGTCGATATGCGCTACGTGTTCAGCTTGATATGGGTTGTATTTAATGCTGTTATAAGGTTCACATTTTAGCGCTTGTTTTAAAAACAGTTTTTTTCTCATCGGATATATTAATTGCTTCTAAATAGCTGTACCAGTTAAATGCTTCGAAAATGCCTTCGGGTATTTTTAGGAATTTCTTTATCATTGTGGGTCTTACATAAATGTCTCCATTTTCTATATCTACAGGTAGACTAGCTATAATTTTTGACTTTGGAGGAACATGGAATACTTTTTGAATGTAGTTAGGTTTTAATTGAAGTGGTATTACAGATTTGCTTGTTTCTAAAAGTTTGTCTTTAAGAATCTGTTTGATGCGGGTGTGAAATTTGCACGATCTTTGCTTTGTGGGGATAATTGCGATAACTTTCAACTGTATGAAGAATGAAAAAAAAGAAAAGACCAACGTGCTTGACGTTATAAATAATAATAATAATAATAATAATTTATTTCGTTTATAATTTACAATGTGTTATGGCACAATTTACATAATTCGAGATACAGAGATTTGATATAAATTTATACCTTTCTACTGGAAAATAATGTTAAATACTTTTAAAGAAAATGTTTGAATAAGAAAAATTACTTTGAGGAAAACAACGGTAAAAACCTCAAATTTAAGAAGCAAAAAAAAAAAAATTAACAAAAAATAAACAAAAAATAAATAAATAAAAAATATAAATAATAACGAAAAGAGATAAATATGTATATATATGTTTAATACACGCAAATATTAGAGAATTTAGAATAAATTATAATATAATAAATAATAAATAAATAACGTAAAACTACCTTGACAATAATTACTTAATAACTAATTTAAAAATAATAATAGTAATAATAATAAATAAATAGATTAGCATAGACTGCCACTCTTGGAGTTCACGATTCAAACCAACTACACCAATCTGTCTTTCTCTCTGTCCCTTCCCCTTTCCGAAAAAAGCGCCCGTGTCCTAAAATAAGTATAAGGGTATTCATAACCCCTTTCACACGTGCAAATTATAAAAAAAAGTATGTAATATATCAAATTGACAAAAACTTAAATTAATAAATAGATAAATAAATTAATAAATTGACAAATACATAAACATTTTAACAGATACATAAATAAATTAACAGATAAATAAATTAACAGATAAATAAATTAACAAATAAATATATTCACAGATGAATAGATTAGCAAATAAGTTAGTAAATAAATAAACAGTAACAAAAAAAAAAAAGTTAACAAAGATATGAAGGAACAAAATGTAAAAAAAAATCTAAAAAATAAGGAGTTTAACATTGCATTAGGTAAGGGTATGATATTGCATATTTAATTGATTTATTATGGGATTGTCAGGAATATCGCATCTGATCTTAAATGTGTCATTAAGTTTGCCAATTCTGAAGGAGATCAATTTAACATTAGCTTTGTTTGTGTATATCTAATGTAGAGTGATGCCAGGGAAGTTTTAGCATCATTTTTAGTAGTTTGTTCTGTGAGATTTGTAACTTCCTAATGTGACAATCTGCACAATCGCCCCAAACCTGGCATCCATACAATAGAATAGCTTGAAAAATCGTTTTGTATATTATTATTTTGTTTTCATCTGACAGTGATGATTTTCTATTTATGAACGGATATAACATTCCTATAGCTATATTTATTTTGTTAATTGTTAGCGTATTATGTTCTTTAAATGTCAATTTTGAGTCAAGTTATATGCCAGATATTTTACAGCGGTATTCCATGTTATTGAATGTCTGTTGATTATGAATTGATTAACCGGAAGAAAACAAGGACTTCTTTTTCGTGTAAAAAAGATAGCTTGAATTTTTTCGGCATTTAGCTTTATTTTCCACTTTGTGTAGTAGCTTCGGAGTATTTCAACCGCATTTTTTAAATTGGTCCCAATATTAAGACCAAACTCATGCGATGAAATGATGACCGTGTCATCGGCATAAATTACTGCTTCACATTGGGGAAGAATGGGAAAATCGGATGTGTACAAATTGTACAATACTGGTCCAAGAACCGAGCCTTGAGGAACACCTGCATACAAATTAATTACATCTGATACGCTACAATTGACATGCACTTTAAAACGACGGTTTGCTACAAAACTTTGAACAATTTTACAGAGAAATGGGTGGAAATTCAGCTCTAACATTTTATAAGTGAGGCCATTATGCCTTTTCAATATCGAGTAAGATCATACCAGTTGATCTTCCTTCAGCATGGTTAGTTTTAATGATATTGCATGTTCTTAAAACTTGATGAGAAGTTCCGTGGCCAAGCCTAAACCCAAATTGTTAATTGGGATATATTTTCTTATCGTCGACAATCTTAACAATTTTTTCTTTCAGAACTTTTTCGTAAATTTTTCTTACGTTACTGAGCAAACTTATTGGTCTGGACTTCTATCAAGAAGTTTTCCCGCTTTTGTAATTGGTACTACCTTTGCCAGCTTCCATGCGTCTGGAAAATATTGCGTTTTAAGGCAAGCGTTAATGATAAACGTAAGGAGTTTGATTCCCTCTTTAGGTAACTTTTTCAGGTATACATTTTTAATGTTATCAATTCCACCTATTTTCCTAATCAGCAAATTGTCTACAAAGTATTTTATATCTGTTTCAGTCACAAATTCACTTGACGGAGTTTCAGTAGTAGTCGCATTAAAGGTTTATAGAACATTTTCTATAAGTGTGTTGGTATATGCGTCTCCTAAATGTTGAGATACCACATGAATTTCTGAGAAATTCGAAGCAAGTACTTTCGATTTTTCACTGTCTGTAAAAAAGGTATTGGATTCATTTTGAAGACAAGGTATTTGCCTGTTTTTATTTTTTATAATTTTCATTATATTCCAGAAAGGCTTTGAAGCTTTATCGAGAGTACTTAATTTGTTGTTCCATTCTTCGTTTCGGAAAGTTTGAATGCCTTTATTTACTAGTTTGTTAATTTGTGATAACTGAATTCGATACATAGGCTGGCGATATCTTTGCCAGTTTCTTCTGTGCATATTCCTAATTCTAATAAGTTCTAAGATATGAGCTCGTAATTTTACGCATTTAAATTTTTGAGAGACTTTAGGAATGTTATTATTAGCTGAAGTAATAATAATATCTGAAAATTATTGAACAATGGAGTCGACATCTAGTTGGTTAGAGATGTTTCCAATATTTGTAGGAATAGTTCTAAGATTTCTTTTCACTTCTGTCCGAAAATTTGTCCAATTTGCATTTTTTAAATCTGGAAATTATACTACTTTTTCCATACCCGACCGACGAATATTACAAAGAACTGGATTTTGGTCAGAGCTAAGTTCATTCAAAGAAATTGGCTGAGATATAAGACTGGAGACATTTGTTACAAATAAATCGATGACAGAGGGACTTCCACGAGAACTAGCTGGGACATAAGTTGGACTAGGTGGGAACATATAGACATTGGCAGCATAACAGAAAGATTAGACCGAACTGATAATGAATTTGATTTCAGATTGTTCTAATTCTTAATTTGACATATGGACAATTCTATGTTTCTTGACAGTTCGTAATAATAACATTTACTTTAGATTAACCTTAATTGAATGTAATTGAATTGAATTAAAATTGAATTCTAATTGAACAATGATTTGTAAAGTATTTCAATCATTTTATGTATAGATATATATTTAATCCAGCTTAAACATTCTCCGAGCCCGTGAACTGACTTCGCAACTAAGCTATCTCCATCTTATCATCTGGGTTTTCTCTTTTGCTGTTCTTATTCTCACATGAAAGTTGAAAATAAATGGATTAGTAAAAGAGTTAACGCATACATAATTAAACGACAACAGAATCAACAGGGAATTGACTAAAGAAGTGACGACACTTTCTGCCTCTGCTTTGCTGCAGGTACCCTCTATAAACTCTGCCGTGGGTCGCCTTCTTACTACAGGAGGAGTATTTCGCGCTTACGTTTGACGGGTAATTCATTGATTGAGATGCTTGTAAATGCCGTGAATGAGTGTTGTTGCGGAAAGTGGTGTAATTTTTTGATTGTCTTTTTTTTTATTTTAATTTAATGTGCAGTGATTGCACCAGCGCGGGATATTCCAGGTGAGTGTTGTTATTTTCATATATTATAATTTCTTTAGGTTCAAATTCAACGTTCTTTTAGTGTTTGTTATTATTTCCATTCATGGTTTCGGTGTAGGGTTAGAGATGAGTGTGTCGAATTGTCGACTTAGGGATGGCCACGAATGTGTAATCGATTTTATCGGTTTTCAAATTGCACTCGATGACCTTTTATAGGATTAGATTATTTAATTTTAAACGAACTTATTAATAAATTTATTAATTATACATATTGGTGTAGTGTTGAGTGTGTTTTAAGAATTTTGTAGTTTACGGTGTTGAGTGAGTAGTTGGAGTCGCAATGAGGGCGTGTAAATAACATATTGGGAAAGCGATAGACGTGACTAGAATGCAGAGTGTAGTGAATGAGTGTGTGCATGTGTATATATGGAATGAATGAATTTGAGCGTGGACTGTATGAGTGGACTGTAGGAATGACTGTTTGATTAGAGTAGTTTTTTTTTTTTTTAATAAAAGCCAGGGTCGTGAATGAATCGGCAAGACTGTATTAGCATTTTTTCGGTATTGGTATCGTTAGAGGGAAAAGGGCAAATTTTGGTAATGGGTCTTTTTGTTTCCCCATTTTGTGTTTTCAACGTTACGACGCGAGTGAGTTTGTCCGATCCTACGTGTTTCTTGACTATGCGCGCTAAGCTCCATTTCGTTGGTGGCAATCGTTCATCCTTTATGAGCACTAGGTCCCCAACTGCGGATTGTGCCTCAGTTTTTAATCATTTCGGTCGGTGTTGCAGTCGCGTGAGGTATTCGGAGCTCCACTGCTTCCAAAATACTTGATATTATTTTTGAATATGTTGCCACCGTTCAAGACAACTGATATTCTTTTCCATCTGATCCGGATGAGGTACTCCGATGAGCGAATGACCAATTAAGAAATGTCCCGCAGTGCGTGCTGCGAAGTCTTCTGGATTGTCGGTCAACGGACAAAGCGGTCGTGAGTTTAAACACGTTTCTATTTGAGCCAGCCACGTGGTAAGCTCTACAAACGTGAATATTTCATTCCCGACAATTCTCTTCAGGTGGTACTTTATGGTGAGGAGAAGCTGGTGGAATAAAATTCCATTGTGTCCCATTGTTGGCAAGTGATTCAGTGACCTCCTTCCAATCCCCTAGTGCTGCCTTCAATAATCGCTTGAGGTCGATGTTGGCACGGACAAAGTTTTTGCCGCAATCACTAAAAACTTGCGAAGGCAAGCCTTTCCTTGTTGCCAATCTTCGGAATGCTGCTAGAAACGTTTGAGTGGTCATATCGCTGACTAACTCAATGTGAATTGCCTTGGTCGCCAGGCATACAAAGATGGCAAAATAAGCCTTAAACGTCTTGGAGCCCCTACCCTTCCAAACCTTTACGTCGATAGGCCCGGCATTGTCAACGCCAGTGTGGCTGAATGGTCGAGATATACAGACGCGTGGAGCCAGTAAAATCCCCATTAACTGCTGTTTTGGTTTGGCCCTGTAACGAAAACAAATAGTGCATCTATGAATACATTTTTTCACACTATTTTTGAGATTACAGAGCCAATATTTGTTTCAGATGTATGAAAGCGTCTGCTGTATTCCGCCATTAAACGTCCTTTCATGCGAATCCCGTATTATAAGTTTAGAGAACTGATGTGTAGGGTGTAGTATAATTGGGTGCCTCTGATCGTACAGCAACTCGGACTGTTGCAATCTACCCCCAACTCGAAGAATACCTTCCGTGTCTACGGAACTGAACATTTTGCTAGTGGACCCACTCCTTATTGCTGCATTTTCCCTTGAAAATATTTGATTTTGTACGACTTTTACCGCTTTCAGTGTAGTGGCATCGATTTCCTTGGGTGATGACGTCGCAAGTTTCCTATCATTAGGTCGTCTTCGTGCATTGTTGATGAATCTCTTACATCAAACGATGATTTTCACCAATGTCAAAAGACTCGATTGTCGGCTGATCAAACTGCTAATTGCATCATTGGTTGCGATCGCGCAAAAACTCTTAACATGTCGAACTTCCTCATCGGTTTCCTGTTGACACGGGTGGCATGGGACGGTAAATTCCCATTCCATTCGGAGAAATTCTGGGCCATTTCACCAAAGTTGGTTCCTTCCAGCCCCGATGGGAGGAGTCCGCGCGACAACAGATCCGCAGGGTTATGTTTGGTGGGAACGTGTTTCCAAATGCTGCAGTTGGTGAGTCGCTGAATCTCTGCTACCCTAATGACAACAAAAGTCGGAGTCGGACAATGCGAACGTCTTCATGTTCTCCCAGCGCAACGTCTTCGATATATAATGCAAGAGTGAATGCAACATCACTGTTGCACATAGTTCCAGACAAGGAAGCGTTACAGTCTTCAGAGGAGCCACCTTGGTTTTGGACATCAGTAAGTGAGGATGCGGTTACTCTCGTATAAACTACAAATCGCAGCACCATATGCTTTCTCCGATGCGTCACTCAAACCATGTAGTTTCAGGTCCCTTTGTTTGCTTCGTGTGTGGATCCACCGTTAGTTTCAAAACGCTTTCCATTGTCCTTGGAGCTCAACCGGAATCGGTTTGTCCCAGGACACTCCGCACCACCAAAGTTGCTGCATCATAATTTTTGCCTTGACAAGGGGATCGAAAAGTTTTGCGATCGTTGAAAGCATTGGCCTCTTTGTGACTTCCGAAGCATCTACTGTGAAGCTCTGAAAGGAAAAGAATCATTGAGTGGGAACCACTTTACCCCTAAAGCCTTAACATGCTCGGAAGAACCAAACGGAAGAACAAAACCTAACTCTCTCTGATTTGGTGGAATAACCTGAAAGTAATCCTCTATGTTGCTCATCCACTTTCGAAGACTAAAGCCTGCTGGTGATAGCAAATGTTTAACGTCATCTCTCTTCTTCAGAGAAGAATGAATGGGCACCTGTGATGACATCATCCACTTACATGTCTTCTCGGATGATCCTGGCTCCAGTGGAGTGTCGCTTTTTTCCGTCTGCTGTAAATGTATTAAGCGTTCGAATAGCAAGGTAAGGAGCGGTGGCCGTGCCGAAAGTTACTGTTTGTAACCGATTTACCTTTACAGGCTTATTTATCTCGTGACGCCAGTAGATCAGCTGGTAGTCGCTGTGATTCATCCGGATTTGCCTATAATTTTTTTTTTAATTTGCACGTGTTAAAGGGGATATGAATACCCTTATACTAAATTTTAGAACACATGCGTTTTGTGGAAAGGGGAAGAGACAGAGAGAAAGACAGAGTGGTGTAGTTTGAAACTCAGGTGGTATTACGTTTTGTGTAAACTCCAAGGGTGGCTGTCCAGATAACTGGGGAGTATTTTATTTGTATTCGCTATTATTGTCGTTATTTATGATTCACAGTACTTTTTTCCGTCCTCCTGATGTCATCATCACGATCAAGTTGCATTTTAGCCATATGACCACCCTACTGCCAGTGTTATGCCTTCACAGTAGAATTGACTTAGCTTTTGCAAGTGATCGACTTTTTTATTTATTTCATGCGAAATAAATAGATGATTCTTGACATCAGGATTCGAACCTTGAATCAACAGCGTGACAAGCGATGATGTTACCACTACACCACGCCCAACATCTTTTCGATGTCGGCTGTAAAGTTATACCTATACGTTCTCCATCTCAGTAGAATATCCATAATATTATTTTGCTTTTTAGGTCCTATCATCAAATGGTCGTTCAACGAAGTTCCATCCGAGGTGTTTGCAGCGGCATCGAAAACGACTCGAAGCTTGGTGGTAGAGCTTGCTTCCTTAACCACTGCATGATGCGGAACGCAGTAATGGAATGGAGTTTTGAGACTTCTACCATTTGATTAAGTTCCAAGTATTCTTTGATATATTTTGTATATTCTCGGTGTAGTGGAGGGTTGTTTGTAAAACGTCTCTCCGACTGATGAAACCTACGCAAGGGGCCTTCCTTCGAGGATCCAAGTCCAGGTTTACATCCTTCTTTAAACGGTAACGTCACTTCGTAGCGTCCATTGGCTAACCGTTTCGTGGTTTCCAAAAAGTGTCGTTCACAGGCTCTATTCTCCTCAGTTTCCTGGACCTGAAAGGGAACCTCTTCAACTTCCCAAAACTTTCGGAGTTGGGTATCAATGTCCAAAACCTGAACAAAACTATGAACTGCTTCTCTAGACTGCATTGGTACCTTCCCCAATAGGATCCATCCTAACCTCGTTTTTTTTCGTAATGGGTGACACAGGATCATCCGCTCTTACAATGTTCGGAAGTAAAATGTCGCTGCCTAGAGGCAGGTCGACCGGAGCGGGCTTATAGTAAGAAGGATCCGCCAAAGTTAACTCCTTCGCATGACTCCACTGCTTGGGCGACAGCTCCTTAGATGGCAGTAATCCAGTTGACGTTTTGAAAACAAACGCATTTACCCTAGTTTCGAAAGTGGAGTGTAAGGACCCTAGAATCAATTCTACAGAGTTATGACACAACCCATTCCTAACTTTACCTAACCCAGCAACTTCGAGAAAGATACGACGCTTTTTCATCCCTAAAGTTTGAGCTGCTGCCTCGGTAACAAACGTTGCTTCAGAACCTGGATCTACCAAAGCACGGAAGTCCATATCTTTTCCGCTGGGTGATCGAACCCTGACTAGCGCAGTAGCTGAAAGGACATGCACATTTGCATTGGGCTGCTTGTAGAAGATGTTAAGGGTTGAACTGCTTCCCGGTACTGCTACGTCATTCGGAAAAAACACTGGAGCCTCTGCATTAATTGTGGAAGCCTGATATGCCTGAGTTTGATTTGATACAGTTGGTGTGCGAGAATGTGTAGGGTTATGTGTGTTGTGAGCTGATGAAAAGTGTGAATTATAAAGTGTTTGTGAATTAGAGTTTTGTATGTTTGTGTTGGGTGGAATGGTTGAGTGTGTATAGTGGAGCAGAAAATGATGTGGCTGTTGGCAGAAGTAGCACCGCGCTCAACTCGGGCATTTGACGTGCAAACACCAATCTTGTTGACCGTGGTTTTGCGCGCACCTACATCCATCTTCAAAAACTGGTTGCAGGTCCTCAGGGAATGAGGACCTTTGTTGCGGACTTTGCACCCAAATTGCTCCATTTGCTTAGGTCTAATATGGTGTGAGCTCGCCTTTGTTGCTGTACTAAGCTGACTGCTACCCTTTTGTCCCTGCTGTTCTACTACCACCTCTAAATCTCTAAATCTGGCTTCCAGAAACTCGGAAAACGATTCAAATATGGGTAACTCCTTTTTAATTCCCAGCTTTTCCTCCCACAGTTGTTGAGACATTGCGGGAAGCTTCTGCAACATGCAATAAATGAGAATTGAGTCCCAATGCTCAACCGGAATCCCTAAGTTTTGAAGCGAATGCCGACATTCTGTAGATGTATCAAGGACTTTCTGTAAACCCGAAGAATTTTCATGACTTACACCTCCTTGCCCAAAGAAAAGTTTTAGCTGCGTCATAACGAGTATGCGTTTATGGTCATAGCTTGAAGTGAGTATTGATCACGCCTTTTCATAATTCCCCTGATTAATACCTAAATGTTGTATTAAACGATCAGCCTCACCCGTTACACTGGATTTTAAAAAATGGAGTTTTTAAATTTCGGACAGGATGAGCGACACGAAAATATCATGAAAGGACCTCCACTCCTCATAGCTTCCAGCAAATGTCGGCAACTTCACCACAGGTAATTTTAAATCCCTCATCCCCATATTGAAATTTATTGGCACAGAACTCACCCCTGTTTCCATTCTAGTTGATTGTGTTGCTGAAGCTGATGTCGTCCGTGCCAACTTGTCCAAGCTGCCCATGAGTGCAGTTCGATATTCCACGTAGCATTCCTAAATTCGGTCGAAAAGCTATTCGCTCTCTTCCTGGCCTTAAGGTTCCTTTGACGACACTGCATCCTTATTATACTCGCAGCTTATTTTCATATTATTTTCCAGGATGTCGATTCTAGCTGTGATGTAATTTTTAGTTCTATCAGCCTCAGATCGTTTTTTGAAATTCTGGAATTCCTTTAGAATCTGTGCCAAAACATTTTTCAGCTATTTTTCCGTTGCATTCATTGCACCACAGAGAGAGAAAAAATCTACGTAAGAAAAATAAAAATATTCAGGCAACACACACTCTACTCACTTTTTCCTTTTTATTTTCAGCGCACCGTTGCGTATCCTGTTACGGTGAACGGGATGGATTGCTGTATGCAGTGAACGGTCCCACGATGCGTTTCCAGTTGCAGTACACCGGATAGTTGCGGTATGACGTACCGTATTATGTGGATTGTTAACGGTGCGGGAACCCGTTTAGCACTTTGCAGTAATGTTTTTTAAAAAAGTCACCAAATTGGCAATGTAAAATTCAAACAAAAACACTTTAGCTTTGAGCAAACTAAATTACTTGTTCCTTTATTTGCACAGAGGAAAAGGGTCAGAAGAGTTATTGGATTGGCAAAGATAACACAAAATTCAAAAAAAGAAAAAAAAAAAAACATGCACTTTAAGTGATCGCGCAATAAACTATTCGGTTCTTTGTTCTTAGGCTCGAATGGACCAATGTTTGATGCGGGTGTGAAATTTGCACGATCTTTGCTTTGTGGGGATAATTGCGATAACATTCAACTGTATGAAGAATGAAAAAAAAAGATCAACTAGCTTGACGTTATAAATGATAATGAATTTTATTTCAGATTGCTCTAATTCTTAATTTGACAAGTGGACAATTCTGTGTTTCTTGACAGTTCGTAATAATAACATTTACTTTAGATTAACATTAATTGAATGTAATTGAATTGAATTAAAATTGAATTCTAAAAGTGTTTCAATCATTTTATAAATATTTAATCCAGCTTGAGGGTGGCCGTGGTGTAGTGGTAACATCAACGCTTGTCACGCTCTTGGTTCACGGTTCAAATCCTGATCTCAACAATTATCTATTTATTTCTTCTGAAATAAATAAAAAAGTCGACCAATTGCGAAAGCTTAGTCAACTCTACTGCAAAGGCATAACTTTTTTTTTCATTTTTAATGCATTTTTATTATGTAAATTCATTTAAACTTATAGCTAGACAAAAAACGCTTAAAACTAGCTTAACTAACTTAGCTATTCTTATTCTAACTTACTGGTCCTATGCGGGCGCTCTAAGCTAAACCTAACACTTAAAACTATGTTTTTCGACGTAACGAACTTGAAAATTGTGTTTAATTATTTAATTTTAATTGTTACTAAGAAAATTATTATAGGAATTTTTTTTTTTTTTTTGTTTTTAATGTTCTTACATATAAAACTTACAATCTACCTTAAAATAAATCTTAAACTATCTTATTCTAAATTAGCCTATCTTATTCAACGTAAATTTATTTTTTATTTTTTTTTTTATCGAGTGCTGTTTTTTTTTTATTTTTTTTTTATGTTTTTTGTGTTTTTTGTGTTTTTTTTTGTATTTTTGCATCCAAGTGCTGTGGATTTAGATTTTTAATTTTTATTTTTTTTTTATTAAAATACTACTTACAACCTATTTACACTACCTAAACCTTAAACTATGTAAGTCGGCCATGGGCAAAAAACAGCCAATCTCAGATATGCAACAGGCTACCCTGGATTAGGGGTAGCCACCAGAAATGACCGTACTGACGTTGTACGTCCTCAATATCGCGACCCGATACCGCCCTACTAAACCAGAGACGCTCCACACTGCCGTGTGCAACGTCTCTGTCGTAGTTGAGTCGCCCATCCACAACTGTCCGAGCAACGTGGAAGATTAGCGGCACCGCCAATCTGTCCTGGATCAGACCATTCTCATCAAAATAGAGGAACGCCTCTAAGGGAACAAAGCCGTTAAGGCGCACTCTCTCATAATACTCGGAATTGGGGTAATAAGCCCCGAAGATCAGGTTGTTCGTCGAGCTCATTGCTCTTGCAATGTGCCTTCGAATCAGCTTGATAACGAAATTATCCACTCTTATTAGATTAGCCCTGTTGTATAGGACCTCATTGGGATAGAATTTTATGTACTGGGACTCTGGTGTTCTGTACAAATGAAGGCAAGCCCTCTCAAACACCCGAATCTTTTCCAACAAGCTTGCTCCCACGTTGAACCACACGGGGCATCCATATACGAGCATGGGCCTAATGAGGGCCATGTAGCAGATTACCTTTACCCTTGCATCGAGTTGCTTGCTATAAAAAAGTCTCTTTGTAAGGGCAAAAGCACCTTTGGCTCTGGCCAGAGCAGCATCTATATGTTTGTTAAAATATAGATATTGGTCTAACCAGAGCCCCAGGTATCTGACTACACTTCGACTCGCAAGTGGCTGTCCGTGCGGTCCAACTATTGAGAACTTTCGCCAATTCTTTCTGGTATCCCTAGAGGCACCAGACAACGGCGTCCTAAAAAGAATGGTTTCCGATTTCTGGAAGTTGATTTTCAACTTCCAGTCATCGCAATATCGCTGAATCTTATCGAAGTCACGTTGCAAGAGAATTGCAATGTCGGTCCATGTCGGTCAGTTGTACCCGTACGTCGAACAGCATAAGATCCAGATAGGAGCCGCTTATAGGAAACGACGGACTATCTGTAGCTTTCAAATCGAGTTTATACTCGACACTGTGCCGACCCCACCACGCTGAATCTTATCGAAGTCACGTTGCAAGAGAATTGCAATGTCGGTCCATGCCGGTCAGTTGTAACCGTACGTCGAACAGCATAAGATCCAGATAGGAGCCGCTTCTAGGAAACGACGGACTATCTGTAGCTTTCAAATCGAGTTTATACTCGACACTGTGCCGACCCCACCAATTGAATAGTAGGTTCCCTCTAGGATTTGGTGTGTTATTCCCCCAATCTCTATGTTTGGCATTGAGACCTCCGGCCATGATGAAATAATTCTCTTCCGACTCCAGTCTTAGGAATCGAAAAAGTGTCTCGAGCTCTGAAATAAATAAAGTAGATTGAGTAGCTTCAGGTGCATAGAGTGCGACCAAGTACATCCTCTTTCCACTACGGAGAGGGATGCACACGATACACGCTTAGAGCTCCTGAAACCTTCGCACTTCACCGCTGTACATAACTTTAAATTGCAGTGGTTTGCGTATGAAGATCGCAACACCTCCTCCTTGTGTGGAGTTGGGTCGGTCTCTTCTGACAATATTGTATTTATTGTGCCCCAATTTGTGCTTCTGGGATAGCTTTGTTTCGCTAACCATTATCACATCAGGGGTTTGGTCTTCAAGCAACTTAAACAATACGGCTCTTCGCTCAATCCTAATCAGTGAATTCACATTCACCGCAAGGATCTTCAAGGATTGCTCCTCCATGTTCGTACCCATTACGACTGAAGGTGCGTTAAGCCCGGCAGAAGTGCGTAGATCTGGTCCACCCGCTTCGCCTGCTCCTGTACCTGACGTTGAAGCTGCTCCATCTGCCCTTGGATAGAGAGCAAGATGGCCAGCAAGTCTGTTTGAGCCTCCGGTGCTCTAGACGCTGGGGCCTGAGAAGCAACCTTCGGTCTTTTCTGTTCCGCGTTTCCCCGACCTGCCGCCATTTGGGCGTAGGTCACTTGGGGAGTCACGGATGGTGTTTGAATTGGAGCAGGTTTCACTACAACCTTCTCCTGACGAACCAGATTTACTTTCTTAATATACTGGAACTTAGGACAACCCCGATAGTTTGCGGTGTGTCCCGAGTTCCTGCATAAAGCACACGAGAGCTGGCTCTTATCTGCAACTCCATCCTTACCCAGAGTGCATTCCTCTGCTTTGTGGTTCTTTCCACACTTGACGCATCGAGGCTGCATTTCGCAGTTCGACGCGGCGTGACCGAACCTTTGGCAGCGAACACATTGTAAAATGTTTTCACTCCTTCTTAATTTTTCCCATGCGACAACCTGGTAGTCTAGGACTTTAATTCTCCTTAGACCATCCAGCTTGCTATTGGGTGAAAGCTGAACTAGGAAGAACGGCAGTTTTCGCTTCTCCCTTTTTGCCTTAGCTGTGGTGAATGGCTTGACCCCTACAAATTCGAGCTCGTTGCACTCTTTCTCTTTAAGTAGCGCAAGGAGCGTCTCCGGATCAGTAGACGGGTCTATCCCCCTCAGCAGCATTGTTTGCCGCTTTTCCCCCTTCGGAGTGAAGGAGATAACTCCGTCGTCGTGTCCTTTAACAAATCTTTAATTTTTTATACTGTTCCACTGTATTGCAGTGGATAGCGTGCCTGTCTGCATTTAAACGTTTAATAGAAAAATTGTTGCCTATGGCCGACTTACATAGTTTAATGGTGTCCATAAGCTCAATCTTATAGGTGTTGATTGGCGGTACCCTCGCTTTTGTCGTCGTCTGCGGTTGCTGTTGGTTCTGCTGCGGTTGTTGCTGATGTTTCTGCTGCTGCTGCTCTTTTTGCTGTAGTTGCTGCGTTTTCTCCTGCTGTTGCTGCTGCTGCTGCGGTTTTTGTTCTTTTGATTGCAGCGTTTGCTGCTGCTGTTGTTGTTGTTGTTGCTGCTTATTCTTCAGCTGTAGTTGCTGCTGCTGCTTACGCTGCTGTAGTTGCCGCTGGCTTTCTGGCCTCTGCTGCTGTAGTTGTTGTTGTTGTTGTTGAGCGCGCTCTAGCTCTAGCTGCCGCTCCCTTTCCCTCCTGGCCATTTGCTTGGCCTTTATTTCTCGCACCCTCTGTTGCAGTTTATTTATGCTGCTGTTTATGTTTTCAACTTCATCGTCTGACTCGGAAGCTGCGAGAACTGCGAAACTGTTATTGTCGTCTACCACGTAGCGGCCTTCACCACAGTCGGACATATATGCTACTTCCACAGAGTCATCCGACCTCTGCCGCTTTTTATCTGCTGCTGCTGTTGCTGTACCCGGTGCTCCTTCCCTCGCTCCACTTGGCAGCTGTTCAACTGTAGCTGATTTGGAGGGACGCTTTACCAAGTTGGGAGAAGGTTTCAGCTTTCTTCTCCTTTTCCCCACACTCTCGGTAGCCACTGTTGTTGGGTGGCCTGACTGAACTGCATCGGCTAATGCTGTAACTCCACCAACTGGTCCCGCTACTGGGAGCGCGGACCGCTCACTCTCCATCGCTGACACTTTTTTTTTATCTACTTTATTTTCACTTATGGTGTACAAATGAAAAAAAAAAGTACAGAATTTAATTTTACCCAGTCCGGGATTGAACCAGGGTCCACTGGTTTGGTAGGACACCACCACTACCTCAGTCGTTCACAGACTTTCAGAGAGTGTAGACGTGTTTCGGCTTTGAGTGAAATTTTCAGTAATTTAAAGTGAAGAATTAGACAGTGTGTTCTTAAGTGGCGAGTTAGCCTAGTGGCAGTGGTGCTGGTCTATCAAGCCACAGACCCTGGTTTAATTCCCGGCCAGGGAAAATAAGATTATAGACTTTTTTTCATTAAAAAAAAAAAGGAAAAAAGTGAAATTGAAAACTTAATAACATGTGATGGAAAGCGAGCGGTCCGCGCTCCCATTAGCGGGACCAGCGGGTGGAGTGACTGCGTCAGTCGATGACGCTGTGCAATCAGACCACCCAGAAACAGTGGCAACCGCAAGTATGGGGAAAAGGAGAAGGAAACTAAAGCCTACTCCCAACCTTGTAAAGCGTCCCTCCACGTCAGCTTCTGCTGTACAGCTGCCAGGGGGAGTGACTGAAGGGGCGCCGAATATAGCAACAGAAGCAGCAGATAAGAAGCGGCAGAGGTCCGATGACTCTGCCCAGTTAGCATACGTCTCCGACGGTGGGGAAGGCCACTACGTTGGAGACAAAAACAACAGCTTCGCAGTTCTGGCGGCCTCCGAATCGGATGACGAAGAAGAAGAAGTCGAGAGTCTGACAACAAGCATCAGACAGCTGGAACAGAGGGTTCGTGCCATAAAGGCCAAACAAATGACCAGGCGAGAGAGGGATCGGCAGCTAGAGCTACAGCGCGCTCAACAACAAGAACAACTACAGAAGCAGCTGCCAGAAAGCCAGCGGCAAAGCCGGGTTCAGACGTAAATACTGCAGCAGAAGCAGTAGCAACAACAACAGCTGAAAAAACAGCAGCAGGACAGACAACAACAACAACCGCAGCAGCAGCAGAAACAACAGCAGCAGAAACAGCAGCAGAAGAAACAGCAGCAGCAGCAGCAGCAGCAGAAACAACAGCTACAACAACCGAAGACGACAACAAAAGCGAGGGTACCGCCAATAAACACGTACAAGATTGAGCTTATGGACACCATTAAACTATGTAAGTCGGCCATAGGCAACAATTTTTCTATTAAACGATTAAATGAAGACAGGCACGCTATCCACTGCAATACAGTGGAACAATATAAAAAAATTAAAGAATTACTAAGGGACACGACGACGGAGTTCTTCTCCTTCACCCCGAAGGGGGAAAAGCGGCAAACAATGCTGCTGAGGGGGATAGACCCGTCTACTGATCCAGAGACGCTCCTTGCACTGCTTAAAGAGAAAGAGTGCAACGAGCTCAAATTCGTAGGGGTCAAGCCATTCACCACAGCTAAGGCAAAAAGGGAGAAGCGTCAGCTTCCATTCTTCCTAGTTCAGCTTTCACCCAATAGCAAGCTGGATGGTCTAAGGAGTATTAAAGTCCTAGACTACCAGGTTGTCACCTGGGAAAAATTAAGAAGGAGCGAAAACATTTTACAATGTGTTCGCTGCCAAAGGTTCGGTCACGCCGCGTCGAACTGCGAAATGCAGCCTCGATGTGTCAAGTGTGGAAAGAACCACAAAGCATAGGAATGCACTCTGGGTAAAGATGGAGTGGCAGATAAGAGCCAGCTCTCGTGTGCTTTATGCAGGAACTCGGGACACACCGCAAACAATCGGGGTTGTCCTAAGTTCCAGTATATTAAGAAAGTAAATCTGGTTCGTCAGGAGAAGGTTGTAGTGAAACGTCCACCTGCTCCAATTCAAACATCATCCGTGACTCCCCAAGTGAATTACGCCCAAATGGCGGCAGGTTGGGGAAACGCGGAACAGAAAAGACCGAAGGTTGCTTCTCAGGCCCCAGCGCCTAGAGCACCGGAGGCTCAAACAGACTTGCTGGCCATCTTGCTCTCTATCCAAGGGCAGATGGAGCAGCTTCAACGTCAGGTACAGGAGCAGGGGAAGCGGGTGGACCAGATCTACGCACTTCTGCCGGGCTTAACGCACCTTCAGTCGTAATGGGTACGAACATGGAGGAGCAATCCTTGAAGATCCTTGCGGTGAATGTGAATTCACTGATTAGGATCGAGCGAAGAGCCGTATTGTTTAAGTTGCTTGAAGACCAAACCCCTGATGTGCTTATGGTTAGCGAAACAAAGCTATCCCAGAAGCACAAATTGGGGCACAATAAATACAATATTGTCAGAAGAGACCGACCCAACTCCACACAAGGAGGACGTGTTGCGATCTTCATACGCAAACAACTGCAATTTAAAGTTATGCACAGCGGTGAAGTGCGAAGGTTCCAGGAGCTGGAAGCGTGTATCGTGTGCATCCCTCTCCGTAGTGGAAAGAGGATGCACTTGGTCGCACTCTATGCACCTGAAGCTACTCAATCTACTTTATTTATTTCAGAGTTCGAGACACTTTTTCGATTTCTAAGACTGGAGTCGGAGGAGAATTATTTCATCATGGCCGGAGATCTCAATGCCAAACATAGAAATTGGGGAAATTACACACCAAATCCTAGAGGGAACCTACTATTCAATTGGTGGGGTCGGCACAGTGTCGAGTATAAACTCGATTTGAAAGCAACAGATAGTCCGTCGTTTCCTAGAAGCGGCTCCTATCTGGATCTTATGCTGTTCGACGTACGGTTACAACTGACCGATATGGACCAACAAACTATAAACTGCCTGCACACATTTGTGTATGACAGTGACTATTGCGGATTCAGTGCCGTAATAACGATTCCCAACGAAATTGCGGAGTAGGAGGAGTTTGTCCAAACGTACTCCTACAATTATAGAAGGACGCGTTTTACTCGCTTCGCAAGAACTTTAACAAAAGCACTCTCCTCGAACTCGCTCTACCCACCGCCCAATAGGAATCTGTCAAACGAGGAGATTGACTGGTACCTAAAACAAATGGACGAGACAATTAAACGAACTATGGATAACACGATACCTCGGTATCAACATACTGACAACGCAGACATATTCCGTAATGCAACAATTGACGCACTACACCAACACAAAAGTAGGCTGCTGTCGAGACTAAAAACCTTGTGCAGACAGTTTACTGGCAGACAAAACTCGGAGGTTAGGACACTGAAGTCGTTGATTAAAAACCTCCAGAAGTTAATTAGAGAAAATTATAGACTTTCTGTAAATTTGCACTGGAACAACAAAATTCGGGCTGTAAAATCCAACAACCCGAGTATGTTCCCGCAAATAAATAAAATATTTCGGAGGAATAATCAAAACGACCTTCCATGTCTTAAGATCCCCCGAACGACGAACAATGGACGAATACTTATAACAGCAGGTATAGATCCAGATAACGCAGTAGAAGATGACAACTTCTTTGTGATCGAAGATCCGCAGGAGAAGGTAGAGGCTATAGGAGCGACTTTCCAGGAAGTGTACAAGGTGAATGATACCATTTGCCCGAACCACGACCTGGAAAATCGCGTCCTTGTGCACAACTTCTACCTTCGAAATGATATAGAGCACTGGCGATCCGAGAACATAGGTTTTACCGAGTTCAATGACGATAACATGGCAAATAATGTCATCGCCGATGAAAGGGTACATCCCCCGTACATATCGAAGGTGGAGCTCCAAGCGATCTTCGACTCATTGAGGAGGAAGAAATCTGTAGGAATCGATGGAGTGTCGAACATTGTGCTTCGACATCTCCCTCTAGAAGCGGTGGACATTTACACCACTCTGTTTAACAATGCGCTGAATAATGCACATTATCCAGCGCATTGGAAAACAGCAGTGATAAAACCCATCCCCAAACGGGGTAAGGACACCTCCAATCCGGCAAATCTCCGGTCGATAAGTCTCCTTCCGAACATCAGCAAGGTATTCGAGAAAGTGATCAATAGAGCCCTACTTAAGTGGACTGAGAACAGTAATATAATTCCGGATAACCAATTCGATTTTAAGGCGGGGCATGATACAATACATGCCGCGTCTAAACTGGTATCGGATATCCAATGGAACAAAAGCAAGAAACAGTGCACGGGTGCCTGCCTGATTGACTTGGAGAAGGCCTTCGACACCGTATAGTTAGAGGGACTCTTCTACAAGCTGAGCAGGCTGGGCATAAGCAAACCACTGCTGTACATACTTCATAACATGCTCACCAGTAGACAGTTCATTGTCAAAAATGGCAATGTGACTTCTGCTGGAACATTTCTAATTAAAAACGGTCTGCAACAAGGTGCGGTTAATTCACCGATCCTTTTTAACATTTACACGAGCGATCTCATAGGATCACTTCACCATGCCATTGCGTACGCAGACGACTTGATCGCATACAGATCAGGGCCAAAAATCGAGGTCATTGCAATTCTCTTGCAACGTGACTTCGATAAGATTCAGCGATATTGCGATGACTGGAAGTTGAAGATCAACTTCCAGAAATCGGAAACTATTCTTTTTAGGACGCCGTTGTCTGGGGCCTCTAGGGATACCAGAAAGAATTGGCGAAAGTTCTCAATCGTTGGACCGCACGGACAGCCACTTGCAAGTCGAAGTGTAGTCAGATACCTAGGGCTCTGGGTAGACCAATATCTATATTTTAACAAACATATAGATGCTGTTCTGGCCAGAGCCAAAGGTGCTTTTGCCCTTACAAAGAGTCTTTTTTATAGCAAGCAACTCGATGCAAGGGTAAAGGTAATCTGCTACATGGCCCTCATCCGGCCCATGCTCGTATATGGATGTCCGGTGTGGTTCAACGTGGGAGCAAGCTTGTTGTAAAAGATTCGGGTGTTTGAGAGGGCTTGCCTTCGGGCTTGCCTTCATTTATATAGAACGCCAGAGTCCCAGTACATAAAATTCTATCCCAATGAGGTCCTATACAACAGGGCTAACCTAATAAGAGTGGATAATTTCGTTATCAAGCCGATTCGAAGACACATTGCAAGAGCAATGAACTCGACGAACAACCTGATCTTCGGGGCTTATTACCCCAATTCCGAGTATCATGAGAGAGTGCGCCTTAACGGCTTTGTTCCCCCAGAGGCGTTCCTCTATTTTGATAAGAAAGGTCTGATCCAGGACAGATTGGCAGTGCCGCTAATCTTCCACGTTGCTCGGACAGCTGTGGATAGGCGACTCAACTACGACAGAGACGTTGCACACGGCAGTGTGGAGCGTCTCCGGTTTAGTAGGGCGGTATCGGGTCGCGATGTTAAGGGCGTACAACGTCAGTACGGTCGTTTCTGGTGGCTAGCCGAAAGAGAGGAAACTCCTTCGTCGTTTCCTCCTAATCCAGGGTAGCCTGTTTGATGTTAAAAGTTGGCTGTTCTTGCCCATGGCCGACTTACATAGTTTAGGTTTAGGTAGTTTTTTAGGTTTTGGTAGGTGTAGGTAATAAATTAAAAAAAAAAAATTTATATCCACAGCACTTGGATGAAAAAAATACAAAAAAAGGGCAAAAAACACAAAAAACATAAAAAAAATTATAAAAAAAACAGCACTCGATAAAAAAAAAAAAAAAAAATTAAAAAAAAAAATAAAAAAATCAAAAAAAATTTACGTATAGAATGCGTAAGGTAGAATAAGATAGTTTAAGTTTTATTTATAAGAATACAAAAAAATGTTCAGATACTAAGTTTTTGACTAATTTTCTTAGTTTAAATTTAAAAGATTTAAAAGAATGAAATAAATAAACAATTTTCATGTTCGTTACGTCGAAAGACATAGTTTTAAGTGTTAGGTTTAGCTTAGAGCGCCCGCATAGGGCCAGTAAGTTAGAATAAGAATAGTTAAGTTAGTTAAGCTAGTTTTAAGCGTTTTGTCTAGCATGTAAGTTATAATGAATTACCCAATAAAAAAATGCATTAAAAATGAAAAAATTAAAAAATGCATAACACTGGCAGTAGGGTGGTCATATGGCTCAAATGCAACTTGATTGTTATGATGACATCAGTTGGAGGGAAAAAAATACTGTGAATCATGAGCAACGACAAAAAGCAAAACTAACAAGCTCCTCAGTTATCTGGACGCCACCCTTGGAGTTTACTGAAACTTAATACCACCTAAGTTTCAAACTACACCAATCTTTCTTTCTCTCTCTCTTAATTTCTACAAACGCCCGTGCCCTGAAATAATTTAATGGTATTCATATCCCATTTGGCGCGCGCAAATTATAAAAAAAAAAAAAAAAAACAGATTCACTTTAGCTTGCAGACGTTTCATCATCTCTAAACCAATTAAACCATCAAAATAGGAGTGGAATTTAAGAACTATAAAATTGTATGTCTCGTCCGTATTAAATTGCTTGAATGCAGGGAGTGTAACTTGCTTATTTAATTTGTGTTTGCTGAATACAGTGGTGATCAAAATTGGTCCAATAATTTTGTGGGTGTCGGTGTTTGTGGCCGCCGGATTAATAAAACTTACTGAAGCTCCCGTATCTACTAGGAACTTAAGTGGTTGCCCTGAACTAGACAATATGTTAATATAGGGTAATATATTTGCACAGTGCTTATTTATGTCAACGAATCCTATTTGATATCCGAGGCTATAAACCGAAAATTTGTGTCATCGTGATTTCTTTCGTCACAGTAATTATAATATCCTTCTGTTATTCCTTGATTTTCGATGGGTATATATTGGTCCAGCTCTTGATAATAGTGAGATTCACTTCAGTTGACGCGTTGTGATAATATGTTGGATGTTATTGTATATGATTGACTTCTTCAATGGCGTGATTACGGTTAGTGTAGTTGTTAATCATGTTATTGTTATGCGTATTAAATAAAGATTTTCCTCTGAAATCCTATTGTTGGGTCCTGGTGTTACGGTTTGTACCGCTAGATATGTCTATCGGGGTGGAGGTAGGTTTAGTGGAATTCATTGATCTGGGTGCAACCACATTTTGATTTTGAAATAGCGTTAACTGATTACCGAATGGAATAGTCATCTGCTGGTTTTGCTGCTGATTATGAGAATGAGGAATTCCAACAAAGGCGTTGTTATTTGGAAGGATGGGTTGCATATTTTGTCTTGGGCAAATATATTTGGCCTTTGACCTAAAGAAATATTATTATCGTTAAACCTTAATGGGTTCTGACTTATTGGTGCTGTATAGTATGACCTAAATGACTTGGTAGTAATATTGGGAACAGTGTATCTCGTATAGTAAGAGTTCTGTTCCCTTATGCAGAAGCTGAATGCTTCTTGTAGGGTAATCGGTCTCAAAGCTCTAATAGTTGAGCCCAAAGGTTCCCTTAAACCAATAAGGAATGTGTTGAGACTCATTTCTGAATAAAGGCCACCTTTGGCTAGAACTACATTAGAGTCTCTTTCGTGGATGTGTACATAGTTGTTAAGAGTTGATAATATTTCTATGATTTTTGAGTAATATACTTCTAAGGTGTCATTTGATTGCTTTATATTGTGAAGGTCTCTAATAAGATACGTTTCACTTCTCTTAACAGAGTAATGTAGAATTAGATTCGCCTTGATTTGGGGCCACTCCAAAGGTACCTCATTTGCCTCACCAGTAACTTTATTTAGTATTGCTCTAAAATCATATTGTTCGACATCGTTCCTGGGTAAATATGTCCGTCCTCTTTACTATTACTATCTTGTATACAGTAAGGGTTATATAGGTATGATTTTTATTTATAGCTTACATACATACATATGTACGAATGCATATACGTATGTAGGTGTATTTAGATTATATTCGCGATAGGTAAAATTTTTTTTTTTTTGTTTGAGCTTTTAAATAATATCAATTTAATGACTCATGTATACCCATTAAGGCTTGAGGTGCCTCTAATTATATTGACTGTAGTTCCGCTAATCGAATCGCCTTAAGTTCGTCCTGGGCCAAGGAATTAAAGTTCTCCACACAAGGTGTGCCCTTTTCCTTTTGCACAAATTCGCTTAACACCAATATCCTCTTGGTCAGAGTCTCACGCACAATAAAGTACTTAAATAATTTTTTTTTTATACTGCTATATAATGTAATTTTCCCTTGCGTACCAAGTGCTCTTGATATCAAAACTCGCATAGATCAATATAAATTTAATTTACACTCTGCAATTTAATTGGCTTCAGATATACGCGGCCTCCGATTTATTTGCAAATACTGACTGCGCCAGTTATGGGTTAGACGATCCCGGAATTTGTTGCCAACAATTAAGAACACGTTTTCAAATTTTAATCTACAAATTTTATTTCTTAACTAGCTTAAAAGTTACCAAACGTCGTGATTGACCGCCAAATAAGAACTAACTCCTCTAAGAAGCTTGCTGTAACAAATTGTTGCTATGTGGTGTACAATACTGGTTTTTAATATATGATAGCGTACCATAGCTACGTGCATTCGAACATAACTCGGGTCAAATTACACTCAGTGTGGTGCAGTAGAAAAAAATAAATAAATAAAAAACCAGTGCCATCAAGTGCAGTGGAAAAAAATATAATTATAAAAAAAATAATTCAGTGGCGGTGTTTCCCATCTTTTCAGCCCCACTCACTCGCTGTTGCAATTCTTTGTTATCGCAATTGGAGCACGTGCAATGTACGTTACGTACATACTTCCAGTTGCAATGACTGAGAGATTGTAACATTTAATGCATAGCGGACTGTAAATGTTTATCTGAATAGCGGACCACAGCTGACAGCCGTTTAGGCATAGCACCTGCGACAGTTTGTTTTGGAAAACTATTCTGTGGATCTACAATTCACAGCTATGCTTAGTTATAACAGAGTTGTGTCTTTTGTATTTCTATATTGTAGTGATGAGGTAATTTAGGGTTGATTTTACCAACATTCGTGGCCTTCGAACCAATTTCTTCGATATGTACGCCCACGCCCATTCCCATAAACCAGCTTTTTTGGCACTAAGCGAAACGCAGGTAGTGGAAGAATCTTCTGATTAGTGTCATTATTCTTTCCCCACCGTGGCCTCACCATTCACATCCGTAGTAATGTTGCTTACCAAGTTCCATCACAGTATGGTACTGTTCCAACCTGGAATTTAATTTCAAATGGCTAAAATTCATCGTCCGTAAGCAAATAATTCACTACTGGTTTATTTACAGAAGCCCTAGTGCGGACAGCAACTCAACTTTTGACGAATTTGATGCGCTGTCCGATTCCATCACTCGAATTGTCTCTTTGTACCCTCATACTGAAATCGTCATTGCGGGCGATTTCAATAAACACAATTCGGATTGGCTTCAATATTCTGGCCAGACAACAACCGAAGGAAGGTATGTTGAGCTTTTCGCTGAGGTGAACAATTTGACTCAGCTTGTAAATGAGCCTACACGTATACCGGACATTGAAAGTCATTCCGCCAACAGTTTGGACTTGTTTTTTACTTCGCACCCTGTATATGTAAAACAGCATTTGTCCAGCCCGTCTCTAAAAAAGGCGAATCTTCCTTTCTGTCCAATTACCGACCCACTGCACTTACGTCCCTTCTTTCTAAGGTCATGGAAACGCCGATAAATTGTCAGCTTGTGAAATATATAGCATGTTGAAGCACGGTTGGAATGTTATCGTCTCGTCCTGCGGATTTGTAGGGTTTGAGCGAATTAATAGCCCAAGCTATTTTGTGACAATATCATCTATGTTTTCATTGAATTCATTGGATCTACCTGTGGATGTTTTGTATATTCCGAGTGCTCTAGATCGCTGTTGCCTGGGAAGTGAGTTTCCATAAAGAGTTGTAGCGTTTCTTAGCCAGATTCCATCCAGGAACCATCGGGACGCATAATGTATCCTGGGGCCACTGGGTCTTTAGATAGGACTTAACGTAGCCTGACCGCGTCGCTCGTGAGTTCCAGGATTCTCTTTTAGCGATTCTTATGTCTCTCGTGTATAAGTTTAGTTTCGTTAGTCCAGTCTTCCTCTGCTTTGCTTTGTCTAGCTCTATTATGCAGTTTTCTGACCTCTGTTCTTCGCTTCTTAAGTTCGTTTGTCCACCAAGTTGCTTTGATGGACTTTCCATTACGAGATGTGGGGCTGAATTTATTAAAGGCTTTGTTCATTGTATCTATTATGAACTGAACGTTAGAGTCAATGGATTGACTGTTCGACCACACTAGGATGTGGTATCCATTTGCCAATTCATTTTTCGTACTCTGACCAGTTAGTTCTAGTCGAGTTTTAATATCCTTTCAGTGTCATAGGGTTAATGTTGATTGAGAAAAGGATCCTAAAGTGATCCGAAAAGGAATTTTTAGGTGACACTCTCCAATCTTCTACTATAATTCTCTCATTATTACTGACTAGGGTAAGGTCTAAAATTTCTTCCCTGATTCCATTATGCTAGGTCGGGTGATTACCTCTATTACACAATACTAGATTTGTAGAAAGAATGAACTTTAATGTAGACGCACCCGTTTCATTGATATTCTTGCTGCCCCATTGAGTGTGATGAGCATTAGCATCACCTCCCAACACCAAAGATGTGCTCCGTGATGCTGCATAATCAACCAGTTCTTGAACTGCTCTTGTTTGTGGGCTATCATTGTCATGCGGCGTGTAGGTTCAGATTACAATTAGGTTTTTCATCCTGGTCTCCATGTTGACTGCCACAGTGTCTCCATTACTAAATCTAGGGAGAAAAAAACATATTAATAGCCTTCTTTGTAAGAATTCAACTTCTTACTTTACTTTATTGCGCGGTGTATTTAGATTGTGTGTAGAATAGATTGTGCAGTTTTAGCTTTAAACCCTGTATCCTATTTTTTACAATCCAAGGTCCTTGGATCAAAGCTAATCTTACATTTTCTTCATTCATGAATAGCAAAAGGTCGTCGGTTGCTGCTTTGGAGTGATGCAAATTTATTTGCACCAAACATTAGATTCCGACTCTTTTTCACATTCATCATCTACTCTTACCTTAACACTCCCCAGTCCAAACCTTAATATGCCTGCTTTCTCTTTTAATATTTGCGAGGAATGCCTGTCGATGATAAAGACCAGGTTTTCCCCATTTCCGCTGCGGCTCTTCCTCGTTTGGTGCAACTTTCATTCGTTAATGGGTAGATCATTATTCTGTCCCGCCAGGAGCTTGATGATGTATTCGTTCTCATGCAGGGCAGGAGGTGGTATCCACACTTTAAGCTTCTGGCGGAGTGGCAGCGTAGTTTTGGGCAGTACCTTGAGACTGGCTCCTTTCCACAGTTCACCGATACTGGTGATGGTTTTTGTCAGGAACTCGACGGCTTTCGCATTTCCACAAGCGACAACTTTAACTACCTTGAACTATCTGGCTCCTTCGAAGTTGTATTCATCTGGGCCACCGTTGTCGATGGTGGTCATCATGGCTTTTAGAATTAAATTTTCTACAAGCACCCAGTTCTCCTGAGTGATAACCCTATCAGGATCTTGCAGTTGCAGTTGAATGCCGTAGCTTTGAAACTAGATGACTACTTATTTTTCTTAGAAGAGTGATCTTTTGCCTCATCTTCTGGTTTTTGTCTCTTTGAAGTCAGCTTCGAAGTACTGGTATGCGTTCCTGTAGAGACCCTACTGGTCTGTTCCCGGTCAACATGTTTAGCGATTTGCTTAGATTTGACCAGATTTTCTCTACTGTCCTTTCTTTTATCGTCCCTTGTAGGAGCTTCGCCTGTCCGTTGCTGGTCGATCTTTTTAGGAAGCGGGTTAGATTTGACCTGCTGTACTCTACTGCCCGTACCCGCATTGGTGGATACTGGCATTTTGGGGATCTGGTTTAGTCTAGGACCAGCGGTTTCAGATACACTGAAGGTGTGTTTATGTTCGTAGCTACTAGTGCTCTTTTTATGTTTCCTTATTAGAGAGCCCTGTCTCTTGCGCTCAGAGTAGTAGGATCTTTTGTGGACATCTTGGACAGATACCTTTTTGAGGGCCTGTAGTTACTACATTGCTTCTTTTCTGGGAAGGTAGTACGTTTCGAGGCTGCCTCTTCTGGTTCAGATGTCAGGAGTAATTCGTCCTCTGTGTCGGGTCCTATTGTGTCTTTCTCCATCTCCAGTAGAAAGAGAGATTCAACGTCAGTGCCGTCGATGTTTAGGTTGTCGAAAGGAAAGGTTTGTGATGAGGGTGACAGTATTATGCGTTGTATGTAGGTTGTCGTCGGGGATGTCTGGGATAAGGGTTGGGTCTTGCCTGACAAGAACTGGCTTTTGTGGTTGTTATTGTTTGTTATCGTTATTGTTTCTTTGGTTTTGTTTGTTCATTGTTGTGTTAGTTATATTGTCTCACGAGTAAGTCGGAAAGCAGGTCCCTCCCAGCAGAGTCGACACACTGGGATAAGGCACCTATACAACCGAGCTTGCCTGACCATCAGAGGGGACTGTTCCACTAGTTCTCTTTAACTACTCATGCATTCCAGCACAGGTACTTCAACACGAAGGCTGGGCTATTTTGATTTCGTGCAGCAGAGAACTGAATGACTGTAAGCACTCGGGATATCTTTGGAATCAGACTCCAATTGCTTACGCCTTTCTAGCAGTCTTTTGGTCTACTCATCCATAAGTTGCATCATTAGTAACAAAAAAATCTGCTCTTAACACCTATTGTAAAACTATCTAATTCCAACAAAAAAATCAAAAAAAAATTATTCATGGTTTTCTTTGTCCCCTGTTGAGATGCAATTGCTGAAGTTCCAGCGGTATTATCGCGAACAAAAATACTAAGCGCAGAGCTTTTTGTTATTCCTTAACTTAGCTTTACACTATTTAAAAAAACAAAAGTGAAGTGAACTAATTAGATTTAGGATAGTTTAGTTTTGGCTGGATTTTAAATTAAATTAAAATATTTTTATTTTAATATCCATTATAATTACAAACTCGAATTAATGAGGAGAATAAATTCAAATGTATTGCAACCCATTTTAATAGTCAAGTCAGTGTAATGATGTGGCTCGTCGAAATCGATGTCAGTAGAAAGTTTCCTATTTCGTTGCAGCTTTTCGCAAACTTCCACCATTTGGTGTCAGGTCCCACGAAAAAATGGTACTGGGAGTATATGCAGGAAAATGAAGGTGATTAGCTGCTCAACTATTTCGATTTAAAGACTGTACTGGTCAGCCAGTTTAAACACAAGCAACGAGATCACGAAATCCTTAGGTCAATAATGGACAGAAGACAGCAACCCCATGAAACTTTTGACGACTTCTACAGGAGTACAGAACAAAAGAACGAATAGACCAACAAACTATTTGCCCATAGACTCTACGAACAAAATAACTAAAGCATTCGCAAACAGGACAGACTTGACTAGGAATACTGAACAAACACCACCA
The DNA here is from genome assembly GCA_963082735.1 of Pocota personata. Taxonomy (NCBI): domain Eukaryota; kingdom Metazoa; phylum Arthropoda; class Insecta; order Diptera; family Syrphidae; genus Pocota; species Pocota personata. The sequence continues at coordinate 82,224,492 of OY720429.1, forward strand.
GCATGTCCCTCTTCGTTTCATACTTTGATATTGTAGCATAATAATAACTACGCGCCTATGTCTATGCAGCAAATTCCGAAGTGACTTTCCATTCTGGCAGAATTTTTGGTTCAAACTGTCCTTCATTCGAGGTTCGTGTCTGGGACGAAGTCTCCACAGCTCATGTCAACGAAAGAGACAAATAATATTAGGGATAATATTAGGGATAATATTAGGGAATTATAACTGCAAGAATTATTTCTCTTGTTCCAGTGGTCGAAGAATTTGCTAGAAGTTTCTGGCTATCAGAAACTTCTGCTATATAAGGACAGATGGCGATCAAAAAAAAGACAGTTGGTTTTAGAACCGTGGCGAAGAGATTGGAAAAGTGATAATGGGCGAAGTTGTAATTTGGTGATAAATTGAAAGTTGAGAGTAAACAAGAAAAAGTAATTAGTTTGAATTTGTGAATTAAGTAATTGAAAGAAGATAAAGTGATTTGAGAGGAAAGAGACCTTGTAAGAAAAGAATTTGCGAAGAATAGTATAGTGTGAACTTGAATTGTTCTATAGAGTAGAAAATAAAGAAATAATTTCACAGAATAATTGTTTTATCTACTCGAGCCGTAGCTCGCATATTACATTGGTGTCAGAAGCGGGATAAAACTTATTCTGTGAATAACTATTTCCGTGGTGTGAAATTGCACAAAAAAAAAAAAAAAAAAAAAACGATTTCTGTGTTGAGTTAATTAGTTGCGCAAAATGGGTCGCAAATTGGGAAAACTAACTATAACTCAACTAAAGGCAGAACTCAGTAAGCGGAACCTCGACACAACTGGGGGAAAAGATGCCCTACTGATTCGTCTGGAAGAAGCAGTAACGCAGGAAGGTGAAAATCCGCATGACATAGAGTTTGACGTGGAAGAGGAACCAGCAAGTACAGTAGCCGACCCGGGTATAACAAGTCTGCTCCTGCAACTTAAGTTAGTCATGGACGAACAAAAGAAAGCAATAGAAGATCAAAGTCATAAGCTCGATGACCAAAAGAATTCTCTAGAACTTAAGCTGGATGAACAAAAGAATTCTCTAGAACTTAAGCTGGATGAACAAAAGAAAGCGATGGACGAACAAAAGAAAGCAATGGGCGACCAAAGGAATTCTCTAGAACTTAAGCTGGACGAACAAAAGAAAGCAATGGACGAACAAAAGAAAGCAATGGACGAACAAAAGAATTCTCTAGATGCTCTGGAAAGTAAACTTGATGAGCAAAACAAGAACTTGGAATCCAAATTCGAAGTGATCGAAGAAAAAATCGAGAAGGTCGAGACGCAACTCGAAAAAGTCGAAATTAGATTCGATGAAAATTTTGAGAAACATGAAACTCAGTTCGGGAAGATAGAGACTCAGTTTGAAAAAGTGGATACGCAATTCGAGATAGTAGGAAAGCAAGTCGAAAATCTTGCTAAGGAGCTCAGCAACGTGAAGAGACAGAAAGCACGGGAATATTCCACTGACGGTCTGAGAAGAAAGGAGATGCAGCCTCCTATCTTCGATGGTCAAACATCATGGCCAATTTATAAAAGGCAATTCGAAGCGGCCGCAATGACCAATAGCTGGGACGATGAAGAGAAGTCCATTGCACTCACACTTGCACTGAGGGGTCCAGCTGCGGAGCTCTTGCAGACCATCCCGGAAGATAAACAGCAGAACTACGACTCTCTGGTTCAGGCTATCGAGATGCGGTTTGGGGATGAACACATGCAGCAGGTGTACAGGGTTCAGCTGCGTAGTCGAGTCCAGAAAAGGGGGGAAACGCTCCAACAGTTGCAAGCGGATATAGAGCGACTAGCCCATCTTTCATACCCTAAAGCCGGTGAGGAGCTTATCAACGAAATGGCGGTGGAAGCTTTTATTCAGGCCATAGAGGACAGACAACTGCAAATGGCTGTAAGGATGGCTGAAAAGCGAACACTCCCCGAGGCATTGGCATTCGCTTTGTCAATGAAGGCTGCGGACCAAGCATACCAGGGAATACACCGTGTCAGGGAAATGTCCGTCGTGGAATGCTCATGCCAGAGAACAGCCGTCATGGATGAAGACAGAGCTCGCGGAAGTCAAATCCGTTGCTGGAATTGCAACCAAACGGGACACCTACAACGGCAGTGCAGAAGTGCACCTAGACGAGGAAATTGTTCACATTGCGGAAGTAGGAGAAGCAGAGAGGAAGCATCTGGCGGTGATAACATCCATCCTGTCAGTCAGACTTCCCAAAACCAGCAGTCGGGAAATGCGTAAGGACCAACTTCGCGGGGCAGAAGTTGGTTACTGGAATCGAGGCCCCCAGGACCACCATTCAAGTTTCGCAAACCAAACGGGGTAACAAGAGCCTGACAGTGGAGGCACTAATCAACGAGAAGAAGTGCGTAGCCACCATCGACACAGGTGCCACTGCCTCCATTGTAAGAAGAGATATCGTCAAAAGCTCCTGGCTGCACAACACCAACAGCTACTGCCTGAAGACTGCAACAGGGGAAATGGCGAAGGTATTTGGAGAAGTTCGTCTTACGATTACTCTGGCAGGACTGACGTTCTCCCATGCGTTTCTGGTGGCAGATATATGCGACGAGTGCATCATCGGAGTAGACTTCATGAAAGCAAATGAAGTAATCTTGGACATCGGGATGCAAGTACTGAGGTATCGAAATGTGGAGATTCCGATGGTGTACGGAAATGAGAATGCCGTAACTCTCAGGACAGTCATCAGCAAAGACGAAGTTTTGCCGCCGTCTTCAGAGACAATCATTTGGACGAAGCTGGAAGGTGATCTTGGGAGCCACCGATTCTACATAGTAGAACCAGACCCAGAGAAGAATTCTCAAGACTACATCGTGGGAAAGACGTTAGTCGAACCAAAGAACACCATGGTTCCAGTGAGGGTTTTGAACGCAAGACCACACACTGTCAAACTAAGGCGAGGGGAGGTGACTGGAAAATGCACGCCGATTACCGCCGTCGCAACAATATCTGAACGTGATGCTCCAAAACTTCTCCCATCACCTTGGACAGCGGAAGCGAGAGAGACGATTCTCCAGTCCAGTGAGCTGAATCAGGAGCAGCGAACTATGGCAGCGAATCTTATCAATGAGTACGCTGATGTATTTGCCTCACAGGACGGAGAATACGGCCGAACACACCTGGTACAACATCGAATAGACACTGGTGATACTAGACCAATTCGTCAGCCTGCTAGGCGCCTTCCATTGGCAAAGCAGACAGAAGTTGCAGAGATGGTGTCGGCAATGGAGAAAGAAGGTCTGATTGAAAGTTCCAAAAGTCCGTGGGCATCACCGGTTGTACTGGTTAAGAAGAAAGATGGCAACACGCGGTTCTGCGTGGACTATCGGCAGCTCAATTACGTCACCAAGAAAGACAGCTACCCTCTGCCACGGATTGACGACACGCTAGACACACTATCAGGAGCCCGATGGTTTTCCACTCTCGACTTGAAGAGTGGCTACTGGCAGGTACAGATCCATCCAGAAGACCGGGAGAAAACCGCCTTCACCGCAGGAAATGGGCTATGGCAATTCACGGTAATGCCATTCGGGCTGTGCAATGCTCCGGCGACTTTCGAGCGATTGATGGAATGTGTCCTGCAAGGGTTAACATGGAAAACCTGTTTGGTATACTTGGATGATGTCATCGTCGTAGGAAAAACGTTTGCGCAACACCGAGACAATCTAAGGGATGTGTTTCAAAGGCTTCGAAGTGCCCACCTGAAGCTCAACCCCAAGAAGTGCGCCCTGTTTAGAGCGGAAGTCAAGTACCTGGGACACATAATTTCAGCGAAAGGAGTGAGAACCGATCCGGAGAAGGTCGAAGCGGTGAAAAACTGGCCAGTCCCCAAAGACAAACACCAACTAAGGAGCTTCCTGGGCCTAGCCACCTACTACAGACGGTTCGTGAAGGATTTTGCCGGGATCGCAAAGAACCTGCACCAGTTGACGGAAAAGGGAAAACAATTCAAATGGTCAATTGAGTGCGAGAAGAGCTTCAAGGCACTTAAACAACGGCTATGCGATGCCCCGATACTGGCTTACCCCACTCCCGGGGAAACGTTCGTTGTGGATGCAGATGCTAGTAATGTCGGGGTAGGAGCCGTACTCTCCCAGGTGCATGACGGCCAAGAGAAGGTGGTTGCGTACTTCAGCAAGGTGCTCTCTAAGCCAGAAAGGAACTACTGCGTGACAAGGCGGGAACTTCTAGCTTTGATCTTGGCTACGAAGCATTTTCACAAATACCTCTACGGGAGGAAGTTCGTTCTTCGCACAGACCATGCAGCATTAAAATGGCTATTACAGTTCAAGAGTCCTGAGGGTCAGGTCGCAAGATGGATCGAAAGGCTGCAAATCTACGACTACGAAATACAGCATCGTAAAGGAAAACTCCACTCTAATGCGGATGCACTGTCCCGGAGACCATGCAGAACGGATTGTAAACATTGTGCGCGTCAGGAAGAACGGGAGCTGGTTTTCATCCAAAGAATGAGAGCCGAACCTATCGCCGGCTGGAGCGTAGATGAGATCCGGAACGCTCAGAAGGAAGACCCCGATATCGAGCCGATTCTGGCCTGGAAGGAGAACATGGAGAAACCGGATCATCAGGACATCTCTCACAGAAGCCCGACCTTAAAGGCATATTTTGCGCAGTGGGACTCCCTCCATGTCCAAGAAGGTGTTCTGAGAAGAAAATGGGAATCCTCCGACGGAAAATCGTTTGTAATGCAGCTTGTAGTACCGCGGACGAGGGTCAAGGAGGTGTTACAGGAAATGCATGGCGGGGCGACCGGAGGCCACTTGGGAGTGAATAAGACGCTAGAAAAGGTACGAGAACGTTTTTATTGGTTAAAAGCGAAGGAAGATATCGAAGACTGGTGCAGAAAATGCGACGTGTGTGCAGCTAGCAAGGGTCCGAGAATCAAAACTCGAGGTAAGATGCACCAATACAACGTGGGAGCACCTTTCGAACGAATCGCCATTGACATCGCAGGGCCCTTTCCGGAAACCGACAATGGTAATCGGTATATACTCGTAGTGATGGACTACTTCAGTAAGTGGCCGGAAGCGTTTCCGATCCCTAACCAGGAAGCCAGAACCGTGGCGGAGCAGATCGTCTACAATTGGGTTAGCAGATTCGGTGTGCCCTTGGAATTGCATTCTGACCAAGGGCGGAACTTCGAGTCAAGAATCTTCCAAGAGATGTGTCAACTACTCGGAATCAAAAAGACAAGGACAACCCCGCTTCATCCACAGTCGGACGGTATGGTGGAGCGTTTCAATAGGACTTTGGACGAACATCTCTCGAAGGTCGTAGGTGACTACCAACGGGATTGGGACCGGCAGATTCCCTTGTTTTTGATGGCCTATAGAAGTGCCGTGCATAGCACTACTCGACATACGCCGTTCGAAATCTTATTTGGTGGAATAGCTCGTTTACCCAGTGAGGTGAAATTTGGATCTCCTACCAATGAGCCCAGAGATGAAGAAGAGTACGTGGCGGACCTTAGGGAAAGGCTTAGGGACATACACCAAAGGACCAGAAGCCAGATTAAGATGACGAGCGACCGCATGAAGACCAGGTATGATGCCAAGGCAACAACGTCAGGATTCCAGGAAGGAGATCTGGTGTGGCTGTATAATCCCCATCGCCAAAAGGGGAAATCACCTAAGTTACAGCGGAACTGGGAAGGTCCCTACAGAATAGTAACCCGCATCAACGATGTTGTCTACCGCATCCAGCGAGGACCAAGGGCCAAAATGAAAGTGGTTCATGTGGACCGACTGAGTCGATACAATGGCCGAAATGAGGATGCACTTGTTCGGGACGAACACGTCTAAGAGGGGGGCAGTGTAGCATAATAATAACTACGCGCCTATGTCTATGCAGCAAATTCCGAAGTGACTTTCCATTCTGGCAGAATTTTTGGTTCAAACTGTCCTTCATTCGAGGTTCGTGTCTGGGACGAAGTCTCCACAGCTCATGTCAACGAAAGAGACAAATAATATTAGGGATAATATTAGGGAATTATAACTGCAAGAATTATTTCTCTTGTTCCAGTGGTCGAAGAATTTGCTAGAAGTTTCTGGCTATCAGAAACTTCTGCTATATAAGGACAGATGGCGATCAAAAAAAAGACAGTTGGTTTTAGAACCGTGGCGAAGAGATTGGAAAAGTGATAATGGGCGAAGTTGTAATTTGGTGATAAATTGAAAGTTGAGAGTAAACAAGAAAAAGTAATTAGTTTGAATTTGTGAATTAAGTAATTGAAAGGAGATAAAGTGATTTGAGAGGAAAGAGACCTTGTAAGAAAAGAATTTGCGAAGAATAGTATAGTGTGAACTTGAATTGTTCTATAGAGTAGAAAATAAAGAAATAATTTCACAGAATAATTGTTTTATCTACTCGAGCCGTAGCTCGCATATTACAATATGTTTCAGTTGTGGGCAGGGCAACTTCACCTTCAACTCTCCGAAGTGTCAGGGAGACTTGAAGGTCGGCGGTGCGTCCGGGAATTTTTCGTCAATGGTGTCTACACTCCCGTAAAATCAGAACAAACCAGCGCAGTTGAAATTTTGAAGAAGAACCCGAATGGTCAGGATACCGCTACAAAGAAGGAGGTCCCTCTCAACTAAGCCCTCTCAAACTAAGCGACTCTTCAAATGAATTCTTCACCAACGACAGCTTGACTAATAGAAACTACCAACTGCAACGGGAAGTTTTAAAACTCAAGCGAAGATAATTCCTGTCCTCGGTGTATACAATTAATGGGCAAATTTACATACGCCAGTCATTGAGTCACCCACCCATCCTAATCTTCTTCTTACATCTATAAAAGAGAACACATTTTCCTGTTTGTCAGCGAGTAGGGAGTAGGTACGTAACGATACCTCAACAATATATATATATCAATCGATTTGTCGTGAGTAGCGGTATTACATAGGATAGTTTTTAGAATCCTAAGTCCATTATTGGCCTTTAAACCCATTTTATATGATTTTTTAACTGAACAAACCCATTTTTTATGCTTTACCCACATATTACTACAAAATGGCTGAACAGATTTGAATATGACTTTATTCTTCGATTAGTTCATTTCGTAGTGAAGAGATTGATGTATCAATCATTATTCTCTGATTCTAATAACGGAAGTAAGAAGCAAAAATGTAATTATTTGAGATTTACATATTTCACAGATATACGTAGGTCATTGCAATCAACACCCCACAAGTGGAGTGCGGGCTCATCCATGTTTATTAAACAAATTTTTTTCTTCTCTCTTCTTTCTTTGGACTATTGTAGGTTTCTTATGTAATTATTTAATTGTCTTATATAACTGTTTCAATGGAACATAACTGGAGTAGCAAGTACTAATTATGTACAAAAAAAAAAAAAAAAAACAATCATTCGCGAGTTTTCGCTGTCAATAATACAACAGTGAATGAGGGAATTGGGTACATGTATACTTGCACTTAACGGATCTTTTTTTGTTTTTCTTTATTCTATCAAAACTGCAATATCATTTCATCACTTAATTCCTTATTCAGATATGGGTTCTGAAAATATATACTCGTATACATACATACATGTGTATTCAATTTGAGAAAAAAAAAAATTATTGTAATCCATAATATATTTTATACGGATTTCCATAAAAAAATCTTTATTAAAAAGAACCGAACGCCTTCACGGCTACTTAAAAACTAATTACAAAATGATTTTCTTAAATTAACTTAAAACTACTCATCGTCGGCTGAGTCTCATTCCCACGATGCAACGGCTACCAAATGCTGACTTTTCGTTTGGACCATTTGACACCACCTGCATTCCATCACGTACTGTGTCATTACGCTTCATGCAGCGGAAACGTGTGGCATATTTTTCTCTTGAACACAGTTGTCGTTAACTCTTCCGCCCTTAAATTCGAGCGTCCTCGTTCGATGTTGTGGATGTTATTAGGTGAGGGATATCTTCGAGTTGTTGTTGCTGGTTGACTAATGTTTATGGTAGGTTGTCCTTGGGTGCATTGTTTGTTCTCGTTGCGCTTTCTGCACCCGAGGGAGATGATGATCAATACAGCAATAATCAAAATGATGTTCATTGACAAGTTGATATCACGCTTTGTTTCAAGTAATATTTAATAGATAAACTATTATATGTTTTACATTTTCTTACTATACCGAAAATTTCTTCGTTACATTCTAGGACTGAATCATATTTAATTTTATTTATTACTTTATTTATTTTTACCGCTTTTAATATTGAAAGGTTACATATTTCCGACTTAGTCGTAGGGAAACTTAATATGTAAATTAAATTTTTGTTATTTGTGGCAATTTTAATTTCGGCGAATTCTAACGCCTAATCAATATTATTATAAGGTATATCTTCAGCTTTAAAGATACTTTCAATTATATTTATTTCAGTGTTAGAAAGAATATAAGAATTTATTATATTAGCTTTCGCCCAGTGTATGGCATATGCCACGTTAACTAATTCTTCCTTAATTACATCTAATTTATATTTAATTTCCATAATGATTTCGTTACTATTATTTTCTTTTTCCTTGAATATTCTTAGTATTTTATTTGTTATATTTGTTAACTCAATAATCTTATCTATTGACATTTTATTGATAATAACTTGTTTATTATTATTCTCCAATACGTTATTCATTTTGTCTGTAATTATTTCGTAGTCGTGGTGGTCCGGGTTCCCCGCGATCCACTTCCACGTACTGCCTATAAAATCTAAAGATCTCTTAAATTTATTATTTATTCTAAGTCTATCTAAATATGTTTTTCATAAACTTCTATCTCGATCGTATGTATAATCTTAAGTGAACCATTTTGCAACTTTACATGTCCTGTATTGATTTTGATCATCTGGGAGTTGGAGTAATCCAAAATTTGTGCATCTGCGTTGCATAGTGATAGCAGTGACCTGTTGGAAAATTTAGTTTTGAATTAAACTTTTGTGAATGGTTCTTCCTGACTGGGTTGTGACTATTGTGTTCTTGTCCTCAGCCACTATTTCATTTTTGTACCTCGGATCTAGTTTATTTCCTATTCTTTTGTTCATTTTAACATCAACATTGACTGAGCTTGTGTAAGGAGGGGCTTTAAAAACTTTTATACTGAACATATTTTCCAACATGAATGTTATGGAACTCGAACCCAAAGATTTCTCATTATCTATGACTATAGTTTGAGGAACGCCAAAGGCTAATATTAATCCTCTGAGAGGCTGTTTGATATCTTCTGATGCTCTTGAATTTAGGTTCCTAGCTAAAGCATATTTGGAAAATTTATCTATTGCTGTTAGTATAATCTTTTTGTTAGTGAAATAGATATCAATATGAATGATTTGGCCGGGATATTCTGGAATAGGGGTATTCTGCAATTCGGGTTTGTTTGGGTGTCTGTTGTATTTGTGTTCTTTTACAGATTTTACACAATTTAGTAGTTTTTTCTATTTTCGATTTCATATGAGGGAAATAAAAGTTCTGTAAGATTTGGATTTTATTCTCGCGGGCGTTTCGGTGGGCCCGATTATGTTCTTTTATTATTTCTATTTCTTGAGAATTTTCTTCAGTTAAATCAGTGACCATTTTTCTGGCAAAACGCGTTCGATACTGTTTAAAGTGAGTTGGGTATTACTCCTGAATGATGCCCAAGGTTCTCTCTTCAGTTTTGAGTCCTACTAACGGTTTAGGTATTTTTTCAAGATATCTATTAATTTCTCTTGGGTATATTTTGTTTCTGTTATAGTGTGCCGGTGATAAGTGGGAAAAACAATATGAAATTCTGTAATTATTTTTTATTTTTTTTATTTTTTATTATTACCTGTAAGTAGAATAATTTGATTTTTGAAGATATTAATGGGTGCATCTACAATTTGAATAAGGTCTTGGCCCGAACTTTCGTCGCTATGTTGTGCTACGGTAAGGGAATTTATTTGACTATTTTTAAGTGGTCTTGACAAAGCGTCTGCAACAACATTGGCTCTTCCTGGCTTGTATTTTAGTTCGTAATTATACTCTTCGAGTATAGCCTTCCAACGCTTCATTTTATTGTTGGTGTTTTTGTTGCTTAAAGCGTATGTCAGAAGTTGGTGATCTGTGAAAATTTTAAGCTTAGTTGAACCATATAGGTAGTTTCGTAGTGAGTTTAAGGCTCACACTATGGCCAGCATTTCTTTTTCGTTGGCGGCGTAATGCTCTTCCGCCTTGTTGAGAGTTCTCGAAATGAATGTAATTGGTTTATTGTCTTGTGACAATACGGCACCTATTGCATAATCCGACGCATCAGTCGTCAGCTGGAATTCCTTACGAAAATCTGGGAAAGTGAGTATAACGTCTTCTGAGATAAGTGAATTTTTGATTTTGTTAAATGTTTCTATCGCACTGTTTGACAAATGTATGCCTTTTTTGCTGGATGTTGCTTTTGACGTCCGTCCATCCTCCCCCCTTAGAAGAGCTGTCAGGGGTTTTGCTAACTTTGCGTAATATTTTATGAACCTACGATAAAAACCCGATAGACCAAGAAATAATCTTAAGTCTTTTAATGTCTTGGGATAGGGAAATTTGTCAATTGCCGTTACTTTAACTGGATTTGCCTTTATGCCTTCAGGAGAGATGATAAGTCCTAAGAATTTGACTTCAGACTTTAGAAATTCACATTTGTCTAGTTGGACCCTGAGGTTAGCTTCGTGGAGAGTTTTGAAAATTTGTTCTAGATTTTGTAGGCGGGTTTTTACATCTTTACCAACCACGATTATATCATCGCTCCTTCATGTAGAAGAATTTGGTGGAATCCACTCTTAAGATCGAGTACTGAAAATAATTTATTTTCTCCCAGTTGGGCCAAGACTTCATTTGTTTCAGGAATTGGATAACGATCAGGTATGGTTACCGAGTAGAGTTTACGGTAATCAATAACCATGCGGTATTTCTTTTCCCCTGAGGCATCCGCTTTTTTTTGGTATAATCCATACTGGAGAATTGTATGGCGACCGTGAAGGTCGGATGATTCCATCATCTAGTAGTTGATTTATTTGTTTATCTATTTCCTCCTTTAATGACATGGGGTATGGATAATGTTTTAAATAAACAGGATCGGCAGTAGTTGTGCGAATTCTTCCTTTAATCGTTGTGGTGAAGGTTAGCTTTTCATCTGGTTCTCCAAATAGGCTGCAATATTTTGTGGTTAAAAAACTTAGCTGTTGCTTTTGATCCTGAGTCATATGATCGTTTCTAATATTTACATTGTGGATTGATTCAGAGATTTTTTGTTTTAATTTGACTTTTATGTTATTATTTATTAGCATATAGTTTTCTTTAGCGAATATAACGGCCGTTACCCAAGATTGCGTGAAAGGATTTTAGGGACTGTAGAAGGAAAAACTTTAAGTTAGTGTGTTTAGACCAAAAAGATTTAGCACGGTGTGGTGGGTAATTTCAGTGTTTCCACAGACAGAGTTAGCGCGAAAGTTTTTTTTATTGGGGATAGCTTTTTGAACAAGGTTTGGTTGTATGTAGTTTTTGTTTGACCCTGTATCTACTAAGAATTTAAGAATTTTGTTATCACTCGTTCTGCACTCAAAATATGGTAAGGACGAGTTCGTCATTCTAAAAAATGGACATCGACAAATTCGCTAGGTGGTTCCGTAGGTTCGTAATTATCTTGTTGACCTGCGTATTCGTCAAATGATTGGTTATCATCATCTTGGTTGGTCATGTTCGGAATCATGGCATTGTAATCATCGATTTCGCTTTGCGAAGCAACCGCAGTAGGCATTTCTGTTACTTGAGAATCGGCTTGAGGTGGGACCTCTGAAGTGTGTACATGGAAATTCCTTTGTAACTTATTTGGAGGAACGAATTGTTGACCAATTGTTGACGAATTGTTGACCCATTGCCCATTTAGGGGCAGGCGGCCATTTTTTTAATTGTGGCCTGTTCATGTAATTTACATAATTGGTTCAAATTGTAGTTGTATCCATTGTTTCAGGCATAGGAGTGGTCTTGGATTTAAAGGATTGGCTGAATGTTGGTTTTGGTGGGAAGTGAAAGTAGTGGATTGGATGTTTGACCGATAGTTCGGTTGATTATTTGATTGGAATAGTGGTTGTTGGAATCGTTGAAATGGATTGTATTGAGGCCGTGGTGGTGGAGGTCGTGGAGGTAATTGTGGGAGATACACCAGTTGCGGATAAAATGGTTGGTTAAAGAATTTCCCAGGATGTAATGGAAGAGCTATCGGTAGTCTCTTTACTTGGGCGTTACTATGGTGAGTGTAGATAGCTCTGAATTGCTGATTCTCCAATTTGAGGCAATTGGCAAATCTGCCGGCGCTTTGATACCTAGTAGTCTAGGCGGGTCTCATCCCAGACCCCTTATAAAGTTATCTAGGGCCTTCTCTCTATATGAGGATGTTAGATGATACAGAGCTTCCTGTGGAAGGTTCATACTGGTTATCTTATTTGGAATCAAGGAAAGATGATTATAGACGGATTGATAATAATTTTCAACTGTGTTATTACCCTGGACAAGTGTCGTCATCTGGTACTCTAACGTTCCCAGATCGCGTCATCGGATAAGAATAGCATCTGCATTCCCGACAATTTTGTTTCTGATGGTATTCAAGATACCGAAGTATTTTGGTATTCACTTACATTGATCGTAGATGTTCAATATTCTTTCGACGCTTTTGCGCCAAGAACTATATTCACCAGGAGTTCCACAGAAATCCCTAAGACCGCGCACTATATCTGGAACTTTGTCCACATCGCTTAAATTTGCCCTATACTGATCATCGATTGTCTGGTCGATACCTCGTTGAAACGATGTATCGGGATTTATAATCGACTGAACCAGGTTTCTACATTCGTTGGCGCAAACTCGGTTTACGATGCTAGTGATTAAACTTTCGATTCCTGGAGTTGCTACAGGTTAGGATGAAGGTTGAGGATTATTTGTAGGAACAGTATTATCAATGTTTAGTACAGGTCATATTGGACTTCTGAAGACTTACTTATTATATGAGTAAGTTAACTTGCTAATTCTATGTCTATCTTATTTTTTCCTATATTTTTTTTTTTTTTTTTTGTGTTTTGCGAACTACTTGAGGTCAACTTTTGAGTACTACGAGCTACTTGAGGTCGTTTTTTTCGTAAACGCGCGAACTACTTGAAGTCGATTCACGAAAAACACTTAGTGCAAATTATTTTCACCTGGGCCCCACGTTGGGCGCCAATTAATTTATTTTATACGGATTTCCATAAAAAAAATCTTTATTAAAAAGAACCGATCGCCTTCACGGCTACTTAAGAACTAATTACAAAACGGTTTTCTAACTACTCATCGTCGGCTGATTCTCATTCCCACTATGCAACGGCTACCAAATTTTTTTTTTTGCACCATGTCTCTTTGTTTTTCATAATTTTTTTTGTTTGTTTTGTTCTATATTGTAAGAGCAATTTCAGTTTTCACTTTTATAATTTTAGCCTTAATGTCGATAAAAGCTTTTCTGTGTTTGACTCAGCTCTTTTTTAACATCCTTTACCATGCCAAACAACAATGATAGTAGTTTTAACAGCATGAATGAAAAAACAAATTTTTTATTAAATACTATGTGCAAGAGTTACGATGGCATGCATGTTTGCATATAAACCCACAGAGTCTTGTGAATAATATTGGTGAGTTCAGATTGATTTTTGAGAACGGTCAGATCGATATTATATGCGTTTCTGAAACATGGTTTGACCCCAATGTAAATATCGACGTTTTCTCGCTAAAGGGATTTAAACTTTACCGTGGTGATCGTTATGATAGAATGGGTGGTGGGGCCGCAATTTACGTAAAAAATACCACCAAGTCAAAACATCTTTGTTGCTCTAATGATACACATTTAAGTCAATTTTATTTTATTGAAATTCTGAACGGTGAGGTCAGATGTGCAATTGGTACGATTAACATGGCACCAGATATGACACATTGTGTGCGATATTATTGAGGGAGTCTCTTGCTTGGCACCAAAACTTATTCTATATGCGGATTTCAAAATGAATCTCCTTAGCACGTCATCTAGCTCCTCATTAAAAAGCACCATAAAATCTCTCAGTCTATTTTTTCTAAATACAACAGACCCAACTCACTTTAAACCTAATTGTTCACCATCATTGTTAAATGTTATTTTGACAAGTGATCAAAGTATTGTGAAATGTTACAGTCAACTGTCTGTGCCTGTTTTCCTATATCACGATCTTGTATTCGCTACCTTCAGTGTAAATGTACGTAGGAATTATTCACAACCCATTGAATATCGTGATTTCCATAGTATTAATGTTCAAAACCTTTTTTTGTGATTGAAGCAGTATTGAGTGCAGTAATATATATATGTCGTCTGACGTTAATACTCGTAAACAAGTAGAGTTCCTAAATGTGAGTCTTGAGTATCTTTTTAACAAACATGTTCCATGTAAAACTCGCATGCTGAAAAACAAAGCTTGTACTTGGTTGTCCAATGAAATATTTAATCCTATTAAGCGAAAGGACACTCTATACCTACGGTGGAAATGATTTCGCTGCACAGAAATGCATACGGAATATAAAGTTAGTCGAAACCTTGTTACATGCATGACAAAAACTGCGAAATTTAATTATTATAATGATAAATTTCATTCCGATCGATCGTCTAAATTTCTGTGGCATCAAAAGACATCAACCTAGAAGAATTAAGCAATCGATTTGTCAGTACTCTTCCTAGAGTAGCTATTGGCTTTCCATTGTCATTGACACAAAATGATAGTGAAGAAGCTTACGCAGTTAATAGATTTGATGTTTATTCGGTCGGAATGACGATACTTGCTATCAAACGAAAATCTGTCGGCCACCCAGATTTTGTAAAAATTTTACTTTCAATAATATTGCCTCAAATTATCCACATTCTCAATACCATCCTTATGACATCCGCCTATCCAAATCTCTGGAAAAAAGCAAAAATTATTCCGATTCCAAAAAAAGCTATTGCTTCGGAATACAGACCCATCGCTATTCTTCCATTTTTGTCTAAAGTCTTCGAATTTTTAGTAAGTCATGAAATAATGGAATATTTCGAAAATAAAAAGCTATTAATCCCTATTCAATCGGGTTTCCGATCAGGACACAGCTGCACAACAGCAGTATTATAAGTATCTGATGATATTCGTCAAGCTTTTGATGAAAATAAAATGACATTGTTGGCATTACTTGACTTATCTAAGGCTTTCGACTGCGCAAATATGTCAATTCTTTGTAATAAGCTATTAACCAAATTTAATTTCTCTAGTCCCACTAATAAACTAATATTCTCGTATCTCACTAATCCTGTCCAAGCAGTTTCACATAATTCCAATCTGTCTACATATTATCCTGTTAATAGTGGTGTCCGGCAAGGGTCTATACTTGGTCCATTGCTCTTTTCTGTGTCCATTAATGATCTCCCAACTGCATTATGCCATTGTAGTTTTCATATAAACGCGGACGATGTTCAGCTCTATTTAAAATTTCCAATTGGAATGGTGGAAGATTCAGTCGAAAGATTGAATGAGGACGACTCAGAATGCACTCGTGATTAATCCCGACAAAACCAAAGTCATCCCTTTCTCAAAAAACAAACCTAATCTTCTTGATTTTCCCAAAGTAGAACTTCTCTCTACGTGTATTGAATACGTTAACCATGCAAAGAACCTTGGAATATAGTGCCTAAAATATATGCATCCCTCAGAGGTCTTTCTATTAGTAAATCAATATTACCTATTGACATTAAATTAAAACATGTAAAGGCACTTATCATACTAATTATTACTCATGGCTGTGAGCTATTTGCTGACTGTGACAGCACTCCGTTACTAAAATTAAAAAGGGCGCTAAATTCGGCTGCTAGGTGTGTGTATAATCTTGGTAGGTATGATCATGTTTCAGTGTAGCGCCGCAAACTTCTTGGCTGCGATTTGGAACCTTTTTTAAAATATCGATCCTGCGTTCTACTCTTCAAAGTTATTCACAAGAAACAACCTGCATACCTATACAGTAAGCTTGTCCTATCAAAATCTAGTCGCATAAGACCGTCTATGTATTCCTGCTTGTCTTCACGAAGACAGTTCTTCATTCATGCTGTGAATCTTTGGAATCACCTGCCATACCAGGTGAAGTCTAAAGTCGAATACACACAGTTTCAATCGGCGTGTTTTACATATTTCTCTAGTTTAAACTGAATTTGCTCTCATTTATTATCTTTATCGTCTTAGTCTACATGGCTGCAACTATTTACTGTTGTTTTAATTTTTCTTGTCTTTAATTTGTATTTCTCTTTTAAAATGTATCTTTTTGATATTGTATTTTAAACACACTAATTCATTTTGTATATAAAATAAGTTTACCTTTTCCTACCTGTACTCATTTTAAGTGTATTCTCTTACATGTACAGCGATTATATAATATATAAATAAATTCTCGTATATAAATAAATAAATAAAAATCCCTCCAAGAAAGAGCCTCCATAGACGACTGCAAGAATAGGAAGAAGCTAGACGACGATTTTTGGAGAAGTTATAGCAAGCAACTGATTCCATTATTTGCAGTGCAAGGTCTGGGTAAGACCTCCCACGAAAAGCATGTTATCGAAGTGGATGACTAGCAAATTCCCATTATTTTTGCCGACCCGATCTCGCCAGTAATGCAGAAGCTGCTTTTCAATGAACTCCACCGAATGCTTTCTCTCGGAGTTATGGAAGAGAGCAACAGCCCATGGAACTCTCGAGTTGTGCTTCTGCGGAAACCCGGCAAAAATAGACTTTGTCTGAACTCGCGAAAAGTAAACGCAGTTACCAAAAAGGATGCTTACCCGCTTCCCCACATCGAGGGTCTGTTGAGCAAACTTCAGGATACACAATTCATATCGGGTATTGACCTGAAGGACGTTTTCTGGCAGATTCCTCTGGAGAGCAAGTTGAGGGAGAAAACAGCCTTCACAGTCCCCTGACGGCCGCTATATCAGTTTACGGTTATGCCGTTCGCACAGTGCAATACTGCCCAGAGAATGTGCAGGCTGATGGACATTCTCGACTGAGAGAGAATGTCTTTGTCTACGTTGATGACCTCTTGGTTTGTTCTCCAGATTTTGAGTCACACGTCAGACTGTTGCAAGAGGTAGCGAGATGTTTAAGGGAAGTGGGTTTGACGACTAATGTTGATAAAAGTAAGCTCTGCTAAGCTCTGTTTTTGAGTAATGTTCTCCAAAGTATAGACAGTTTAATTTTTTTTCGTCTGACAAAGTAACAAGTTCTCGGGAGATTCTTAAGCAAAAATTGTAAAAGTGCGTGAAATTGTTAAACTTTTAATTGCTTAATTGCTTAAAAACTTAAATAAGAGGATTTCTCTAAGATTTTTAATTCTAACTTGAATCAATTTCAACTAAATCAAAAGTCAATTTCCCTATAATTTGCTCCAATACATTTAAGAAACTTGCTAACATTCTAACATCATGCATAAAACCCGTTTACAGAAAGCCGAATCCAAAGGCTTACTCTCCAGTCCTACTCAGCTGAATTCACCATCACTAAAATATCCTGACAACAGCGATAGCTCTACGCTTACCATCAAAATTCTAGAGGATCGCCTTGAAAAGCAAGGTAATTACTTAAAGCGAGCCTAAGTGAGGAATTTGATAAAATTCGCAGCGAAATTTTCTACAAAATGGAACAAGTTGAAAAAAACTGGGAGGACGTCTAGGAATAGTCCATAATACCATCTCTAACACTGTGCACCGAATTGACACCATCGAAGACAATGCTGCAGCTAAATCAGCTGATATATGTAGATGAGGTAGACAAACAGATAATTGCCCTTCATCAACAAATTGAGAATCTTGAACGGAAATACGGCGATGCCGTCTTCTTTGGCATACCGGAGTCACCTGAAGAAAATCTTAAATTAGTTTTCAATCGCTTTTGTCATACAATTGACATTAAATCACCAGCATTAAACAATATTTTCCGGACAAGAGGACGTACACACACAAGCAATGGCTCAATCTCCCCAATTGTGTTGAAATTTATAAACACGCAGGAGAGAATTTCCATTCTCAAATCAGCTGGTGCTTATAGGAGAAAGCATAGACGAGATCTCTGTCTCCATGACATTGGTATCGAGACTGATGGCGACCACCGTTGCTATCTCAACGAGAGTCTAACAAGCAAAAACCGTTTGCTCTTGCGGACTGCCACTAATTTGAGGAGAAGTAATGAGCTGTCGCATGTATACACGAAATTTGGCTATAACTTTGTAAAGAAAACTGCAGCTGATAAAAGCTTTCTCATCGAAAGCTCCCAGAGCTTATACGCTGTCGCCGAAAATATTCAAGCAGACAACATCGCTTCTATTGTTCATTCTGCGACGGAAGACATCACCACAAATATTAATTAAGCTTTTCTTTCTGGTTTTCTATTTGCAAAATTCTGTTTATTTTCTTTTTTTTCTTTTTTATACTTGATTATCGATCGTATTCCTTCCACCCTTGTCCCTCTCTTTCTTTCCCTTTTACATTATAATGGATTTTGCACCTTCTTCACTTATTTCTTTTCCTGCTATTTGTTGCTTTTTTTACTTAAAATATAAATCGGTTTTCTATTTGGCGGTACCATTTATAATATTTATTGTATTGATAATGGATAACTTGTCAATGACGAGTATTAGTCACCCTACTTATGAATGAAAATTCAACTCGTATAATGTTAAATGTTCTGTTGAAACATAAAAATGGACTTAAGGTATGTCACATTAACGGACGAAGTTTTAACCAACGAAAAATTTATTACTTACGGAATTTATTTCGTGGTTCTTACATTGATGTCATTTGCGTTGATGAGACATGGTTTAAACCAGATTTCCGGAGAATTTTTATAAAATAGAGAGTTCCGTAATGATAGAATTACGAATTAATTACGTGGGGTTGTTGTATATTGAAAGGCTTCTCTGAACTGCAAAGTAGTTGGCAAGTCCTCTGTTACGTATGTTGAATACATAATTCTGGAGATTTTTGATAAATGTGTGAAATGTTTAGTTCTTGCTGCTATAACCCTGATAGAAGTTTTTCTCCTGAACCATTTTCTTCTCATATCGCAGAGTTTTCGCCATTGTATCAAAACATAATTATTTGTGGGGATTTCCAATACTAATTTATTAAAATAAGACTCGCGTGCCCTTCAAATTAATGATTTGTCGTACTTCAATGGATTCTCAATAGTAAATAATTCTAATCCAACATGTTTCCATCCAAATGCACAACCTAGTCTTCTTAATCTCATTATTGTGGCTGATCCACTCTCGGTTTTTCTCTATGAGCAGCTTTCTTTAGACTTCATTTCCGAACATGTTTTTCTTTTTTGTACCTTAAATATAGTTTTTTTTCACACAAAACTTCTCCATCAGTTTTTGAGTACAAAGATTTCACCTCAATTGACATCAATTTACTTCAAATTGCGTCCAGATCTGTCCCCAGGGAGAACTGTAGACTGAGTGCAGATCCTAATGAAAAACCTAATTATTTCCAGATGCTTCTCCTGTACTTATATAATGAATATGTACCAACTAAGACCCTTTCTATTTGCAACAAAGCCTGCCCATGGTACACGGATGATGTTATTAATGCACTCAGAAAACGGAACAGGCTTTACAATAAATGGAAGCGAAATCGGTCCTCTATTTACTGGAATAATTATAAAGTTGCTCGTAACGCCGCGACCTCTGTAATTAGTACATCAAAACACGACTACTAATCTGCACCAATTTGGGGTGTATAGTACTGCCAATAGCAGTAGTACTCGTAGTTTCGATCTTGATTTGACTACAATGCAATCACTTCTACAGCTGTCGAACGCCTTGCTGAATTCGAGGTGGTAACGGAAAGTGAAGTTATTGATGCTATCAGAGCAATCAAATCTAATGCTATCGGAGAAGATGGTGTACCACTTCGTTTTGCTAAAATAATTCTGCCAGAAATAATAAGTCACTTAACACACATCATTAATTCATGTACTCGTATAATGACTTCGACATTTCCTCTGGCCTGGAAAACTGCAAAAGTGATACCTGTTGCTAAGAAACTGAATGCTTATACTGCCAATATTACAGGCCCATCAGCATCTTGCCTTGTCTATCGAATGTCTTTGAGAAGATATTAGTAAAGCAAATTCAAAATCACCTGTCTGCGAATTTCCTGCTGAACCCGTATCAGACGGGCTTCAGACCGGGCCATAGTTGTTCAACTGCAATGGTTAATATTTTGGATAACATAAGACAGGAATTTGATAAGGGATTTATTACTATGCTTTGCCTACTTGATTTCTCGAAGGATTTCGACAAGGTAAATCATGATATTCTGTGCTGGAAACTGCGGAATTATTTTGGTTTTAGCGACAGGGCCACTAAACTTATTGGTAGCTTCTTGAGAGACAGATTCCAGAGAGTCGTCATAGGTGACAAATACTCTGCTCTTAAGTCGCTAACGCAAGATGTTCCTCAAGGACTAATTTTAGGACCCATTTTGTTCTGATTGTACATCAACGACTTGCCTTTAGGGTGCAAACATGTGTCTATTAATCTCTACGCCGATGATGTTCAGATCTATTTATCGCAGGTTAATGTGCTCGCCTTGCACTTACACGAGGATCTGCGTGCAATCTGTAACTGGGCCGAGAACAATGGATTAGTTCTGAACAGTAATAGATGCCTAGCTATTCCTATTTCAAACAGGGTATTTGAACTTAACCTTGTGCCCGATAAATGGCTATCTGGAGCTAAACTCAAACTAGTAGAATCCGCTACTAGTCTCAGCTTTATCATAAATCGGCACCTATCTTGTTATAATCACACCAACGTTGTAGTAGGCCGTATTTATGTATGCTTGCGCAAACTTTGGATCTCAGCTAGCTATACATCATTAGAAACACGTCGGAGGCTCGTACAATCACTTATTATGCCTATAATAGCATACTCTGAAGTAGTATATAGCAGTATCGATTGGGCATCTTTTCACAAGTTTAAAGTAGCTTATAATAATGCTATTAGATATGTTTTCAAGCTGCGCAGATTTGATCATGATTCTGTGTATTCGAACAGCTTCCTTGGCTACACACTACAGCAGTACATGAATATAAGAAATTGTATTAATCTTCATAAAATAATAACATCCCGTTCACCACCATATCTATTTTCTAAACTGGATTTCTCACGATCTCAAAGAACACTTAACATTAATACTCACCACTACAATTATTTAAATTCTTCAAGATTATTTTTTGTTCATGCTATTCGACTTTGGAATGCATTACCTTTGCATATTAAAGGTATACTAAATGCCAATAACTTTAAAACCGCACTAATTAATTACTATATAAATTCAACGCAGCAACAGCAACTTCTTCTAGCTTCTTTTCTTTTCCTTCCTTTCCTTCACGCTTTTTTCTTTCCTTCTCTCCTCCCTTTCTCTCCTGCCCCGCCTTCTACATACGTGTAGTTATTAATTATTTGTAAGTAAATTTAAATTGAATTTTTGTACTCTCAGTACTATAAAAGACTATGTCTTAATGTACAAATCTTTTGTGTCAATAAATTGAAATTGAATTGAATTGAATATAAGGAGATAAGGTACTTCGGATACATCGTCGGGGATGGATGTGTAGGCGGTTGAGATCTTCCCGATTCCAGCAACTCTGTCGGTTCCTGGGATGTCAGGTTGGTACAGACGATTTATTCCCAATTTAATTTCTGTATCGACTCCCATGACCGATTGCCTCAAGAAAGGACAGACCTTTTCGATGACCAACGAGGCGCTGAGGGCATTCCAATAGCTCAAAATGTCCTTGGTAACAGCGCCGATACTGACAAATTATTACTTCACCAAACACTTTTACATACAATGCGATGCTTCGACGTCGGGTGTGGGGAGTGTGTTATTCGAAATGGACGCCGAGAAAGACGAACGACCATTAGCATTCATGTTATGCTGCCGTTCTGTAAGTAAAGAAGTTCAGGGTATATTTGGAAGGATTACCGTTCACTATAATCACTAATCACGCAAGTTTGAAGTGGTTGATGACCCAGAAGTATTTATCTGGGCGATTGGCCAGATGGAGTCTGAAGCTCCAAGGACTTCGTGATAGGGCATAGGAATGGTGTCCAGAACGTAGTCCCTGAGACTCTCTCGTCATCCATATGGAGCAGCTTACTCCCGATATAGTGATGTTAGATGTAGACCTTAATTCGCCATACTTCACTTCGGGGGAATATGATGAATTAAAGAAGACAGTCGACACAAACAAAGACAAACTACCAGACTTATATGTATCCGACGGATTTGTCTACAAACGGACTGATATACGGAGAGATGACGAAGTCCAAGAAGATCGAGCATGGAAGCTTTGGATACCGAAGAAGTTGCGTGCGAGTCTTCTGCAATCTGCTCACGATCTTCTGCTGCAGGACATGGAGTGATAAGCAAGACGCTAGTAAGATTGATGCAGAAGTACTTCTGGCCAGGTATGGTATCTGAAGTACAGGCTTAAGTTCAAGCGTGAGTAACTTGTAAATGTAGCAAGTCACTAAACATGATATCGCGAACGCCTATGGGACAACAAACGATTACAGAACGACCTTTCCAACGCCTCTACATCGACTTTTTAGGACCATACCCACGAACGTAGACAGGACATTCATACATATTTATAGTATTAGACCATTTTAATAAATATATTTTATTGCGGCCTATCCGCAGAGCAACGGCAGCTGAGGTAATAAAGTATTTAGAAGAAACAATTCAATTCAGAACTGTTTTCCAGCTTGCTAAACGGATGTGGGGTCAAACATATTCACACTGCGTTCTACTCTATTCAGGTGAATGATTCCGAGCGTAGTACACGATGCAACATCGTTCGAGCCCTACTACGCTGTATTTGGGATACCCATGGTGCAGCATGCTAGTGCCTATGAAGTCCTGCGCAGAGTGGACATGATAAAGGACCCACGGGTACACATTGAAAATAAGACTGATAAATTAGTTTTAATTAGAGACAAAATATTCGAGAAACTAAGACTGGCCATCAAAAATCCACCAAAAATTTATAATACGAGAAGCCGAGACGTTAAGTACGCCGTAGGACAAACCGTCTATAGGCGTAACTTCAAACAGAGTAACCTACCCGATGGTTACAATGCCAAACTAGTCCCGAAATTCCTACCATCTGTGATTTTGAAAGTGGTCGGCAACTCTCTGTACGAGGTAGGCAACCAAAGAGGTGAAGTGGTGGTGAGGTTTCATGTCAAAGACCTTCATGTATGAAGGCCAAGAAGACTGTGATATACCTGACGCACATACAGCTATATGTAGATATTATAGTTTATAAGTAGTGATATATCATACATATTTATTTATTTCTTATAGAGATAGATATTTATTTATTCAGGGATTTATTTATTTGTTCATAGAGTTATTTTTTTATTCATAGAGTTATCTATTTATTCTTAGAGTTATGTATTTATTTATAGAGACATTTATTTAATTATAGAGTATATTTATTTAGAGCTTTATTTATTTATTTGCATATAGAGTTTATTCAGTTAATTATAGAGATGTTTATTTATTAGTAGACCAATTAATTTTTTTATAGATTTATTTGTGTAGTATAGAGTCCCTTATGTACGAGTAGAAAACACACGCAGGATAAAGTTTGTTTGTAAACGTTAAACTAACATTCCCCCAGAATTGGAGATGAATCGCACCAAAGGCACAGGTAACCTGACAGGGACGCAAATTCAATGATGATAAAGCAAGTTCGCAAATCGCACACACACACACATACGCACACACGTTATAGTTCGGGTACACTACGATAACTAAATGAGCCGAGCTACGAACAGGAGACCTTTAAACCCAGGTTGTTGGCGATTAAAACCAAGAATAGCAGAGTGACGACATCAACATTGACAGTTCTTCAAAAAGTAAAATTAAATTAAAACGAACACAACTAGTTCAAATTCTATGTTTTTGTAAATACATTTATAATTTATTCATTTATTCGTTTATACACAAAATCCGCCACATATATGAAACAAATACATTGGCAAATTGTATTTCGCACCAAAAATCTAAATTAAATAACAAAGTCATAAATACTCTTAAATGTAAAGTCAAAGTACACTCGAATAAAGAACCTTATAACGTGTAGTTCGGTGCGTTTTCTTTCTTTTACATACATTTGCATACATATATTCCTTTGTTCACAGTGAACCGAAAGTAAAGTCCATCGAGTTTCATTAACAACCCCAAATTACATTTCTGTGGTAAAAACAGTGGTCCTTCGAAGCCAGATATTGTGTGTGCTAAACAAAATAAACAAATTGATTTAGAACAAATTTATAAAAAGTTAATTAAATTAACATATATATACATATATACATTCTATATGCTTTGTACAAGTGCAGTGCAAGTGCAAGTCCTTTGTCTTCCGTTTGTTACACGGAAGCCATCTATACTCAATTGTGCAAATCGGGATTCCCGCGTCGCGTAATTTCGATCCTGCAGATATCCACGCAAGGCACAACACGTAAGTCCTTATTTTTTCTATTTCTTTTTTCGTCCTTTTTTTATTTATTTATAAAATAAAGTGCAAAATATCTTTTGGAGAGCTCCAACTCATGGCACTGTCGTAGTTAAAGCGAGATTTCACGAATTTTAAAAAGACAGGTGAATCTTGCCGAATGACAAATTATATATCCACTCGGCTTGCTCTGTTGGAAGATAGTTTCGTAACTTCTCGGCAATACCATGAAGAGATTATGCGCGCTGGTAGCTGGAGAAGGAAATTAAAACGGAGGACGTAATAAAAAAATATGAGGAAATACAAGAGATTTACCTTGAATATAAGTGTGAGTTGTTAAATGCCATGGACAAGTGTGCTCCGACAAGTAAGGTTCAAGCGGTGGTAACAACGGCAACCTCAGCGCCGCTAACCTCCACAGCTTCTAGTAGTAGTGAACTTCGTCTGCCGAAAATTAATGTACCCGAGTTCTCTGGGTCATACACCAAATGGCGGGCGTTTCACGACATTTTTGTCTCACTGATCCACAGTAATCACTCACTTGGTGAGATCCAAAAGTTTCATTATTTGAAGTCGTCTCTCACGGGTGACGCAGCGAGAATTCTGCAACATTTGTTTTGCAAACAATTTCAGATGTTTCTTCCGAAAGTCGTCACGCTTTAGAAAACTTAGGTCTTCCAATTTATCAATGGGATGCCATTGTGATATACATTCTGTTCCAAAAATTACCCAGTCTCACGCAACAGCTTTGGGAAGAGAAGTTGGGCAACAGCAAGGATTTGTCAACGAGAAGCCAGTTCAACGAATTCCTAGAAACACGATTCCGCACGCTAGAGGCTGTAGCGCAACAGGGAGAAACTAAGTCTAACGCCAAGCCATGGTCAAAATCGGAGTCCAACCCCAAGGTTTTTTACGCTTCGGCACAATCGAAGCAGTTTTCGTGCAAGGTGTGAAACCAAGGGCAACACTCCTTGAGAAAATGCAGCCGATTTTTGGGCATGGACGTGACTAATAGACAACAGTCTGTTTGGCAAGCCATGGTCTGCGAGAACTGTCTCGCTTATAGCCATCCGACTCGAGAATGTTCTAGTAGTAAACACTGCTACTTCTGCCACGAACGCCACCATTCACCACTACACGCAAGTACACACGCAAACACATCATCACCCTACACGTACAGAACAACACCACGGATTCAACACCATCATGGTAGCACTCAAACGGAGCAGGTAGCCGCGAACCCCAACGCACCAACATTTCATCCAATGAGTGACAACCAACCCATGCGTAATGCATTTTTTGCATCGGACCATATCAATACAAGTGTTTTACTAGCTACAGCTGTTGTCAAGGTTAGGTCAACTGACGGGAGACTCGTAAGCTTACGGGCATTAATTGACTCAGGGTCTGAAGTAACGTTCATCTCCGAATCAGCTGTGCAGCAACTTAAACTAGTCAGTTGTGCAATTTTTTTGTGGGGTACGCACGCGTCGGGAACAATTATAAACTTATTTATTTTTTATCATTCGTTATATTTATACATTTTTTTACATAAAATGTCTTGCAAAACATGTTGAAACAAAGTGGAACGCTCTCAACTGAAGGTGAGCTCTCGAGACTGCAAAATAAAAACATATTACCATATTACCAAACGGAAAAATAACATTCCGAATACTGGCACTAATCCAAGTCAAACAAAGAAAAATATACTGCATGTTAAATTTGTGTCACGCCAGTGCAAGGAGAAACTGATGAAAGCAAAGAGAGAAAAAAAAAATGCAACTTACAACAACACTACTCAACAGCAACACTCACGAGAGACCAGAGAAGATGTACTTAAATGACTGTTTAACCTACCAGACACGTCAACTTTTTTTTTTTTTTTTTTTAATGCATTTTTTTTTATTGATTAATTCATTATAACTTACATGCTAGACAAAAAAACGCTTAAAACTAGCTTAACTAACTTAACTATTCTTATTCTAACTTACTGGCCCTGTGCGGGCGCTCTAAGCTAAACCTAATACTTAAAACTATGTCTTTCGACGCAACGTACTTGAGCATTTTCTATTTATTTTATTCATATATAATTTTAAATGTAACTAAGAAAATTTCATAAAAAACTTAGTGCATGAAAATTTTTTTTTTTTTTTGGTATTCTTATATATAAACTTATAAACTACCTTAAAATAAATCTTAAAATATCTTATTCTACCTTAATCTATCTTACTCTACCTTACGTAACTTACGTAATTAAATACGTACTTTTTTTTTTTTTTTATCAAGTGCTGTTATTTTTTATATATTTTTTTTTTTTTTTTGTTTTTTTTTTCTTTTTTTTTTTTTTTTTTCTATCAAAGTGCTGTGATGAATTTTTTTTTTTTTTTTTTTAATATTTTTACAATATGACTAAAATACCTAAACCTACACTATGTAAGTCGGCCATGGATATAGAACAGCCAACCTTGAACATCATACAGGCTACCCTGGATTATGGGGAAACGACGAAGGAGTTTCCCCTCTGTCGGCTAGCCACCAGAAATGTTCGTACTGACGTTGTACGTCATCAATATCGCGACCCGATACCGCCCTACTAAACCGGAGACGCTCCACACTGCCGTGTGCAACGTCTCTATCGTAGTTGAGTCGCCTATCCACAGCTGTCCGAGCAACGTGGAAGATTAGCGGCACTGCCAATCTGTCCTGGATCAGACCCTTCTTATCAAAATAGAGGAACGCCTCTGGGGGAACAAAGCCGTTAAGGCGCACTCTCTCGTGATACTCGTAATTGGGGTAATAAGCCCCGGAGATCAGGTTGTTCGTCGAGTTCATTGCTCTTGCAATGTGTCTTCGAATCAGCTTGATAACGAAATTATCCACTCTTATTAGGTTAGCCCTGTTGTATAGGACCTCATTGGGATAGAATTTTATGTACTGGGACTCTGGCGTTCTATATAAATGAAGGCAAGCCCGAAGGCAAGCCCTCTCAAACACCCGAATCTTTTCCAACAAGTTTGCTCCCACGTTGAACCACACGGGGCATCCATATACGAGCATGATCCTAATGAGGGCCATGTAGCAGATTACCTTTACCCTTGCATCGAGTTGCTTGCTATAAAAAAGTCTCTTTGTAAGGGCAAAAGCACCTTTGGCTCTGGCCAGAGCAGCATCTATATGTTTGTTAAAATATAGATATTGGTCTAACCAAAGCCCCAGGTATCTGACTACACTTCGACTCGCAAGTGGCAGTCCGTGCGGTCCAACTATTGAGAACTTTCGCCAATTCTTTCTGGTATCCCTAGAGGCACCAGACAACGGCGTCCTAAAAAGAATGGTTTCCGATTTCTGGAAGTTGATCTTCAACTTCCAGTCATCGCAATATCGCTGAATCTTATCGAAGTCACGTTGCAAGAGAATTGCAATGACCTCGATTTTTGGTCCTGATCTGTACGCGATCAAGTCGTCTGCATACGCTATGGCATGGTGAAGTGATCCTATGAGATCGCTCGTGTAAATGTTGAAAAGGATCGGTGAATTAACCGCACCTTGTTGCAGACCGTTTTTAATTAGAAATGTTCCAGCAGAAGTCACATTGCCATTTTTGACGATGAACTGTCTACTGGTGAGCATGTTATGAAGTATGTACAGCAGTGGTTTGCTTATGCCCAACCTGCTCAGCTTGTAGAAGAGTCCCTAGCCATACGGTGTCAAAGGCCTTCTCCAAGTCAATCAGGCAGGCACCCGTGCACTGTTTCTTGCTTTTGTTCCATTGGATATCCGATACCAGTTTAGACGCGGCATGTATTGTATCATGCCCCGCCTTAAAACCAAATTGGTTATCCGGAATTATATTACTGTTCTCAGTCCACTTAAACAGGGCTCTATTGATCACTTTCTCGAATACCTTGCTGATGTTCGGAAGGAGACTTATCGACCGGAGATTTGCCGGATTGGAAGTGTCCTTGCCCCTTTTGGGGATGGGTTGTATCACTGCTGTTTTCCAATGCGCTGAATAATGTGCATTATTCAGTGCATTGTTAAACAGAGTGATGTAAATGTCCACCGCTTCTAGAGGGAGATGTCGAAGCACAATGTTCGATACTCCATCGATTCCCGCAGATTTCTTCCTCCTCAATGAGTCGAAGATCGCTTGGAGCTCCACCTTCGATATGAACGGGGGATGTACCCTTTCATCGGCGATGACATTATTTGCCATGTTATCGTCATTGAACTCGGTAAAACCTATGTTCTCGGATCGCCAGTGCTCTATATAATTTCGAAGGTAGAAGTTGTGCACAAGGACGTGATTTTCCAGGTCGTAGTTAGGGTAAATGATATCATTCACCTTGTACACTTCCTGGAAAGTCGCCCCTATAACCTCTACCTTCTCCTGCGGATCTTCGATCACAAAGAAGTTGTCATCCTCTACTGCGTTATCTGGATCTATACCTGCTGTTATAAGTATTTGTCCATTGTTCGTCGTTCGGGGGATCTTAAGACACGGAAGGTCGTTTTGATTATTCCTCCGAAATATTTTATTTATTTGCGGGAACATACTCGGGTTGTTGGATTTTACAGCCCGAATTTTGTTGTTCCTGTGCAAATTTACAGAAAGTCTGTAATTTTCTCTAATTAACTTCTGGAGGTTTTTAATCAACGACTTCAGTGTCCTAACCTCCGAGTTTTGTCTGTCAGTAAACTGTCTGTACAAGGTTTTTAGTCTCGACAGCAGTCTACTTTTGTGTTGGTGTAGTGCGTCAATTGTTGCATTGCGGAATATGTCTGCGTTGTCAGTATGTTGATACCGAGGTATCGTATTGTCCATAGTTCGTTTAATTGTCTCGTCCATTTGTTTTAGGTACCAGTCAATCTCCTCGTTTGACAGATTCCTATTGGACGGTGGGTAGAGCGAGTTCGAGGAGAGTGCTCTTGTTAAAGTTCTGGAGAAGCGAGTCCAACGCGTCCTACTATAATTGTAGGAGTACGTTTGGTCAAACTCCTCCAACTCGGCAATTTCGTTGGGAATCGTTATTACGGCACTGAGTCCGCAATGGTCACTATCATACACAAATGTGTGCAGGCAGTTTATAGTTTGCCGGTCCATGTCGGTCAGTTGTAACCGTACGTCGAACAGCATAAGATCCAGATAGGAGCCGCTTCTAGGAAACGACGGACTATCTGTAGCTTTCAAATCGAGTTTATACTCGACACTGTGCCGACCCCACCAATTGAATAGTAGGTTCCCTCTAGGATTTGGTGTGTTATTTCCCCAATCTCTATGTTTTCGTTAAGATCTCCGGCCATGATGAAATAATTCTCCTCCGACTCCAGCCTTAGGAATCGAAAAAGTGTCTCGAGCTCTGAAATAAATAAAGTAGATTGAGTAGCTTCAGGTGCATAGAGTGCGACCAAGTACATCCTCTTTCCACTACGGAGAGGGATGCACACGATACACGCTTCCAGCTCCTGGAACCTTCGCACTTCACCGCTGTACATAACTTTAAATTGCAGTTGTTTGCGTATGAAGATCGCAACACCTCCTCCTTGTGTGGAGTTGGGTCGGTATCTTCTGACAATATTGTATTTATTGTGCCCCAATTTGTGCTTCTGGGATAACTTTGTTTCGCTAACCATAAGCACATCAGGGGACAGACATGTCAACTGTTTAATACTGCATTGTCGCTTAAGGGAGAAAAAGGGTATCAATATGTATGGACTAAGAATGGGACAGTTTTTATGCGGAAGAAGGAAGGGGATAATTTAGTAAGAATTACTTGTGCTGAAGATTTTAGTAATTTATGAATTCTCGTAATTCTGTTTCGTACTTAGTCCCTAATACATGTGAATACCCGGTCTTTTCCTCTGGTTGTAATAACATTTTTTGCTTACATCAAAATATTCGTAGCACTAGAAAAAACTTTTCAGCTTTAGTATCACATCTTGAGTCGATGGCAAATTTACCTGTCATTATTGTTTTGAGTGAGATCTGGCTTTATGAGGATGAATTAGATTTATATAATATACCAGGGTACACACTTTTCGGAAATTGCAATGAATCTTATTCAGCTGGAGGTGTAGCAGTTTATGTGAAAAATGGTTATGTAGTCGATTGTTTTAAGCTTAATTTTCGTAGTGCTGATGTTTTGAAACTATCTTTTGATTTTATGTATGAGAACTATGTAATGATATGTGTTTACAGATTGCACGAATTTTCTAAAGGTGTTGTCATTGACGAATTAAGCGATGCTCTAAGTGTCTGTAAAGAGAAAAACTTAATAGTAATAGGTGATATCAATATTGATATTTTAAATGAACTTGATAAAGATACAGAAAACTATTTGTTTCTTATGGCGTCTAATGGTCTGAAGAGTTTTATTGATGAACCTACCCGTGTAACCGATTTTACTAGGACATGCATTGATCATTTATTTATGCGTACTCAAAAAAATAATAAAAATATGTTTAATGGTGTTGTGTTTGATCTGAAATTAACAGATCATTGTATGATTGCACTTGTGTGTTCAAGTAATAACTCATTAAAATATATTAAAATACTGCAAAAACAAAATTATTCACAAACTATAGCCTTCTAAATGAATGTTTAAAATTTGAATTCTGGGAGCCAGTTTATTCTGAACGTAACCCATCAACCGCATTCGATCTCTTCCTTACAATTTTGCAAACTCATATTAAAAATTGTACTACGTTATCTTTGCAAAACTCAAGTAAAAACAAATTTTTAAAGCCGTGGATGACAGATAAAAAGGAAAAACAAATTTGCAAAAATATGTAGAAGTCATCCTCACAACAGAAAACTAAAAAAATATTATGTTAATCTATGCAAATATGTTCACAAAAGTATCGAAGAAACGCGTAACAAATATTATACTGATTCGTTTGTAAGAGCCAGAGGTAATGTAAGAGATGAGTGGAAGGTGGTTGATAGCATTTTAGGAAAAAGTAAACAATCAATAGAAAATAAATAGTTTAGAGATAGATGGATTATGTTATACTGATTCTACTTGCATTTCCAACAAGTTCAATGAATACTTCGCCGAAATTTCAGAGAAAGTGAAACCATCCTTGGAGATTCCGACAGGTTGTAATTGCTCCATAATAACCACAGAAAACACGCAAATAAACAGTTTTAGTTTTCGGCCAATTAATTCATTTGAAATATATAAAGCTATATTGTCTTTAAAAAATACAAATTCTTGTACTAGTGATGGTATATCGAGTATATTGTTAAAAAAAATAGGTTTATATGTGGTGAACGTTTTATCTTTCTTGTTCAATCTTAGTGTTCAAAATGGTTGTTTCCCTAGTCACCTTAAAGGTGCTGAAGTTATACCACTTTTTAAAAAAGGTAATAAAAATAATATGTCGAAATACAGACCTATTTCTCTACTACCATCGTTTTCTAAGATTTTTGAAAAACTTATGAAATCACGCATTGTATCTTTTCTAGAAAGCAATAATTTTTTTTAGTAGTAATCAGTATGAATTCAGACGAGGATTATCAACCGAAGATGCCATACTCAGAGTGTGCAGTCAATTGTATGAAAGTATTAACGAAAACAAATCTACAATGGCTCTCTTTTGTTGATATTGTAATATGCTGGCTACGGCTCGAGTAGATAAAACGATATTCTGTGAAATTTATTTCTTTATTTTCTAGTCTATAGAACAATTCAAGTTCACACTATACTATTCTTTGCAAATTCTTTTCTTACAAGGTCTCTTTCCTCTCAAATCACTTTATCTCCTTTCAATTACTTAATTCACAAATCCAAACTAATTACTTTTTCTTGTTTACTCTCAACTTTCAATTTATCACCAAATTACAACTTCGCCCATTATCACTTTTCCAATCTCTTCGCCACGGTTCTAAACCAACTGTGTCTTTTTTTTGATCGCCATCTGTCCTTATATAGCAGAAGTTTCTGATAGCCAGAAACTTCTAGCAAATTCTTCGACCACTGGAACAAGAGAAATAATTCTTGCAGTTATAATTCCCTAATATTATCCCTAATATTATCCCTAATATTATTTGTCTCTTTCGTTGACATGAGCTGTGGAGACTTCGTCCCAGACACGAACCTCGAATGAAGGACAGTTTGAACCAAAATTCTGCCAGAATGGAAAGTCACTTCGGAATTTGCTGCATAGACATAGGCGCGTAGTTATTATTATGCTACACTGCCCCCCTCTTAGACGTGTTCGTCCCGAACAAGTGCATCCTCATTTCGGCCATTGTATCGACTCAGTCGGTCCACATGAACCACTTTCATTTTGGCCCTTGGTCCTCGCTGGATGCGGTAGACAACATCGTTGATGCGGGTTACTATTCTGTAGGGACCTTCCCAGTTCCGCTGTAACTTAGGTGATTTCCCCTTTTGGCGATGGGGATTATACAGCCACACCAGATCTCCTTCCTGGAATCCTGACGTTGTTGCCTTGGCATCATACCTGGTCTTCATGCGGTCGCTCGTCATCTTAATCTGGCTTCTGGTCCTTTGGTGTATGTCCCTAAGCCTTTCCCTAAGGTCCGCCACGTACTCTTCTTCATTTCTGGGCTCATTGGTAGGAGATCCAAATTTCACCTCACTGGGTAAACGAGCTATTCCACCAAATAAGATTTCGAACGGCGTATGTCGAGTAGTGCTATGCACGGCACTTCTATAGGCCATCAAAAACAAGGGAATCTGCCGGTCCCAATCCCGTTGGTAGTCACCTACGACCTTCGAGAGATGTTCGTCCAAAGTCCTATTGAAACGCTCCACCATACCGTCCGACTGTGGATGAAGCTGGGTTGTCCTTGCCTTTTTGATTCCGAGTAGTTGACACATCTCTTGGAAGATTCTTGACTCGAAGTTCCGCCCTTGGTCAGAATGCAATTCCAAGGGCACACCGAATCTGCTAACCCAATTGTAGACGATCTGCTCCGCCACGGTTCTGGCTTCCTGGTTAGGGATCGGAAACGCTTCCGGCCACTTACTGAAGTAGTCCATCACTACGAGTATATACCGATTACCATTGTCGGTTTCCGGAAAGGGCCCTGCGATGTCAATGGCGATTCGTTCGAAAGGTGCTCCCACGTTGTATTGGTGCATCTTACCTCGAGTTTTGATTCTCGGACCCTTGCTAGCTGCACACACGTCGCATTTTCTGCACCAGTCTTCGATATCTTCCTTCGCTTTTAACCAATAAAAACGTTCTCGTACCTTTTCTAGCGTCTTATTCACTCCCAAGTGGCCTCCGGTCGCCCCGCCATGCATTTCCTGTAACACCTCCTTGACCCTCGTCCGCGGTACGACAAGCTGCATTACAAACGATTTTCCGTCGGAGGATTCCCATTTTCTTCTCAGAACACCTTCTTGGACATGGAGGGAGTCCCACTGCGCAAAATATGCCTTTAAGGTCGGGCTTCTGTGAGAGATGTCCTGATGATCCGGTTTCTCCATGTTCTCCTTCCAGGCCAGAATCGGCTCGATATCGGGGTCTTCCTTCTGAGCGTTCCGGATCTCATCTACGCTCCAGCCGGCGATAGGTTCGGCTCTCATTCTTTGGATGGAAACCAGCTCCCGTTCTTCCTGACGCGCACAATGTTTACAATCCGTTCTGCATGGTCTCCGGGACAGTGCATCCGCATTAGAGTGGAGTTTTCCTTTACGATGCTGTATTTCGTAGTCGTAGATTTGCAGCCTTTCGATCCATCTTGCGACCTGACCCTCAGGACTCTTGAACTGTAATAGCCATTTTAATGCTGCATGGTCTGTGCGAAGAACGAACTTCCTCCCGTAGAGGTATTTGTGAAAATGCTTCGTAGCCAAGATCAAAGCTAGAAGTTCCCGCCTTGTCACGCAGTAGTTCCTTTCTGGCTTAGAGAGCACCTTGCTGAAGTACGCAACCACCTTCTCTTGGCCGTCATGCACCTGGGAGAGTACGGCTCCTACCCCGACATTACTAGCATCTGCATCCACAACGAACGTTTCCCCGGGAGTGGGGTAAGCCAGTATCGGGGCATCGCATAGCCGTTGTTTAAGTGCCTTGAAGCTCTTCTCGCACTCAATTGACCATTTGAATTGTTTTCCCTTTTCCGTCAACTGGTGCAGGTTCTTTGCGATCCCGGCAAAATCCTTCACGAACCGTCTGTAGTAGGTGGCTAGGCCCAGGAAGCTCCTTAGTTGGTGTTTGTCTTTGGGGACTGGCCAGTTTTTCACCGCTTCGACCTTCTCCGGATCGGTTCTCACTCCTTTCGCTGAAATTATGTGTCCCAGGTACTTGACTTCCGCTCTAAACAGGGCGCACTTCTTGGGGTTGAGCTTCAGGTGGGCACTTCGAAGCCTTTGAAACACATCCCTTAGATTGTCTCGGTGTTGCGCAAACGTTTTTCCTACGACGATGACATCATCCAAGTATACCAAACAGGTTTTCCATGTTAACCCTTGCAGGACACATTCCATCAATCGCTCGAAAGTCGCCGGAGCATTGCACAGCCCGAATGGCATTACCGTGAATTGCCATAGCCCATTTCCTGCGGTGAAGGCGGTTTTCTCCCGGTCTTCTGGATGGATCTGTACCTGCCAGTAGCCACTCTTCAAGTCGAGAGTGGAAAACCATCGGGCTCCTGATAGTGTGTCTAGCGTGTCGTCAATCCGTGGCAGAGGGTAGCTGTCTTTCTTGGTGACGTAATTGAGCTGCCGATAGTCCACGCAGAACCGCGTGCTGCCATCTTTCTTCTTAACCAGTACAACCGGTGATGCCCACGGACTTTTGGAACTTTCAATCACACCTTCTTTCTCCATTGCCGACACCATCTCTGCAACTTCTGTCTGCTTTGCCAATGGAAGGCGCCTAGCAGGCTGACGAATTGGTCTAGTATCACCAGTGTCTATTCGATGTTGTACCAGGTGTGTTCGGCCGTATTCTCCGTCCTGTGCGGCAAATACATCAGCGTACTCATTGATAAGATTCTCTGCCATAGTTCGCTGCTCCTGATTCAGCTCACTGGACTGGAGAATCGTCTCTCTCGTTTCCGCTGTCCAAGGTGATGGGAGAGGTTTTGGAGCATCACGTTCAGATATTGTTGCGACGGCGGTAATCGGCGTGCATTTTCCAGTCACCTCCCCTCGCCTTAGTTTGACAGTGTGTGGTCTTGCGTTCAAAACTCTCACTGGAACCATGGTGTTCTTTGGTTCGACTAACGTCTTTCCCACGATGTAGTCTTGAGAATTCTTCTCTGGGTCTGGTTCTACTATGTAGAATCGGTGGCTCCCAAGATCACCTTCCAGCTTCGTCCAAATGATTGTCTCTGAAGACGGCGGCAAAACTTCGTCTTTGCTGATGACTGTCCTGAGAGTTACGGCATTCTCATTTCCGTACACCATCGGAATCTCCACATTTCGATACCTCAGTACTTGCATCCCGATGTCCAAGATTACTTCATTTGCTTTCATGAAGTCTATTCCGATGATGCACTCGTCGCATATGTCTGCCACCAGAAACGCATGGGCGAACGTCAGTCCTGCCAGAGTAATCGTAAGACGAACTTCTCCAAATACCTTCGCCATTTCCCCTGTTGCAGTCTTCAGGCAGTAGCTGTTGGTGTTGTGCAGCCAGGAGCCTTTGACGATATCTCTTCTTACAATGGAGGCGGTGGCACCTGTGTCGATGGTGGCTACGCACTTCTTCTTGTTGATTAGTGCCTCCACTGTCAGGCTCTTGTTACCCCGTTTGGTTTGCGAAACTTGAATGGTGGTCCTGGGGGCCTCGATTCCAGTAACCAACTTCTGCCCCGCGAAGTTGGTCCTTACGCATCCCCCGACTGCTGGTTTTGGGAAGTCTGACCGACAGGATGCTTCCTCTCTGCTTCTCCTACTTCCGCAATGTGGACAATTTCCTCGTCTAGGTGCACTTCTGCACTGCCGTTGTAGGTGTCCGGTTTGGTTGCAATTCCAGCAACGGATTTGACTTCCGCGAGCTTTGTCTTCATCCAAGACGGCTGTTCTCTGGCATGAGCATTCCACGACGGACATTTCCCTGACACGGTGTATTCCCTGGTATGCTTGGTCCGCAGCCTTCATTGACAGAGCGAATGCCAATGCCTCGGGGAGTGTTCGCTTTTCAGCCATCCTTACAGCCATTTGCAGTTGTCTGTCCTCTATGGCCTGAATAAAAGCTTCCACCGCCATTTCGTTGATAAGCTCCTCACCGGCTTTAGGGTATGAAAGATGGGCTAGTCGCTCTATATCCGCTTGCAACTGTTGGAGCGTTTCCCCCCTTTTCTGGACTCGACTACGCAGCTGAACCCTGTACACCTGCTGCATGTGTTCATCCCCAAACCGCATCTCGATAGCCTGAACCAGAGAGTCGTAGTTCTGCTGTTTATCTTCCGGGATGGTCTGCAAGAGCTCCGCAGCTGGACCCCTCAGTGCAAGCGTGAGTGCAATAGACTTCTCTTCATCGTCCCAGCTATTGGTCATTGCGGCCGCTTCGAATTGCCTTTTATAAATTGGCCATGATGTTTGACCATCGAAGATAGGAGGCTGCATCTCCTTTCTTCTCAGACCGTCGGTGGAATATTCCCGTGCTTTCTGTCTCTTCACGTTGCTGAGTTCCTTAGTAAGATTTTCGACTTGTTTTTCTACTTTTTCGAACTGAGTCTCTATTTTCCCGAACTGAGTTTCATGCTTCTCAAAGTTTTCATCGAATCTAGTTTCGACTTTTTCGAGTTGCGTCTCTACCTTCTCGATTTTCTCTTCGATCACTTCGAATTTGGATTCCAAGTTCTTGTTTTGCTCATCAAGTTTACTTTCCAGAGCATCTAGAGAATTCTTTTGTTCGTCCATTGCTTTCTTTTGTTCATCCAACTTAAGTTCTAGAGAATTCCTTTGGTCATCGAGCTTATGACTTTGATCTTCTATTGCTTTCTTTTGTTCGTCCATGACTAACTTAAGTTGCAGGAGCAGACTTGTTATACCCGGGTCGGCTGCTGTACTTGCTGGTTCCTCTTCCACGTCAAACTCTACGTCGTGCGGATTTTCACCTTCCTGCGTTACTGCTTCTTCCAGACGAATCAGCAGGGCATCTTTTCCCCCAGTTGTGTCGAGGTTCCGCTTACTGAGTTCTGCCTTTAGTTGAGTTATAGTTAGTTTTCCCAATTTGCGACCCATTTTGCGCAACTAATTAACTCAACACAGAAATCGTTTTTTTTTTTTTTTTTGAGTTCAATTTCACACCACGGAAATAGTTATTCACAGAATAAGTTTTATCCCGCTTCTGACACCAATGTAATATGCTGGCTACGGCTCGAGTAGATAAAACGATATTCTGTGAAATTTATTTCTTTATTTTCTAGTCTATAGAACAATTCAAGTTCACACTATACTATTCTTTGCAAATTCTTTTCTTACAAGGTCTCTTTCCTCTCAAATCACTTTATCTCCTTTCAATTACTTAATTCACAAATCCAAACTAATTACTTTTTCTTGTTTACTCTCAACTTTCAATTTATCACCAAATTACAACTTCGCCCATTATCACTTTTCCAATCTCTTCGCCACGGTTCTAAACCAACTGTGTCTTTTTTTTGATCGCCATCTGTCCTTATATAGCAGAAGTTTCTGATAGCCAGAAACTTCTAGCAAATTCTTCGACCACTGGAACAAGAGAAATAATTCTTGCAGTTATAATTCCCTAATATTATCCCTAATATTATCCCTAATATTATTTGTCTCTTTCGTTGACATGAGCTGTGGAGACTTCGTCCCAGACACGAACCTCGAATGAAGGACAGTTTGAACCAAAATTCTGCCAGAATGGAAAGTCACTTCGGAATTTGCTGCATAGACATAGGCGCGTAGTTATTATTATGCTACAATATTGTAATTAATCACTTTATCTCCTTTCAATTACTTAATTCACAAATCCAAACTAATTACTTTTTCTTGTTTACTCTCAACTTTCAATTTATCACCAAATTACAACTTCGCCCATTATCACTTTTCCAATCTCTTCGCCACGGTTCTAAAACCAACTGTCTTTTTTTGATCGCCATCTGTCCTTATATAGCAGAAGTTTCTGATAGCCAGAAACTTCTAGCAAATTCTTCGACCACTGGAACAAGAGAAATAATTCTTGCAGTTATAATTCCCTTTTATCCCTAATATTATTCGTCTCTTTCGTTGACATGAGCTGTGGAGACTTCGTCCCAGACACGAACCTCGAATGAAGGACAGTTTGAACCAAAATTCTGCCAGAATGGAAAGTCACTTCGGAATTTGCTGCATAGACATAGGCGCGTAGTTATTATTATGCTACAATATTGTAAGTTGATAAATTGAAAGTTGAGAGTAAACAAGAAAAAGTAATTAGTTTGGATTTGTGAATTAAGTAATTGAAAGGAGATAAAGTGATTTGAGAGGAAAGAGACCTTGTAAGAAAAGAATTTGCAAAGAATAGTATAGTGTGAACTTGAATTGTTCTATAGACTAGAAAATAAAGAAATAAATTTCACAGAATATCGTTTTATCTACTCGAGCCGTAGCCAGCATATTACATTGGTGTCAGAAGTGGGATAAAACTTATTCTGTGAATAACTATTTCCGTGGTGTGAAATTGCACAAAAAAAAAAAAAAAAAAAAAACGATTTCTGTGTTGAGTTAATTAGTTGCGCAAAATGGGTCGCAAATTGGGAAAACTAACTATAACTCAACTAAAGGCAGAACTCAGTAAGCGGAACCTCGACACAACTGGGGGAAAAGATGCCCTGCTGATTCGTCTGGAAGAAGCAGTAACGCAGGAAGGTGAAAATCCGCACGACGTAGAGTTTGACGTGGAAGAGGAACCAGCAAGTACAGCAGCCGACCCGGGTATAACAAGTCTGCTCCTGCAACTTAAGTTAGTCATGGACGAACAAAAGAAAGCAATAGAAGACCAAAGGAATTCTATAGAACTTAAGCTGGACGAACAAAAGAAAGCAATGGACGACCAAAAGAAAGCAATGGACGACCAAAAGAACTCTCTAGAACTTAAGATGGACGAACAAAAGAAAGCAATGGACGACCAGAGGAATTCTCTAGAACTTAAGCTGGACGAACAAAAGAAAGCAATGGACGAACAAAAGAAAGCTATAGACGAACAAAAGAATTCTCTAGATGCTCTGGAAAGTAAACTTGATGAGCAAAACAAGAACTTGGAATCCAAATTCGAAGTGATCGAAGAGAAAATCGAGAAGGTCGAGACGCAACTCGAAAAAGTCGAAACTAGATTCGATGAAAATTTTGAGAAACATGAAACTCAGTTCGGGAAGATAGAGACTCAGTTTGAAAAAGTAGAAAAGCAAGTCGAAAATCTTGCTAAGGAGCTCAGCAACGTGAAGAGACAGAAAGCACGGGAATATTCCACTGACGGTCTGAGAAGAAAGGAGATGCAGCCTCCTATCTTCGATGGTCAAACATCATGGCCAATTTATAAGAGGCAATTCGAAGCGGCCGCAATGACCAATAGCTGGGACGATGAAGAGAAGTCTATTGCACTCACGCTTGCACTGAGGGGTCCAGCTGCGGAGCTCTTGCAGACCATCCCGGAAGATAAACAGCAGAACTACGACTCTCTGGTTCAGGCTATCGAGATGCGGTTTGGGGATGAACACATGCAGCAGGTGTACAGGGTTCAGCTGCGTAGTCGAGTCCAGAAAAGGGGGGAAACGCTCCAACAGTTGCAAGCGGATATAGAGCGACTAGCCCATCTTTCATACCCTAAAGCCGGTGAGGAGCTTATCAACGAAATGGCGGTGGAAGCTTTTATTCAGGCCATAGAGGACAGACAACTGCAAATGGCTGTAAGGATGGCTGAAAAGCGAACACTCCCCGAGGCATTGGCATTCGCTTTGTCAATGAAGGCTGCGGACCAAGCATACCAGGGAATACACCGTGTCAGGGAAATGTCCGTCGTGGAATGCTCATGCCAGAGAACAGCCGTCAAAGCTCGCGGAAGTCAAATCCGTTGCTGGAATTGCAACCAAACCGGACACCTACAACGGCAGTGCAGAAGTGCACCTAGACGAGGAAATTGTCCACATTGCGGAAGTAGGAGAAGCAGAGAGGAAGCATCCTGTCGGTCAGACTTCCCAAAACCAGCAGTCGGGAGATGCGTAAGGACCAACTTCGCGGGGCAGAAGTTGGTTACTGGAATCGAGGCCCCCAGGACCACCATTCAAGTTTCGCAAACCAAACGGGGTAACAAGAGCCTGACAGTGGAGGCACTAATCAACGAGAAGAAGTGCGTAGCCACCATCGACACAGGTGCCACTGCCTCCATTGTAAGAAGAGATATCGTCAAAAGCTCCTGGCTGCACAACACCAACAGCTACTGCCTGAAGACTGCAACAGGGGAAATGGCGAAGGTATTTGGAGAAGTTCGTCTTACGATTACTCTGGCAGGACTGACGTTCTCCCATGCGTTTCTGGTGGCAGATATATGCGACGAGTGCATCATCGGAGTAGACTTCATGAAAGCAAATGAAGTAATCTTGGACATCGGGATGCAAGTACTGAGGTATCGAAATGTGGAGATTCCGATGGTGTACGGAAATGAGAATGCCGTAACTCTCAGGACAGTCATCAGCAAAGACGAAGTTTTGCCGCCGTCTTCAGAGACAATCATTTGGACGAAGCTGGAAGGTGATCTTGGGAGCCACCGATTCTACATAGTAGAACCAGACCCAGAGAAGAATTCTCAAGACTACATCGTGGGAAAGACGTTAGTCGAACCAAAGAACACCATGGTTCCAGTGAGGGTTTTGAACGCAAGACCACACACTGTCAAACTAAGGCGAGGGGAGGTGACTGGAAAATGCACGCCGATTACCGCCGTCGCAACAATATCTGAACGTGATGCTCCAAAACTTCTCCCATCACCTTGGACAGCGGAAGCGAGAGAGACGATTCTCCAGTCCAGTGAGCTGAATCAGGAGCAGCGAACTATGGCAGAGAATCTTATCAATGAGTACGCTGATGTATTTGCCTCACAGGACGGAGAATACGGCCGAACACACCTGGTACAACATCGAATAGACACTGGTGATACTAGACCAATTCGTCAGCCTGCTAGGCGCCTTCCATTGGCAAAGCAGACAGAAGTTGCAGAGATGGTGTCGGCAATGGAGAAAGAAGGTCTGATTGAAAGTTCCAAAAGTCCGTGGGCATCACCGGTTGTACTGGTAAAGAAGAAAGATGGCAGCACGCGGTTCTGCGTGGACTATCGGCAGCTCAATTACGTCACCAAGAAAGACAGCTATCCTCTGCCACGGATTGACGACACGCTAGACACACTATCAGGAGCCCGATGGTTTTCCACTCTCGACTTGAAGAGTGGCTACTGGCAGGTACAGATCCATCCAGAAGACCGGGAGAAAACCGCCTTCACCACAGGAAATGGGCTATGGCAATTCACGGTAATGCCATTCGGGCTGTGCAATGCTCCGGCGACTTTCGAGCGATTGATGGAATGTGTCCTGCAAGGGTTAACATGGAAAACCTGTTTGGTATACTTGGATGATGTCATCGTCGTAGGAAAAACGTTTGCGCAACACCGAGACAATCTAAGGGATGTGTTTTAAAGGCTTCGAAGTGCCCACCTGAAGCTCAACCCCAAGAAGTGCGCCCTGTTTAGAGCGGAAGTCAAGTACCTGGGACACATAATTTCAGCGAAAGGAGTGAGAACCGATCCGGAGAAGGTCGAAGCGGTGAAAAACTGGCCAGTCCCCAAAGACAAACACCAACTAAGGAGCTTCCTGGGCCTAGCCACCTACTACAGACGGTTCGTGAAGGATTTTGCCGGGATCGCAAAGAACCTGCACCAGTTGACGGAAAAGGGAAAACAATTCAAATGGTCAATTGAGTGCGAGAAGAGCTTCAAGGTACTTAAACAACGGCTATGCGATGCCCCGATACTGGCTTACCCCACTCCCGGGGAAACGTTCGTTGTGGATGCAGATGCTAGTAATGTCGGGGTAGGAGCCGTACTCTCCCAGGTGCATGACGGCCAAGAGAAGGTGGTTGCGTACTTCAGCAAGGTGCTCTCTAAGCCAGAAAGGAACTACTGCGTGACAAGGCGGGAACTTCTAGCTTTGATCTTGGCTACGAAGCATTTTCACAAATACCTCTACGGGAGGAAGTTCGTTCTTCGCACAGACCATGCAGCCTTAAAATGGCTATTACAGTTCAAGAGTCCTGAGGGTCAGGTCGCAAGATGGATCGAAAGGCTGCAAATCTACGACTACGAAATACAGCATCGTAAAGGAAAACTCCACTCTAATGCGGATGCACTGTCCCGGAGACCATGCAGAACGGATTGTAAACATTGTGCGCGTCAGGAAGAACGGGAGCTGGTTTCCATCCAAAGAATGAGAGCCGAACCTATCGCCGGCTGGAGCGTAGATGAGATCCGGAACGCTCAGAAGGAAGACCCGGATATCGAGCCGATTCTGGCCTGGAAGGAGAACATGGAGAAACCGGATCATCAGGACATCTCTCACAGAAGCCCGACCTTAAAGGCATATTTTGCGCAGTGGGACTCCCTCCATGTCCAAGAAGGTGTTCTGAGAAGAAAATGGGAATCCTCCGACGGAAAGTCGTTTGTAATGCAGCTTGTCGTACCGCGGACGAGAGTCAAGGAGGTGTTACAGGAAATGCATGGCGGGGCGACCGGAGGCCACTTGGGAGTGAATAAGACGCTAGAAAAGGTACGAGAACGTTTTTATTGGTTAAAAGCGAAGGAAGATATCGAAGACTGGTGCAGAAAATGCGACGTGTGTGCAGCTAGCAAGGGTCCGAGAATCAAAACTCGAGGTAAGATGCACCAATACAACGTGGGAGCACCTTTCGAACGAATCGCCATTGACATCGCAGGGCCCTTTCCGGAAACCGACAATGGTAATCGGTATATACTCGTAGTGATGGACTACTTCAGTAAGTGGCCGGAAGCGTTTCCGATCCCTAACCAGGAAAGCAGAACCGTGGCGGAGCAGATCGTCTACAATTGGGTTAGCAGATTCGGTGTGCCCTTGGAATTGCATTCTGACCAAGGGCGGAACTTCGAGTCAAGAATCTTCCAAGAGATGTGTCAACTACTCGGAATCAAAAAGACAAGGACAACCCCGCTTCATCCACAGTCGGACGGTATGGTGGAGCGTTTCAATAGGACTTTGGACGAACATCTCTCGAAGGTCGTAGGTGACTATCAACGGGATTGGGACCGGCAGATTCCCTTGTTTTTGATGGCCTATAGAAGTGCCGTGCATAGCACTACTCGACATACGCCGTTCGAAATCTTATTTGGTGGAATAGCTCGTTTACCCAGTGAGGTGAAATTTGGATCTCCTACCAATGAGCCCAGAAATGAAGAAGAGTACGTGGCGGACCTTAGGGAAAGGCTTAGGGACATACACCAAAGGACCAGAAGCCAGATTAAGATGACGAGCGACCGCATGAAGACCAGGTATGATGCCAAGGCAACAACGTCAGGATTCCAGGAAGGAGATCTGGTGTGGCTGTATAATCCCCATCGCCAAAAGGGGAAATCACCTAAGTTACAGCGGAACTGGGAAGGTCCCTACAGAATAGTAACCCGCATCAACGATGTTGTCTACCGCATCCAGCGAGGACCAAGGGCCAAAATGAAAGTGGTTCATGTGGACCGACTGAGTCGATACAATGGCCGAAATGAGGATGCACTTGTTCGGGACGAACACGTCTAAGAGGGGGGCAGTGTAGCATAATAATAACTACGCGCCTATGTCTATGCAGCAAATTCCGAAGTGACTTTCCATTCTGGCAGAATTTTGGTTCAAACTGTCCTTCATTCGAGGTTCGTGTCGGGGACGAAGTCTCCACAGCTCATGTCAACGAAAGAGATGAATAATATTAGGGATAAAAGGGAATTATAACTGCAAGAATTATTTCTCTTGTTCCAGTGGTCGAAGAATTTGCTAGAAGTT
The DNA here is from genome assembly GCA_963082735.1 of Pocota personata. NCBI lineage: Eukaryota > Metazoa > Arthropoda > Insecta > Diptera > Syrphidae > Pocota > Pocota personata. Next base: position 82,269,165 of record OY720429.1, read on the forward strand.
TCTGGCTATCAGAAACTTCTGCTATATAAGGACAGATGGCGATCAAAAAAAGACAGTTGGTTTTAGAACCGTGGCGAAGAGATTGGAAAAGTGATAATGGGCGAAGTTGTAATTTGGTGATAAATTGAAAGTTGAGAGTAAACAAGAAAAAGTAATTAGTTTGGATTTGTGAATTAAGTAATTGAAAGGAGATAAAGTGATTTGAGAGGAAAGAGACCTTGTAAGAAAAGAATTTGCAAAGAATAGTATAGTGTGAACTTGAATTGTTCTATAGACTAGAAAATAAAGAAATAAATTTCACAGAATATCGTTTTATCTACTCGAGCCGTAGCCAGCATATTACAATATGATAAAAGCGTTTGACATGGTGGACCATAACTTGCTTCTAAAAAAACTATATACTGCTGGTTTCAGAGGAGTAGTTCATAAGTGGTGTGGTTAACCTCTTACTTAAAAGGTAGGGAACAAAAAGTTAATGTGAATGGAAATTTTAGTAACTCTCGTGTTTTAAAAAATGGTGTACCACAAAGATCAGTTCTTGGTCCTTTATTATTTTTAATTTACATTAATTCTCTGTTTGAATTAACTCTAAATGGAATATCCACTGCATATGCAGACGACATAGCCTTTACATACCAATTTGGCATAGAATACGAATATTTAGCGAAGATTTCGGAAGATCTAGAAACACTGAGACTTTGGTTCGCGGAACATAAATTGATCGTTAGTGAGAAGACAAAATTGATGTCTTCCAAAATATTGAATCATGTTCTATATGATTTCAATTTATGTTTTCATGCACATGATTGTAAAAAATTCTGTTTACCTGTTCATAGTAGTGGAAAATGTAATTTTGTTTATAGTCCATCTTGTTCTAATAATTGTTTTAACATTGAATCTGTGCATCACTACAAATACATTGGAGTTTTAATTGACCATAATTTGAACTGGAAAGACCATATCAATACCATTAAAGCATATATGCTCCTGATTACACGTAAAATGTATCTTATCAAACAGTTTTGATCTACAAAAGTACTAAAATTAATTTATTATGGCCTTGCTCAATCTAAATTACAATATGGTATAGCAAGTTGGGGTGGTTCGTATAATAACACTTTCAGACCCATGTTTATAGCTCAGAAACATCTAGTTAGAATTATTTGCAATAAAAATCGTTTAACTCCGAGCTGGCCTCTATTTAGAGAACTGCGTATTCTACCAATGAGACACCTTTATGTTTTTAAAGTATTAAAAGAATTTTTTAAGCAAAGTGGAAATATTCCTAGCAGAAGTTCACAATTATACAGTCTACGTGTAAATACCATGCATCTTGTCAATGTTCCATTCGCGTACAAATCCATTTTTACTCACTTCTACACCGTTATAGCCCCTTCAGTTTTCAATAGGCTATCAATTTCTGTCCGGACAACCAATAATTTTACTGGTTTTCTAAAAAAAGGTTAAAGACTGGTTATTTACTGTCAATTATGATGTCCTTGAATCGTTCTTTTAAAGTGATTTGCTATCCTAATCTTCAGCACAAGTTAATGTCTTAGTTTATTGCTATTCATACGAGTATTAATTAATTATGAATTGTAAATTATATCATTTCTGTATTTCTTTCTTTTATTCTTTAGTTCTTTCTATTTCTGTTCTTTTTTAATTAATTTTTCCTTTTTTTTGTTTTTTGAATTTATGTAACTATTAATTTTAGATCCTTACTTATAATTTTTGAATAACCGATGTCACCCCACATCAAACTTATATATAATTGTTAATATGAAATCGATATTCATTCCACACTAATTTTGAAGTTACGGACTGATCATTCTTATTTTCCGCTATATCTGAAGAAAATTGTATAAATTAGCTTTAAGTTATGAAGAAAATAAATAAATCTTTAAGTTTAAGTTTAAGTTTAAGTTAGACATCACACTCACATTCAGATATCAGGGCTGGGGAAAGTCCGTAACGGCACCACTTAGCACTATGTCGACGTGACGTTTGCGTCGAGGGTTTCGACGTTTAAAGGCTCTGCCAAAGCTTTCGTTTTTAAGTCGTTAACTGAGTTCCTTCCGTCCAAAGCAACGATACCTGAGAACTGGAACCACATACATGGTTTGGAGTTAGCTGACCCAGACTTCCAAACACCAGCAAAAATCGATCTGCTCTTCGGAATCGATGTCTACACTCAGGTCATCCTTCCGGAAATTATTAGGAGTGAGGATGTCAAGTCGCCAATAGCCCAAAAGACCAAATTGGGATGGGTCGTCGTAGGTAAGGTTCCTGAGGAGACGCCACAGTCAGTTAAAAGTTTCGTGCAGTTGACTGATCGCGATGCACAGTTGCTTAAATTTTCTCGGCTGTAGAAAGCAGTTAGATTTTTGGCCTTCTGTTTACGATTCATTACAAATTGTAAAAGTCGAGTCAGTTTCAGGAAGATGAGGGCACTAGAACCGGAGAAGCTATAAGCAGCGACACACGTTGCCATTCAAGCAGCTCAAAAGGAGATGTTCTCTTCGGAACGACTCGACGAAGAAAACCCCAAGATGACACCTACAAATTTTAAGCCACTCAACCCCTTCGTTGATGCAAAGGCACCCAGTTATAGTACAACCCAATCACTTCACGTTCGATATAACTGTACAACCCAATCACGCACATAATCGAATGCTACACGGAGGCTAACAGCAAACGGTAGCTTACATTCGTACGAAATATTGGATACTCCACATCAAATTGGCTGTGAAGAAGCATTTTCACAAATGTTTAGTTTGTTTCCGACACAAGGCTCAACACATGCAACAATTGATGGGGAGTCTACCAGCTTCATTATTCATTATTTGAAGTCGTCTCTCACGGGTGACGCAGCGAGAATTCTGCAACATTTGTTTTGCAAACAATTTCAGATGTTTCTTCCGAAAGTCGTCACGCTTTAGAAAACTTAGGTCTTCCAATTTATCAATCGGATGCCATTGTGATATACATTCTGTTCCAAAAATTACCCAGTCTCACGCAACAGCTTTGGGAAGAGAAGTTGGGCAACAGCAAGGATTTGTCAACGAGAAGCCAGTTCAACGAATTCCTAGAAACACGATTCCGCACGATAGAGGCTGTAGCGCAACAGGGAGAAACTAAGTCTAACGCCAAGCCATGGTCAAAATCGGAGTCCAACCCCAAGGTTTTTCACGCTTCGGCACAATCGAAGCAGTTTTCGTGCAAGGTGTGAAACCAAGGGCAACACTCCTTGAGAAAATGCAGCCGATTTTTGGGCATGGACGTGACGCATAGACAACAGTCTGTTTGGCAAGCCATGGTCTGCGAGAACTGTCTCGCTTATAGCCATCCGACTCGAGAATGTTCTAGTAGTAAACACTGCTACTTCTGCCACGAACGCCACCATTCACCACTACACTCAAGTACACACGCAAACACATCATCACCCTACACGTACAGAACAACACCACGGATTCAACACCATCATGGTAGCACTCAAACGGAGCAGGTAGCCGCGAACCCCAACGCACCAACATTTCATCCAATGAGTGACAACCAACCCATGCGTAATGCATTTTTTGCATCGGACCATATCAATACAAGTGTTTTACTAGCTACAGCTGTTGTCAAGGTTAGGTCAACTGACGGGAGACTCGTAAGCTTACGGGCATTAATTGACTCAGGGTCTGAAGTAACGTTCATCTCCGAATCAGCTGTGCAGCAACTTAAACTAGTCAGTTGTGCAATTTTTTTGTGGGGTACGCACGCGTCGGGAACAATTATAAACTTATTTATTTTTTATCATTCGTTATATTTATACATTTATACATAAAATGTCTTGCAAAACATGTTGAAACAAAGTGGAACGCTCTCAACTGAAGGTGAGCTGTCGAGGCTGCAAAATAAAAACATATTACCATATACCAAACGGAAAAATAACATTCCGAATACTGGCACTAATCCAAGTCAAACAAAGAAAAATATACTGCATGTTAAATTTGTGTCACGCCAGTGCAAGGAGAAACTGATGAAAGCAAAGAGAGAAAAAAAAATGCAACTTACAACAACACTACTCAACAGCAACACTCACGAGAGACCAGAGAAGATGTACTTAAATGACTGTTTAACCTACCAGACACGTCAACTGTTTAATACTGCATTGTCGCTTAAGGGAGAAAAAGGGTATCAATATGTATGGACTAAGAATGGGACAGTTTTTATGCGGAAGAAGGAAGGGGATAATTTAGTAAGAATTACTTGTGCTGAAGATTTTAGTAATTTATGAATTCTCGTAATTCTGTTTCGTACTTAGTCCCTAATACATGTGAATACCCAGTCTTTTCCTCTGGTTGTAATAACATTTTTTGCTTACATCAAAATATTCGTAGCACTAGAAAAAACTTTTCAGCTTTAGTATCACATCTTGAGTCGATAGCAAATTTACCTGTCATTATTGTTTTGAGTGAGATCTGGCTTTATGAGAATGAATTAGATTTATATAATATACCAGGGTACACACTTTTCGGAAATTGCAATGAATCTTATTCAGCTGGAGGTGTAGCAGTTTATGTGAAAAATGGTTATGTAGTCGATTGTTTTAAGCTTAATTTTCGTAGTGCTGATGTTTTGAAACTATCTTTTGATTTTATGTATGAGAACTATGTAATGATATGTGTTTACAGATTGCACGAATTTTCTAAAGGTGTTTTCATTGACGAATTAAGCGATGCTCTAAGTGTCTGTAAAGAGAACAACTTAATAGTAATAGGTGATATCAATATTGATATTTTAAATGAACTTGATAAAGATACAGAAAACTATTTGTTTCTTATGGCGTCTAATGGTCTGAAGAGTTTTATTGATGAACCTACCCGTGTAACCGATTTTACTAGGACATGCATTGATCATTTATTTATGCGTACTCAAAAAAATAATAAAAATATGTTTAATGGTGTTGTGTTTGATCTGAAATTAACAGATCATTGTATGATTGCACTTGTGTGTTCAAGTAATAACTCATTAAAATATATTAAAATACTGCAAAAACAAAATTATTCACAAACTATAGCCTTCTAAATGAATGTTTAAAATTTGAATTCTGGGAGCCAGTTTATTCTGAACGTAACCCATCAACCGCATTCGATCTCTTCCTTACAATTTTGCAAACTCATATTAAAAATTGTACTACGTTATCTTTGCAAAACTCAAGTAAAAACAAATTTTTAAAGCCGTGGATGACAGATAAAAAGGAAAAACAAATTTGCAAAAATATGTAGAAGTCATCCTCACAACAGAAAACTAAAAAAATATTATGTTAATCTATGCAAATATGTTCACAAAAGTATCGAAGAAACGCGTAACAAATATTATACTGATTCGTTTGTAAGAGCCAGAGGTAATGTAAGAGATGAGTGGAAGGTGGTTGATAGCATTTTAGGAAAAAGTAAACAATCAATAGAAAATAAATAGTTTAGAGATAGATGGATTATGTTATACTGATTCTACTTGCATTTCCAACAAGTTCAATGAATACTTCGCCGAAATTTCAGAGAAAGTGAAACCATCCTTGGAGATTCCGACAGGTTGTAATTGCTCCATAATAACCACAGAAAACACGCAAATAAACAGTTTTAGTTTTCGGCCAATTAATTCATTTGAAATATATAAAGCTATATTGTCTTTAAAAAATACAAATTCTTGTACTAGTGATGGTATATCGAGTATATTGTTAAAAAAAATAGGTTTATATGTGGTGAACGTTTTATCTTTCTTGTTCAATCTTAGTGTTCAAAATGGTTGTTTCCCTAGTCACCTTAAAGGTGCTGAAGTTATACCACTTTTTAAAAAAGGTAATAAAAATAATATGTCGAAATACAGACCTATTTCTCTACTACCATCGTTTTCTAAGATTTTTGAAAAACTTATGAAATCACGCATTGTATCTTTTCTAGAAAGCAATAATTTTTTTTAGTAGTAATCAGTATGAATTCAGACGAGGATTATCAACCGAAGATGCCATACTCAGAGTGTGCAGTCAATTGTATGAAAGTATTAACGAAAACAAATCTACAATGGCTCTCTTTTGTTGATATGATAAAAGCGTTTGACATGGTGGACCATAACTTGCTTCTAAAAAAACTATATACTGCTGGTTTCAGAGGAGTAGTTCATAAGTGGTGTGGTTAACCTCTTACTTAAAAGGTAGGGAACAAAAAGTTAATGTGAATGGAAATTTTAGTAACTCTCGTGTTTTAAAAAATGGTGTACCACAAAGATCAGTTCTTGGTCCTTTATTATTTTTAATTTACATTAATTCTCTGTTTGAATTAACTCTAAATGGAATATCCACTGCATATGCAGACGACATAGCCTTTACATACCAATTTGGCATAGAATACGAATATTTAGCGAAGATTTCTGAAGATCTAGAAACACTGAGACTTTGGTTCGCGGAACATAAATTGATCGTTAGTGAGAAGACAAAATTGATGTCTTCCAAAATATTGAATCATGTTCTATATGATTTCAATTTATGTTTTCATGCACATGATTGTAAAAAATTCTGTTTACCTGTTCATAGTAGTGGAAAATGTAATTTTGTTTATAGTCCATCTTGTTCTAATAATTGTTTTAACATTGAATCTGTGCATCACTACAAATACATTGGAGTTTTAATTGACCATAATTTGAACTGGAAAGACCATATCAATACCATTAAAGCATATATGCTCCTGATTACACGTAAAATGTATCTTATCAAACAGTTTTGATCTACAAAAGTACTAAAATTAATTTATTATGGCCTTGCTCAATCTAAATTACAATATGGTATAGCAAGTTGGGGTGGTTCGTATAATAACACTTTCAGACCCATGTTTATAGCTCAGAAACATCTAGTTAGAATTATTTGCAATAAAAATCGTTTAACTCCGAGCTGGCCTCTATTTAGAGAACTGCGTATTCTACCAATGAGACACCTTTATGTTTTTAAAGTATTAAAAGAATTTTTTAAGCAAAGTGGAAATATTCCTAGCAGAAGTTCACAATTATACAGTCTACGTGTAAATACCATGCATCTTGTCAATGTTCCATTCGCGTACAAATCCATTTTTACTCACTTCTACACCGTTATAGCCCCTTCAGTTTTCAATAGGCTATCAATTTCTGTCCGGACAACCAATAATTTTACTGGTTTTCTAAAAAAAGGTTAAAGACTGGTTATTTACTGTCAATTATGATGTCCTTGAATCGTTCTTTTAAAGTGATTTGCTATCCTAATCTTCAGCACAAGTTAATGTCTTAGTTTATTGCTATTCATACGAGTATTAATTAATTATGAATTGTAAATTATATCATTTCTGTATTTCTTTCTTTTATTCTTTAGTTCTTTCTATTTCTGTTCTTTTTTAATTAATTTTTCCTTTTTTTTGTTTTTTGAATTTATGTAACTATTAATTTTAGATCCTTACTTATAATTTTTGAATAACCGATGTCACCCCACATCAAACTTATATATAATTGTTAATATGAAATCGATATTCATTCCACACTAATTTTGAAGTTACGGAATGATCATTCTTATTTTCCGCTATATCTGAAGAAAATTGTATAAATTAGCTTTAAGTTATGAAGAAAATAAATAAATCTTTAAGTTTAAGTTTGAGTTTAAGTTAGACATCACACTCACATTCAGATATCAGGGCTGGGGAAAGTCCGTAACGGCACCACTTAGCACTATGTCGACATGACGTTTGCGTCGAGGGTTTCGAAGTTTAAAGGCTCTGCCAAAGCTTTCGTTTTTAAGTCGTTAACTGAGTTCCTTCCGTCCAAAGCAACGATACCTGAGAACTGGAACCACATACATGGTTTGGAGTTAGCTGACCCAGACTTCCAAACACCAGCAAAAATCGATCTGCTCTTCGGAATCGATGTCTACACTCAGGTCATCCTTCCGGAAATTATTAGGAGTGAGGATGTCAACTCGCCAATAGCCCAAAAGACCAAATTGGGATGGGTCGTCGTAGGTAAGGTTCCTGAGGAGACGCCACAGTCAGTTAAAAGTTTCGTGCAGTTGACTGATCGCGATGCACAGTTGCTTAAATTTTCTCGGCTGTAGAAAGCAGTTCGAGTTTTGGCCTTCTGTTTACGATTCATTACAAATTGTAAAAGTCGGGTCAGTTTCAGGAAGATGAGGGCACTAGAACCGGAGAAGCTATAAGCAGCGACACACGTTGCCATTCAAGCAGCTCAAAAGGAGATGTTCTCTTCGGAACGATTCGCGAAGAAAACCTCAAGATGACACCTACAAAGCCACTCAACCCCTTCGTTGATGCAAAGGCACCCAGTTATAGTACAACCCAATCACTTCACGTTCGATATAACTGTACAACCCAATCACGCACATAATCGAATGCTACACGGAGGCTAACAGCAAACGGTAGCTTACATTCGTACGAAATATTGGATACTCCACATCAAAGGGGCTGTGAAGAAGCATTTTCACAAATGTTTAGTTTGTTACCGACACAAGGCTCAACACATGCAACAATTGATGGGGAGTCTACCAGCACCTCGTGTTCGAATGGCAAAACCATTTGCAAATGCAGACGTCGACTATGCGAGACCGATCGAGATGAAAAGTTGGAAAGGGCGTAGAGCGAAAAGCATTAAGGGCTATTTCGCAGTCTTCAACTGCATGGCCACCAAGGCCATCCACATCGAGGTAGTTTCAGACCTGACAACACAAGCATTCTTGGCGGCATTCCGGCGGTTCACTTCACGAAGAGGCACATACAGTCCAGACTGCAGCAATTGCGGCACCAATTTTGTTGGAGCTAGTGCAGAACTCGACCGCATGCTCGAATCGTTTCTTACGTTACCGCAAGGATGCTATATTGATAGATGGAAACGAACTCAATGTTTTGCCGACGGCTTTTGGCATAAGTTGTACAACGAGTATGTTTCGCGTTTGCAACAGAGGCCAAAGTGGCTTAAAACCGAGCAGACAGCGAAGATTGCGAATTTAGTAATCGTTAAGGATGAACGATTACCACCATCTCAATGGATGCTTGCACGCATTAAAGAAGTCCACCCTGGAGTCGACAGCCTAATTCGCGTTGTGAAACTAAAAATCCAAACCAGAGAACTCAAACGACCAATAAGAAAAGTCTGCTACCTACCATCAAACAAAAATAATGAAAACAACACATTTATTTAATAAATTTTCTTCTTTTCAATAAATAAAACTTAAATTTTATTACAATTTGATCAATAAAACTTAAATACTATTACATCGTACACATAAATCTAAAACAACACAACACAGAATTCTACGTTCTCTACACACAGACACATAATCTATGGGTATCCTCAGCTGTCTTGTCAACGAAACGCCAAGTTCATCGACATTCGTCACAGCTGATCATCACCCATGACCACCCACCACGCTTCTTCAGCAATCGAACCGCGCCGTTACCCGTTAACCAAAATAAAAACTTACAAAGTGAAAACCAAAACAATCACATGCGATGCAGATCAACACGACGCGTACCAACGTATTCGATCGTATTTACGCACACTCAAAATGTGTTGGCACTGCACTTTTCACACAAATTTGCACACATTTCTTTTGTTGGACCTGCAGGGTGGTCCGGAATTGAAGGATGAATTATGCAAGTTTGTGGACAAAAATTTGCGAACTCCGTTCACAGCCGGGGAGAATGTTGGCGATTAAAACCAAGAATAGCAGAGTGACGACATCAACATTGACAATTCTTCAAAAAGTAAAATTAAATAAAAATGAACACATCTAGTTCAAATTCTATGTTTTTGTAAATACATTTATAATTTATTCATTTATTCGTTTATACACAAAATCCGCCACATATATGAAACAAATACATTGGTAAATTGTATTTCGCACCAAAAATCTAAATTAAATAACAAAGGCATAAATACTCTTAAATGTAAAGTCAAAGTATACTCGAATAAAGAACCTTATAAAGTGTAGTTCGGTGCGTTTTCTTTCTTTTACATACATTTGCATACATATATTCCTTTGTTCACAGTGAACCGAAAGTAAAGTCCATCGAGTTTCATTAACAACCCCAAATTACATTTCCGTGGTAAAAACACAGGGATTGGCATCTTGCCAGACGTTAGTCGGCCTACAAAGCCACAGCGCGAAATTTACGAATAAGCACCGCGGTCACTACATGCCCCTATTTTTAACGAGGCCAGTGTCCTCACGGCCACTCAGACACTGCCGTCGATTATGTTACGAGGCCTTAGGTACTGCAGCAATACAAAAAAATAAAAATTATTTGGTTTTGTGACAACAGTCATCAAGTGCACAACGCAAACATAAAAGATAAACAATGACAAGAGGAATTACGAATAATAACGTGTGCCACATCCATAGTGGAGACGCACCGAAAAGCAATCCCTGGCGGCCACAAGTGTAAGGTATCCAACGGTGCAAACCATAACCACTGACTTGCATCTCCGTCCAACGTAAACCTTGGGAATTATCGTTGTGGTTCATCATCGCTAGTGGTATCATCGCTGGAGGCATTATCGATAACGACTAAGACGTCCTTACCAAATTTGGAAGTAAAACTGTCGTTATCCTTCAAGATAGAGGTTAGATTTGTTCCCATTAAAGCAAAAATAACATAAGATATCTTTTAGAAATTCAAGATAGAATGTTTACCAAGTGAGAGAATGAAACTCTCGTGGAATCAAACGAACACTTTTTATAAAGGTTTTTTTTTTTGTCTTTGTCGTGGCGGGTATACCCTACTGGAGCACTCAGACTTAAAACCAGGACCATTGTGCAACCAGGCAGAGAACCCCATTTTAATGTGTTTTTTTCGTCTTTTGTAAAAAGACGAGTAAGTAGACGGTTCAGTGATGAAGAGCTTAGGTCATCAGCATTCACCGCATCAGCACCGAGAATCTGCCACCTTATCCGAGCAAAGGCAGGACAGTCACATAGGAAGTTTTTCGCAGTGTCATCGCCCTCTCCACAGGAGTCGCAGACAGGGGTAGCGCTCAAATCTAGCACATGGAGGTGCTTGGCAAAGGCGGAGTGGCCGTAAGAGTGCCAGTAAGTTGTCTGCAGTCTTTTCTGCTAAGAGATAGCAAGAAAGGCCCGGATTTCTTACAGACGACGGGGACCATTCGTTTAGTCTGCCTGCATCCTGGAGAGCCATGCCACCTTCGATTGTGTTCACTGAAAATCCTGTTGTCAATGGAAGCCCTAACCGAGAACACTGGCAAACCCAACGTGGGTTCAAGTCCAGAGAAATTCTGTTCTGAGAATTGTCTAGCAAGCTCGTCAGAGATCTCATTTCCTGTTATCCCTTTGTGTCCTGGGACCCAAACAAGATTCAGTGATTTCAGCCTTCCGACCGAATTCAAGGATGTTTTGCATTCTCGAACTATTTTGGAAGTTGTTAAAAGATTAAGCAAGGCCTTAAGCGTAGCCTGACTGTCACTACAGACGCAAATTCTTCGCCCCTTCCACCTGTTCTTACCAATATAGTCCGCAGCTATTAGGATAGCATATATTTCTGCCTGGAAGACAGATGTGTGTTTTCCCAATGAGAAGTGAAGCCACATGTTGTCGCATTCCACGAAAACACCAGCACCAGACCATTGTCCAGTTCATCAAGGCGTCTAGAGCAGAGCCAGGCGTACTGATTAAAGCTCCTAGGCAGCCGAGACAGACCGTTCTTTGGAGTTTGGCGAAAGCAGCGGTAACGTATTTACGTGAGGGCTTATTCCACCAAACGACTGATGCATATGAGATGAAGGGTCTTATTATTGCCGTGTAGATCGAAAGGACTTTCCTTCACCTTTGCATTGCCGAAAGACTGACAGAGCTCTGGAAGTTTTCATCTCGACATGTTTCGTCCAAAGAAGCTTGCTATCTAAGATTACTCCTAAATATTTGGCTTCACTGGAGAGTTCGATAGTGATGCCTTATATCACTGGCTAAGTCAGTCCAGTCAATTTCCTCCTTCTCGTAAAGAGAACCACCTCAGTTTTGAGAGGATTAACTGAAAGCCCATTCCTTGCGCACTAATCGTTGATTGCTTCTAGGGCCATCTGCACCTTAGAGCAAACAGTCGCTAGGTACGATCCGACAGACAGAACGGCGACATCATCTGCGTATGCTTGAGCGTAGTCGTTAGAACTATTGAGTGTGTTCAACAGGGAGTCAACCAGCATGCACCGAAGCAGAGGAGACAGAACACCACCTTGTGGGCAGCCCCTATTTCCACCTGTCATGATACACCGTCCGCAATCTGCATCTACAGTCAATGTTCTGTTCACCAGCATTGCTTTGATCAACAACACTAAACATGTTAAAATTTACCCTATGTTTCTTGCAACAGTTAAACTAATTGCAATAGTCATGATTTTCTTTCTTTTTCATTTACATTGATTTCAATTGTCATACATAACGTTATTGTCTTCCGATTTTGATAACTGATATGCAGTTGGTTGTAAAAATAATTTTTCTCGCCCACTTGGATTTCAACCAGCAAAGGGATAAGTACCTCCTAATAAACATTTTATATACACTTACTCGTTTCGTCGTTTTTCCTTTGCATTCTGCAAGTGCTGGTCCTTCGCTTTTCGTTTGAGTATAATCTTTTCGTGGATTTAGCACATTTTCAGTATACCACCTAATTCGTGTGCGTGCTCGGATATTGCCATACATTTTGTGGTCCAAATAGAGCCGGATTTTTACTGCATTTAATTGATAGTGAATATTAGTAAGGGAACAGTTCATTAGGTGTATTTTTTTTCGCTTTGCATTTTATGTACATTTGTTCGACCTCGCGATAACTTGCAGTTCAATATTACAAAGTGAATAAAATTAAAACGTGGGCTATATACATATGTACCTACTTTGGTGTATACAAATATGAACATTTTCGCATGCTTCGATCACCTCGTGTTTAAAGACAATTCATAAAACATTCATTCAACAACATGTAAATATGCCCACTAAAAAGAACAATTTCGTAGCTTTGTGTTCGTCCCGTGCTAATCTGAAAGGTTCGTTGACTAGATTATCTACCTTTTCGGAGCAAATTACTGAAATCACTACCGTAGAAGCTCTTCAAGTTGAAAAGTTGGAAGAATTGTGGGTGAAATTTCATACTTCTCAAGAGAGGATGTATGAATTCCTGGATGTAGATGGGTACGTCGACTCTGAACCAGAATTCGAGGACTTCGAATCGAAGTATTTAGTGGTCAAATCGGTTTTACTTTCCAGATTCGGGAAAGAAATAAGTCCGAAACAGCTAAGCCCCCGGCAAATCGCTCGTCGACCCTGCCAGCCCCTGTAGTCCAGCAGTTGAATATATCAACCTCAACCCTTAGTGAACTAAGTGACCTTCTTCCCAAGATTCATATCGAACCTTTCTCGGGTAGATATCGTGATTGGCCCGCTTTCCGGGACATGTTTTCAAGTTCGGTTTATAATAAATCAAACTTGTCGCCAATCCAAAAATTATATTTGCTTCGTTCTTGTCTTCGCGGTGAAGCCTCAAATTTACTTGCTCACATAACAGTGTCTGATGCTACCTATGATCAGGCTTGGGAAAGGTTGGAAAAGAGATATGACAGGCCACGTTATATCCTCAATAGTCTTCTAGAGACATTTATGCAACTTCCATCGATTCACAGCTCAAACGTAAAAACTCTGCGTAAAATATCGGATGGTGCTGACGAAGTAGTAAGAGGCTTAAATTCGTTAAATTCTTTTGAAAGGGATCCGTGGTTGATTTACCTTTTAATAGGCAAATTGGATCCAGAAACTCGACAGGCTTGGTCAGCTGATAGCGTAGATACCGAGTATCCCACCATTGATCAGTTTTTAACTTCCTTAGAACATCGTTGTGCGGCTCTTGAGTCGTGTAGAGGGTATGGTCATGACATGAATAGAAACAAACCCGTACCCTAGAAAAGTATGCACGTGTCGTCTTCCACCCAATGCCCAAAATGCGGTGCTGTACATCCGCTAACACAATATGCGGAATTCCTTAAGATGGACGTAGCGGTAAGGAAGGATTTGGTAAAATCGAAAAAGCTTTGCTTCAATTGTTTACGCGGTGGTCATAATTCGGTTAGCTGTCAATCAAAGTTTCGTTGTAAAACCTGTAACTCTCGACACCATAGCTTAGTGCATTCCGGTACAGTTAGCGCAAACAGCACTAGTTCGCTTTCGGAAACACCTACCACATCAAATATTCATTCATCTACCCTAAATCTTATTACTCCTCCGCCAAAAATTAATCATGTCGTTAATAATCATTCAATTAATAATCATTGCTGCCTACCGCTGTTGGTAAAGTAATAGATAGAAATGGAAAATATCAGTTAGTTCGTATCTTGATAGACTCTGGTTCACAGATTTCTTTCGTCACCGAATCTTGTGTCCAGAGACTTGGACTTAGACGTACAAATGACCGTATACCCGTAAGTGGGATTGGTGCAACCTGTGCAGGCAAATCCAGAGGACTAGTTTCGATGGTTTCATTCAGTGTCTCAGTAGATGCACATATATTATCAAACATTACATCATCGTTGCCAACTACTTCATTTGATATCAAGGATTGGAATCTCATCTCAAAACTTAATTTAGCTGATCCGTCATTCAATCAACCAAGTTCGGTAGATATTTTGCTTGATGCTGATAATGTTTGGAACATTCTGCAAGGTGAAGTTTTTCACGGTACAAACGGTCATCCAGTAGCTCAAAAAACCATATTCGGTTGGGTGTTAGCTGAACGGCTCTCCTCGGGCATTGAGCAAAATATTCGGTCGCATCACACAATCCTCGATATAGACTCTATTCTTCAAGCCTTTTGGACAATTGAGGAAATTGATCCGAAATCAATTACTTCAAACGAAGATAAGGCAGTCGAGGATCACTTTTGTAAAACACATCAAAGAGATAAAGATGGAAAGTATATTGTCAATCTTCCGTTCAAAAAGCCTCCACTTTTGGTTGACACTCTCGGTGGTGCACTTTCTTCTCAATTCTATGGAAATGAAGTTCTTGAAAAATCTTACACTCTTTCAGTCCTATTCACATTTTTTGAAGGAATACTTGGCTCTAAGACACATGCGTAGGATTCCATCGACAGAAATCTCGAAGCCCAACGTTTTCTATTTGCCACATCAAGCGGTACTTAATCCGGATAGCGCTAGCACAAAACTTCGCGTTGTATTCGGCGGTTCGTTTAAGGATTCTAGCGGGAACACCCTCAATGATTCACTTATGATAGTCCCGCTGATCCAACGTAATCTGTTTTCGGTCTGTTTAAGATTTCG
Source organism: Pocota personata (assembly GCA_963082735.1). Classification (NCBI taxonomy): domain Eukaryota; kingdom Metazoa; phylum Arthropoda; class Insecta; order Diptera; family Syrphidae; genus Pocota; species Pocota personata. Next base: position 82,284,519 of record OY720429.1, read on the forward strand.
ACGTCACAAATACGTTTTCACCGCGGACATCATAAAAATGTTCCGCCAAATTTGGGTAGCAGATGAAGATACTGACTATCAGCGGATCGTTTGGCGAAAATCACTGTTAGATCCTTTAGAGCATTATCGTTTGTGCACAATGACATATGGGACATCGTGCACCCCATATTTATCGGTACGCGTGTTAGAACAATTAGAGCTGAATTGTCGTGAAGATTATCCTGTCGCATCAGAGATACTCCTCAATGATTTTTACGTCGATGATGTTATATCGGGTGGAGATTTACTGCCTGATGTCATCTACAAAAAGGCACGTTTAGTAGAGCAACTTGCCAAAGGTGGTTTCTAATTAAGCAAGTGGTAAAGCAATTCTCCATAACTTCTACAAGAAAAAGAACAGACCGAAAGGGGCAACGTGTCATTCGATAGTGTGACAGATTCGTGGGTGAAAGTTCTCCGTTTGTATTGGAACCCGAAGCTCGATCGTTTTGCTTGAACTCGACTCTCAGCGAACCTGTAACAAAACGCCAAATACTTAGAGACATTGAGCGAATATTCGATCCCCTCGGCTTTCTCGCTCCTTCGGTCGTGCAACTCAAAATTATATTACAACAATTATGGTATAGGAAACTCGATTGGAATAATCCTCTTCCAGATTCTATTGTCACACAATGGGATCAAAATCGTCAACAGCTCCATTTACTAACGAAAATTAGCATTCCTCGGTCCATTGACTTAGCAGATGCAACATTTCAATTGCACGTATTCTCTGATGCCTCGGCATCCGCTTACGCCGTGGTCATTTATTCGCGCTGTATTCTACCCAATGGTGTCATCGTAATTAACATCATTGCTGCTAAGACCAGGGTTGCTCCAATAAAGCAATTGGGCATTCCCCGCTTGGAATTGTGCGGGGCCCTATTGCTCACATGGTTACTCGTCGCAGTCCAAAAATCGTTAAACACAATTTGTTCAAATGTCTATACATGGTGCGATTCTCAGGTTGTTCTCTCATGGTTGTCGTCTCCTTCTCGTCGTTGGGATATGTTCGTCGGAAATCGGACCTCCGAAATTCTGATTACCAATCCCAGGAACAGATGGTTTCATATCCGTTCGGAACAGAATCCGGCGGACTGTGCTCCGCGCGGGATAGCACCGTCGGTTCTAGTTCAACATCCAATCTGGTGGACCGGCCCTCATTGGTTGGGAGAATGTGAAGACAATTGGCCGATCGTACACCAGTTAGAGGACCATCCAGATTGCAGACAGGAGGAGAGAAAGCTCGTTCAACAGTCGTGTCTTGTAGTCAATCTCGAGCAACCATTCCATTTTCTGTCGTCGCGCATCTCTACTTGGAACCGATTAGATCGAATTATAGCTTTTTAGTTTCAGTTTACTTCAAGGTGTAGGCAACTATCACAGGCAACTACATCGCAACTTCTTTCCCATGAAATTTACAAGTCCAAAGGTGAACTCATCAAATGGCTGCAAAATCTTTATTTCGGGGAGTCTATTTCTTATTATTATTATTTTTATTTATTTGAACGTTTTTTTTTTAAGAAAAACATGTACAATAGTATTATTCAAAGTATTGCCCATCTGAAGCTATGACTTTTTCCCATCTTTCTGGCAATTTGTGGATCCCATCCCAAAAGAACTGCGCCGGCTTGGCAGCCAAGAATGAATCAAGCCAATTTTTGATATTCTGCTCTGATGTGAACCGTATTTCAGTGAGGGCGTTCTGCATCGCCGGAACAAATGGTAGTCAGAAGGGGCAAGGTCTGGGCTATAAGGCGGGTGGGGTAAACTTCCCATCCACTGTTTTCCAAATAGTTCTTAACCGGAATAGCAACGTGGGGCCGAGCGTTTTCATGATGGAAAATTATTGTCTCGTGTCTGGTCGCATATTCCGGGCGTTTTTCCGCTACTGCTCTCTTCAAACGGATTAATTGTGTTCGGTAGCGTTGTCCATTGATGGTTTCACCCGGTTTTAGCAGCTCATAATACAGCACACCCTTCTGATCCCACCAAATACAGAGCATTACCTTCGCGCCATGGATATTCGGCTTTGCCGTTGATTTGGCTGGTTGGCCGGGTTTCACATATGATTTTTTGCGCTTGGGGTTGTCGTAATGGATCCATTTTTCATCACCAGTAACAATCCGATGCAAAAATGACTTCCTTTTGTGGCGTTCCAGCAGCATTTCGGACATGCAAAACCGCCTTTCGACGTCTCTCGGCTTGAGTTCATGTGGAATCCAATTTCCTTGCTTTTGAATATATCCAGCTGCTTTTAAACGTTTTGAAATGGCTGCTTGAGTGACACCCAAAGATTCTGCGAGCTCCTCTTGTGTTTGGCAACAATCTTCATAGAGAAATGCTTACAGTTCTTCATCTTCAAACTTTTTTGGCTGCCCAGGACGTTCATCGTCTTCCAAGCCAAAATCACCACTTTTAAATCGTGTAAACCACTTTTGGCACGTTCGTTCAGCTAGCGCATATTCACCATAAACTTCCACCAAAATACGATGACTTTCGGCAGCAGTTTTCTTCATATTAAAGTAATGAAGAATTACTCCCCGCAAAAACACTTTTTCAGGCACAAAGTTCGACATATTTGAGTGAAAAAAAATTATTGTTGTTTACCCTTCAAACGAATGACATATACAGAAATGACGTACAATGACAGTAGCTTTCCAACGCATGTTCCAATGGAATAATAACAATGGAATAATACAAGTTACGCCATCTCTTAGCAAACCGCACGAATTAAGTTGTTGACCCAATACATACAGCATGGTCATTTCACTAAGAGCTGTAGGATCGCTAATCTAACTCCCTTTTTAGATGATGATCAGATACTTCGCGTAGGAGGAAAAATTCAAGAAGTAAACATCTCGTTCAATGTCAAACATCCTGTTATATAATGGCATCAAGTAACATTGTCTCAAGCCTACCACCTATGCGACGAGTTATAGCAACGCATCCCGACAAAGACGGTTATGTTCAAGTGGTTACCTTACGCACTGCAAGCGGTAACCTGAGCCGGCCTATAAGCAAATTGGCATTACTTCCTGTATGCTGAAACTTCGTTCCAGGGGAGGCGGAATTTTTGGGAATATTTCATCATAAAACATTTACTTCATTTAAATCGAAAATTGTTCATTTAGTTGCATTGTATAATTTTTATTTTTATAGTAATTGCTAAACATGTTAAAATGTACCCTATGTTTCTTGCAACAGTTAAACTAATTACAATAGTAATGAAATCTCTCATTTTTTACATTGATTTCAATTGTCATACTCATAACGTTATTGTCTTCCGATTTTGATAACTGATGTGCAGTTGGTTGTAAAAATAATTTTTCTCGTCCACCTCCTGATAAACATTTTATATACATTTACTCGTTTCGTCGTTTTTCCTTTGCATTCTGCAAGTGCTGGTCCTTCGTTTTTCGTTTGAGTATAATCTTTTCGTGGATATAGCACATTTTCAGTATACCACCTAATTAGGGAAATCATAGCCATCGTTCGTTTGATTTCGTGCAATTCGGATTTCTCTACATTGGGTTTCGGTGTTGGATTCGTGTGCGTGGACTCTTTCTCGGATATTGCTATACACTGTCAGAAGATGCGACAGCATATTTGATAGCTTCATCCGTCGCCACGATTTTCGGCACCGACATGCTAATCCATTCAGAGGTTTGCTGTGAAGAGCACTTTACCATAAAAGTTCCGCTCTTTAACTCACAGCCCTCCACCTGAATGAAAGCATTCGTTGCTTGGGCCAGCTCTAACAGATGAACTTCGCAGTGTTTGCACTCCGCGTCGGTCATGCTGTTGTTATTGCCAACCTTCCCAATTCGGACAGTTAAAAAGGAGATAACAGCTTTCTTGTAAGAAACCTGCTTTTCTCGCTTCCTAACCACCGGGTTTTCCTCTTTCTCAGTAGATTTGTCCGCGACAGGCATCTTCCGTCCACTGGGAATACAACTGGTTGTATCATCGGTGTCATTTGGAATTTGTGCGCGGGCTACGCTACCAATAAGAGGGTTTTTTTTTTTGGAGACATTCAAGTCAGTGGATTTCCCTGCGATATCCGGTTTCTGTCCACCGGTACAACTGCCATTACTGGCTGTACCGCCCGTCTTCAGACCTTGTGCGCATGCAACGCCACCGTCTTGAGGTTTCTCGGAAGACACGCGTGCATGAGGTGCGCGCATACCGGCAGGAGAGCTTGAAACTTTCTTCCTTCGTTTGCTCCGGTTCAAGCTATTAGAAGAGGAGGCAGCGTCTGGTCCAAGTGACTTGCCGGTTTCGGTTGGGGTAACTCCCACCGACCTGCTTCTTTTTGCCGTCTCTGCCAAAGGACTATTGTCAGCACTTGTGCCTTCAACTTCTGCAGTCTCTTTGCGCTGCGCCGCTACTTTTCTTCGTTTCCTCTTCTTCTGGCTTTTGGACGGGAGCCCATCAGAGCGTGCCGCTTCTGGAGCCCGCTCAACTTTTACAGTTTCCCGAGGCAAGCCTTCAGCAGCAGCGCTACAATCAGTCTTCTGTCCAATAGGATGAAGATTAAGCCTATCAGGTTGGACCTGTCCGCTACTTTCTCCACCTTGCCAGCTAAGCTTGCTGAACGTGTCGGGAAGAGAGCTGCAGGAGTCTTCAGAATCCAGCATTCTTGCTACTCCTATATAAGCGCCAGTGTTGGTGGGGGAGGATATGATGGGTAGGGCCTCCAGAATCCTTGCTTCGCGAGTGCCACCTGGAGTAGTCATATCATTTGTTTTCTTCATTCACACTTTTTCTTCTTTTAACGTTAAAGTCGGACGCCTTCAGCGCTTAGTTCGATGTCTGACCTGGGATCTTTTCAGACCCTTAGGATCTTTGACTCTTAAGCCTCCCCGCCACGACAAGGCAGCTGAAAGATGGGAAGGTTTATAATGCTTACATTTCGGTTGGAATACCTTGTCCAAGAATAGAGACCATTATATTGGTTTTTGTTTTCACATCTACACATATAGAGGCAAGTTTATCGTGAAAGTAGGCTTATAATACGAAGAAGTTATGGTCACCAATATCGACAAATTGTTTGGAGAGTTAAAAATGACATTAAGGATGTAGGCGGTGGTTATTGAAGGATGGCTTGGTTGGAAAACGAAAACTATAGTTTGATTGAAAGAAACACGGTTGCGGGGGATTTTTTGGGCAAGTAGTAATAATTTTAGAAACGAAAGAGGTGAAAAGCGGAAAAGTGTTGTTAATATCGAAAAGATTAAAACAATAATGTTTATAATATAAATCTAATGATGAGAGATCCTTCTAGCTTCGAAATTTAAAATCGGGTGTGAAAAAAAGCAAATCCTACATATATCCTAGGCATTTATGCAATGAAGGGGGTGTGATAAGTTACGCCTGTTAGAGTGGAGAATCTTCACGAAGTATGCTTTCGAAATCTTAAAACCAATTGTACAACCACTGTCATCAACAAGGAGAAGAAGTGGGAGACTCCATTTTATTTTCGATAATTTCGATAGAAACATTGGCAGGATTAGTATTTGACGACTTAGCAGAACCCGTAGAGACATCGACTTCAGGGGAGGCAAGGGCTGTGTGAAGCTCGTCGAGTACAGATTTATTATTGAATAGCCATCATACGGCAAAAGGTCAAATTTGACAGAAACTAGCTCAATGGTGGCCTACTCGTTTAGTCTGGTCAGCCAATTAACCAGCTACAGAGGCAAGTGCACCAAATTAGGGTGGCCGTGGTGTAGTGGTAACATCAACGCTTGTCACGCTCGTGGTTCACGGTTCAAATCCTGATGTCAACAATCATCTGTTTATTTCATCTGAAATAAATAAAAAAGTCGATCAATTGTGAAAGTTAAGTCAACTCTACTGCGAAGGCATAGCACTGGCAGTAGAGCGGTCATATGGCTGAAAATGCAAGTTGATCGTGATGGTGACATCAGGAGGACGGAAAAAAATACTGTGAATCATGAGCAACGACAAAAGCAAAATAAACAAGCTCCCCAGTTATCTGGACGCTACACTTAGAGTTTACAGAAACTTAATACCATCTAAGTTGCAAACCATTACACTAAAATCTTTCTTTCTCTCTTTCTCCTTCACAAACGCCCGTGTCCTGTAATAGTATAAGAGTATTCATATACTCTTTGGCGCGCGCAAATTATAAAAAAAAAATAAAAAATTGCATTAACGTTGACTGCATTACCATGGCGTGCATTTCATTTAATTTAGGTACGTCGACAGTGAACTTCGGTGAAGAATTTAGGTTACCTCCGGCTTTAGTTGCAATGACTAAATTCAAATCGGCAATTAATGAACTTACTGACGAATTCAAGTTGTCACCGATCGTTGAGTTATTCAAATTAGAGCTGCTGACCTCGCTAACCTGGACCTCAAAATTTGGAATCTCAACTCGACGCCAGAAGATCAAAAGTTTTCTTGTTGTTAAGCCGACCATTTCATTGAAACCGGTGATCAAGTCTGACAAATTGTAAAGCTGGTAGTTATTTTACTTTATATCCAGAATTATGTGCATTTTTACTGAGTCCAATGTACTCGTATATAGTGGACTCAGTCACAAACTGTCTTACAGGAGATGCAGTTTGTAAATTATGTTCGACGTCGATGCAATCCGGGGTATTCACAAACAGCCATAGTAACTAATTATTAAGGTTATGAGAAAAGTTACAAACAGTAAAGGTATAAGGTTACTTGGGCAAATATTGGATGAAATTGTACCAGAAGAAAGTCGGTAGGCACTAACGGTATTATAACATACGCGAAAAGTTTCAAACAGTAAATTATATCAGGCAGTTGGTCACTAAGAACAGAAATAGTATCGAAAGAAAGCACATAACATTTCGAAACCAATAACTGTTGGATTTCCGTACACAAAAAAAAAGCGACCGATCAGTTCGAGTGATTAAGAGGAACTAACTCAATATATTTAGCATAAGTATTAACGTGAGTGCGTGCATTAGCAAATTATTTGTCAAAAGTATATAATGGTAAGAAAAGAGATAAATATATGCAATTGGCTACAGTAGGGTGTAAAAATAATATTAAGATAAACAGATTTTTCCCAACAATAGCAAAAGTTATGTAATATAATATGTGGAACGGATTGAAGTAACAATAAAATGACTCGCGGAGAATATTCGTCTGAACACGACGGTGGAGAAATGTATAAATTTAATTTTCATACAATCTCACAAAATGAATTGGTGAAAACATAATAATTAGTAGATCTTTTGTTTCACAGTGGCAAAGAGTGTAACTTATAATCCGCCATGATTACGGTTTACGTAGATGGTGTCAGCATCTATTGAAGTTGCTGAAGAAAGTACATAGGCCAAACAGGACCGTCCACATTCCAACTCTGAATTACCAAATATTGGAGATTTCTTTGCCATTTTAGACTCTACCAAAACTCTGAACGGCCCAGGTTAACAGTCAAACTCGACGAACGAAAGTCAACAACCACCCATAACTGGCTATTTTTCAGCTATCAATGAATATGATTTAATCTTAATCGGACTATCTATTCAGAGAAAGTTAGTACAAAAGCCCAATTCTGCGCTCAATGTTCGGCTTTTTAAAGGCTATTTTAGTACTCTACACAAAATTTGTTTGCTTTCGGCAAGTGGTCAAGCTGTACCACCCACTATTGAAACTGAACGAATTTCCCTGCATAGCAATGATACCATTTCACCCGTTATTGATGATGACCCTCACTTAGTTTATCCTCAAGCCTTCACTAGCTGTGTTTTTTTTTTTTTTTGAAACCTAGCTAGCCAGTCGTTCATTTAGATCGTTCGCAGGCACTCAAAGGCAGTTGATTTGATGTATAATTGTTCGGTTCCATAGGGATGTGGTCGTAAAGCTATGTGTAAAACGTGAAATGCTTCTGATTGACTTCTGAAAGACTAAGTTGTAACACTCAAAGCGTTAAACGAATTACCTTAATTATTTTATGGCATCAAGTTATTAGTAATAAGTAATTAAAGCGTATAAAAAATGACCTGATATTTTGTTTTGGAAATTTGAGCAATAAAAAAGTTTTTTAGTTTGCAGAAGTATAGCCGCATTATTTATCTTTATTTTTTTTACTTGGCTAATTGTTTGTACAGATGTTAGTATGGAATTTTATTACCCCTTTTTTTCAATTATGCTACTTCTGCAAACTAGAAAATCCGTTCCTTATTGCTCCAATTCAAAAAGCAAAATATCGGGGCATTTTTTATACGTTTTAGTTACTTATTACTAATTACTTGACGCCATAAAATAATTAGGGTAATTCGTTTAATGCTTTCAATGTTATAACTTAAAAGTCTGACATTCGGACTTGTGGAGACGCAGTGTTAATAAAGTAAGTACTCAGCTTAATCTTCCTGGAAGAAGACCGTCATTGACAAAGTAATTACCAAAGGACACAGTATAAAAAGAACCGTCACTGTAGATGGGTTAGTGTGTATAAGGCTCTGCCATTCTTATACACGTCCGTATTCACCAAGCCAATCAAAACAAATTAATTTTCTTGTCAAACCTCAAATATCTAATTTCAGTCAGAGTTCATGTCTACGGAGAAGGCAACAAATAAAGTCAGACTTAGATGTTCGGAATGGATATTACAATACAGTAAATGCATTGAACATTATATTTTACATGCTTAACATGCAAAGTGATATAACTAAAATAAAACAATAAAAAAATTCACAGAATTTATTAAATTAATACGATATTAAATCCAATTTATTATTCGGCCAATCAGAAGCATTCCACGCTTTACTTATAGCTTTACGAACGCATCCCTATGGAACCGAACAATTTCTCAGTGGCACCTCATGGCCAGGCGTGCTTTCAGCACCATAACACAATCTAGAGAAAGAGAAGACAAGTAGAGGCTCATAATTGCGTTGTGAAATACTCTCAGAGCGCGTTTGTTTCACAATTTTTATTGAATAAATGCAATATAAATGATATAAATGGAATAAAAACAAGTTTTGATATAAAAATAAAAACTCAGAACGGAAGAAAAAAGATAGAAGAGAAATTCTCAAAAGTTTTTATCATGTGATACCCTTGAACTTAGGCGTATACGCACACAAACTAAAAAAAAACAATTGTTTCCATCTCGTTCTTGCAACCACACATTAACCCGAAAAAGTATTAGAATTTAAGTGCATTAAGTAAAGTGGCTTATGAGTTTATCTTCGCATGTAATAAGGTACTTTGGGATGACACCCCAAGATAATTTAAATATAGTAAAAGTTACAAAAAAGGATACATTCCTAAGGTAATACAAAAAAAAGTACAGGAAAATTGCAATCCGCCTAGAACGGATCTTATGATACCCTATCTCCCTCTTTTAACTCACCGTGCGTAAGGTTGGAAATTTTAAGAAAATGTTTTTATGATATCTTTCTATACAGAAGATATTTCCGTGATTTTTAAGAAATTTTATCCCAAAACTGTAGCTACAATTTTTTCTTAGCAGAAAGTGAGCTTGGCTCTCAAAATTTGTAACCAATTTTCACGGATTCTGATAAGATTGAAAATCACAGAAAATAACTTTGAAATTTTTTTTCTAAATGTCCCTAAAAGAGGGCGTGGTCATGTATAATGCATGGACGAAATGTAGAGAAAGTCAAAATCTACCTAGACAATATTATTCAGTTTATAGCAAAAAGAATGGAAAAATCGACATTTTCTTAAAAGTAGTCGTGTCTGTGCGCGGATTTTAACAATTTTTTACATTTGTATTGGTTCGAATACCAGAAAGCTTATAATTACATGTTCTGAGCTCAAGATATAAGGCCCAGGAAGCGGTACGGACGGACCGACGGACATAGTTAGATCGACATCATTTTTGATGTTGATTGAAATATATGTACGAGTATTATACTTTTGGTAGTCTATCGTTATTATTTTCCTATGTTACAAACTATGTAATATTCGCCGGCCATAGAACAGCGTTATATCCGAGAAAAATTGTCATCCCAATCTGTCCAGAATAGCAGACACCCTCGGGAATTTAAGCAATCGCGCGAGGACTTTCCATATCACCAGCGATTAGAGCTCACCGAAAGCTGCCATTTAGAAGAGCCGCTTCGATTTGATCCAGAAAATTGAGAAGATTTTCCAAAATTGGTCGTAAACAAAGTACCATGTATGTATGTACAATACTTTTCTCAGAACATACCATTTTGTTACACTTCGGGAAGAGGTTAATCAACTAACTATTTATTGGTTATTTTTCGGCTCTCAATGAGTATAATTTCAAATTAATCGGACCACCCGTTCATTAAAAGTTAGCACCAGCTAAATTTTGAGGTCAAGCTGGACCTTCGAAATTTGGAATTCCGAATATTGATCAATGTTTGCTTTGAATTTGTTTGCTTTTCGGCGAGCGGTCAAACTGCGAGAAGGTCATCTATCACCCGCAACTGTCTATACCCAACATCTATCGACTAATTTTCTGCTCCCAATGAGCATAATTTTAACTTAATGCGACTACTCGATTCTCCTTTAAATAATCTTTTTTATGATAAAGTTTGATTCAATCGGCAGCCTCGATCATATAAGCAACAACCCAACCGCTGCTACTATACGAGTAACCGGTAGCATTTTTCATTGTTGCTCTGATGAGGACAATTCTTTTTTTGTTGTACACCAAAACATACTCGTATGTATGTACGTAGCATGCGACAAAACTTAAATCTACTAGCACAGATAATAAATTTACCCAGATGTCGCATCCCCATACAAAAAAACGTTGATCTTTTTGTTTTGTTTTTGCGATGAGCAAACAACGATGGGCAAACAAAAATCTTTTCTGCTTCGCAAAGAAAAAAAAAACGGAAAATAAATTTTCTGTGCGAAAAGCTTTTTTTTGCTTTGCGAAAAGCTTTCACCACCAGCGTAGAGTTTGTGACATACCCACAGCGAAATATATTTTTTGTTTTGTTTTGTATTCTCGTATTTTTTGTCCTGGCCTGCGACTTTGGCACGGTGAGGAACAGACAGAGAAGAAATATACCTACTTACATTAAATTAGAGTAGGTTAAGATCAGGAATAATTTTAATGCGATCTGCGATGATGTTAAGAACTTGTAGGTACGGTACAAAAAAATTAAATAGTAGGTACTGTGACTATTGTATTGTAGGCTAACTTTATTTTACTTTACTTTATTCATATGTATTTAGGTATGTACGTATTATAAGATTCAGGCTGAGACAAATAATTATGTTTATTTATTTCCTAATTGTTTGAATACATCTGTCTTTTACAGATCCTTGTGGTACTACTACTCAAATTTACAGTATGTTTGATGTTTGGTCCTTACATTTTACATAAAAGAAGGTTTGATAGGTAGCCATGGCCACTCTTTTATTATTTTTTTGTTCATGCACGTTAAACAGTAGGGAACAAAATCAACTCTGTTCTTAGCCCACTTTAGTCAAAGGCATTTATATGAAAATGCATTTGCAAAATATTTTTGTCTTTAGACATTTACATAATACATATTAGAAGTATGATTTTTAGCTATTCACAGTGCCTTAACCAAAGTGGTTTCCAGGGGACACGAACGCGGACGTGGCGGAATATTGACCACCACCACCTCCTTTACCACCCTTACCTTACCTTACCAATTATTTTCCAGTTTACAACTCCATCCAGAGTATGTAAGTCTGATCTTAAAAGATTGTTTCTTATACTTTTGATTAAATGTGGCACATCATACATTCCATACACTTTTTTTTCTTTATAAAGAAAGGAACTGTTATCCAGCTTTAATTTATTGAAAAGGTTTCGATTCGTAGGGCCTTGGTCACAGCAAATGCCTCTTACGTTTAGTCCCAGATTTCTACATATGTCAATAAAGTTGTATACTTCAATTTCGAGCTGCTTTGTTGGTATATTGCTTGGACAGGTCATATGATAAAGCACTTGTTTATATTTGCAACATATACCACGAATCATGAACACGCAAACCGATTTCGCACACAAATCTAATCTTTGATTTTCTCCATAATCAACGAAGCCCTCGATTATGTCTTTATATTTGTTGTATGTTAAATTCGTCTGGATACTCATCTCATCGAATATTAAAATGACTTCTTTGTCTTTTGGTTCCACCGTCAAAACATTTTTTTGTATTTCCTCAAAAACATTTTCGTTTAGACCAGGAGATAAACTTTTAAGTTTTATCCATCTATGCAATGAAGCTGGGTGTGGCAAGTGCAATTGCAGTTGATCGCGAAGAAAACTATATCCAGGCGACGAGCCCAGGTCCACCCCGGACTGTAGCGCCACCTAAAGTAAAGCAAGACGAGCGGGAAAATATACATTGCCAAATCCACCTTTCTTCTTGTGTCATTTGCCTTGTGATAAAATGAGTTTGCAAAATGTTTTCGAATTTTTATTTATATCATGTAAGAAATCAATTTTTTCTTCTATTGTTTGCTTTTGATATTCTCTAAGCTGTGCTTTATTTTTTTTTAGCCTGCGGACTTTAATTGCCAGGATATTTCTGAATTTTAGACTTTTTTTAGCTCTCTCTTTGAGGATTTTGTTAATTTTTTTCAGTCTACTTATTTGTTGAATATAAAAAAAAAATGCTTTTTTGTGTTCGCTTCGCATTTCTTGCATACAGATGCGATGGAATCTGTAGATCTGTTGCAGTCTATAAGTGCTGAAACTTCATTTAGTTCATCAATGGATATATCGGTACTCGTTTGCACTTTTAATCTTTTGTGATTAGAGTAGTTTATTTTGGCTTTCTTAGTATCAAAAGCAAGTTCATTGTCATTAGATTCCAAAAACACTTCACTCCTTTTCATAAAAAGTGTAAGAACAGCGTCGTGTTTTAATTTTTTTTTCCCAACAAATTTCAAATCGAAATGTTTACTACAAATGTATGGCCGTTTATGATTTTCAACATTATCACGGGATTCTTCTGCCTGTGCTAGCCAGTCATTATATTTCTTAGTTCCCTTTTTAGTAAATCTAAGCATTTACCTTTCTGGAAATTGGGCAGTTGTTGCATTGCAGCATACAATAGCGCACTTTATTCGCCACGACATTTCCTCTAAGTCGATTTTTTTTCGCAACTTTTTTGTATTTGTAAGTACCAAGGTACCTAATCAACCTGAAATAAACTTAAATAATATATGTTACCTTTCTTAGATTAACTCTTCAAATTTTTTACTGGACACACACAGTAAAATATCACTTTTCACTTCGAAAAGATACAATTTAAATATTTTGTACAACACCACAGATCTACACAGATCGGAACTTCGGTCAATATAGCAAAATGAAAAGGGAAAATACGTACCTACATATGAATATATGTACATACATACATACATTTGTATGTATAAATGAAACTGTGTCTCGCAGTCGCAGTTCGCAGACGGTACAAAGAGTAGCAAAAGAAAAAGCTGTTCGCACAGAAAATTTATTTTCCGTTTTTTTTTCTTTGCGAAGCAGAAAAGCTTTTTGTTTGCCCATCGTTGTTTGCTCATCGCAAAAAAGATCAACATTTTTTTGTATGGGGATGCGACATCTGGGTAAGTTTATTATCTGTGCTACTAGCACAAGAAAGCTTTTTGCCTGTTCATAGTAAAGCACTTTGCCTGTTCAAAGAGAGCTCTTCGTCTTTTTCACCAGATTTTCTTTTTATGTGCCCATACGTTTTGCTCTTGCCGCAGAAAAAAAACCTGTATACATATATGTTTTTTTATTTTTATTTTTACTACAGCCACTCAGAAAATGTAACCCCTTAAAAATTATTGAAAACAGAATTTAAAAAATTCCTGATAAGGTGAATGAAAGTATTTATTTTATGAGAATAGAAATATATGTATGTACATATGTGCAGCAATACTCTGTAAACCCAAATTCCATATTTTGGAGTTTTGGACTTGATTATCAGAAAATGGATCGTTGATATAATAATGATCGTATACCTACTTCTTCAAGTTTTTAAAGGGCGTGTCTATACGTACATACATATGTATGTACGGTTGTGGAATTGTTTCAGAAAAAAAAAAAAAATAGAATTAGATACAAAGGAAAAAGAAAATCTAGAAAAAAAATCTATTTAAATTAATTTAAATTATAAATGATAATGATATTTATCACTGCTCTTAGCCTAGTTAGGCGAAGGTGAATAATTATTCGAATTTTTTAACTTCATTTATAGATAATTAATGTAATTATACTACTTTGCCTAAGTAGTTTGCAGGGGTCACGAACAAGGACGTGACAGGATTTCGACCCCCACCCTCCCACCCTCCAACTAAATTATTGTTTAAGCATTCATCATTCTTAAGCATTTATCACAGTTAACTTATTTTAGTTAATTTTTTTATTTTATTTTTAGGATGTCTATTCTTATTATCTTTAATATCTATTACCCATTTACAATTTTTCCAGAGTAAAACCACTATAAAAAAATTTATAATATCTATTTTATGTTCATAGCATTTATCAGAGTAATTGGACCAGTTTGGAAAGTGTCTATTTGTTGCAGTTATGCACTCCTTGACAATGTTTTCTTTCAGTTTAGGTATAAAAAGGGTTTCTTTGAAAAATGTAGAAATATTTATACATGAAGTCTGCACACTTAAAAAAAAAATGTGGATGGCCATAAAAGAACTGTGTTTCCTTTTGAATTTTCGTACTCTTTTAATTTTATTAATATTTCTTTCAGTTCAAAATTTTGATTGTCTTTGGACATTTTTTGAACACAGTTTTCACAGACTTTATTCGTTTTTTTTAAATAATTTGAAAAGGCAATAACCTGCATAGTATCTGGTAGCGATATCATTGATTTGCGGCACCTTCAATGAAATCGTGTTTTTTTCAGATGTATCAGAAGTGTTCTTAATATTCATATTAATTTCCAAATTATCAAACTCTTCACTCCCTTGTTGCTCATGAGCAATCGTTATTTGTTCTTCTATGTCACTCTGTAAAATGGCACTCCAATCCACTTTAAGATATTCCGAATCGTCTTCTTCGCAGTTGGAACATTTGGACTTGAATACAAATTTTATCGCCATTACTTTGGTTAGCAAAGAGCCAAATTCATACGCATTTGGATTACTTTTGTTAATATTTCGAGCGAATAAATTTTCTAATGGATCTTGATTAAATTTGTTGACATAATCGTAAAATAAGTCATTATGATCCTATGGATATATGATAATGATTCTTGTATTCTTAAGATGCTTTCAATACTTAAGGCCATACCTTTAAAACAATACGATCTGGTTCTTACGTTTATCGGCTCAATGTTGAGCATATAAACTTTCATTTCTTGTACAAAGAGTACATTTCGATCATTTTTTTTAATTGCAGGTTTTCCATAAGCAGATCAAAAAGACGATTTATTTTGCTTAAAAATTTAGCCGTTGGTTGTGCAAATTATGCTATATTTTCTGTAAATTTATTTATTTTTATTAAGGCCCCAATTCCACATGCTACAGATCTTCTGAGAACTTGTGCAGCAAGCTTAACATTAATTTTCTGTTGGGTAAATGTGTGCCCATGTTAATGTTGGACATATTTTAGTGGCATTAAATTTGTCCGTATTGTAAAGGCATTCGACTATTTTCCAACTTACAATTCCATCAGGAATGGATAAATCGTATTTCATTAGGTTGTTGCGAATACTTTTTATAAGATGAGGAACATCGTAAATTGCATAAATGGATTTTGTTTGTAATCAAAATAACAATTTTTTTCATCCAGGTTAAATTTGTTAAACAAACATCGATTTGTAGATCCTTGGTCGCAACAAATAGCTCTAACATTTAGTTTAAGTTTTGCACATATATCAAGACTGTTCTAAATCTTAAGTTTAAGTTGTTCTGCTTGGACAAACAACATGACTTGCTTGAAGTTTTCGCATGAACTGCGGATCATGAAAGCGCAGGCTGACTTAGCACATATATTTGACCTTTGATTTCTCCCATAATCAACAAAACTTTCAATTACATCTTTGTATTTATTGTAGGTTAGATTTGCCTGAATGCTCATTTCGTCAAAAATGATAACAACTTCTTTTTCTTTTTGTGATAATTTTAAAGTTATTTTTTCTATTTCTTCTAAAACATTTTTGTTTAACCCTGGAGAAAGGTTTTTAATATTAATCCATCTATGTAAAAAAGATGGGTGCGGCAAGGGAACTTCCAACTGATCTCTCAAAAAGTTGTAACCTGCAGACGAGCGGAAAAAAATACACTGCGAAATCCACTTCTCTTACTCTGTGATAGAATGAGTCTCGCAAATATTCTCGTATTTTGATTCAAGCCAGGTAAGAAGTCAATTTTCTCTTGTATATCTTGCATACATACAAGCGCTTGAAGAGTTTTCTTATCGTCTTGTAGGCGATGAATTTTTTTGTATAATATTGTTTTCGATTTTCGACTTCCTTTTATTTTCATTCTGAGGCTTTCGTAAGAAGAAAGAAAAGTTAGTTTTGGCGGTTTTATTTTGTATATATAATACTACTTATATATATTGTAACATAATAATAACTACGCTCCCTAAAAGTGTAATGCAACAAATTCCGAAGTGTCTTTTCATTCTGGCAGAATTTTGGTCCGAAGTGTCCTTTCATTCGAGGTTCGTGTCTGCGGTTAGTCTCCACAGTTCATGTCTACGAAAGAGACGGATAATATCACGGATAAGAGAGAATTATAACTGCAAGAAATGATTGTCATCTTGGAATTATTACATCAGAATTTTTCTTGTTCCAGTGGTCGAAGAATTTCCTAGAAGTTTCTGGCTATCAGAAACTTCTGCTATATAAGGACCGATGGCGATCGAGAGCAGGCAGTTGGTTTAGAACCGTGGCGAAGAGATTGGAAAAGTGATAATGGGCGAAGTTGTAATTTTGTGATAAATTGAAAGTTGAGAGTTAACAAGAAGAAGTAATTAGTTTGGATTTGTGAATTAAGTAATTGAAAGGAGATAAAGTGATTTGAGAGGAAAGAGACCTTGTAAGAAAAGAATTTGCGAAGAATAGTATAGTGTGAACTTGAATTGTTTTATAGACTAGAAAATAAAGAAATAAATTTCAAAGAATATCGTTTTATCTACTCGAGCCGTAGCTCGCATATTACATTGGTGTCAGAAGTGGGATAAAACTTATTCTGTGAATAACTATTTCCGTGGTGTGAAATTGCACAAGAAAAAAAAAAAAAAAAAACGATTTCTGTGTTGAGTTAATTAGTTGCGCAAAATGGGTCGCAAATTGGGAAAACTAACTATAATTCAACTAAAGGCAGAACTCATTCGTCTGGAAGAAGAAGTAACGCAGGAAGGTGAAAATCCGCAAGACATAGAGTTTGACGTGGAAGAGGAACCAGCAAGTACAGTAGCCGACCCGGGTATAACAAGTCTGCTCCTGCAACTTAAGTTAGTCATGGTCGAACAAAAGAAAGCAATGGGCGACCAAAGGAATTCTCTAGAACTTAAGATGGACGAACAAAAGAAAGCAATGGACGAACAAAAGAATTCTCTAGATGCTCTGGAAGGCAAACTTGATGAGCAAAACAGGAACTTGGAATCTAAATTTGAAGCGATCGAAGAGAAAATCGAGAAGGTCGAGACGCAACTCGAAAAAGTCGAAACTAGATTCGATGAAAATTTTGAGAAACATGAAACTCGGTTCGGGAAGATAGAGACTCAGTTTGAAAAAGTGGATACGCAATTCGAGATAGTAGGAAAACAAGTCGAAAATCTCGCTAAGGAGCTCAGCAACGTGAAGAGACAGAAAGCACGGGAATATTCCACTGACGGTCTGAGAAGAAAGGAAATGCAGCCTCCTATCTTCGATGGTCAAACATCATGGCCAATTTATAAAAGGCAATTCGAAGCGGCCGCAATGACCAATAGCTGGGACGATGAAGAGAAGTCTATTGCACTCACACTTGCACTGAGGGGTCCAGCTCTTGCAGACCATCCCGGAAGATAAACAGCAGAACTACAACTCTCTGGTTCAGGCTATCGAGATGCGGTTTGGGGATGAACACATGCAGCAGGTGTACAGGGTTCAGCTGCGTAGTCGAGTCCAGAAAAGGGGGGAAATGCTCCAACAGTTGCAAGCGGATATAGAACGACTAGCCCATCTTTCATACCCTAAAGCCGGTGAGGAGCTTATCAACGAAATGGCGGTGGAAGCTTTTATTCAGGCCATAGAGGACAGACAACTGCAAATGGCCGTAAGGATAGCTGAAAAGCGAACACTCCCCGAGGCATTGGCATTCGCTTTGTCAATGAAGGCTGCGGACCAAGCATACCAGGGAATACACCGTGTCAGGGAAATGTCCGTCGTGGAATGCTCATGCCAGAGAACAGCCGTCATGGATGAAGACAAAGCTCGCGGAAGTCAAATCCATTGCTGGAATTGCAACCAAACCGGACACCTACAACGGCAGTGCAGAAGTGCACCTAGACGAGGAAATTGTCCACATTGCGGAAGTAGGAGAAGTAGAGAGGAAGCATCTGGCGGTGATAACATCCATCCTGTCAGTCAGACTTCCCAAAACCAGCAATCGGGAAATGCGTAAGGACCAACTTCGCGGGGCAGAAGTTGGTTACTGGAATCGAGGCC
The DNA here is from genome assembly GCA_963082735.1 of Pocota personata. Lineage (NCBI taxonomy): Eukaryota > Metazoa > Arthropoda > Insecta > Diptera > Syrphidae > Pocota > Pocota personata. Next base: position 82,303,178 of record OY720429.1, read on the forward strand.
CCCAGGACCACCATTCAAGTTTCGCAAACCAAACGGGGTAACAAGAGCCTGACAGTGGAGGCACTAATCAACAAGAAAAAGTGCGTAGCCACCATCGACACAGGTGCTACTGCCTCCATTGTAAGAAGAGATATCGTCAGAAGCTCCTGGCTGCACAACACCAACAGCTACTGCCTGAAGACTGCAACAGGGGAAATGGCGAAGGTGTTTGGAGAAGTTCGTCTTACGATTACTCTGGCGGGACTGACGTTCTCCCATGCGTTTCTGGTGGCAGATATATGCGACGAGTGCATCATGGGAATAGACTTTATGAAAGCAAATGAAGTAATCTTGGACATCGGGATGCAAGTACTGAGGTATCGAAATGTGGAGATTCCGATGGTGTACGGAAACGAGAATGCCGTAACTCTCTGGACAGTCATCAGCAAAGACGAAGTTTTGCCGCCGTCTTCAGAGACAATCATTTGGATGAAGCTGGAAGGTGATCTTGGGAGCCACCGATTCTACATAGTAGAACCAGACCCAGAGAAGAATTCTCAAGACTACATCGTGGGAAAGACGTTAGTCGAACCAAAGAACACCATGGTTCCAGTAAGAGTTTTGAACGCAAGACCACACACTGTCAAACTAAGGCGAGGGGAGGTGACTGGAAAATGCACGCCGATTACCGCCGTCGCAACAATATCTGAACGTGATGCTCCAAAACCTCTCCCATCACCTTGGACAGCGGAAACGAGAGAGACGATTCTCCAGTCCAGTGAGCTGAATCAGGAGCAGTGAACTATGGCAGAGAATCTTATCAATGAGTACGCTGATGTATTTGCCTCACAGGACGGAGAATACGGCCGAACACACCTGGTACAACATCGAATAGACACTGGTGATACTAGACCAATTCGCCAGCCTGCTAGGCGCCTTCCATTGGCAAAGCAGACAGAAGTTGCAGAGATGGTGTCGGCAATGGAGAAAGAAGGTCTGATTGAAAGTTCCAAAAGTCCGTGGGCATCACCGGTTGTACTGGTTAAGAAGAAAGATGGCAACACTCGGTTCTGCGTGGACTATTGGCAGCTCAATTACGTCACCAAGAAAGACAGCTATCCTCTGCCACGGATTGACGACACGCTAGACAAACTATCAGGAGCCCGATGGTTTTCCACTCTCGACTTGAAGAGCGGCTACTGGCAGGTACAGATCCATCCAGAAGACCGGGAGGAAACCGCCTTCACCGCAGGAAATGGGCTATGGCAATTCACGGTAATGCCATTCGGGCTGTGCAATGCTCCGGCGACTTTCGAGCGATTGATGGAATGTGTCCTGCAAGGGTTAACATGGAAAACCTGTTTGGTATACTTGGATGATGTCATCGTCGTAGGAAAAACGTTTGCGCAACACCGAGACAATCTAAGGGATGTGTTTCAAAGGCTTCGAAGTGCCCACCTGAAGCTCAACCCCAAGAAGTGCGCCCTGTTTAGAGCGGAAGTCAAGTACCTGGGGCACATAATTTCAGCGAAAGGAGTGAGAACCGATCCAGAGAAGGTCGAAGCGGTGAAAAACTGGCCAGTCCCCAAGGATAAACACCAACTAAGGAGCTTCCTGGGCCTAGCCACCTACTACAGACGGTTCGTGAAGGATTTTGCCGGGATCGCAAAGAACCTGCACCAGTTGACGGAAAAGGGAAAACAATTCAAATGGTCAATTGAGTGCGAGAAGAGCTTCAAGGCACTTAAACAACGGCTATGCGATGCCCCGATACTGGCTTACCCCACTCCCGGGGAAACGTTCATTGTGGATGCAGATGCTAGTAATGTCGGGGTAGGAGCCGTACTTTCCCAGGTGCATGACGGCCAAGAGAAGGTGGTTGCGTACTTTAGCAAGGTGCTCTCTAAGCCAGAAAGGAACTACTGCGTGACAAGGAGAAACGAATTTAAAAAAGTTTAAAAAAGATTTAAAAAAGATTAAAAAAAAAAAAAAAAAATTAAGTGAGCAAATGCAAAAATAGAGCAAAATAGATTACTAAATATATGCAGAGTTCAAAAACATTTTGACCATAGAAATATCCATAGTAAAAATAAATTTTTTAATCTTACTAAAAAATAACGCGGGTTGTGTTATGGCTCGTATTTCATATGGTAGTTTGTTAAACAGCCTAGGTGCCGACGAAGTATAAAATTTTAAAAAGTGTGTTTTTTTAGCTACGGGGGTGTTTACGACTGAAATATTATTTACTCTTAAACCGTAAACCCTAGAGCTTCTAAGAGTAGTGCTGTAGCCGCTTCGCAGAAAAAACACTTTTAGGACTTTAAAGATATAAAGATGATTTATTGGTAGTACTCGGAGATTGTAAAATAATGACCAACTATTAGCTAACCCGTTCGCACTACAAATAATTCTCATTAGGTGTTTCTGGGCAATTGTTAATACTTCGATTGTGTGTGTTTTTTAACTCCTCTACATGGGCTTTCCAATTTAGGTTTTTATCAATTAAAACTCCTAGATACTTAAAGCGTTCAACACTTTCAACTTTAAAACAATTTGGACTACAAACAAAGTCTACCGAAAAATTACTTTGACCACAAGTATGAACTGCTAATGACAATTTGGCGCAAGCAGCGGAGTGGAAATATACATCGCAATCATTAGGACAAGAGCCTTTTAAGTAACAAACCATCAATTTTGCTACTAATAAGTAACTCATGTTTGGCAAACCATTGACGTAGAATTTGTAAGTCCATATAAAGTTTTACAGAGTTTATATAAATTAAAAATAAAACTGGCCCCAGGACTGATCCTTGAGGTACACCAATTGTAATTTTTAGTTCATCGCTGTAGTTGCCATTAATTTTTACTCGTTGACTTCTACCCGACAAGTACGATGAGAACCAGTTATAGATTACTCCTTTTAACCCAGCTTTTCATAATTTGTCTAAAAGTATATTAGGGTTTACCATATCGAATGCCTTAGTCATATCTACGAAAAGACTGGTGCTATTATCATTAAAACTATCATTGATTTTACTAGCTAATTTGAGTATGGCATCTTCAGTGGATCTGCCTTCTCGAAACCCAAATTGTTCATTACTAAAAAAATTATTTTTGTTAAGAAATGAAACTATACGCACTTTTACAAGTTTTTCAAATAATTTACAAAATGTTGGGAGTATGGAAACAGGCCTATACTGCGACATCAAACTTCTATCACCTTTTGTGAACATGGGAATTACGTCAGCAGCTTTTAAGGAAGAAGGAAATATGCCACAATTGACACTCAAATTAAATAAATGACTTAAATCATCAACAATAAGCAGTGAAATATTCTTTAAAATGCAGTTAGTTATGCCGTCAGAAGTGCAGTAGTTCTTATTATCAAGCGACATAATTTGTTTATGGATTTCTAGCGGGGTAAAGGGTTTAAAAACAAATGTGTTGCTTTGAGTTGAGTCATCAACTACATCAGCATAAAAATTACAATTACAATTAACTTTTGGAAGTAGTGGTTTTGATTGAGTTGCTACTGATAAAAAGGATTGATTAAACTGATTAGCAACAGAATCTGGATCAGATATTGTTGTACCTTTAGCTTCAATCTTTACAGTATCATTTTTTTCAGTTTGTTTATTTAGGATATTATCAACAACTTTCCATTCCTCTTTCACGTTCCCTGTACAGTTCCGAAGTTTGTCAGAGTAGTATTTATCTTTACTGAACTGAACCTGCTTTTTTACATCTTCATTTATTTTTAAATAATATTTCTTTAATTTCGCGTTATTTGGATGACGTAAGCATTTTTTCCGAATTTAATTTTTTACAACTACCTTTTTTAGTAGCTCCCTACTTATCCACGGCCTAAGACGTTTCAAAGTACAATTTCTTGGAGCCAATACGTTAGTACAACTTGCAATATGATTCCTTAAAATATTGAGAAAAATATTGTAAGCCATTGAGGGATCATTTTCTGCATAAACGGGCTCCCAAAACTCAAACATTAAACACTCTATTAGATTATGGTAATTTATTTTATGATTTGCCGCAAAAGATAGATATCTATTAATAGTTTTTAATTGGGGTTTAACTATATATAAATTAGTCATGCAGTGATCGGTAATTTTGTGATCTAATACTTCAGCTGAAAGTTTAAATAAAAAGTTATTATTTAACCTTACAAAAATATGGTCAATGCATGTTTGAGAAGAGTCTGTAATACGGGTCGGCTCTATTCCAAAGGGTTCCAAGCCATATGATGACATTAATAGCCTGTTGTCTGTGTCTATGCAATTTTTTAAAATATCTATATTGATATCTCCTACAACCAATAAGTTCTTTGTTTTTACATCTTTAAGTAAACCATTCATCTGCTCGATGAAAATGTTCTTACTCAGATTGTTTTCATGTAAGCGATAAACACAAAAAATGGTAAACTTTTCGTCACAAATATGTGAATTGATTTGTATGACGTCAGGACTACTCAAACTAATTTTCATTACATGACATTTATGTTCATACTCTGTTTTTATATAAACTACGACACCACCTGAGCTGTATGAATTATTGCAGTTTGGATACTGTATGTAGCCAGGAATATTATAATTGGATATTTCATTGTCGTACAACCAAATTTCAGACAAAACAATAAAATCGGCGTTACAAATACAAGCATTTAAGTGAGTTAGAAAATAATTAAAATTTGCTCTCATACTTCGTATATTATGATGAGTAATCAGTGTAGAACGGGTGGGAATAGCATAATTTGTTTGGTAATTTGAGTTGCTGTTTATCATTTTGATTAAATTAAAGATTTATAATCTATTGAGGACTTCTAAACACCTCACTTTAAAGACAATATCACCCTCATTTTTGCGCAAAAATATTATGCTATTCCTCATCCACATATACTTAAATTTTTTCTCCACTTTAATTTTTTTGGTCGCATTGAAGAGTGCTCGCATGTGAGCTGTTAAGCTGTCATTAATAAAGATTTGAGAGCCATCCTGATAATCGCCTAGCAGTTTCGTTGTTAGTTTACGCCTTCTCTCTCGTTTTGTTTTCACAATTTTCTCTTTTATGATCTGACGAGTAAAACTGATTGATAGAATGTTCGTAGAGGGTTTGGCCAAGTTGTTCGAGCTAGAAGTAGCTCCCTTTGCTTTGACTTGTTTAACGAAACAAGAGTTAATGTCACGTTCATCCAACTCGATGCCCACTCCGACGCGAACAATTTGCAATGCGGTTTGTAATGCAGTAGAATTGTCAACATCTGGTACGTTGAAGATTTCAATTGTATTACTGAGTTTTGATTGCTCCAAAGTAATAATACGTTCCTGCAGAACCATTTCAATTGTTATTGTGTTATTTTTTTGGTTTTCGTTTTGATTTGTATTAGGTGGAGTATTATTTTGGCTATGAAAAACGGGAAGCGGGTTCAACAGAGAAAGAATTTCTACGCGAAATAGAACACTGAGAGCATCTCCAGATATTACGGGTTTTTCTCATAAATTCAATATCTGCGGGTAACACATTCACACACTTTGCATGAAAAAGCTTTTTACAGTCGTTGCACTCAATTTTAATGTCACTGCGTTCGACTTTTTTTTCACAGAGGCAATTCATCTTTTTCTTTATTCTTAAAAAAATGTACAAAAGAATAAGACTTGAAAGAAACTATTATTTGCACTTTCTATTAATTTCACTTTTAGTAAAGTCTGTTTTCCTATCTAGTTTGACTTCAAAATAAGCAAAAAAGTTGTATTATCGTTTAAGCTGTTCTCGATACGTGTGTACCCCACAACACAACACCGACTTCGTGCTTCCTTCTCAACTGTTCTGCTCCACGTTCTCCTAGGACCGCCGCGTATCCTGCCATCCTGGGTAAGCGGGTTCCATTGCATCGCTTGGTTAGCTATAGACCTGCCACATTTTCAGAGAGTGTGACAGATTCACTGCCACTTTCGTCGTTGTATGGTTGTGCCTATAGGTTCATGACCCGTTCTCTGATAAAGCTGTTCGTTAGAGGTACGGTTTGGCCAGAATATCCTTAACCACGCAGCACGAATTCAACGTTGGAACGGAACAGTCGTAGCTTGGTGTTTAAGCTAATTGCATTACTTCGCCAAACTATGGATAGCATACTAAACGCAGATTTTGCTTTACCTATTCGGCTGGCTATATCCAGTTCGGTTCCGCCATCGGTTGAGACAATACTCCCAAGGTATTGGAAACTCTCTACTCTCTCAACCGTTTGTCAAGCAATGCATATGTGAGTTGATGAGTTTGGTCCTAGGCTGATCATTTTCGTTTTTGCCGAGTTAATTTTCAGCCCAACGACGTCTGCTTCCCTCTCCACATTTGCTATCATTTGGTTAAGGTCCATTATTCTGTGAGACAGTAGGCATACATCGTCGGCGTAGTCGAGGTGTATGAGTTCAGATGTGAGTGTCCATCGAATTCCTCCATTTCCTGTTGATAAGGTCGCATTCAGTACATCGCTAAACACCAATAAAAATTCCTTGCAAAATCAAACGCCTTTCAAAATCGATGAACAACAGGTGAAGTGGTGATCGATATTCAACACATTGCTCGATGATGATCCGCAGGGTGTTGATGTGGTCGACACAGGAGGATCCAGAGCAGAAACCTGCTTGTTCGGTGTCGAGTGTATCTTCAAGGTGTTCTTTGATTCGCTCCCGGATGATTCTAGATATTATCTTGGCCACAGCATGCAGCACGCAGATACCCCTCCAGTTTTCTCACTGCATTAGGTTGCCTTTTTTAGGGAGCTTGACGATCATTCCCTTTTTCTACTCATCCGGAAAACTCTCGACTTCCCATGTTCTCCCGACAAGTGGGAACAGTAGCTCTGCCGATGCTGTTGGCGCAGCTTGAAAAAGCTCCACAGGTATGCCGTCAAATCCTACCGCCATATTAGTTTTCAGTGCTTTGATTGTGGTAATAATCTCCTCCTTACTGGGGGTTGTGGTGCGAATTCGGGAATTTCTTTCTGCGGACACTTCAGTCTGACTTGGGTGCATATTGCTGGCGAATACTCGGTTTAGAACCGAAGCAAAATGCTCCTTCCATCTCTTCAGTTGATCCTCATCCGATATTAGCAACGAACCGTCTAAGCCTTTCACTGGGTGTTGAGTAGAGCTTCGGCCACCTACAAGCTCCTTAGTGATTCATTGATTGATGTAATTGTGCTTGTCACGTTTCACGCTACGCTGTACTTCTCTCATCTTCATTAGATATAGGGACTCAAGCACGATCCTCCCTGCTGCTGAAGTTGGTGCAATTCGAGCTCTTAGCTGTTTTCGTTCGTTGATCCTTCTCCAGGTATCCTCGGAAAGCCACGCCGTATGGTTTCCCTGCGATCGACCGACAATCCTTTCAGCCCCTGATGTGAAAATAGTTTTCACAGCGCACCAATGGTCTTGGATGGTGGCGGGCAGTGAACTGCTGATTATTTCCACTCCACGTGAGACTTACTTATGTCCTGTATCCTCTTGTGGGACCTAGGGCCTCTACAAAGCCTACGCGCCATCGTGTGCGATTTCTGGAAATGTGCCTCAGCTCTCCCCAACTCTTTCCCAGTTGCCGTGATTCCTTCTCAACTGTTCTGCGCCAAGTACTCCTAGGACCACCGCGTATCCTGCCATCCTCCTAAGAGATGGTCCCTTAATTCTTGGCACACTGAGGGAACTCTCAGTCGGTCTACGTTGATGTATTCAACCCCATGTCGGCACCTCGTCTGTTTCGGACGTCTAGGAGACTACTTCTATTGGACAGGTTGCTTGCCTGTCAGTTGACATCCAACTGATTTTATGGCAAGCTTTCTGCTCAAACATGGTGCCACCTATGACAAGACGATTTGCGTTACAAAAGTCAACAAATTTTTCGTCGTTGTCATTGCGATTGTCTAGTCCGTTCCGTCCCATAACATGTTTGAGCCCTTCGTTGTCGCAGCCTACCTTGGCATTCAGGTCCCCCATTACAATGACAATGTCGCCGTTGGGTGTTGCATTATGAACAGCTCCTAACTGGTTGTAAAGGTTTCCTTTTCTTCCTCAGACGAACCATACGTGGGGGCGTAACACTGTATAATGGTGACGCGACGTACTCTCGTCCGGAATCTGGCTGCTAAAATCCTATCACCGTGCGGCTGCCAGGAAATTAGGCCTCTGCATGCTGTTGGCGTTAGCAGCAGTCCAACTCCATATCCACGGGGGCTTCCGGATGGTCTTCCGGTGTAGAGTAATACAGTGTTACGCGGTGGGGATTGGTACTCACCCGCATCTAACCATCTTATTTCGCTTACTCCCAATATGTCCAGCCTATATCGCATGAACTCATGCTCCAATTGAAGGAATCTGGCGTTCTGAGGTTCTACACTCTGAGAGTCAAGGAGCGTCTTCACATTCCAGAAACAAATCTTAGTCCGGGTACGATAGCCAAAGGTCGTCAACATGTTATCAGTCCTTATCCGAGGCATTGTGTCGGTTTTCGTAGCGGTTAAAGTTTCGGTAACGCGAGTTGCTGCCCAGGTTACCTAGCCTAGGCATTAGACCCTAGACAATCTCGCGCTTGCAATTTTGGCCTACATGTATAAGGATTTATACATGCAGTTGCCCCGGGACCACCGCGAGGAGGTAAAACAAGTACTATATTACGAACTTGATTTTTGCGCTACTGGTCCAATCCATGTTTTGGACAGTCAGTAGTCACCCGATCAATCGCCATGCAGGTCCCCAATCATCAATGTTGTATTTTCATCAATCTTGGTATTACTATCATAGAGGAATTCGAAATAGTCGGTCTCTTAGTTCTGTCTGTCCATCTGTTTATGTGTGAGTGTGTGTTTTTGTGTGTATGGTCGAATGCTGCTTAAATGACCTAACGGATATTCTTCGAACACTATATCTAGGATCAGTGGGTTCATATTTCGAGAAGAAATCGAAATTTTCATTCTAACCCCAAAATGAACGGTACTTTATCTTAATCGGCCATTAGATTTTGGAAAAAAAAATCAATTTGTTTGAAAACGGCTCTAACTATTTTGATCAAATTTAATGGTGGACTTATGCTATCAAATTAAGATATGCTACCACATTTGTTACAAAAAAAAATAAGAATAACGGTACTTTACTTTTTGTCTGGTTTTTGAAAATTGGTTATTTCTCGGCAATGGCTCCATCGATTTTTTTGAAATTAATATATAAATAATATTTAATACACGTAAGTTCATGACATATCAAGTTTTTAAAAATTGTTAAAAAAATGACCGGGTTTTTTTGCACATAAACCACATATAGGTGCAGTCGTGGACTTTATTTTCTATAAGTTCACAAACACATTTTACAGTCAAAGATGGTGAGAATTTATTTACTATTGAACCGAAAGTGTACATTAGAGCACCTATATTCATATGTATGTATAAGCACATTGACTCTTAATTACTTATGTACATATGTATATGTATAATATTTAAATCAATTTCTGTAGTCAATCTTTAAACATTTTTTTAAGAATAATTAAGTCTATCTAAGTACATTCAAAATACACCAGTATCTTTAATACGTACAATCATTATAGAATTTAATAGATAAATATCATAATATCAACTATTTTTCCGCTTAGCACTGTTTCTATTCGCAAAAGGTATGTATTGTCATTTAAAGAGGTAACATTCATTGAATATGCCATTTCACTGACCATCGTCCGTCCTCTCACGTATGGGGAACACACTTGGTTTTGGTCAATCGTTTTCTGAAATTTAATTAAAGGATTTGACAAGCGTTTGAGTGAACTCTATTGTGTCGCCCGTTTGCATGTTGTCCGAATCCTGTACAGCATTGATGGTCACGAGAATGACTAAAACTTTGACTAGTTGACATTTTCGTTTCATGGTGACATGGATGCATTGAGTGACCATGCGTGTGCCTGCTAAAAGAGGAACTGTTGTGCTATTATCGATATTGTTTAAAATCAAGTTCTACTTTAGTTACCCATGACTGCAAATGCCAGATTCTGATAATGAATTTGGCAAAGGTGGTAGACTGAATGGGCAAAATTGAGGCAATTCTGTCTCCATGACTTCCTCGACCATTTTGTCGAGTTTTTCTATTGCTTTAGATTGTTTTGCAGCCAGCATTGCTTTGCGATTAGCTTTCGAATTCGCTGTATTCGAGCTTGAATTTTTTTGTTCCTTGTTTTTACTGCTGTTATTGTTGAATGATATGCTTTTAGGATCCTTGACTCTGAAATGAAGAATACAAATAATTTTAGTTTTATATAATTCAATAAAAAAATTATGAATGAGAAGAGAATCACGAAGTTGTAAATGTCTTCTAACCCATCCCAAATAAAGTGGGCGTGGCGTTTTAAAATGTTCAATTCAAATTCATTGATATGCATATCTTTCTCTTCAGAGTACTTCCCGGACTTTCATGAGATTTTATCAGAAAATCAGATTTTGTGGCTTCTTCTTATGAGGTAGGCGGTGACATCTTTATACACAGAGATGCCAGTAAAATTTGACTTTTACGTAGATCCTGTGCCCATTGTAACCGAAGGTCACGGATTCAGGTGATATATTCGCAATAAGTTATCTTTAATGTAGCAAAGAATCTCATCAGGGGAAACCTCTCTATCAGTGAACTTGAGTTCCATAAAAATAATAAGAATACCATCAGGACAATACACGGGAAGAATTGTTTTCCGACAAAAATAGTTGAATCTTTAGTAAGAATACGAGTATATGTACGCACCAATATACAAAGCCCACATGAGGGCTCGGGAAAAATATACAAATAAATAAACAAAATTCACGGATTATGATGAGATATTCACAATAAGACGTAACCATCACTGTAAATGGCTTTGGAAAAAACAATACGTTTTTTTTTTAAGAAAAAAATGTAGAGAAAGTCAACGTCTACCTATTTTAGTTGATAATACTTTTCAGTTTCTGGCAAAAATATTGAGAAAAATACATTTTTTTTTTTTAAATGGGCAGTGGGTTGATTTTAACAATCTAAACACTTGTATTGCTTCGGATTCTAAAAAGATTATATACCAAAGTTCATCTTATAATCTTTTCTCAGGAAAGTCGAACCTATAACCCTGCGACAGCGCCCCGAGATGCTTATAGTACATGACTGCTCTTGAATAGATTTAAGTAAACCTTCTGGAAATATGTCTCCTGGGAGTGAATTCCAAAGTTTACTTTTACTGTAGCAGAAGGAATTTTGATGTATATTCAAATATTCGCGTCGTTGCTAGGTGGACATATACATTGGTTGTGCACTGGTGGGTTGCCTAGTGGAAAGTTCAAATGTCGCATTTCTAGGTATCATTCCGTGAGGTCTTCTGTACATGTGCCATAGTGGTATCTATAGAACAGGGGTAAGTCTGCTACCAGTCCTCAATGAGCCAACTGTTGGAGATTGGGAGTTAGTGCAGGGTCATCAATTAAGCGAACTGCTCCTCTCTGTGTGCTGTAAAGTAGATGAAGATAATGTTCAGGGGCAGAGCGCCATACATGTGAACAATACTCAAGCCGCAGTCTAACTTGTGCTTTGTACAAAAGAAGGATCTGTTTCGCTGTGAAGTATTTTGTTTACTTTAAACTGGTTGCTGGACCGCCATTTTGAGATGTTGTATATGTGGAATGGTATGTTCATTTATTTTAAGCTCTAGTACAATGCTCTATTTAGAAAAGGCGGTGAATTGTCTTTTGCTCGCCTTAAATTCTACTAAGTTAGCCCACGGTTTCAATTCAGTGAAAGACATTATGAGCCTCGAAACAAAAGTGATCAATTTTATATCTGCACGCGCTTTAAATAAATTAAAATTTTTAGAAAAATTAAATGAAATAAACTTAGTATGCAACGGTTCATGAAAAAGTTCTCCAAATATTCTTTAAATGTTTAGGGGAAGATAGGCTTTTTTTTACGTAATGAGAAAATTATTGGAAAATATAATCAATTAATGTACGTCGAGCGACTTTCAGAATTAATGTGTTTTACTGATTTATTTTTGCACCTAAATGAATTAAATGTAACTGCAAAGCACTAACAAGACAGTTCTTGCTATATTTGATTTAATCAAAGCATTCGATTAGGGGAAGATAGGCTTTTTTTTACGTAATGAGAAAATTATTGGAAAATATAATCAATTAATGTACGTCGAGCGACTTTCAGAATTAATGTGTTTTACTGATTTATTTTTGCACCTAAATGAATTAAATGTAACTGCAAAGCACTAACAAGACAGTTCTTGCTATATTTGATTTAATCAAAGCATTCGATGCTAAATTACAAATACTCCATCATGACGTTATCTCTAATACTCAATATATTCCTAATATAAACAAATTGTTTGCAGATCTAGATCACTAATAACTAGATCAAGATGAATTGAATCTATATGTACCTATATGTACATATATACACTGTCTACGTAACTATTTCTGTATATACCACTTAATACCGAAATTAGAATACGTTGTGAGGTAGGGTACATATAGAGTTCCTTCACTCCGCTTCTAACCTTCTTCTGAAGTAGTGTTGAGTTTATTTGTGGGTTCTTCTAACTCAAGGCTCTTACTCGTACTTTATCACTTATTTTGAAGAAAGTAAAAAGCAGATACCTTGGATGAAAGAGTTATCGAAATGGAACGAGGCTATATTCCAGAGCCAGATAGACTGTCTGGAGATTCGGATATAGTTAAATGATATCGAATCCTCAACGGACGAGCCGTCCGATGTCCACTCACAATTGGTTTACCCTGAATCCTATTCTAAAATTATTTGCTTCTAGATGATGACAACGATCATTTTTGTTAACATCCACCCCCAGAATAATTGTATGTCAATACTATCGATACAATACAAAATACATAGATTTGATTTCAAATTACAATACGTATATACCCCTGGCAAGATACGTTTTGCGGAAATCGCGAAATTCCTTTTAAAGAGATACATATATGTAGGTACTTCGTGGGGAGATTCACATAGAACCACAAAGGTTTTGGTGACTTGTACGGGGAGACCTCTGTCACTTCCAACTGCGGGAGATTAAATACCACAGAAGCGCTGCCACAGACACACGAATGGTATCGCTGCGCAGGTGGTCATGGACTTTGGGTTCTTTGTGGGAGATTACAACAAACTGCCTAAGCTTGTGACCGAGATAAAACAAATTTGCCTATACATATAAAAACTCTACTTATTGGGAGTTTGTTGAGTTTCAAAGAATTATTAATATTAGCATTGGAATAATTAGTGATCATTTTATAACTATTTGAAGTTGGTGATGAATGACCCATTTATGCATTTACGAAAATTTGCTGATGCGGGTCAACAATCAGTTCCAGATGTAGTTATTTTGATAAACTAATAAAAGAAAATTCACAATCTTAAACAATAACATTCTAAATTTGAAAATGCAAAAACCTTAATATAATTCTTATTTATGTGGATATTTAACTGCCGACTGGAAGGATTCAGTACTAATAAAATCAACTTTGTGAAAATTATACATATATCGTTCTAACAGAATTGGGTAATTTATTGAAAAATATAAGTGTGGCTGTTACGACATGTATATTAACTGAATGTAATAAAGAAACCAAAAAATGTTAAATTTGTACGGGATTATATACGTAAAATAAAACAAACACATTCAGTACGTTATAAACATTTTATTTTACTTGTTTTATGTATGCACACTGTAATAATAATGCCATTCCTCGTACTACTAGCCTTTATATACCGGGCTGGCCGTGGTGTAGTGGTAACATCAACGCTTGTCACGCTCTTTGTTCACGGTTCAAATCCTGATCTTAACAATCATCTATTTATTTCGTTTGAAATAAATAAAAAAGTGGATCGATTGGGAAAGCTTAGTCAACTCTACTACGAAGGGATAACACTGGCAGTAGAGTGGTCATATGGCTTAAATGCAACTTGATCGTGATGATGACATCAGGTGGAGGGAAAAAATTACTGTGAATCATGAACAACGACAAAAAGCAAAACAAACAAGCTCCCCAGTTATCTGGACCCCACCCTCGGAGTTTACTGAAACTTAATACCACCTAAGTTTTAAACCCACTACACCAATTTAATGGTATTCATAACCCATTTGGCGCGCGCAAATTATTAAAAAAAAAATATATATGTATATTGTTATTTGCTGTCATCTGTAATTGTGGGATGCATTTAGCTGTGGGGCATCAATGGCACCGGGTGACAAGTAAGTAATTGAATCGTCAACATTCTCCCCGCGGGTGAATAGAATTCGCTTTATACACCAGATTCTGCATGTAGGTCTGAACGTAGCTTTAACTTTGATGACGATTCTGTATTTTATGCGCCCACCTTACCGGCTTTCTTACATGGAATATGTGTGACATGCAAAGAGAAACAACTTTAATTTTTTTTTTTTACAAATAACATGCATAGACTATAGATAACAGAAAAGGGTCAGATCGATGACAACATAAATAAGTCGCAGACAACAGGTTCGTGTGTAATCTGGTTGCTACACATGTGCATCTCCCTTGCGCACATTCATTAATTTGTGCTCATATCGCGTTGCTGGATTCCACATTCCAATTCGTTTCCGTTGTGCTGAATTGTTTTGTTTGTTTGTCGCGTAATTGTTTTAAGTTTAAAATTTGTAATTATTGATTAATGAATTAGTTTGTGAGTGTGAAATGTGGTACTGGCGCTGATACAGACGATGGTGACGACGAGAACGGTGATGGATGGACGATAATGCCGAGGACTACAAAGAAAGTGTGGCTGAGGCAGAATAGGGTGACGATGACGGTGATGGACGGATGACCCGCCTTGTAATTCATTTTATAAAATGGTTTAAAATACTGTGAGTATAAATTTATGAATTATAAATTGACCTATTTTGTATGGTTGTTTTATGATACGACATAGTATTTTGGATGTTCATGATTTGAATGTGTATGGACCGATTTGTTGTTTGCTTTTTTTTTTAATGATGTGTGTATGTAATTTGATTTTTTTTATCCTTGTTGTCTTTGTTTGAGGGTAGGTAGCAAATTTTTGTTATTGGTCGTTTTAATATCGCGTTTTTTTGTTTTGACGGTTACGACTCGAGTTAATCCGTCCTTTCCCGGATGTGTTTGCTCTATCCCCGCGAGACTCCAATGGGACGGCGGAAGACGTTCGTCTTTGATGAGCACCAAATCTCCTGTCTTGGGCTCATCCTATGTTTTCAACCATTTCGGGCGTTGTTGGAGTCTGGATAGGTATTCTGAGTTCCATTTTCGCCAGAATGAATCCATCAAGAACTTTAATCTCTTCTAGCGGTCGAAATAGCAAAGTTTTTGCAGTCTCCTTGCGGAATTATGTGGAGTGCCTCACCAACCAGAGAGTGCGCTGTCGTGACAACTTCAAGGTCATCGACGTTGTGTGAAAGAGGACATAAGGGCCTTGAATTCAAACATGCTTCTATTTGCGACAGAAGCGTGGAGAATTCTTCGAGTGTCAGTTTTTCCTCTCCAACAACCCTTTTTAAGTGGACTGATTTCATCCCAGCTTCCCCTAATCCTCATAAATTGGGTGAAGCGGGGGGAATGAAGTGCCATTGAATACTAAGATTCGCCAATGTGCCAGTGACTTTCTTCCAGTCATGTTGGGCATTTCGTATTAGACTTTGTAATTCCGTACTGGCTCCTACAAAATTTATTCCATAGTCGCTGTAGACATGGAAGCATACTACTCGACGTGCGGTGAAACGCCTGAAGGCGGAAGCATTGCTTGCACTTGTCCAATCCAGAACTTCTTTCGAAAGTACGCGACCACCTGAGAGATTCCTCCATGAAATGTCTTATCGTGAGCGTCGCTTATAATCAACGATACAAAGTGGTGATTATGTCTCAGCAAAATTGGGTGTTGTTCCTCATAAGTAAGATGGGAATTTTGTAGACGTCCACCTACCCGCAGAATCCCATTTACGTCAAGAAATGCATTTAGTTAATTGGGGATGATTTTATGTTCTCTCATCTGCTTCAT
Organism: Pocota personata; assembly: GCA_963082735.1. Taxonomy (NCBI): domain Eukaryota; kingdom Metazoa; phylum Arthropoda; class Insecta; order Diptera; family Syrphidae; genus Pocota; species Pocota personata. The sequence continues at coordinate 82,319,224 of OY720429.1, forward strand.
TTCCGATGTGAAGATCTCGTTTTGTGTAGTTTTGACGGCAATAGTTGTCGCGGTTTGAAGTTCGTCTGGCGTCAGTGGACCGAAATTCCTTGCAAATTTTGACGATCTGCAGTTACGTGCGAATCGAAGACAAGTGGCTATGACAGCATTGAAAAGTGTTGTATAATTTCGCTGACGCTATCGTTGGTCTTCGGTTGTGCACAGTACACCTTGACTGCACGCATCTCCTCCTCTGTGCTGACATTTAGGGGTTATTAAGGAACATCAAACAAATTTTAAGGATTCAAGAGCTCCGTGAAGCACGCCTCACGAAGCGACGTGATCGCGTTAGTTCGACCTCAAGAAGAATCTATATACATATGTAAGAAAAATTGTCTGTAAAAAAATGCCCGTAATGAAACAACACTTCTTCTTTCAACGTTATAATATTAATGTTAGTTTTAATTTCTTTTTTCTTTTTATATACATGTAAAATGACACAAAATATATGATTTTGATTTTGACATAATACAGGGATTTTTTATTCGAAATTCTATTTGTTCGGTGTTTTTTTTTTTTTTTTGTTTTATTTTTTTGTAGTGTTCTAGTGTTTTTTTTTTTTTGTGTTTACGTGTGCGATGAAAGGAATTAAGGTAAGTGTTTTATTATTTTATTATATTTATTATATTTTTCTAATTTAACGAATGTTTAGATTTATTTTGTATGGTGTGTATGTGTTTATGAATGAACATGTTTATGAAGTGTGTGTGAATGTGGTGTGTGTGGACTGTGGACTTCATTGAGTGGACTGTATTATGTGTTAAATGCGGGACGGGAAATTTGTTGTGGGAAATTTCCCAAAGGTTTAATTTATATTATTTTTAATTTAATTAATATTATTTTTTTTTTTTTGTACGCTATGAGTAATTTATTTGAGTTTTATTAGTGTTGTGTTGAAAAGTGGTAGTTGTTGAATATATATATATATAGATTAGTGTTGTGTTGACAGTGTGTATATATGTTTATTAGTGTAGAGTGGTGTTATTTGGCGATTGTTTGGACGTGTTAGATTTTGGAAAAGTGGACTATTGTGGTGTTGTGTTCAATAAACTGTTGTGTTGTGTAGTGTTGGTTTAAAATGAAATTACTCGAAAATGTTGTGCTATGTTGAGTTTTGAATGTGTTGGGTTTAAATAAAAACTTTATTTTGTGTTGTGTTAGACTGAATCTACGTGTTGAATTCAACGTTGTTGAATATTAAATCTGTGTTGTGTTAACATGCATCAGTTATGATTTATATTGGCCCGATCTCTGTAGTTTTGTTACTGGGTAGGGGGCAAAGTTTCGATATTGGACGCTTTAGTATGGTGTTGTTAGTTTTTACGGTTACTACTCGAACTAAGTTGTCCGGTCCAGGGTGTAGGATGGTAACCCGTGCTAGACTCCATTTTAGTGGTGGCAGCCTCTCGCCTTTTATCAAAACTAAGTCCTCTACATTGATTGTAGTCGGAGTGACCTTTATCCACTTCGGGCGCTGCTGGAGTCTGGACAAATACTCGTTACTCCACTGTTTCCAGAACGATTGGAGTAGCGTCTGGAAACGTTTCCATCTATCCAGGTGGGCGATTTTTTCCATCTCGTACTCTGGCTGTGGTGGGGTGACTTACGGCTCCCCTACGAGAAAGTGCCGAGGCGTAAATGGTTGCATGCCATTTAAATCGTCTGACTGAGGACACAGCGGTCGAGACTTCAAGCACGCTTCTATTTGTGTAAGAATGGTGGTGAGCTCTTCGAACGTCAGACATTGGTTTCCGACCACACGCTTAAGGTGAAACTTTACCGATTTCACGCCCGCTTCCCATAAGCCACCAAAGTGTGGGGAAGCAGGTGGAATGAACCTCCATCTTGTTCCTTCAGCGACTCTGCTACTGTTTTCCAATCTGCCTTTGCCTCTCTTAACTGCCGCTGTAGTTCTCCATCTCCGCCGACGAAATTTCTCCCACAATCGTTAAACAGCTCCCGACATAGTCCCCTCCGAGCAACAAATCACCGAAAAGCTGACTTTGGCATTTCGTCCCTTCCAGGCTTTTACGTCGATTGGGTCAGCGTAATCCACTCCGGCAAATGTGAAGGGCCTTGAAATCTGCGCCCTAGCTTTGGGGAGGTTACCCATTAGCTGTTCCAACGGCTTCGCCCTAAACCTAAAGCAAATGGTGCACCCGTGAATTACCTTTTTGACCACTCTTTTAAGGTTGAATATCCAGAAGCATTGGCTTATGTACCTTCTGGATCCCTCCGTGTAGCGTTTTGTCGTGTGCGTCCTTGATGATGAACGTCGAGACCCTGTGGTTTGCTTCTAGGAGTATTGGATGTGTCCATTCGTATGAGCGCTGTCCATTGGACAGTCTTCCCCCACTCTTTACGTGTTGTTTTCATCTCTAAATGGGTTCAGTGCCCTGTATCCTCTGGTGTTGTCCTTCTCCTCGTCTTCCGCAAACATCTCCTGCTGAACCAAGCTCACGATACGAGTCAGCGCTTCTTCCAGTTCTTTTGGTGAAGGAACATCTGCGACTCCTCTAAACATGCTCTTGTTGCGTCGAACTCGTAAACAGTACGCTACTATCCTATTTACCTTTGTTAGTGTTGAATACTTCTCTAGCAGGTCGTTTATAAAATTACTACCCTTTTCCCCTACAGTACTGCAGTGATGTACTTTGACAGGGCGGGCTTCTTGCTGAGTGTCCAAACAGCCAGGCTGCTCTGGAAATGTGGCATCCCACATTGCTGGCTTAGAAACTCCGGGCCTTGCCACCACAATTTGCTTTGGAGGATCATTGATGGAAATATTTTCCCCGAGATGCTAAATCTGCTGAGTTGAGTACCGATGGAATATGTCTCCATAAGGCATTGCTGGTAAGTTTTTGAATTTGTGACACTCGGTTGCTAATCCATAGGTCGCTTGTTCAGATCCGGCTCAAAGGACCAAAAATGTTCGCGTTAGTTCGACCTCAAGAAGAATCTATATATGTAAAAAAAAACTGTCTGTAAAAAAAGTCCGTAATGAAACAACACTTCTTCTTTCAACGTTATAATATTAATGTTAGTTTTAATTCCTTTGTTCTTTTTATATATGTACATGTAAAATGAAACAAAATATATGATTTCGATTTTGTCATAATACAGGGATGTTTTATTCGAAATTCTATTTGTTCGGTGTTGCCATCTTGTCTCGAACACGACGTCAGCTGGGTTGTGGTGTGTTGGTACATGATGCCAACCGTCGACACCTACCTATACTAGGGGTTGAATCCCTGAAACGCAATTAGCCACGAAGGTTTCCCATTTAGCGGGGGGCGATCGTATGCAGGCCAGAGTAATCATGGAATCCGCCCATTCTTATATTGTTGGTTCGAATGCCGAAAGCACATCCATGGCATAGTGTAAAAGAGAGGCAAAAACAAAAGCTCCGCATAGTCCCAGACGTAGCAAGGACACAGAACTTTTATTTGAGGTTACCTTCGTCCTGGAGATCAATAAATGTATGTGAATATTGTTTTCACTATCTAAAACTCACACTTACACAGCTGCCCCAGAGGCCTTCATCGAAGTGTCGCAGAATCCATGCAATTCAAAGGCCTTGTTGTTCCGTATCGTGTTGACCCACCTGGGAATTTTAGCGCATTCCGGCAATGGCAGTTCTCGTCGAAACACTTACCATTGATTCCTGCGATCTACTGGTATCGGATAATCCCAATTTGAGCCCAGACCTCATAACTGCTGCATCATAATTTTCGCCGTGATGACAAAGCGTGAAATTCAGTCAAGTGGATCGAACCGCTTGGTTATTGCAGACAGCATCGATCTTCTTGTGATGTCCATTTTGTCGGGCTGATAATTTTAAAATGAGAACGAATCGGTGATAGGAAACCATTTGATCCCAATTGTTTTCACGTGGTTCGATTGTCCCAATGGAAGCTCAAAATCGATTTCGCTCTCATTTTCCGGAATTTCATCCACTAACGACTTTTCGTTGCTAGTCCACTTCTGGAGATTTAATTCAGCGGATGTTAACAATTGACGGACTTCGTTACGCTTTTGCCTACCATCCTGAACTGAATCCGCTCCACTAATGAGATCGTCCACGTACATGTCATCACGGACCGCTATCGCTCCTATCGGGAAATGTTGGGCCTCATCGTCAGCTAATCGCTTTAAATTTTGTATGGCCAGATATGGTACACTGACTGTACCGAAAGTAACTGTATTTAACTTATAGGCTATTAACGGGGTGACCGGTTGTTCCCTCCAGACGATAAGTTGGTAGTACCTATCAAGCTGATTGACTGAAATTTGGCGGTACATTTTTTCGATGTCAGCCGTAAATGTCACTCGATGAGTCCGCCATCGCAGAATTTAATCCACAATGTTGTTTTGCAGTTTCGGACCCACGAGCAAATGGTTATTCAGCTACCTTCCATCTGAAGTCTTAACTGCAGCATCAAAGGCGACCCTCAATTTCGTCGTTGTGCTTGCCTTCTTTAAGACTGCATGATGAGGCAGAAAGTAATGGAATGGGCCTCTTAGCTTGGGTTCGTCTATCAGGCCCACTTCTTCCATATGGCGAAGCGTCTCAATACTCCTTTATGCACTGTAGTCCTGTAAAAGTTTGTTGTCGACAGCCAATTTCCTTTCCAGATGAGCAAACCGATGGAAAGCACTTTCTTTGCTGGAGCCCATCGCTGGATAACCCTCGTCCTTAAACGGTAGCATCACTTCGTAGCGTCCGCTGGGTAACCGTCTGGTGTTCTTAGCGAAGTGTTCGTCACAGGCGATGTTTCCGTTGGAGTCCCTGGTTTGAAACAGCTCTTCCTCCATCTCCCAGAGATGCTGAAGCTGTTAGTTGAGATCAGCGAATTGAAAGAAACTACGTAGACGTTGTGGATTGTGGACTGAAGCTTTCCCGAAGACGATCCATCCCAATTCAATTTTCTGAGCAATAGGGCCAATGTTATCCTCGCTGCGCAGGACATCGGGAAGGAGTATTCCGGCATATACGTCACTCCCATGAAGTAGATCGACTAGCGCAGGAGCAAGAAAGTTTAGATCTGGCAGACATAACCCAATTAGAGGCGGCCATTTGTCAGGTACCGCGCTATGGACCGAAAGAAGCCCAGTCAGCGACTTAAAAACGAAAGCCCTTGCAGTACTTTCGTATGTTGAATGCCGAGGTGCGAAAGTTATGTCCACATAGCTCTGAGTAATGCCGCTGATAACCAACCCCCACCCCGATACCTCAACAAATGTATGGCGCTTTTTCAGCTTGAGAAGCTGTGCTGCGGACTCTGAGATTAATGAGGCTTCAGACCCAGGATCGATTAAAGCCCGTAAGTTGAAGAAACTACCATTAACGGACTTAGCCCTAACAACAGCTGTAATTAACAACACCCTGTTTTGCTCCCTGTTGTAATGAGCATGACGCGTGTGAACGGTACCACTGCAGGACGGTTGTGCATCACTCAAAGGCGTAAGTATAGGTGCGTTAGGGTTTACAGCACCTTGATAGGCTTGCGCACCAGATGGTTGTTGCACAAATTGGGCGTGCAAGTGGGTATTGCCTGTGGTTGCTGTAGCCATTATTATTGCTATAGCTGTTTTTGTTGTTGCTGAAACCGTTGCTGTTGTTGACCTGCATGATGTTTTGTGGGTGCAAAAGCCTGTTTCCTTTGTGCGTAGTTCAAGTTTAAGAAACGTTGACATTTTCGCAACGAGTGCTGATCCTGTGAGCACAGTTTGCAGGAAACACATTCCCTAGATGTTATTTATGTACATATATTAGACTTAAGTAGATATGTATAATAAAAAAAACTTCCACCTACTTGTTTTGGTGCAGGTCAAATGTATACGGATGGTTGAAATGATCAGATGGGGAAATTTTCCTCAATTCTTTATTTGCTGAAGAGTTGAAAGTGGTTTTCCAGCGGTTAAAAAATTGCACGTCGCGAAATAGACGTTTGACACACACACAGCGTATTGTTTCTTAGTTAAGTTTATCAAAAAATTTTAAAATAGTTCAAATTGAATAGATTGCAATAAATTTAATTATTTTCCATAAAATTGGGTTATAGTATATGTACGTAAAATTTAATTTTGGACTTGTAATTGAAAATGTCACTTGCACTTTTTTCATGTTTTAAAACATTAAATTGAAGTTAATGTTTTGTTCACTAATTTATTAAATTAACACTCAAAATGAACGCCTCTAATAACCAAATGTTACGACATGTATTTTTACTGGATGAAATAAAGAAACCAAAAAATGTTAAATTTGTACGGGATACAGAATTATATATGTAAAATAAAACAAAGAAATTCAGTACGTTATAAACCTTTTATTTTACTTGTTATATGTATGCACACTGTAATAATACGAGTAATGCCATTACTCGTACCATCAAAAACTTTTACATATGTATATTGTGAGTTGCTGTCATCTATAATTGTGGGATGCATTTAGCTGTGGGGCATCAATGGCACCGAGTGACAAGTAAGTAATTGAATCGTCAACAGTGGCCACTGTAAAGTTCAAATAGTGAGTTCTGTGTCCAATTGGTACGTCAACAAGAGTCATATTATTCACGCGTAAATTGCAGTTTTCAGAGTATCTAATCTAAGTATTTTCGTTTCGTCTTAAAAACTCTCTGAGGAATTTAAATAATAAATATGCCTTAGTGTCAAAATGTATAGTTCTCCATATTCGCCATGTGCGATTTAGCTGGTGAGTATTACTCGTATCTTTCCAAGATATTTGTAATGTTTCGCTGATTCAGTTTTGAAGCAATTAGTAAATCATTTGAAACAACTGAGAAAAAAACAAATTGATTGCTCGCGAACAATTTGTTCTTTTCCAAAAACGTAAAAACACGTAATTTCATAACTTTATTAAAAAAAATGTTGGGAAAAGTCGGGACCAAAGAAGTATATAGGTCGATAGTCACATGCATACTCGTACCTATGTACATTTTGCTAGTTTGCTTTCGTAAAGAGAGGAATAATTTCCGCGTATTTTAAGGAAACAACCCCTGCTAAAACCGTTTCACAGTAAAATGTATGGCATACAATAACAACATGGTATTAAGATTTTTTTTTTTTAATATTTTTTGATTTAACGTGTATTAATATCATTGCAATAGCTTCGGGGTGAGTCGCTCTCGCGAGCCTTAAATTGAAAAATAATCATAAAAAAATCTGCACTGCTTATATTCGTGCATTATTATATGCACTGCTTATATTCGTGCATTATCGTCCTGAGGAATAATTCCTCGCCGAAGCCTATTACCAATTTGTTTTCCGATAAGATTTAAGTTTTTGTTGTCCGGGAAAATGGAAATAAAGCCTTCGTTATTCATCCTGCGCTCGGGCCGAATAACTCACAAGAAAGTAACGCAGATAATAATACCATACATTGAATCTTTTGCGGTACTTCTAGAGTGCATTCTAAGTTAAAAAAAAAAAAATATTTACATTATCATAGCTTTCGATGTGGTCAACCACAATTGTCTGTTGAGAAAACTGGAAAAAGCTGGATTCCGTTATTTTATGCTCAATTGGTTCAGGTCGTATCTTGGAAACAGGTCGCAAAGAGTGAAGATGGATGAAATAAGGAGTTAAATTAAGTTTAATCTGTGTGTACCGCAACACTCTGTTTTGGGTCCAATTCTGTTTTTAGTCAACATCAATTCACTATTTGCTCTTAATTACAAAGGACCACTTACTGCTTGTGCGGATGATATAGGTTGCTCTTATAGTTTGAACAGTCCTTTGGACCTGGTTTCTGATATAAATTGGGATCTGAATTGAGCCACTTGTTTGCTGAACATAATTCAGTTATAAGCTCAAAAACTAAAATAATGTTCTTCTACTTATCTTATTGGTACAAACTTGAAGCGAATGTGTACCTCCTGAGTGTCAAAAATGCAAACGATCTGATTGCAATTGTACGGGTACGTCTGGTTTTCCGTCCCACTTTTTATAATAGTCTAAACTATAGTGATAAATGTTTTTTAATAGAAACAGTAGATGAAGTTTAGTACCTGGGGCTCATCCTTGATTCTAGAATGAGTTTTTCGAATCACGCAGATACATTGCGAAAATATTTCCGATGCACACTTAGACATTTTTATAACTTGCATAATGCATGCTCAATTAAACTTTTAAAGACGATTTCATATATTATACATATATTGCTTGTAAGGGAGGTTTATACCAAAATAAAATACAGCCGCTGCTGATTTCCCAGAAAAAAAAAAAACGTCGTAGACATTCTTAGTTCTGTGGCGATGTGAAAATTATTAATTCTTCTTCTCTGAAAATTCTTCCTGTTCATCATTTGTATTGCTTTAAGGTATTAAAAGAGTTCCTCATGAAGTCTAGTAATCCTAATTTTATTTTAATTTCAAATTGTATTTAACGTGGAAACTTTTCCAACATGTTATCTGTACCCAATTTCCGTACCACTGCATATCGTAATTTGTTTTTCTTATAGATTATTTAATAAACTCTCTCAGTCTATAGGGCAATATCAATACCTGGAACGTTTATAAAACTAGTTAAAATTTGGCTCTTCTGTTTTGACTATGTTTGTTTAAAATCTCTTATTTCTGATATTTTGAATTAATTTTGATTTTTTGGGTCTTTGTTTTTAATATTGCATCTTTTAGCAGTTACATTTTGTCTACAATTAACTTATTTTCTCTTGAACTCATGAATTTATTTTATTTTTACTAAGCAAGTTGTTCCTCTTGGGTCATCCCAGCAAAAACTTAAATTTTGATTGTATAAGCCCATTGAAGTGGTATTCAAATCTGTTTTTATTTCATGTGTATGTATATCAAAAATACAGATTGTCAACTTTTCTTATATATTTTGTAGGGCTTATGAATTGTTGTATAAATTATGAAATTATATTTTGTATCCTGAAATCATAAGAAATAAATATTTGCAAAAAAATCTTCGTCAGGTGTGCTAATTTATTCTTCTTTACTCTTCAGTGCGTTAAACAGTTGACATCATAAGTCGGTAAATTAAGCATATAAACTATTTTTGGATTAGTAATTCATTGTATTCATAAATAATTCATACAAATAATTTTGTTCGTATCCAAACTGAACTTATATATTTTCCAAGTAGGTAGTATGGAGAAGCTACAATAGTATCGGCTATTACGACTACTCGGAATGGCGTGTTAATAACGCTCTTGAGTCCATACGATGCCATAAAAAAACATTTTATTCTCATTACCTTTCTCGGAGTCTTTAAATAGTCAATGTAGCGCCTAAAACAATTAAATTGTTTGCCTTTGTAACAAAAAATTACATTTAATTCGTCAATAGAAATACTTCGGCTAAACTCATGCCACCTATATATGTAAATGTTCTAATATTCATCGCGTAAAAACAGAGTATACCAATTTATATACCAGTACGTATACTGCGAATATTTTGATGGTAGCAGAAGAATTGGATTTCATTCAAATTTATGAAACACAGTGAACTGTTTCCATTGTTTTATAATTAGTATTACTTTTGATTTAAGGGTTATCCTGCAATTTCTCCAAATATGAAACGCAAGCGATTTTAATTGGACCTCCTTCTTCCGCGGGTAAGCAACTTTATTCCTAGTCCACACATATTTGCTTCTTATAGAAGTTTTCATCGATGTTGCAGTTTTGAGCAGCTGATGTGTATTGCGCTATGTATACATATTTTTTGGGTTCCTGTATGCATATTAATTAAAAAGAATATATATATTTTGTGTTCGTACTCAACATATTTGAATGCTATGATAATCCATTTACAGGGTAAATGATAAGCACGTAGCTATTACTAGCCGAAGATGAGGTCAGATATCACCAGGTATGTCTTCCCAAGCAGGTACAGATTTTTTTTTTATCGGGGCGGGTACACCCTACTGGAGCACTCAGACTCAAAAATATGTTCATTCTACAACCATGCAGAGAACCCCATTATAATGTGTTTTTTCGTCTTTTGCAAAAAGACGAGTAGACGCTTCAGTTGTGAACCCCTTCGGTCATCAGCACCGAAAACCCGCCACCTGATCCGAGGACAATCACATAGGAAGTATTCCGCAGTATCCTCGCCCTCTCCACAGGAGTCGCAGACAGGGGTACCACTCAAATCTAGCACATGGAGGTGCTTGGCGAAAGTGAACTGGCCCGTAAGAACGTCAGTAAGTTCTCTGCAGTGTTTTCTGCTAAGAGATAGCAAGAAAGCCGCGGATTTCTTACAGACGACGGGGACCATTCCTTTAGTCTGCCTGCATCCTGGAGAGTCATGCCACCTTCGATTATGTTCACTGACCAGCCGTCAATAGAAGCCCTAACCGAGGACGCTGGCAAATCCAACGTGGGTTCAGGTCCAGAGAAATTCTCTTCTGAGCCTTGTCTAGTAAGTTCGTCATAGATCTCATTTACTATTATCCCTTGTCCTGGGACCCAAACAAGATTCAGTTCAGCCTTCCGACCGAATTTAAGGATGTTTTGCATTCTCGATCTATTGTGGAAGTGGATAAAGGATTGAGCAAGGCCTTAAGCGCAGCCTACCTGTCGTCACAGGCGCAGATGCTTCGTCCCTTCTACCTGGAAGACAGATGTCTGTTTTCCCAATGAGAAGTGAAGCATAATGTTGTCGCATTCCACGAAAACACCAGCACCAGAGCCGTCCGTGAAAATGCGATTACATTCCTTTCCTGGTTCAGACTCCGGGAAAAGCCAATTCTGAACATGGGGAAAGTTGACTTCAAATTTGCACCGCAGCCGTAATTCAGGTGTCATTGTATCAGACGGCATATCCATGAAACAGGTCGTAGGATAATCGTCGCGCAATGTCATAAAAACTCCAGTGCGAATCGTGCCAGAAACCACTTCTTTTTAAACCGAAGATGGCGCTGAGTGTAGACCCCTTAATATAAATATCAAGGAGGGGGTTAGGTTCATCAAGGCGTGCAGAGCAGAGCCAGGCATACGGGGCAAAATTCCCAAGCAGCCGGGACCGTTCTTTGGAGTTTGGCGAAAGCAGCAGTAACGTATTTACGTGAGAGCTTATTCCACCAAACGACTGATGCATATGAGAGGAATGGTTTTATCATTGCCGTGTAGATCCAAAGAAGTTTCCTTGGCGACAAGCCCCATGTCTTGCCGAAAACACCTTTGCATTGCCGAAAGACTGACAGAGCTTTGGATGTTTTCAGCTCGACATGTTTCGTCCAAAGAAGTTTTCTCTATAAGATTACTCCTAATATTTGGCTTCCTTGGAGAATTGGATAGTGAAACCTTTTAGCACTGTCTGAGTCAGACCAGTCAATTTCCTTCTTCTCGTAAAGAGAACCACCTCGGTTTTGAGATGATTAACTGAAAGCCCAAGATGTACCCTCAAAGCAACTTTGCGCACATGTACCTCAACCAGTCTTTCCATGCTTTTCAGCAGGTAGGTTGTCAGACTAATAGGTCTGAAGCTCTTGGCGGGGGAGTAGTCATCTTTTCCGATTTTCGGTATGAAAGCTATTCTTACTGTTCGCTAGGGGGTTGGTATATATACCATACCAGTGCCAAGCCAGCAGTGAAAATTCTCTTTAGAGTTGGCAGCAACTGACTAATACATTGTTTCAGCATAGCTGGCATATTCCGTCAGTGCAAGGTGACTTGAAGCTGTCAAAAGATCCGACAGCATATTTGATAGCTTCATACATCGCCACGACCGATGCGCCCAGTTGTTCGGCTCAGCCCGCTAACAACTTCACTAGTTGAACCTGGTTGCGAACCGATGGTGACCTAATTTCCTGGGAAGTGAATCTCCAGCGATATTTTTACTTGTGGATTGCATGACAGCTACATTCATATCAAAGAAAAGCTTCTAAATGAAGGTGCTATCAAATTAAACAAAGCCATTGAAATTGCCAAAACCTTAGAAATAACTAAAGAACAAGTACAACATTTACAAGGGCAAAAGGATGGTACCATACGAGTAATTGCAGAAGTAAAAGCAAGTAGTTCCCAATACATCTATAGACCAAATAGCTCACAATTCAGCCGGAAAAATCAACACAGCAATAAACATGTTTCTACGTCATCTAACGGCCGCAAATACTGCAATTTTTTCAGCAATCAAAGTCAGCAACGATCTAATATAGAATCATGTCAAAGGTGTGGAGAAACAAGTGTCCCGCGGCTGGAGTTATCTGCAAAAAATTTGGGAGAAAAAATCATTATGCCAAAATGTGTAGATCAAACATATGTATACGCAACGTTGAAGCAGATTCAGCAGAATCGTCTGATGCTGATTCTCTATTTCTGGGTCTCATTACACAATCGCCACCACATAAATCTTTACTATCATATCCGTCTTCGGCACCACCGCTATACACATCACAATTAATAACCAGCAAGTAAACTGTCTTTTGGACACTGGTGCACAAGCAAACGTGATTTCATACACAAAATTTAAACAGTTGCAACTCAGTGATGATAGTATTTTACCGTCAAAGGCTAGATTATTAAAATTATTATTATTAATTAAGTTTTGTGTAGCACAAATTGACTGCCGCACAGTACTAGGCTTAATGTCCTGTATTGATTTAAATTTAATTAAAATAATTAGTAACTTGAATACTAATATAATTTCTGAAAAATCTAAATCTAAACGTATTCGTTTTGACATTGGTGATGAAAAATCAAGTTTTTTAAATAAATATCGAAATAATTTCAGTGGTCTTGGATGCGTAAAACATGAAAAACATTTAAAAATTAAATCAGGGGTGGATCCGGTTGTTGATTGTCCACGTCGTATACGAGTACGTATACCTTTTAGTTTAAGGGATAAACTTAAGCAAGAATTAAGTCGAATGGAAAATCTGGGAGTGATTAAAAAAGTTGAAAAACCTACTGAATGGGTAAGTTCAATTGTACTAGTACAAAAAACAGATGGTAGTTTACGTGCATGCCTTGATGCGAAAAACCTTAACAAAGCGATTTTAAGGTCACATCATCAATTTCCTAATATGGAAGAATGTAAGGTTCGTCTAAGTAATTCAAAGTATTATATTATTATATTATATCAGTACATTATTTATGATTCATTGCATTATTATGATTCATCTATGCTAACAACTTCATTACTTCTTTCGCGAGATATCGTTTTTTGCGATTACCTTTCGGTATAAAGTCAGCACCTAAAATATTCCACCAGCAAATTGTTAATCATTTTAGTGACATACCCAATGTTATTATTTACATTGACGATTTTTGGATTCATAGTGCTACCAAAGAAGAACATTACAAAACTTTGAAACAAGTGCTAGAAAGGGCTTAATCGATTGGTTTGAAATTTAATCCAAATAAATCAACATTTTTACAGACACAAAATAAGATTCTTGGCCATATATTTAGTGAATTCGCGTTCGTCCAGACGAGAGTAAGATAAAAGCAATTTATGATATGCCACCACCTCAAAATGTAACTGATCTTCAGCGGTTCTTGGGGATGGTCAATTATTTAGGGTCATTTGTAAAGAATTTGTCAATTGAAATGTCTAGTCTGCGACAAATTCTGTGAAAAGAAATAACTTGGCACTGGGCATCAAAGGATGAAGAAGAGTTTGAAATATTAAATGCTGCGATTTCCAATTTTGCGAGCACCAATTTTGACCTATTACGATCCTGACAAATCAGTAACATTATCGGTTGATGCTTCTAAAAATGCGATGGGAGCTGTAATTTATCATGGGTCGTCACCAATTGCGTATGCTTCAGTCAATAAAATTACGCCCAAATAGAGAAAGAGCTCTTTGGCTGTACAAAGTTTCATCAATATGTTTATGGTCGACATATAACAGTGGAAACAGATCATAAACCCCTTGTTCGATCTTTGCACAAGATGCCGACAAGATTGATTTGTCTCTTATATACAAAGCTGGAAAATCTATTTTTGTTACTGATACTCTGTCGAGGGTGGCCCTAACTGAAAATGATTTGACTGAGTTTGACCAGGAACTTTACCTGCATTGTAATTTATTCACTTCGAATTTATCTGTATCAGGTTCAAAAACTATTTTTGCTACTGATACTCTGTCGAGGGCGGCCCTAATTGAAAATGTTTTGACTGAGTTTGACCAGGAACTTTACCTGCATTGTAATTTATTCATTTCGAATTTATCTGTATCAGGTTCAAAGCTTGAGGAAATACGAAACGAAACCAAAAATTATCAAATTTTGTGTCTAGTTCAAGAATAATGTCAAAAAGGATGGCCAAGCATAAAAAAGAAAATTGATAGTAGTGTTATGCCGTATTATAATATACGAAATGATATCCAGGTTGTGTATTTTCTATTATTTAAATCTAATCTCATCATTCCAAAGTCATTACGTCACCGCATTCTATTGCTTCTTCACGAAGGCCATATGGGAATAGAGCGCTGCAGAAATTTAGCCAAACAAAATGTATTCTGGCCAAATATTAATCAAGATATTTACAATATTGTTTCCAACTGTGAGTCTTGCCTTTGGCACAAAAATTCAAATAGTAAACAACCAATGCTGTCTCATGAAGTTCCTTTGCCGTGGTTTAAAGTTGGGGTTGATTTTTTTGAATTAAAAAAAGCACTGGTGGTTGACTATTTTTCAAAATGTATTGAATTCTGCGTTTTCAAGTCCTCTGGTAGTAACTCAACTTAAATCTATTTTTGCTCGTCATGGCATAGCACAAATTATGATTTCGTACAACGGTACACCATTTAGCTCAGAATATTTCACTAATTTTACGAAAGACGATAAACTTAAGCAAGAATTAAGTCGAATGGAAAATCTGGGAGTGATTAAAAAAGTTGAAAAACCTACTGAATGGGTAAGTTCAATTGTACTAGTACAAAAAACAGATGGTAGTTTACGTGCATGCCTTGATGCGAAAAACCTTAACAAAGCGATTTTAAGGTCACATCATCAATTTCCTAATATGGAAGAATGTAAGGTTCGTCTAAGTAATTCAAAGTATTATATTATTATATTATATCAGTACATTATTTATGATTCATTGCATTATTATGATTCATCTATGCTAACAACTTCATTACTTCTTTCGCGAGATATCGTTTTTTGCGATTACCTTTCGGTATAAAGTCAGCACCTAAAATATTCCACCAGCAAATTGTTAATCATTTTAGTGACATACCCAATGTTATTATTTACATTGACGATTTTTGGATTCATAGTGCTACCAAAGAAGAACATTACAAAACTTTGAAACAAGTGCTAGAAAGGGCTTAATCGATTGGCTTGAAATTTAATCCAAATAAATCAACATTTTTACAGACACAAAATAAGATTCTTGGCCATATATTTAGTGAATTCGCGTTCGTCCAGACGAGAGTAAGATAAAAGCAATTTATGATATGCCACCACCTCAAAATGTAACTGATCTTCAGCGGTTCTTGGGGATGGTCAATTATTTAGGGTCATTTGTAAAGAATTTGTCAATTGAAATGTCTAGTCTGCGACAAATTCTGTGAAAAGAAATAACTTGGCACTGGGCATCAAAGGATGAAGAAGAGTTTGAAATATTAAATGCTGCGATTTCCAATTTTGCGAGCACCAATTTTGACCTATTACGATCCTGACAAATCAGTAACATTATCGGTTGATGCTTCTAAAAATGCGATGGGAGCTGTAATTTATCATGGGTCGTCACCAATTGCGTATGCTTCAGTCAATAAAATTACGCCCAAATAGAGAAAGAGCTCTTTGGCTGTACAAAGTTTCATCAATATGTTTATGGTCGACATATAACAGTGGAAACAGATCATAAACCCCTTGTTCGATCTTTGCACAAGATGCCGACAAGATTGATTTGTCTCTTATATACAAAGCTGGAAAATCTATTTTTGTTACTGATACTCTGTCGAGGGTGGCCCTAACTGAAAATGATTTGACTGAGTTTGACCAGGAACTTTACCTGCATTGTAATTTATTCACTTCGAATTTATCTGTATCAGGTTCAAAAACTATTTTTGCTACTGATACTCTGTCGAGGGCGGCCCTAATTGAAAATGTTTTGACTGAGTTTGACCAGGAACTTTACCTGCATTGTAATTTATTCATTTCGAATTTATCTGTATCAGGTTCAAAGCTTGAGGAAATACGAAACGAAACCAAAAATTATCAAATTTTGTGTCTAGTTCAAGAATAATGTCAAAAAGGATGGCCAAGCATAAAAAAGAAAATTGATAGTAGTGTTATGCCGTATTATAATATACGAAATGATATCCAGGTTGTGTATTTTCTATTATTTAAATCTAATCTCATCATTCCAAAGTCATTACGTCACCGCATTCTATTGCTTCTTCACGAAGGCCATATGGGAATAGAGCGCTGCAGAAATTTAGCCAAACAAAATGTATTCTGGCCAAATATTAATCAAGATATTTACAATATTGTTTCCAACTGTGAGTCTTGCCTTTGGCACAAAAATTCAAATAGTAAACAACCAATGCTGTCTCATGAAGTTCCTTTGCCGTGGTTTAAAGTTGGGGTTGATTTTTTTGAATTAAAAAAAGCACTGGTGGTTGACTATTTTTCAAAATGTATTGAATTCTGCGTTTTCAAGTCCTCTGGTAGTAACTCAACTTAAATCTATTTTTGCTCGTCATGGCATAGCACAAATTATGATTTCGTACAACGGTACACCATTTAGCTCAGAATATTTCACTAATTTTACGAAAGACTGGAGTAGTTAAATGATATCGAACTTTAATAGACGTGAGGTGAACTCAAGTAGTCACTTGTCAGTAGCCATAAGAGTACAGTGAATAGGTAAATATCTATCGTTAACTTTTTTGAGTTTTATGTGAAAGAGGCAATACTATGGAAAGTTGTCAGATCTCTGCATGTGCCTCCCTTTGTTTTGGCAGCTGGATAAATGGAGAGCAGCGGCTAGCAGAATGAGCCCCCAACACCACCAAGTCTTTCCTCACTTCTTGGTTGACCGTCTGGCAGTGCAGAAGTTGTATGTAAAAAAAAGTAGTTTACGACAGTGGAAACAAAACAGACAGGAGAGTTACAATCCGTCTGGTACGGGTCGTGGGACGCTTATACTCCATACTCTAGCTCACCCCTAATAAAGTGAGAGTGGCGTTGGGATTTTTTAAAAAAAGATGGAATGATATCTTTCTATTCAGAGGATATTTCCCGAATTTTTGAGAGATTTTATCAGAAAAACCTTTGTTATGACATATTCCTAGCGCTGCCAAATTTATAATCGAAGTTCACAGATTATGATGAGATATTTTCAATAAGACTTAACCATCACTATTAGTAGCGTTGAAAAGCAATATATGGTTTTTTGACAAAAACGCTACCAAAATGTTAACGTGGCCCTTTACAATGCACAATGTACGTGTATGTACGAACAGACTTACATGACAAGATCGACATATCTTCGATGCTGATCTTAAATATTTAAACTTTTGGGGGTCTGTCGTTATTATTTTTCTATGTATCAAAATAAATATACTCTATGAGATAGGGTATAAAAAGGAGAGTTAGAAAATAAAATAACAGAGTGAGAAAATTGAAATAGTGATATGTGGTTCCAGTGATATGTGATTCCAGTGATATGTGGTTTCAACAAGATGATGCCACATGCCACTGGTCAAACAAATGATCTATTGAAGGCGAAATTCGGTAATCGTGTAATCTCGAGAAATGGTCCGATCGAATGGACTGCTCGCTCATGCGATTTAACGCCGATGGATTTCTTTATAAGGTTACGTTAAGTCGTTGGTTTATGCCAACAAGCCAAAAACGTTAGAGGAGCTCAGGAACAATATCTAACGCGAAATTGCCAACGTTCTGGCCAAAATGTGCTCGCGGTAGTTATATGAACGAGACCGATTTAACATGTGTACTACCCCTGAAATAAATTTCAGCCCTATATCTCAATTATTCTGTGTTTTATTTAAATACAAAATTGTTATGTCCTTATTAAAAAACCCTTTATTTTCATCGGAAAGCAAATTCTGGGAAATCCTCGTAGGAACATTTTCACAATAATAATACTAGCAACCTACAATTAGTTCAAAGTAAATCCAAAATTGATATGGAAAAACTCTAAATACCCAGTTAAATATGAAGTTCTCTAAATAATGTAAAGCCAAAGGTCGTTTGTTTGATCAATGTAGAAAACGTCAGTATTTCTATTCAGTGTATTCAATCAAAAACTCATAAATTGAATCTTCTTATCGATACTGATGTGAGTGTCTCAATCGTAAAATCGAATTCATAAAAAAGAGATACACCAGTATACAACATTGAAAAATCATTCTCAATGGTATTAGTCCAAGCCATTAAGTCCAAACCATTGGTTATTCTAATATTAGCCTGGAAGTTTCTTTGAATATTCTTAAACACCGATGCCATATTTTAAAAGAAACCTGAAATATCCCATTTAATGGTTTCTTGGGGAATGACTCTCTAACGAAGTATAAGACTTCAATCGATTACAATTCACATTCAATTATTCTTGTTGTACAAAAGATTCCTATACATTATGAGCCAGAAGCTTAAAGTTATAATATTCAAATTCCAAACTTAGTAAATCTTGAGCCAATTCCTAGCAATTTTACATTAAAGGAAATAAAATCTAAAACCACAAATACTGTAGGTGGTAATCAAACTCTCTCTATCAATACCAGTTCTAATAGCATAGAAACTCTGATCGAAAATCTTAGAAGTTTCCATTTCAAAAAAGAAGAAAATGATTCTTTGCTTAAAATTTGTATGGAATCTAATGATATATTACTTTTAGAACGAGATTCTCTTGCTAGCACTGATGCAATTACCCATGATATCGACACTGGAGCATCATCTCCAATTGCCGTAAAGACATCGATATCCATCGATATCTGTTTTAATAGCATATCAAGGATTCCAATGCTTTGTATATCTTGGCGATATCGATATCAAGTATCCAAAATCACGAAATTAAATCAAAGAAATATTTTCAAAAGACTTAAGGTTACAAACTGAAAAATGCGAACTTATGCATATCGACGTCACATATTCGGGACTTGTTATAACTGAAGAAGGTGTCAACCCTAATCCATGTAAGATAAGGGATGTCTTATCATACCCAAATCTCAAAAATGGTAAAGAAATAAAAATATTTCTTGAACTAGCTGGTTTATCAAAATGGTTTACTTGACTATACGTCTTTTGACAAAACTGCTTAAAAAAAAGATGCGGTATTTGAATGGTGTAAGGAACATGAAAATGGTTTTAATGCTCTTAAACAAAAAATTACTTCATAACCCTTATTATAATACCCAGATTTTCCTAAAGAATTTATCGCCAAATTTTTGCATTTGGCCTTATTTCACTTGACCTTATTTCCCGGCGCCTTTACCACTAACAAAAATCAATAAGTTCAATTTATATGAACTATTCTCTTTATCAATTCCTAAACATTTTTCCATCTATGCTTTTATCGATCCTTCATTTCCTTACTTAGCTATTTCTAGTAACAACATGCAATATGTTAAATTTTAATAATTGTCAAATTTTATCTGAGTTCGAAAGTACAAATAATATACATACATACATACTCGTACTTCAAGCACGAAAAGACGCTGTAAAAAACCACATTGTAAACCTGCATTATAAAAAACGTTTCCGTTTTCCTTTAAAACATTTATAGTAAAAGGAATTATTGTCATATGGCATCCATTAAAATTAAATTAATGGATATTCGTATTAAGCGAACCAGATCGTTTGAATATTGGCTGTAAAGAAGCCGACATATTCGATCAAATCAGCCACCAAACTGGAATTCTAACCCTCCATGATGGTAGCAGAGCTTACTCCTAGTTCAATCAACTAATTGCGAAGGAGGAAATTGTAACTGAATATCGAAAGGTTAAAAATTTACACTTGGCCTATTGCTCAATTGCCGAATATTGTAATGTGAACAAACTTGTCTGCGCGCACTTACGTAAGCAACGCACGATGCTCTCCCGACCACCAAGGCATTGTGACTAATAAACCCTCACTCTCGCTGATTCAAATGAACTTAAAGGTCAACATTTCTTTGAGATATTGCATATGTCTTAAAAAATTCACAACACCCTGCTCATTTTATTAGGGGTGAGTTAAAAGATGGGGGATATCATCCGATCCATTTTAGGTTGATTGTAACTTTCCTGTATGTTTATTTTTGTATTTCAAAAATATGACCGTGGATATTTGTCAAAATTTTCAGTTTAACTTAACGATTTATCGCGGACCTCTGTAAATTTCATTTACTAAGCCGGATTATTATTTAACTACTCAAGGCTCAATATTTCTTCGTTATTAGAACTTGAGTGACACAAACTTTATTTTCCTCATACGGAGGTGACCCACGTTCAACTACTCGTCTTAGTAAAAATTTCCATTTTAAACACCAAGTGCTGCACCAGTGGCTTAATTTTGAACAGTTTTTTGTACTTCTCTAAAGGAAATATTCCGATTTTTTTCATAGCTGCAGATGTTTGGCAAAAGAATTCATGTAACGGTATCTAATTTCCTTATTATAGTATTTTTGAAATTGGCTATTTCTCGGATATGACAGAAGAATTTGATGAAAATTAATATCTAAACCACACTTAACGAGCATCATTTTCTGAGTTTATTAGTTTGTATAAATATTATTTTCAATGAAATTACAAATCAAAATCACATTTTATAAAACAGTTCTTCTTTTTTTTTGTTTTCTTAGCATCCAAATAAAATAAATATCTGAAACTTTACACATTACATACTATACATGTATCAAGAACAATGGGTGTGACTCGATTTCTGTAACTCTTTAAGACACACTGTAATTTCAAGATCAAAAAGGGCTTCTTCTGAAAAATACACGGATTTACTGAGAAAGATAATTAACAGACCTAAAACACTATGTACAGCAATACGTTTAAGACATTTTAGTACGTATAAATTAACGAAAGAAACTATTTAATATCCAAACTCAAATATCCAGCGCATTCCATTCCATCACGCTAGCGGGTCATGTTGCCGACACATGCCATAATGCCATCATAGACATCATAACGACAACGAAATGCGATGCGACATGCTGCAGGCGAATGATGCTGACTCAACGTCTGGAGTGCAAGCGTGGAGTACAATCGTAATCATTTTTCCCAAGTTCATTTCCTTTTGCCGCATTAGACTTAAGCTTCTTTTCAAATTGTAATTAGATTTAAGATCAGTTCTAATTTTGTACTCGTAAAATAAAGAGGCTTCACCTCCAGGAAAAAATAAATATTTTTTTTTTTAAGAAAATAAAATTTTCATTTTATTAATTGGCGCCCGAGCAGGGACCACAAGAGTCGGTTCGCGTAAAATCTAAAAAGTCCCTTAAGTGCGTGCAAAGTTGAATCCGTAAAAAAAATCCCAAAAGTAGTGATATTTCGGTTATAGACAGTACGTTGCGCGAACGAAGATTCTCTGTAGTTAAACAGTGCGTGATCTAGTTTGTTGGTGAAAGAACAGTAAAGGGCCCCCTAGTAGCCGCTGCAGCTAAAAACTCGGAGCGGAGGAACGGGAAGCGAAGACCGCTAGCCGCATCAGCCAGATCACAACCAGGACCAGGACATTAATGTATTTCCCGTGGTGTATAGTGTAAACATAGAATTAATTTAGTTTAAGAAGTGAAATCATATAGCTATTGAAAAGAAAACTAGTTAAGCAATCTAATTAATTTTAAATTTTTTATATTAAGTGTTAATCTCAATTTTGTGAACTTTAAAAACAAAAAAAATAAATGCCTCTATTAAGATCGGGTAATGACCCTAACGTAATTATTAATAATCCTCAAGAGGAAGTGCCTATTCAAATAAGCGATAGTGCCAACAATTCATTCCAATCCAGCGCGTCCAATAGCAATCCTCAACGGAATAATGCTAATCCATCTACTAGTCGCCAAGTTGGTCCAAGCATTCAGACCACACCAGATTTTGACTCCCTAATCTCTTCCATCGTCCAACGCGTCCTAGAAAATCAAGGACGTGAAATAATTCAGAATATAGTTAACCCAAATCCAAACCAATTCGCTGGCACAGACCAGGTTATTACCCCAGAACATCGAGATAGATTAAATGAACTAGACAATATTCCGGACGTAGTCCGATGTCTAAAAGATTTTGCAGGAGACCCAGGAGAATTCAGCTCCTGGAAGAAAAGTGTGGATAGAATATTGCAAATATACGAACCTCTCGAAGGGACTCCCAAGTATTTTGGGATTTTAAGTGTTATTCGTAACAAAATAATCGGAAATGCCGACGTTGCCCTAGAGTCTTACAATACGCCTCTAGATTGGACATGTATGTCCAAGTGCCTTGTCATGCACTATGCTGACAAACGCGATCTGAGTACGCTAGAGTACCAGATGCAATCGATTGTTCAAGGCAACAACACCATTGAAGGTTTTTATCATATCGTATATTCCCATTTATCTTTAATCCTTAACAAACTTTCTTGCATGGACATAAGTTCTGAGTCCATGCATTTATTAACACAGACATACAAAGACAAGGCTCTTGACATATTCGTCAGAGGCCTTAAAGGTGATCTACCCCGACTACTGGGTATAAGAGAATCAGTAGATTTGCCTCAGGCACTACACTTATGTCTAAAATTAGAAAACCAAAATGTTCGCTCTCACCAGACTCAAAGTACTACTCACCAATGATTCCACAAACCGATTCGAAATCCAATGCCACCGATTCAACAAAGACCCCCATATAATCCTAGACCCATGTATCAAACAAATTACCTACCACCAGCACAGGCAAGGCCCCCGTACAACCATAGGCCCATGCCAAACAATTATCCAAACAATTATCCAAACAACCAGTATATAGGAAATAATAATAGAGGTCCGTACCAATATCCCAATCAGTTCCAAAATCAATATCCCCAAAGACCCCAAATAAAAGTAGAACCTTTTACTCAAGGACCTTCTGCACAATTAAGGCAAATACACCAACAGAATAGAAACCAATTTCGGCCAGATACTAATATGACAAGAACGCACCCACGAAACTTTAATCAACAAAATTTTCATGTTGAACCTGATGTTTAACCATTCGATGATCTAAATCAAAATTGCAATTTAAACTCGGAAACTTCAGATCTTCCTCAACAAAATGTTGATGTTGAGACTGCTCAAAACGAATTGAGCGTATATAACGAAATGGCATCGTCATTTGATAATACTTGTGAACAAACAACATACTTTATGGATACAAATTTGTTAGATTAACAGGCTCTTCGTTGCCATACTTTGAATCTCGCACGAAGAGCGGAAGAATTCTTAGATTCCTTATTGACACGGGATCTAATAAAAATTATATACAACCATCCCTTGTAGAAACTCCAATAGAAAACGAACAATGCTTTCAAGCTAGGTCAGTAGCAAGAAGCATTAAAGTAACACATCATACATATATTAGCCTTTTCGGTCTTCGCGACACAAGAATAAAATTATTTTTGTTACCTTCTCTTACATCATTCCACGGTATTCGTGGACATGATAGTTTGAAAGAACTATCAGCGGTAATTCATACTAGCCAGGAATACATGACAATTCGAGATCAAATTAATATCTGCATCAAATATTAAATATCACAGGACGTTAACTCCATCAGCATTAGAACGAACCATATGACACCGGATCAAAGTAAAGCAATAGAATCCCTAGTAAAAAACCACCGCTCACTTTTTGATGAGCCAAATGAAAAACTAACTTTTACAACTACTGTTATAGGGGAAATTCGCACTAATAACGAAAACCCCATCTATTCCAAGTATTATCCATTCCCGATGTCTCTTAAAGACGAGGTGGATAAACAAATTCAAGATCTTCTTAACAACGGGGTAATAAGACCATCGCGGTCCCCGTATAACTCACCCGTTTGGATCGTTCCAAAAAAATTGGACGCATCCGGCGAGAAGAAATACCGCCTAGTTATTGATTACAGGAAACTCAATACGGCAACGATATCAGACCGGTACCCCATACCGGAAATCAACGGGGTCCTGTCTCAGCTTGGAAGCAATAACTTCTTCACAGTCTTAGACTTAAAAAGTGGCTTCCGCCAAATTCTTCTAAAACAGTCAGACATAGAAAAAACCGCTTTTTCAGTAAACAATGGTAAATATGATTTTACTAGACTCCCGTTTGGGCTGAAAAATGCCCCCGCCATCTTTCAATGAGCCCTCGATGACATCCTTCGGGAACACATCGGAAAAATATGTTACGTCTATATAGACGATATTATAATATTCAGTCGAGACCAAGAAACTCATGTAGAAAACATTCAAAAAATCTTCAAAACATTGGAAGAAGCCAATATGAAGGTCCAGCTCGATAAATGCGAGTTCTTCAAGCGTGAAGTCGAATTCTTGGGGTTCGTCATATCTTCGAATGGCATAAAAACAAATCCAGTCAAAGTTGAGGCTATCGTTAATTTCCCAAGCCCTAAAACTTTGAAAGATCTTTGATCCTTTTTGGGATTATCTGGCTATTACCGCCGTTTTATAAAAGACTATGCAAAAATAGCAAAACCCCTTATAACTCTTCTAAGAGGAGAAAAGGGAAGAATATCCAAAAACGCTTCTAGCAAGCAACTAATAACTCTTAACGAGGAAGCAGTAGAATCACTAAACAAAATAAAAAATGCTCTCGTTTCAAAGGAAATAATTCTTACATACCCTGATTTCACCAAAGATTTCCAATTAACTACAGACGCGTCTAATCATGCGATTGGCGCAGTACTCTCACAAGATGACAGACCCATAACATTCATATCCAGAACATTAAATAAATCTGAAGAGCATTATGCCGCCAATGAGAAGGAAATGCTGGCGATAATATGGTCCCTACAATCACTACGAAATTATCTATACGGCAGAGCCGAAGTTAAAATATACACCGATCATCAGCCCCTGACCTACGCCTTAAGCAATAAGAACAATAACTCCAAAATGAAACGTTGGAAGGCGATATTGGAAGAGTACAATTGTGAACTCCATTATAAGCCTGGTAAATCAAACGTAGTTGCAGACGCACTTTCCAGACCCCCGCAAGATAGTTTCCTAAACTCCCTGACCCCTACAATACACAACGACGAAAGTTCCCCCGACGAACTTATCACGAGCGTCGAAGTACCAATTAATGATTTTAAAAACCAAATTTTACTCAACTTAGGTGAAATACCAAACAAAGAATTTAAAATAATTTTCCCCAGATATCATCGACACATTATTACCGAAAGAGAATATAATAGCATAAACCTATTACAAATTCTTAAAAAAATTTTAAACCCGTCAGTAATTAAATGCATTAAAACCCAAGAAAGAGTAATGGGTATGATACAGGAACTGTATCCATAACATTTCAAATCTTTTAGAATCAGATTCACTCAAATTCAAGTTGAAGACATCTTCAACCAAGATGATCAAGAAGCAATCATTATAGAAACACATAATCGCGCTCACCGGAACGCACAAGAGAATCGCTCACAGATATTGGAAAAGTACTATTTCTCCTCCATGTCTCAAAAAATAAAAAGAATTACCCAAATTTGTTCCACCTGTAAGCGTAGTAAATATGAGAGACATCCAAATCAGCCAAAACTCGGAGAAACACCCATCCCAACTTATCCAGGACACACCGTCCACTTCGACATATTCTTGACCGAGAAAAAAATTATATTAACTTCCTTGGATAAATTTACTAAATATGCACAAATTAGAATACTAAAAACCAGGTCTATTGAGGACATAAGACGACCCTTACGAGAGTTAATATTTTTCTATGGAGTACCAAAATCGATCGTTATCGATAATGAACCTTCACTGAATTCAACCTCCATACTATTTATGATGAGAGACGAACTCGGTATTAATGTCTTTACGACACCCCCGTACAATAGCGAAGCAAACGGGCAAATCGAGCGCTTCCATTCAACCTTAAAGGAAATAATGAGGTGCATTAAAGAAAACGGATCCGAACGTAATTTTGAGGAGTTAATCGAACGTGCCGTTAATGAGTACAATCATAGCATCCACTCCACTACAAATAAAAGGCCAGTTGACCTCTTCTTCGGACGAAATGTCCATTTCACCCCGGATGACTATGAGAAAACCAGGAAAAACAACTTCGAAAAATTGATTCAGAAACAAAAAAAAAATATGAATTACCATAACAAAAAGAAACACGATATAAAACAGTATTTACCGGGACAAATTATATATGTTAAGGTCAATAAAAGATTAGGAACCAAACTCTCAAATAGATTTAAGGAAGAAAGAGTAAAAGAAAACAGACAAACGACTATAGTAACAGAATCCGGTAGAGTCGTGCATAAATCCCATATTAAAAATTAACCCCTTTATTTTAGGTCCATTTTCACCATTTGTACGGCTAACGTACAAATCATGGATTATTCAAACGCGCAATTACTTACAATAAAGACAGGAATAGCTAAAATACAAGATGGAACCTTTAAGATCATCCACGAAATAGATTTAGACATCTTCCAGAGATGCGTCGACAAAATACAACAACTTGTAACAAGAAACATAAGCACACAAGAACCATTATACCCTTTCCTCATTCATGATCTAAATATAATACAGACTCATATTAACCGTCTTAAGCCAATGGACAAAAAAAAGCGTTCCCTTGACTTCATTGGTAGTGCCTGGAAGTGGATAGCTGGCACTCCAGATCACAGCGATTTCGAAATTATTTCAAAAAAAATAAATAAAGCACTAAAAAACAACAATAAACAATTGATAATTAATAGAGCAATAATTGAAAAAGTTAATGAACTAACAAATGTTACCAATACAATTATAAAATTAGTAAAAACAAAAGAAAACTATATAGATAAGGAAATATTAGTTATTAAGATTCAAATAAATATTATAAAGGAGGAAATATTAAATATGGATAATGCAATACAGTGGGCAAAAGCTAACGTTATTAACTCATTCATTTTGTCAAACCTAGAAATAAATATCGTAGAAAAAATTTTAAAACAAGATAATGTGCCCTTTTTGTGTATAGAAGAATTATTAGAATTTAGTGAAGTAAAGATAGCAACTAACAGAACAAATATAATATACATAATTAGCATTCCACTTACTAGTATGGAAAAATGTACTAGCTTATTAATAAAACCCATAAAGATAGGTATTTTCTCTAACGAAATTGATTTTAAATCAGTACTAGACTGTAAGAGTAATATATTTGGAATTAAAAACAATTGTAAAACTTTTAATAAACTGTCAATTTGTTTACAAAAAAATTTAATAGATATAAGTAGTTCATCTTGCATACCGATGCTGCTAAAGAGCCAACCGTCAACATGTAAAAGAATCAACAATCAACACATACCATCCATAGAAGAAAAATCAAGCGGAATGTTGCTCCTCAACCAATTCAATGGCACCATAAGTATCAATAATAAAGAAGTAAATCTCACCGGTTCATTCATAATACAATACCATAATGTCACAATACAAGCTGAGGGAAAGAACTACACATCCAGAGAAGCCCCAAGAGAAAAACCACTACCAGCATTACTACAACCTTCGGATGACCAAACCAAATATGAGGAAGTCCTATCACTCGAAATGATTAAAGAACTTCACGTCAACACAACAAACTTTATTAAATTGCTAGAATCAAGAAATAATGTGAAACATATCAGCGGATACGGCCTATCAATCATAATCATCATAGTCCTTATCGCATCAAGCTTAAAGTTTTGTCGAAAAATTAATCAGCAATCACCAAAAGTAACCATTGTAAACAACCCCGCAAACGAAGCTATAGACATGTCAGAAATCTCTATCCAGAAGGAAAACCCAAAGCCAGCAATATCACAAAGGATTTTATCCATAAATCAAATTCCATTATTTAAAACAAACGCGGGCGTTTGTATTTAAGGAGGGAGGAGTTAACGAAAGAAACTATTTAATATCCAATATAGCGGGTCATGTTGCCGACACATGCCATAATGCCATCATAGACATCATAACGACAACGAAATGCGATGCGACATGCTGCAGGCGAATGATGCTGACTCAACGTCTGGAGTGCAAGCGTGGAGTACATTTCATTCATCATTTTTCCCAAGTTCATTTCATTAAGCTTCTTTTCAAATTGTAATTAGATTTAAGATCAGTTCTAATTTTGTACTAGTAAAATAAAGAGGCTTCACCTCCAGTAAAAAATAAATATTTTTTTTTTTAAGAAAATAAAGTTTACATTTTATTAATTTATATACAGCCTTGGTCATAAATGAAAAGTACCCTACGCAAATGTATAAAATGCCGTTGTATCTGAAAAATTCAATGCGAATAAATAAAAGAACAATTGGTATTTGGACGAACATTTTTTTTATAGTTTAATGTTTAGTTGGCCCTCCATTGGCTTTTATCACTGCAAGAACCATACGATGCATGCTAGCAACTAAATTAAAACATTCTTCCGAGCTGATGTTTTCCCATTCTCGTCGTATAGCGCTTTTAGGATGTCGGATTATTATTCTTTATCCTCTTTTTTAGAAGTGCCCACAGTAGTTCGATTGGGTTCAGCACTGGAGATTGAGCTGGCCACTCCAGGACCTGAATGTTTTTGATTTGAAAACCATTTCATCGTTTTTCGGAATTTATGGCTGGAGCATTACCTTGCTGAAAAATTATTCTTCGGTGAGTCCTATTCTCAAATATTTTACTATAGGAGAGAGTGAATTAAAACATCAATATAGCTGTCGCTATCATTCTTCCCTCTCGCTGGCTTAGTATGTACGCTTAGAAATGTACGCTCCAGTCTCCCTGTATAGCCTTAAAGCATATTGAACGGCTGCACGCGAATGCTTAAGAGTTTTTGAAATTTTTTGCTGAGACATACCTTGAGAGGCCAAAAGGACAATTTGGATTCTTTCAGCTTCATATTTAGGTTGATTACTTTTATTATTTAAACACAAAAAACTATGAATGAATAATAAGATATCCTACTACTATTTTCGAAATGATGCTAATTATACCAATTTTATCTCACACAGAAAATCAAGAATTAAAAATCACGGAAATTCCCCATAATTTAGTTATTAATGGGTAACGGATCCTGGGAAGTCAAAAGTAATCACCTACCTGCAATAGTTTTTTATAAAAGGTTTCTTATAGAGGAAGCTTTTAATTTTTTGTCAAGGCTGGACATGTTTCTTCACACGAATCTATAAATTATTAAATATGTACCCTTTTACTGGTTTAGTACAATAAAACTCAAATAGATTACTGGACAAAGTGCGCGGAGAATTAGGCCTTTATTAAAACACAATGTGCTTGTAATAATGTTGAACTAAAACTCAAATTATAAAATTATTCTTAACGGCTAAGCCCTATTTTCCTATGGTGGCGATTCTGCTGAGCTGCGCGTTCTCGTGATCGTATTACGTTTCGGTTGCCGCCAGCAGTCCCACGTCAGAGGATCATGTCAACCACGCGCACGCAATTGGAATTCTTAGTGCTATCTTATTTCGTTTATGCTTTCAGTCGGAATATGAGTGTTATCCGTTAACTACTCCCTCCTTCAAGACGTGATGGTGCCTAAGCTCTTGACTATCGACTTTATTTCGCTCCTCTTCCTCTCGTACTGCCAGAGGAAGGCGATGCCGCTGATCAATCCGCATACCCACAAACCCAGGATGAAAGCCAATATCGGCCCAGTGGTGACAATGGACCCTTCCTTAATCTCGTTGATGAATTGCAATTCTTTTCGCTGAGGCGATGTAGGTAAAGGCGACTCAGAGTAGTATCGTGACTTGTGATGTTCAACAAGGGTGACGCTGCAATTCCTGGAGCTTTCTTCTGCACGTTATTCCTGTTGACGAATTTGGTGCCATTGAGGAGCGCGACCTTGTCGAAGGTAACAAGATACGCGCCGTTGATGTTCTTTTCGGTGGCGTCATCAATGGTGATTCTGGCCGGGCTGTCGTTGATTATTTTATCCCCGTCATCGACCATAGTGCTGGCAGCCACAATTCCTGTGCGCATGAATTGTTGGTGGCCAACCTACGAAAGGTTGACGTAGTTGCTGGTTCACAGTCGGTAACCGCAAGGATCCCATGGTCGCATTCCGCTACGGCGATTTCGCTGAGCTGCAGAATGACGCCGTTGTGATCACCAGAAAAATCAAAATCTTCTTACCTTAAACTTAATTCTAGGGTATTTGATTATAAAATATATTACATCTTCGTGTTGGATTACCTTAACGCTAGATACTTCCATCAGTTCAGTGATGGCTACTTCTAATTATCTGATTTATTTGGATTTCTGTGATCATGATTCTATTTCGGGTTAAACAAATTTCAAACAAATGTGCCGTGTCGACTTGTTTATTTTTAGCCACCTTGAGGATTTTGTTGACTGATTCTGTTAGTTGGTTAATGTGTTCTTGGGTCCTGGTGTTGATTAATACCTGTTTGTCATTGGATCCTACCAGCTGGGCTTCAGGTCGTCAGCGTCTGGGGTGCCAGCGATAACCTTAAGTGCTGAGCCCAAGAAGTCTAACCTTCTCGCTATCCTGTGGCGGACACTTACTGCGGACAACAACGTTTTAACCTGTCTGGTGTCAGTTTCAAGCAATTTCTCCATATGGGATTGCGGGAACAGTTGCGTCATCTTAATCGTCTCGTCCGTCATGCACGTGAAGTCAGTAAGGTTAGTTGAGTGTCTTAGGTAGTTGTATTCGTCCCATATTAGCGCATCACCGTCCAGTAGTCCAGAGTCTTCAATTAGTTTTTACAAGTACCCTTTCTCCTTCCTCAAAGACTCTGTTCTGCCTTGCAGGATTGTTTCTTTCTGACTGCATAAGTTGTGCCTTCTCAATCCTGTTCTTTATTGCCTCCCTGAACTCATTGGTGGCAGCATGCATTACCTCGATCGGTTTTTTATTCGTAACTGAGTGTACTGTCCGGTTGTACTCGACAGTGGCCTGCAAGATGAGGTCAACAGTATCGTCGATGTTCTCGAGCTTGAGACACCTAGTAATTTCCACGAGAGTGCTATAAAAGTGCTCTACCTGTCCATTGGAAGTACTGTGAAGATGGGACGCGTTTACCACTTCAGCGCCAAATTTATTCTTCAGCGGGGATTTGATCGTCTCTGAGTTAAAAGATGCCTCGTTGTCACAATAGACAGTCTTTGTTTTTGGGAAAATATTCATCAATTGTAGGATGGGTGTCTTTATGTCCGTTATTGTCCGGGATAGTATTGGCTGAACCATCGCGAACTTGGAAAATTTGTCGATGCAGGTGAGAAACTGCCTCTTGTCTGTAGAGAAGATGTCGATATGCAGACGGGATCGGTGTCACTCCGAGTTTTTGTTTTTTCGGGAGACGATCATATTTGGCCTTAGTGCAAATTTTGCAATTTGCAACAATTTCGTTAGCCAGTTTGGACATCTTTGGGAATTAGTAGTCACATAAGTTTTGCTTCACATTTTTTTGTGAAGCTCTGTGGGCATGGTTGTACTCGGCGTTGACTATCTCCCTCTGTTCGTTTCTGTCCGTAATGTCCGACACCATATTTTTGCAGTGCCAGAACCTGGTCGACGGAAAGCATTTCACCGAC
The DNA here is from genome assembly GCA_963082735.1 of Pocota personata. Classification (NCBI taxonomy): domain Eukaryota; kingdom Metazoa; phylum Arthropoda; class Insecta; order Diptera; family Syrphidae; genus Pocota; species Pocota personata. The sequence continues at coordinate 82,350,952 of OY720429.1, forward strand.
TCATGTTGGATGCTGGCTAGCGTCGGTAGTTCGCAATGAATTGCGTTTACTACGTTTGCGTTGACGACTAACTTGTGTCCCTATCTATGAAATGAATAATATGGCCTTAAGCCCTATTTTCCTATGGTGGCGATTCTACTGAGCTTGCGTTCTCGTGATCGTATTAAGTTTCGGTTGTCGTCAGCAGTCCCACGTCAGCTGAGCATGTCAACCACGCGAACACAATTGGAATTCTTACTGTTATGTATCTTATTTTGTTTACGCTTGCAGTCGGAACATGAGTCTTATCCGTTAACTTATATATTTTCATGTCGAGTTTCAAATTCTGTAATTTCTTCTAGTAAAAAAAGTAAATTTGACTGGCCTGCATGCATAAAGTTGGATGATTAAAAAAGCGATCTTACAACAGAGACGTTTGAAGTGCAGTGGTAAGTTTTTTTTGTTGATTATTATTAGAAATAATATTCCTATAGTACTAGAACCCTTCTATGGAATGGAATAATGTCAAATTACCTAGACGCGCTAAAACCGCCATCCATTTAATTCTAATCTAATCTAAGGATAGACATCAACGCTCCGCCCCGGAATGCTTCAAATCCATCCTAGAGGGATGACGCGGTGAAGGAAGACCTAACCTTAGGTGGCTCATACAAGTGGAAAAGGACTTCAACCAACCTCGTGTGCACAACTGACTGTAGAGCCATCCAAATTAATCTAAAGATATGATACATATGTATTGCTATGTGGAGTTGTTTGAGGATGATAGACTTTCTCTCTTGTTACACCGGCCGCAGATATCATCTTAAGTATAAATAATATACAAATTGCAAAAAATTAAAGAACTCTTTAAATAAAAAAAACCGACAAAATTTATATATAAAAAAAATAATTAAAAAAAATGTACTTACATCACAAGTACATTTTTTTTTTTTTAATATTAATTTACGGCTAGGGAGCAATCCTTTAAATGTGTGGCTCTCCCTGTTTTATCGTTTTTTCTATAAAAAATGTTCTAGCGAAATAGCCAGTTGCATTCCTCCCCTTCAAAATTGCACCCGCATTACCCTCCATGCTTCGAATGCACATCAGTTCACCCTTCAAACATTTAAAGCCAACGTGCACAGGCTCCTCCTCTGTTCTTCTTCCCCTTTTCCTAACGCCTGTGCCCTGAAACAGTTAAAGGGTATTCATATCCCCTTCGGCGCGCTGATTATAAAATAAAGAGGGATGTAATGGTTTGAAACTCATCTGGCATTAAATTTCAGTAAACTCCTTGGCTTTGAACCGTAAACCTCCAGCGTGACGTTACAACTACACCGCGACCTCATACATTTTTCTTTCAAGGCATATCACTTTGTGTGCAGCGATTTATATCTATCAACCATTTTAAGTAGCTTAGCACCCCCTACTGCTACTTTCCTTCCATCGCTTTCCACTGCACCCAAAGGGCTCACTTTGATTGAGCTGGCACAGACTGTTCCGTCGACTTAAAGAGTTTTTACCAATCTGAAAATAGCATTTAATTCGTTTTCCAAAATAGCAGGATATGGTGCAATAGGTGATGGCATTAAGATGTTATATCATCTGACGTGTTTTAACTTTATGCTTTTAATCATAACTTGAAATAGGATGAAATTGACCCCACCTCCCCGTAAACAATTTCTTGTACGAGTATTACCTCAGCCTAGAAAGTCTAACATTTTAGCAGGAAAATATTGGGCACCTTGGAGGTGAATTTTAGATCAAAATATACAGGAAATTTACAATCCGTCTAAAACGAATCATATGATACCCTATCTTTCAACTCCCCCCTAATAAAGTGAGCGTGGCGTTGCAACATTTTTATAACAGATGCAATAATATCTTTCTATGTGATTTTTAAGAAATTTTATCACAAAACTGTTGTTACAACTTTTTCTTAGGGGAAAGTTGGCGTGGGTACCAAAATTTGTAACCGAAAGTCACGGATTCTGATGAGATATTCACAATAAGATTTTTTTTTTTAAAAAAGAAAATTTCCACATCCTGGAGCACTCAGCCTCAATATGCGGTCCGGTTGTACATCAGGCAAAACTCTTTTTGATGTAGTGGTTGGAGAAACCTGGATTTTATTCTTTTCTGTTTTATGTACGGGTGTCTGTGGTTGTTGTTCCCCGTCCGAAGAACAATACGACTTAACAATCACAGTAAATAGCTTCATATTTTTTTTAAGAAAACGCTCCCAAAAAGTGGTCATCAGAGTCTACATATTTTACTTGGACAATATTTTTCAATTTCAGGGAAAAACAGTGAGAAAAACGATATTTTTGAAAAGTGGGTTTGTTTTTGGGCGGATTTAAAAAAATGTATTGCTTCGGGTTCTAGAAATTTTATGTTCGCAGCTCAAAATTGAAGGCCCGAAAAGTGGTGGCATACGGAAGGACATGGTTAGATCGACATAACTTTTGATGCTGATCACAAATATACATCTATACAGTCACTGGCAAAATTATTTACACAATGTAATACTTACACCATATCATTTCAATAAAGTTCTACAGCTTTTGAAAAATTCAATATTTCACTTATGTTTTTGTTTATTATTAATCTTTTAAATTATCTTGAAACAGTAAATAAAAAAACAAAATCAAATTTCTAACAGTGAAGGTTAAAAGCATGGAAAAGAAAATGGCAAAATTATTGTTACACCAAAAACACCGGCAAAATTATTTGCGCAAGTGCAATTAACTGTTCTGGATATGTACCGATAGTTAAATTCTTCGACTAGTCAATGCAAATCGATTAGTCATTGTTAGTAGTTGAACGTCATCTTTCCTTCAGACAACTTGTTTGTTTTAAATGGCTAAAAGAGAAACGGGCGGCTATTGTTGCTGAATTTGGAACCCGTGTTTCGGCAGCAGAACTTTCGGCAAAATATCACTGCAGTCGCAGATCAATTTACTATCAAATTGGAAAACAAAAAAAGCATGGAAATGTAAAAAACCGAACAGGTAGAAGCAGGAAAAGGGTTACTTCGAAAAGAGAAGACAGTATAATTACTCGTTCTTTTAAAAGTAACCCATGTGCAAAAGTTTTAAATGTGTTAAAGAATTTAAACAACAATCGTGAGAATAATATTAGTGAAAGAACATTACGAAGACGGTTGAAAGAAAACAAAATTCGAGCCTACGTCATACAAAAAACACCCCATATAACATCAGAAATTAAGCTGCTGAGGCTACAATTTGCTAGGGAGCATATTAACTAGGGAACATATCAACAAACATATTTTGGAGAATTGTGCTCTGGACTGACGAGACTGCTTGTTCTTTGGATGGCAGCTATGGCCGAAAATTGTATTACTCCGATTCAAAAACAAGAGCCAAACAACCCGTTACGCAACCTACAAGACAAAGGAGGTAAAATTATGATATGTGGATGCATATCATATTCTGGTGTGGGACCACTTGTGCTTTGCTCTGACCATATGAAACAGTCACATTATTTAGAGATACTAAATCATGTAGCACTTGTGGCAGGCTCAATATTCATCGGGAGCGATTTCATCCTTCAACATGATAATGCACCCATACACACGGCCTGGAATACCAAAAAGTTTTTATCGGAAGTAGGACAAGAAGCTTTAAAATGGCCTCCACAAAGCCCTGACTTATTTGTCATAGAAAATGTTTGGCATCTTGTGAAATCCAAAATTCCACAAAACATTGGAAGATCTGCAGATGAAGCATGGAAAGATTTTATAACTGCGTGGGGTACCATCCCGGGAGAGCAAATTCAACATTTGATAGACTCAATGCCAAGACGCCTCGCAGAAGTTATTGCGGCAAAAGGAGGAAACACAACTTATTAGGTAATACTATGTCAACAAAACCATTGTGTTCAGTGTAAAAAATAATTTTCATTTTCGGCTTTCAGAAGTGTAAGCAGAAGTTAATTGCACTAGCGCAAATAATTTTGCCGGTGTTTATTGGTGTAACAAATACTGTTTCAAGATATTTTAAAAGATTAATAATAAACAAAAACATAAATGAAATATTGAAATTTTCAAAAGCTGTAGAACTTTATTGAAATGATATGGTGTAAGTATTACATTGTGTAAATAATTTTGCCAGTGACTGTATGTCATTTTGCTAATTGGCCTGTGCTATTTTACCCGCCTATGCGGCATAAAATAACGCATCACAAAATATTATTGAACTCCATTTTCGTGTATGCATTCTAGTAGATACTGAAGTTCTATAGCTTATAGTGCTGGGAATCCTGCAAATATATAGCCAAAGTAGGAAAAGTATGTCATTTTAGGCCATTTTCCAATATTTGCAGATACTTTGAAGACCCAAATTCTAAAGCCCAATCACAAAGAGGGGGGGTAATTGTGTTGTGTTCCCAGAGTATACGTATATTAAGTTTGATAAATAGTTTGTAACATAGGGAAATAATAACGATAAACCACCAAAAGTTGTATGTGTGTATTAACCATAAATTTCTTTTGAATTAAGTCAAAATACTTATTTAGTTTAAAAACGTAAAAAAAAACACTCCGAAATGGTTCGGTTCAGTAGCAATGTGTTCGTACATGTAAAGCGTTCGTATATGTAAAGCGTGAAATGCTCTTGATTGGCCGAAAAATAAATTGGATTTAATATCGTATTAATTTAATAAATGCTGTGAATTCGTTTATTGTTTTATTTTAGTTATATCAATTTGCATGTTAAGCACGCAAAATATGAGGTTCAACACACTTTAAAAAAAAAACGGTATTGTAATATCCATTCCGAAAAGATTTAATTAACACCGGCGCACACATTTCATAAATTTGGAGTTAAAATATATAAAACCAATGAATGCTGCAGTTAAGACCAAGGATTTGATCGAAGGTTGTCCTTGTAGGCCACCCTCTCCTTAATAAGGACCGTTGTCCCCAGGTCTGCTTCTATTTTCCATTCTTCGCAAAGGGGGGTCAACTTATTCCCGAGTCTTCAATTAGTTTTTACAAGTACCCTTTCTCCTTCCTCAAAGACTCTTTTCTGCCTTGCAGGATTGTTTCTTTCTGACTGCATAAGTTGTGCCTTCTCAATCCTGTTCTTTATTGCCTCCCTGAACTCATTGGTGGCAGCATGCATTACCTCGATCGGTTTTTTATTCGTAACTGAGTGTACTGTCCGGTTGTACTCGACAGTGGCCTGCAAGATGAGGTCAACAGTATCGTCGATGTTCTCGAGCTTGAGACACCTAGTAATTTCCACGAGAGTGCTATAAAAGTGCTCTACCTGTCCATTGGAAGTACTGTGAAGATGGGACGCGTTTACCACTTCAGCGCCAAATTTATTCTTCAGCGGGGATTTGATCGTCTCTGAGTTAAAAGATGCCTCGTTGTCACAATAGACAGTCTTTGTTTTTGGGAAAATATTCATCAATTGTAGGATGGGTGTCTTTATGTCCGTTATTGTCCGGGATAGTATTGGCTGAACCATCGCGAACTTGGAAAATTTGTCGATGCAGGTGAGAAACTGCCTCTTGTCTGTAGAGAAGATGTCGATATGCAGACGGGATCGGTGTCACTCCGAGTTTTTGTTTTTTCGGGAGACGATCATATTTGGCCTTAGTGCAAATTTTGCAATTTGCAACAATTTCGTTAGCCAGTTTGGACATCTTTGGGAATTAGTAGTCACATAAGTTTTGCTTCACATTTTTTTGTGAAGCTCTGTGGGCATGGTTGTACTCGGCGTTGACTATCTCCCTCTGTTCGTTTCTGTCCGTAATGTCCGACACCATATTTTTGCAGTGCCAGAACCTGGTCGACGGAAAGCATTTCACCGACTCATGTTGGATGCTGGCTAGCGTCGGTAGTTCGCAATGAATTGCGTTTACTACGTTTGCGTTGACGACTAACTTGTGTCCCTATCTATGAAATGAATAATATGGCCTTAAGCCCTATTTTCCTATGGTGGCGATTCTACTGAGCTTGCGTTCTCGTGATCGTATTAAGTTTCGGTTGTCGTCAGCAGTCCCACGTCAGCTGAGCATGTCAACCACGCGAACACAATTGGAATTCTTACTGTTATGTATCTTATTTTGTTTACGCTTGCAGTCGGAACATGAGTCTTATCCGTTAACTTATATATTTTCATGTCGAGTTTCAAATTCTGTAATTTCTTCTAGTAAAAAAAGTAAATTTGACTGGCCTGCATGCATAAAGTTGGATGATTAAAAAAGCGATCTTACAACAGAGACGTTTGAAGTGCAGTGGTAAGTTTTTTTTGTTGATTATTATTAGAAATAATATTCCTATAGTACTAGAACCCTTCTATGGAATGGAATAATGTCAAATTACCTAGACGCGCTAAAACCGCCATCCATTTAATTCTAATCTAATCTAAGGATAGACATCAACGCTCCGCCCCGGAATGCTTCAAATCCATCCTAGAGGGATGACGCGGTGAAGGAAGACCTAACCTTAGGTGGCTCATACAAGTGGAAAAGGACTTCAACCAACCTCGTGTGCACAACTGACTGTAGAGCCATCCAAATTAATCTAAAGATATGATACATATGTATTGCTATGTGGAGTTGTTTGAGGATGATAGACTTTCTCTCTTGTTACACCGGCCGCAGATATCATCTTAAGTATAAATAATATACAAATTGCAAAAAATTAAAGAACTCTTTAAATAAAAAAAACCGACAAAATTTATATATAAAAAAAATAATTAAAAAAAATGTACTTACATCACAAGTACATTTTTTTTTTTTTAATATTAATTTACGGCTAGGGAGCAATCCTTTAAATGTGTGGCTCTCCCTGTTTTATCGTTTTTTCTATAAAAAATGTTCTAGCGAAATAGCCAGTTGCATTCCTCCCCTTCAAAATTGCACCCGCATTACCCTCCATGCTTCGAATGCACATCAGTTCACCCTTCAAACATTTAAAGCCAACGTGCACAGGCTCCTCCTCTGTTCTTCTTCCCCTTTTCCTAACGCCTGTGCCCTGAAACAGTTAAAGGGTATTCATATCCCCTTCGGCGCGCTGATTATAAAATAAAGAGGGATGTAATGGTTTGAAACTCATCTGGCATTAAATTTCAGTAAACTCCTTGGCTTTGAACCGTAAACCTCCAGCGTGACGTTACAACTACACCGCGACCTCATACATTTTTCTTTCAAGGCATATCACTTTGTGTGCAGCGATTTATATCTATCAACCATTTTAAGTAGCTTAGCACCCCCTACTGCTACTTTCCTTCCATCGCTTTCCACTGCACCCAAAGGGCTCACTTTGATTGAGCTGGCACAGACTGTTCCGTCGACTTAAAGAGTTTTTACCAATCTGAAAATAGCATTTAATTCGTTTTCCAAAATAGCAGGATATGGTGCAATAGGTGATGGCATTAAGATGTTATATCATCTGACGTGTTTTAACTTTATGCTTTTAATCATAACTTGAAATAGGATGAAATTGACCCCACCTCCCCGTAAACAATTTCTTGTACGAGTATTACCTCAGCCTAGAAAGTCTAACATTTTAGCAGGAAAATATTGGGCACCTTGGAGGTGAATTTTAGATCAAAATATACAGGAAATTTACAATCCGTCTAAAACGAATCATATGATACCCTATCTTTCAACTCCCCCCTAATAAAGTGAGCGTGGCGTTGCAACATTTTTATAACAGATGCAATAATATCTTTCTATGTGATTTTTAAGAAATTTTATCACAAAACTGTTGTTACAACTTTTTCTTAGGGGAAAGTTGGCGTGGGTACCAAAATTTGTAACCGAAAGTCACGGATTCTGATGAGATATTCACAATAAGATTTTTTTTTTTAAAAAAGAAAATTTCCACATCCTGGAGCACTCAGCCTCAATATGCGGTCCGGTTGTACATCAGGCAAAACTCTTTTTGATGTAGTGGTTGGAGAAACCTGGATTTTATTCTTTTCTGTTTTATGTACGGGTGTCTGTGGTTGTTGTTCCCCGTCCGAAGAACAATACGACTTAACAATCACAGTAAATAGCTTCATATTTTTTTTAAGAAAACGCTCCCAAAAAGTGGTCATCAGAGTCTACATATTTTACTTGGACAATATTTTTCAATTTCAGGGAAAAACAGTGAGAAAAACGATATTTTTGAAAAGTGGGTTTGTTTTTGGGCGGATTTAAAAAAATGTATTGCTTCGGGTTCTAGAAATTTTATGTTCGCAGCTCAAAATTGAAGGCCCGAAAAGTGGTGGCATACGGAAGGACATGGTTAGATCGACATAACTTTTGATGCTGATCACAAATATACATCTATACAGTCACTGGCAAAATTATTTACACAATGTAATACTTACACCATATCATTTCAATAAAGTTCTACAGCTTTTGAAAAATTCAATATTTCACTTATGTTTTTGTTTATTATTAATCTTTTAAATTATCTTGAAACAGTAAATAAAAAAACAAAATCAAATTTCTAACAGTGAAGGTTAAAAGCATGGAAAAGAAAATGGCAAAATTATTGTTACACCAAAAACACCGGCAAAATTATTTGCGCAAGTGCAATTAACTGTTCTGGATATGTACCGATAGTTAAATTCTTCGACTAGTCAATGCAAATCGATTAGTCATTGTTAGTAGTTGAACGTCATCTTTCCTTCAGACAACTTGTTTGTTTTAAATGGCTAAAAGAGAAACGGGCGGCTATTGTTGCTGAATTTGGAACCCGTGTTTCGGCAGCAGAACTTTCGGCAAAATATCACTGCAGTCGCAGATCAATTTACTATCAAATTGGAAAACAAAAAAAGCATGGAAATGTAAAAAACCGAACAGGTAGAAGCAGGAAAAGGGTTACTTCGAAAAGAGAAGACAGTATAATTACTCGTTCTTTTAAAAGTAACCCATGTGCAAAAGTTTTAAATGTGTTAAAGAATTTAAACAACAATCGTGAGAATAATATTAGTGAAAGAACATTACGAAGACGGTTGAAAGAAAACAAAATTCGAGCCTACGTCATACAAAAAACACCCCATATAACATCAGAAATTAAGCTGCTGAGGCTACAATTTGCTAGGGAGCATATTAACTAGGGAACATATCAACAAACATATTTTGGAGAATTGTGCTCTGGACTGACGAGACTGCTTGTTCTTTGGATGGCAGCTATGGCCGAAAATTGTATTACTCCGATTCAAAAACAAGAGCCAAACAACCCGTTACGCAACCTACAAGACAAAGGAGGTAAAATTATGATATGTGGATGCATATCATATTCTGGTGTGGGACCACTTGTGCTTTGCTCTGACCATATGAAACAGTCACATTATTTAGAGATACTAAATCATGTAGCACTTGTGGCAGGCTCAATATTCATCGGGAGCGATTTCATCCTTCAACATGATAATGCACCCATACACACGGCCTGGAATACCAAAAAGTTTTTATCGGAAGTAGGACAAGAAGCTTTAAAATGGCCTCCACAAAGCCCTGACTTATTTGTCATAGAAAATGTTTGGCATCTTGTGAAATCCAAAATTCCACAAAACATTGGAAGATCTGCAGATGAAGCATGGAAAGATTTTATAACTGCGTGGGGTACCATCCCGGGAGAGCAAATTCAACATTTGATAGACTCAATGCCAAGACGCCTCGCAGAAGTTATTGCGGCAAAAGGAGGAAACACAACTTATTAGGTAATACTATGTCAACAAAACCATTGTGTTCAGTGTAAAAAATAATTTTCATTTTCGGCTTTCAGAAGTGTAAGCAGAAGTTAATTGCACTAGCGCAAATAATTTTGCCGGTGTTTATTGGTGTAACAAATACTGTTTCAAGATAATTTAAAAGATTAATAATAAACAAAAACATAAATGAAATATTGAAATTTTCAAAAGCTGTAGAACTTTGTTGAAATGATATGGTTTTTTTTTTTTTTGGATTGCGCCAGGGATGTGTAATCTTCATAGATACTAGTAGCCCGAGTGCTACTAGCATGCACGATTCGCAAACCTGAGTACTCGATGCCAGGAATACGCCTACGTACTAAACACACACCCTACACACTTCAACCACTCTCCCCGCGGGACTGCCGTTAGGTATTACTTCGCGGGGCTGGTTAGCAATTCATGCTATGCTTCTTGTATTGCTGCTTCTGATGCTTCTGTTGCTTCTGCTGCTCTTCTTAGCTTTTCTATTCTCCGCAGCTCTTTTTGTAGAGTTGTTACGAAAGAACATATTGCCATCCAATTTTCTTCCAACCGTAACATATGGTCGAGGAGTAATGACGGACTTGGCAGAGTAATTCTCCATGCCGTGAAACGTGTGCAGTAAAACACTGCGTGCTCCGTATCCTCATCTTCACCTGGGCATTCCGGGCAGGATGAAATGATATGGTGTAAGTATTACATTGTGTAAATAATTTTGCCAGTGACTGTATGTCATTTTGCTAATTGGCCTGTGCTATTTTACCCGCCTATGCGGCATAAAATAACGCATCACAAAATATTATTGAACTCCATTTTCGTGTATGCATTCTAGTAGATACTGAAGTTCTATAGCTTATAGTGCTGGGAATCCTGCAAATATATAGCCAAAGTAGGAAAAGTATGTCATTTTAGGCCATTTTCCAATATTTGCAGATACTTTGAAGACCCAAATTCTAAAGCCCAATCACAAAGAGGGGGGGTAATTGTGTTGTGTTCCCAGAGTATACGTATATTAAGTTTGATAAATAGTTTGTAACATAGGGAAATAATAACGATAAACCACCAAAAGTTGTATGTGTGTATTAACCATAAATTTCTTTTGAATTAAGTCAAAATACTTATTTAGTTTAAAAACGTAAAAAAAAAACACTCCGAAATGGTTCGGTTCAGTAGCAATGTGTTCGTACATGTAAAGCGTTCGTATATGTAAAGCGTGAAATGCTCTTGATTGGCCGAAAAATAAATTGGATTTAATATCGTATTAATTTAATAAATGTTGTGAATTCGTTTATTGTTTTATTTTAGTTATATCAATTTGCATGTTAAGCACGCAAAATATGAGGTTCAACACACTTTAAAAAAAAAAACGGTATTGTAATATCCATTCCGAAAAGATTTAATTAACACCGGCGCACACATTTCTTTTTCATGGAAGAGAACCTCGAATTACCTTAATTATTTTACGACAGCAAGTAATTAGTAATAAGTAATTAAAGCGTACAAAAAAATGCCTTGATATTTTTTTTAAAATTTGAGCAATAAAAAACGGAATTTCTATTTGCAACAGGTATAGAATCTTCTAAATTAATTTCGGCACCAATAATATTTTCTTCAGAAACTTCTGCTAGGTATTCACCGTCCATTGTGATGCATATGTTGTGCATAATACATGCACCTGAAACAATTTTTCCACCGAACGCAAGTCTTTTCGTTCAGTAAATTTAACAATGTTCTGAATCTTCCTTTCAGCAACCCAAAAGCATTCTCCAATACAATCCGCGTTCCAGAATGCAGATAGTTAAAAGACCGTGTTGCTCAGTACGTCTTCCATTATCTTTAAATGTTGGCACTAACCAGTTAGTAGCAGAATACACAGAGTCACCCAGCATGAAAGTATTTGAAGGAATGATGTGAGACGGTTATTCTGTATAATGCTGATCTTCGAAGCACTCTGCTGTCATGCAAGGATCCAGGTTCACCACAAAAAATGTCGATGAATTTTTTGTCTGTATCAATGACTGCTTGCAGAATTATAGTGGAGTTGTGCTTTCGGTTGTAGTAGCACTCTTTATTCAATTTTGGAGCTGTAATCGCGATGTGCGTGCAATCGATTACACCGATAACTCCAGGAATTTTATTTTTTACCTCAAATTTACTGCAGTTCTATGCCATAGCATTCCCTTGAGGCCATTTAACATACTGTCTTCTGTTCTCCATGAGCCAGTTGCAAACACGACGAACAGCTATCCATGCGGAAGACCTTGGTACTCCCCTTGGTAGTTCCCCAGTTGTCTGAAAGTGATGGAATTGCTAATATACCACACATACATGTAGAACTCTCTCCTTGTGCCAATCCTCCACGGTTTGAATTTGGAAAAAATCCAGATTAAGTGTAGGATACTGAAATATAGAGATAAAAATAATACCTGCCTCTAGTAAAGGATATAACAAAAACTTATATGTTAAGTGGTCTATAGTTGAACGCTGCAATCTTAAATGGGACTTAAAGTCATCATTACTATATGCATCGATTACATCCATAAAATTAGTAATTGATATATTGTCACTGGAGGAACCAAGCATTCCACATAAAATTTGTAATTTTTTAAATGATGTTTCACAAATATAATCAACTATGTTCTAATTTCATACCTCTTTTTGTAAATTGTCCATTCAATAAATTCTCCAAAGTATGGCTTTCAGAACAAATGAAATAGTCTAACGAATACACGTCATGCATAGATGGTTGAATGCCGAATAATCAACAAGAAAATGCGTTTTTTATTGCTCAAATTTAAAAAAAAATATAAAGGCATTTTTTATACGCTTTAATTACTTATTACTAATTACTTGATGTCATAAAATAATTAGGGTAATTCGAGGTTCACTTCCATGAAAAGGAAATATGTGCGCCGGAGTTAATTAAATCTTTTCGGAATGGATATTACAATCCATTTTTTTTTTAATGTGTTGAACCTCATATTTTGCATGCTTAACATGCAAAGTGATATAACTAAAATAAAACAATAAACGAATTCACAGCATTTATTAAATTAATACGATATAAAATCCAATTTATTTTTCGGCCAATCAGTAGCATTTCACGCTTTACATATATGAACGCTTTACATATACGAACACATCCCTACGTCTATAAATAACAAAATTGCTTTTAGCACCGAATGGCCATGAGGTATCATAAAAATTCTAGCCAGTCGCATTTGACTGCGGAGAAAATCAAGAGTTGTAGGCAGTTGGTTGTTGTATTTGTTTTACGTGTGAAATTCGACTTTACTGCCAACTACTGGGAAGCTAGCTTTCAAAAAAATACAGCTAGAGTTGAACTATTTGGAAAGGTTTAAAAAATTGTCCATTATCAACAAGGTGTCTGATCTCTTCGGATAAATATATACCATAGCATTCCATCGGTAGGACTTCTATAAATTTGGAGTAATTGAAACAAATTGTATTCTGCTGCTAACTGGTTAGTGCCAACATTTAAAGATAATGGAAGACGTACTGAGCAACACGGTCTTTTAACTATCTGCATTCTGGAACGAGGATTGTATTGGAGAATGCTTTTGGGTTGCTGAAAGGAAGATTCAGAACATTGTTAAATTTACTGAACGAAAAGACTTGCGTTCGGTGGAAAAATTGTTTCAGGTGCATGTATTATGCACAACATATGCATCACAATGGACGGTGAATACCTAGCAGAAGTTTCTGAAGAAAATATTATTGGTAACTAATTTAGAAGATGCAACTAGAAAATCCGTTTTTTATTGCTCAAATTTAAAAAAAAATATCAAGGCATTTTTTGTACGCTTTAGTTACTTATTACTAATTACTTGATGTCGTAAAATAATTAAGGTAATTCGAGGTTCTCTTCCATGAAAAGGAAATGTGTGCGCCGGTGTTAATTAAATCTTTTCGGAATGGATATTACAAAACGGTTTTTTTTAAAGTGTGTTGAACCTCATATTTTGCGTGCTTAACATGCAAAGTGATATAACTAAAATAAAACAATAAACGAATTCACAGCATTTATTAAATTAATACGATATTAAATCCAATTTATTTTTCGGTCAATCAGTAGCATTTCACGCTTTACATATATGAACGCTTTACATGTGCGAACACATCCCTACGTCTATAAATAACAAAATTGCTTTTAGCACCGAATGGCCATGAGGTATCACAAAAATTCTAGCCAGTCGCATTTGACTGCGGAGAAAATCAAGAGTTGTAGGCAGTTGGTTGTTGTATTTGTTTTACGTGTGAAATTCGACTTTACTGCCAACTACTGGGAAGCTAGCTTTCAAAAAAATACAGCTAGAGTTGAACTATTTGGAAAGGCTTAAAAAATTGTCCATGAATTTCTCTTTATCAAAAAGGTGTCTGACCTCTTCGGATAAATATATACCATAGCATTCCATCGGTATTACTTCTATAAATTTGGAGTGATTGAAAGAAATTGTGGAGTCATTAGGATGACGCATGTTGGATTCTAACTACAGACCGTGCTTAAGCTTAGCAGATATGCAAGCATTGAGTCACGCAAATTCCTAAATTAACAGTTGATTTTTACAATTTTTGCAAACCCTTAATCACTTTAAGAGTGTGAAAACCAACACACAACTTCTAATAAGGTTTCTTTTTCACACAATTTTAAAGGGAAGTCGCCACAAGGTAGTTTCTCTTTATATCCTAGTAGGGGGGTCGTGGCTCTCAAAGTTTGAAAAACAATAGTTTAGCACACACTATCATAGAATGTCAAATTATTCACTTTTGTTATACTCTATCCAGGGTATATTAATTTTAATACATTGTTTGTAGCATAGAGCAGTAATAATGATAGACCTACAAAAGTATACATATGTGTAAGCATATCGATTTTTAAAATCCGCCCACAGCAACCCCACTTTTAAAAAATGCCCTTTTTTAACATTTTTACTAGAAACTGAAAAATATCGTGTTAACGATATTATATCGACGGTCACATTCTCCATAATTAAACCATACTTTGTAAAATGCCTCGCTCACTTTTGACGAGGTTTTTTTTTTTTTTTTTAAATAAAAATATTTTGCTTTCTCAAAGCGATTTACGGTGATGATTAAGTCGCATCCTTGAAGTTCGGTAAAAAAAATTCAGACGGATTGTAATTTTTCTGTATGTTTAATTATAATTTCACCCAAAATTTTCCCTAAAATGCCAATCTTACAGTCGGTACATACCATGTCATTATTAAGGCTAAGTTCCTAACTTATGATGAATTGTATTGAAATAAATAGTCCAGCATATCTAATCTATCTAATCTAAAGAGTTTTTCTGGCCGAAATTGCAGTATTTCAAAGGGCTACGAAGGCAATTCATCTCCAAGCTACCAGTGATTTGTCGACATCAGTTATCTCAGGAGCGTTTTTCAGATTTGTTTCTAGTCGTGGTATTCCGAATACTTTATTCTACGCTAATGGAAAACATTTTGAGGGTGCGAGTAAAATTCTATATTATTTACTATAATATAATTTTCACCGAACATGTGGACGTAAAATACCGAGACACTCTTGATTGTAAGCTCATTCCGCCGTGCTTTCCGCATATGGGAAGGAAGGAAGCGGCCTTAAAAATTTTAAGTCGCATTTCCGCAAAGTCGCCAGTGAAAATGAAGTTACTTTTGATGAGCTTGCAACCTGAACTCCTGACCCATATCTCGTATTTCTAAAAATCCCCTAACTTCTAGTCACTTTCTTTGATGAGCCCTGACATACCTGAGCCTGATAATCTCAATGTTTTTATAAACCTCGTTCAAAAATGAGAAAAGGTGTCACTCTTGCATAATCAATTTAGTCTGCAATGGAAGGAGAAATATATTAAGGAGGGTAGCCGATATTAAAAGGCATTATGGTACAACTAAGAGACAATAGTTAAATCAGTTATTCTCATGAAATAGCTTAATTCATCATATATCACACACTTGGATTTCCCTATATGTACTTTTACACAAACTTATATAGCGATATTTTTCAGTTTCTAAATTAATATACTCCATGGGGTCACTGTTCCATATCTATAAATAGATCTGTTCATAAAAGAGGTTTACATATCGAGTATGATTCATATGATATTCTTCACATATAATTTTTGATCTATATTTTAAGAATTCTTTAAAAAATTCTTAAAATTTTAACCATGCAAGAGTTTATATGCGCTCTCTGAGACAAGTTATGCTTGAGCCTAGATGATTGTGTCGTAACTCTTGCAAAATAGGACGTTTTACAATCAAATATATACTCGTACGTATGATGGCTTCCCTCGAGATTGCATAGATCACAATGGATCCACATTTTTTCTTTGTGTGAAATGTAACTAAGCGGCAGAATCTCTCTTCCAGATCGGAATACTAGCCAAATCATTACTGAGCTGTAGTTTACTTGAAATTTTAAATTGTGTAACTGCTTTGGGTAATGTTCACGGTGAATAGATTTCGTTATAAATTCGTTTCCTAACTGCAAATCAAGGTCTTGGAGAACTCTGTACATAGTATCTTTTAGCTGTTCAATAATGGACATATCAGAAAAATTGTAATCCAAATGAAATCGTTCACACAATTCCTTCCATTTTGTTCCTAATCTTTCGGATGGCATGTGTAAAGTTTGAACTATGTAGTCTATATACAATGTGAATATATCCGAATAAATAGTTGAAATGCCTGCTTCAATATACAGCATGTAGTTTGCGTTTTAGGAAGTAGTAGCTTTACGACGTTGTCGTACCTTTGATACCCCCACACTTGAGCGGCGTAAAATATGATAATTAATAGTGTGGCTTTAAAAACTTCGTATTTTACTTCAAGGATTTTCTTCTTAATGGGATAGTCCGCTTGGCTTAAAGGTATTTATACTCTTTAATTATTGTTACATTATTGTTTCCGAAACTAAAAATTTCTTTTCTCGCATAAACTCTTGATAAGGTATGAGTATTGGTTACCTTTCCGTATCCAACAATGGAATCAAAATTAAAAGTAAACTCTTCCTTGGGGTGTCTTAAGCTCTTATTAATAGTGAATATTTTTTCTGCTAATATAATTGCTGATTTAGACTTAATTTCAACTCTTCTTGGGTGACCGAGATGCTTCCAAAAACAACTTGTTGCTTAGAGTTTTGCCTAATTCTAAGCAGAAGTCTGTAGATATGACTCAACACACACATAGTTCTTGATCAGCAAAAAAAAAAAACGATTAATTTATTGCTACAATGTTATGTTATTGGATGAAAAAGATACACAAAGTTCCAATCGTGGCAGGGTTAATTGTTTAACCCGAGTAATTTTACTTTGTAAACTTTTAAAAAATAAGGTGGGATGACAAGGTATGGTCTTGATGTTTAATGCAGACATAAAGAGCCGGTACATATGCTCACTAGCTCGAAAAGGAGCAAACGGAGAAATAAGGCTTCGAGCACTCCTACCGGTAGACATATGCGCGCACCTCATGTGCGAGTTACGTCAGCATCGGAAAAACCCCTGGAACGGAAATGCTAACGATGACATTTCCAGCGGAAATGTTGCAATCGCGATTGAGTCAATAAAGTGCAAATATAAAATACAAAATAAGGATGACTGGGAAAGTTTCCGATCGACGACACTTCTCGGAGGCAATGATAAAAAAAAAAGAACTCAGAATTATTTTTCCACTCCTAAGAGTTGAACATAGTAGGAAAGTTTATTGGTGTTTTTATTTTTGAATAACTTTAACTGGCGCAGTCGGTGAGGCCTTCAAAGTGTTAACATCTAAAGATAGTTTTCAAAAAAGTGTTAGTAAAACAAAATCGTGTTCTTTATTGAAATAATCCTGAAGGACATCTAATTCAAAAGGAAATAGAATACATTAGTGTTATTTTAACCCAGTTTCAATCGTTAATAGTAAAAACAGAATACATAAGTGTTACTTAAACCCAGTTTGAATCTATCAAGCTGTTAAAAAAGTTTACCAGCTTAACTCATAACTCAGTTTATGAATAAAAACAGAACTCTTCGATAACAATCGTCCATCATATAAAAAACATAACATGGAAAACCTACAAAATGAACTTCAGCGATTACAACATGTAATCTTACAACAGGAACAACAGTTGGCACAACATGAACAACAGATGCTGCAACAAACACAGCAACAAGCCCAACAACATACTCAACAACAAGCCCAACAATGAACTCAACAATAGCAGTCGACGACCCCATTTACGCTGAGGCCACAAAGCGTTTTAAAACAATTCAGGAAATTGAAAATATATAACGGATCAAATGACTACTCTCTGTCTGCCTTTACCAAATCAGTGGAACCAACATCAACACTTTGTGGGACAAATGTGGAACTCTACACCTATGCTATGCAAATCGTTTACAACGAAAAATTGCAAGGTTAAGCAGCAAAATGTATTCGGCTACTTGGAAACAACCTTGACTCAATGCAGTGAAATCCAAGCTGAGACAACAATTTCAACCACACAAAAGCTATGCTGAGCTATTTAATTATTGTAGATATGTAAAGGTTAGTAACTTAAGGGAATTAATTGAAGTATTTAGAAATGTAAGCTGTGAATTAAACGAGTTTAGTGATTCAAAACACCACAAATATATAAACCAGGAAATGTGGATAGAGACTTATTTTATTGAAATTCTAATAGAAAAAATTGATGGGAACATAAGAGCCCATATAGAAAATAATACTAGCATGATAGAAATTTATAATAAGTATGCTAGACTTAGATCATTAGACGATGTTAGAACCATCGATTTTAACCACAGAAATACTAAAAACCAAAAACGAAACTACGTAAATAATAAAAATTTTTTTAGTAAAAATAGAGTAACGTACAATGATAAGGGTATTATCGCAGCCAGGGTTCTTCTCATAAGACAAATACGGGGAAATCTAAATAACAATTATAATGATAATCGAAATCTGTTTCATCGACGAGAAAATCCAAATAATTTTAATAATTCCAAATAAATTTAATTAACTACAAAAATTTAAACCCAGGCAAAACACAATCAAATAACAATCATTCGAGACAAACTAGACAAACAAATAGTAAAGTCGATCAATTGCGAAAGCTTAGTCAACTCTACTGCGAAGGCATAACACTGGCAGTAGGGTGGTCATATGGCTTAAATGCAACTTGATCGTGATGATGACATCAGGCGGAGGGAAAAAAACTGTGAATCATGAGCAACGACAAAAAGCAAAACAAACAAGCTCCCCAGTTATCTGGACGCCACCCTTGGAGTTTACTGAAACTTAATACCACCTAAGTTTCAAACCCACTGCACCAATCTTCCTTTCTCTCTCTCTCAATTTCCTACAAACGCCCGTGTCCTGAAATAATTTAATGGTATTCATATCCCATTTGGCGCGCGCAAATTATAAAAAAAAAAAAAGTAATAATAGTACAAGGGAAATGATGGAAATCGACAATGTCCAGGGAACCAAGGTAAATTTTCAAAGTCAGCCTCGGAACACAAATTACGAATGATATTTGTATCTATAGAAAATGAAACAGTAAAGTGCTTGGTCGATACAGGTTCGATTACAAGCATTATTAGGCCTAATATATTGAAAAACTTTAACGAGTCTCCTTTAGATAAACCAACATTTTTTACGACTATAAACGAATTTAGCAAGGTAGCGAGTAAATTTGTTACTCAACTTCCCAAGGAACTTAATACGGAAGGAACTATTTCATGGAAAGTAATAGACTTCACTAATAGGAACTACGATGCAATCATAGGGCAAAATATGTGAACACCTTTGAAAGCTACTATAAACCTAGAACACAGATATATTGAGATAAAATGAAATAAAATAACTTTTACGGATAACGAATACCCGTATGACATACCTACATAGTATTTATACCCTTGAGCAAACTAAAAGTCAGATGATTGATAATATAACATTGGCTCATTTGAATTCAGAGGAAAAAAGGGAAGTAATTCAGCTGTTACGAGAATACAACGAATTATTTTACAAGGAAGGAGTTAACTTTCACACACGAAATAAAACTCGAGATCGTTACTAATACCAACAACCCGATGTATTCTAAAATATAAAATTACCGAAAGGTACATGAGCACGAAATTGTACGTCAAATAAACGAAATGTTAGAACATGGTATAATAATCGAAAGCAAGAAAAAAGACAACTCAGGAAAACAAAAATGGAGAAAACTAGTAAATTACAGGAGATTAAACGAGGTAACTGAGAGTAACAAATTTCCAATAACTAATATTGACGCAATATTAGATAAATTGGGAAAATCACAATACTTCTCAACTCTCGACTTAGCTAAAGGTTTCCACCAAATTTTAGTTAAGCCTGAAGTCAGAAGGAAAACGGCTTTTTCCACTCCTTTCGGCCACTTCGAATTTGTGAGAATCCCTTTTGGGCTTAAGAATGCCCCTTCTACTTTTCAAAGACTAATGAATTGGGTTTTAAGAGAATTCATTAACAAAATTTTGCGTTATCTATTTAGATGATATTCTCATCTTTAGTACATCGTTAAAAGAACATATAATTAATTTAAAGAAAATTTTGGAAACATTAAGAAAAGGGACTTAAAATCCAAATTGATAAATGCCATTTTCTTCGTAAAGAAACTAACTATTTACCCCACAAGGAATTAAACCAAACCCAGATAAGATAAAAACCATTCAAACTCTAAAATTACCTACTACTCGGAAACAAATTAAGTCATTTCGTGGTATAACTAAAGATTATACCAAAGTCACCTATCCAATCGTGAAATATTTAAAGAAAAATTACATATCATCCTTCGATGATTTCCTATTTTGAAATACCCAGACTTTAACAAAAGATTTAAGTTGGTAACCGATGCCAGCAATTTTGCACTGGGAGCTAACACAAAACGGACATCCCATTTACTATGCTTCTCGTACTCTAAACGATCACAAGAAAAACTATTCTGCCATAGGAAAAGAGCTACTCGCAATTATCCGGGGAGTTAAATATTTTAGACCATATTTGATTGGGAAAGAATTCGATTTAGTCACCGATCATCAACCCATCAAGTGGTTGCGGGTAAAAAATATAGGACAAAACATTAACCCACGGCTTCAACAATCTTTAGTACAATTAGGAGAATGTGACATTAGAATAGATTATATAAAGGGTAGGGGAAACAAAATAGCAGATTTTTTAAGTAGAATAAATTCAAATACAAATTAAATAAATGTATTTAATGCGGTAAAGCATAAACAAAATGATATTAAATATTTGAATATCAATTTACATAAATTGTTTGATGAAAGTTCTCAAGAACATATTAACTGTAATGAACCTATGGAAATTTCAACGGTTCATTCACAGGAAGAGAACCTCAATGACCATATACCTATGTACTCGTATATTAGATACCCTAGTAAATCGTTTTAAAACCCAAATGGTGTTAGTTGAACGAAAAGGAAAAAGTTTTAAAAAAATTTAAAGCATAGACGAATTCATATTGAAAGAAACGATATACCCGATAACATTTCTGATATAGTCCGAAGACACATCAGTAGAGCTAAAGTAGCAATTTGTTCTGAATTAAGCGATTCATTGTACAACGTTATACAACAAAAAATTATCGATCTCTTTCCTCACAATCCACATATTAAATTTATAAAATGTAGCCTTTTTTCAAAAGATTTAAGAGATGAAGAAGAAGCTTTACGGCAAATATCTTTGTTTCATAGCCACCTATGAAGGACTGAAACATAAAATTTATTTTCCAAATCTCAAAATTTTAGTCAACAAAGTTGCGAGTAACATTTTCATTCATTTATAATGCATTTTTATTATTACTTCATTAAACTTATAGCTAGACAAAAAAAACGCTTAAAACTAGCTTAACTAACTTAACTATTCCTATTCTAACTTACTGGCCCTATGCGGGCGCTCTAAGTTAAACCTAATACTTAAAACTATGTCTTTCGACGTCACTGACTTTATTTGTTTATTCATTTTATTAATCAATTATCTATTGATACTAAGAAAAACTTTAAATAAATTTAAAAAACTTAGTATATGAACTTATTTTTGAATCTTCTTATATATAAAACTTACAATCTACATTAAAATAAATCTTAAACTACCTTATTCTAAATTACCCTATCTTATTCTATGTTACGTATTTTCTACGTATTTTTTTTTTTATCGAGTGCTGTTTTTTTTATAATTTTTTTTTTTTTTTTTTTTTTTTTTTTTTTTTTTTTTTTTTTATGTTTTTTGTGTTTTTGTGTTTTTTTTTTGTATTTTTTTCATCCAAGTGCTGTGGATATTTTTCCAGGCTACCCTGGATTAGGAGGGAACGACGAAGGAGTTTCCTCTCTTTCGGCCAGCCACCAGAAATGACCGTACTGACGTTGTACGTCATCAACGTCCCGACCCGATACCGCCCTACTAAACCGGAGACGCTCCACACTGCCGTGTGCAACGTGTCTGTCGTAGTTGAGTCGCCTATCCACAGCTGTCCGAGCAACGTGGAAGATTAGCGGCACTGCCAATCTGTCCTGGATCAGACCTTTCTTATCAAAATAGAGGAACGCCTCTGGGGGAACAAAGCCGTTAAGGCGCACTCTCTCATGATACTCGGAATTGGGGTAATAAGCCCCGAAGATCAGGTTGTTCGTCGAGCTCATTGCTCTTGCAATGTGCCTTCGAATCAGCTTGATAACGAAATTATCCACTCTTATTAGATTAGCCCTGTTGTATAGGACCTCATTGGGATAGAATTTTATGTACTGGGACTCCGGTGTTCTGTATAAATGAAGGCAAGCCCGAAGGCAAGCCCTCTCAAACACCCGAATCTTTTCCAACAAGCTTGCTCCCACATTGAACCACACGGGACATCCATATACGAGCATTACCCTTGCATCAAGTTGCTTGCTATAAAAAAGTCTCTTTGTAAGGGCAAAAGCACCTTTGGCTCTGGCCAGAGCAGCATCTATATGTTTGTTAAAATATAGATATTGGTCTAACCAGAGCCCTAGGTATCTGACTACACTTCGACTTGCAAGTGGCTGTCCGTGCGGTCCAACGATTGAGAACTTTCGCCAATTCTTTCTGGTATCCCTAGAGGCACCAGACAACGGCGTCCTAAAAAGAATGGTTTCCGATTTCTGGAAGTTGATCTTCAACTTCCAGTCATCGCAATATCGCTGAATCTTATCGAAGTCACGTTGCAAGAGAATTGCAATGACCTCGATTTTTGGTCCTGATCTGTACGCGATCAAGTCGTCTGCATACGCTATGGCATGGTGAAGTGATCCTATGAGATCGCTCGTGTAAATGTTGAAAAGGATCGGTGAATTAACCGCACCTTGTTGCAGACCATTTTTAATTAGAAATGTTCCAGCAGAAGTCACATTGCCATTTTTGACGATGAACTGTCTACTGGTGAGCATGTTATGAAGTATGTACAGCAGTGGTTTGCTTATGCCAAGCCTGCTTAGCTTGTAGAAGAGTCCCTCTAACCATACGGTGTCGAAGGCCTTCTCCAAGTCAATCAGGCAGGCACCCGTGCACTGTTTCTTGCTTTTGTTCCATTGGATATCCGATACCAGTTTAGACGCGGCATGTATTGTGTCATGCCCCGCCTTAAAACCGAATTGGTTATCCGGAATTATATTACTGTTCTCAGTCCACTTAAGCAGGGCTCTATTGATCACTTTCTCGAATACCTTGCTGATGTTCGGAAGGAGACTTATCGACCGGAGATTTGCCGGATTGGAAGTGTCCTTACCCCGTTTGGGGATGGGTTGTATCACTGCTGTTTTCCAATGCGCTGGATAATGTGCATTATTCAGTGCATTGTTGAACAGAGTTGTGTAAATGTCCACCGCTTCTAGAGGGAGATGTCGAAGCACAATGTTCGACACTCCATCGATTCCTACAGATTTCTTCCTCCTCAATGAGTCGAAGATCGCTTGGAGCTCCACCTTCGATATGTACGGGGGATGTACCCTTTCATCGGCGATGACATTATTTGCCATGTTATCGTCATTGAACTCGGTAAAACCTATGTTCTCGGATCGCCAGTGCTCTATATCATTTCGAAGGTAGAAGTTGTGCACAAGGACGCGATTTTCCAGGTCGTGGTTCGGGCAAATGGTATCATTCACCTTGTACACTTCCTGGAAAGTCGCTCCTATAGCCTCTACCTTCTCCTGCGGATCTTCGATCACAAAGAAGTTGTCATCCTCTACTGCGTTATCTGGATCTATACCTGCTGTTATTAGTATTTGTCCATTGTTCGTCGTTCGGGGGATCTTAAGACACGGAAGGTCGTTTTGATTATTCCTCCGAAATATTTTATTTATTTGCGGGAACATACTCGGGTTGTTGGATTTTACAGCACGAATTTTGTTGTTCCAATGCAAATTTACAGAAAGTCTGTAATTTTCTCTAATTAATTTCTGGAGGTTTTTAATCAACGACTTCAGTGTCCTAACCTCCGAGTTCTGTCTGTCAGTAAACTGTCTGTACAAGGTTTTTAGTCTCGACAGCAGTCTACTTTTGTGTTGGTGTAGTGCGTCAATTGTTGCATTGCGGAATATGTCTGCGTTGTCAGTATGTTGATACCGAGGTATCGTATTGTCCATAGTTCGTTTAATTGTCTCGTCCATTTGTTTTAGGTACCAGTCAATCTCCTCGTTTGACAGATTCCTATTGGACGGTGGGTAGAGCGAGTTCGAGGAGAGTGCTCTTGTTAAAGTTCTGGAGAAGCGAGTCCAACGCGTCCTACTATAATTGTAGGGGTACGTTTGGACAAACTCCTCCAACTCCGCAATTTCGTTGGGAATCGTTATTACGGCACTGAGTCCGCAATGGTCACTGTCATACACAAATGTGTGCAGGCAGTTTATGGTTTGTCGGTCCATGTCGGTCAGTTGTAACCGTACGTCGAACAGCATAAGATCCAGATAGGAGCCACTTCTAGGAAACGACGGA
This sequence comes from Pocota personata, assembly GCA_963082735.1. NCBI lineage: Eukaryota > Metazoa > Arthropoda > Insecta > Diptera > Syrphidae > Pocota > Pocota personata. The sequence continues at coordinate 82,375,646 of OY720429.1, forward strand.
CTATCTGTTGCTTTCAAATCGAGTTTATACTCGACACTGTGCCGACCCCACCAATTGAATAGTAGGTTCCCTCTAGGATTAGGTGTGTTGTTTCCCCAATCTCTATGTTTGGCATTGAGATCTCCGGCCATGATGAAATAATTCTCCTCCGACTCCAGCCTTAGGAATCGAAAAAGTGTCTCGAGCTCTGAAATAAATAAAGTAGATTGAGTAGCTTCAGGTGCATAGAGTGCGACCAAGTACATCCTCTTTCCACTACGGAGAGGGATGCACACGATACACGCTTCCAGCTCCTGGAACCTTCGCACTTCACCGCTGTACATTACTTTAAATTGCAGTTGTTTGCGTATGAAGATCGCAACACCTCCTCCTTGTGTAGAGTTGGGTCGGTCTCTTCTGACAATACTGTATTTATTGTGCCCCAATTTGTGCTTCTGGGATAGCTTTGTTTCGCTAACCATAAGCACATCAGGGGTTTGGTCTTCAAGCAACTTAAACAATACGGCTCTTCGCTCGATCCTAATCAGTGAATTCACATTCACCGCAAGGATCTTCAAGGATTGCTCCTCCATGTTCGTACCCATTACGACTGAAGGTGCGTTAAGCCCGGCAGAAGTGCGTAGATCTGGTCCACCCGCTTCGCCTGCTCCTGTACCTGACGTTGAAGCTGCTCCATCTGCCCTTGGATAGATAGCAAGATGGTAAGCAAGTCAGATTGAGCCTCCGGTGCTCTAGGCGCTGGGGCCTGAGAAGCAACCTTCGGTCTTTTCTGTTCCGCGTTTCCCCGACCTGCCGCCATTTGGGCGTAGGTCACTTGGGGAGTCACGGATGGTGTTTGAATTGGAGCAGATGGACGTTTCACTACAACCTTCTCCTGCCGAACCAGATTTACTTTTTTAATATACTGGAACTTAGGACAACCCCGATAGTTTGCGGTGTGTCCCGAGTTCCTGCATAAAGCACACGAGAGCTGGCTCTTATCTGCAACTCCATCCTTACCCAGAGTGCATTCCTCTGCTTTGTGGTTCTTTCCACACTTAACACATCGAGGCTGCATTTCGCAGTTCGACGCGGCGTGACCGAACCTTTGGCAGAGAACACATTGTAAAATGTTTTCGCTCCTTCTTAATTTTTCCCAGGCAACAACCTGGTAGTCTAGGACTTTAATACTCCTTAGACCATCCAGCTTGCTATTGGGTGAAAGCTGAACTAGGAAGAACGGCAGCTTCCGCTTCTCCCTTTTTGCCTTAGCTGTGGTGAATGGCTTGACCCCTACGAATTCGAGCTCGTTGCACTCTTTCTCTTTAAGCAGCGCAAGGAGCGTCTCCGGATCAGTAGACGGGTCTATCCCCCTCAGCAGCATTGTTTGCCGCTTTTCCCCCTTCGGGGTGAAGGAGAAGAACTCCGTCGTCGTGTCCCTAAGTAACTGCTTAATTTTTTTATAATCTTCCACTGTATTACAGTGGATAGCATGAATATTTTCATTTAATCTTTTAATATTAAAGTTTTTGCCTATGGCCGACTTACATAGTTCGATGGTATCCTTCAACTCCACCTTGTAGGTATTTATTGGCGGCACCCTCTCCTTTGTAGTCGTCTTCTGTTGCTTCTGCTGCGGTAGTTGTTGCTGTTGTTTCTGCTGCTGCTGTTTCTGTTGCTGTTGTTTCTGCTGATGCTGCTGTTTCTGCTGCTGCTGCTGCGGTTGTTGCTGCTTTTTCTGCTGCTGTGGTTGTTGCAGCGTTTTCTGCTGCGGTTGTAGTTGCTGCTGTTTTTTCAGCTGTTGTTGTTGCTGCTGTACTTGCGGCTGTATTTGGCTTTGTCGCTGGCTTTCTGGCGGCTGTTGTTGTTGTTGTTGGGAGCGCTGGAGCTCTTGTTGCCGCTCCCTCTCTCTTCTGGCCATTTGTTTGGCCTTAATGGCAAGCACCCTCTGCTCTAGCTGTCTGATGCTGCTAGTCATACTTTGAACTTCCTCGTCTTCGTCCTCTGATTCCGAGGATGCCAGCACTGCGAAACAATTCTTATCGTCTCCTACATAGCGGCCTTCCCCGCCGTCGGAGATGTACGGGAAGTCGACAGAGTCATCCGACCTCTGTCGCTTCTTTTCTGTTGCTGCTGCTGTTGTTGTGGTCGGCGCCCCTTCCCTCACTCCACCCGGCAGCTTTACAGCTGAAGCTGATGTGGAAGGACGCTTAACCAAATTGGGAGATGGTTTCAATCTCCTTCTCCTCTTCGACGTACCATCTGGTGCCACTGTTGCTTGGTGGCCTGATTCCACTGCCTCATCGGCTGATACCTTGTTATCAGCTGGTCCCGCTACTGGGAGCGCGGACCGCTCACTTTCCATCGAATGTTTATTTATTATTAATTTTATCCACTAATTTAGTGTAAATTATAAAAAAAAAGTTTATATTCAAATTTCTTGGGAATTGAACCCAAGACCCTGGGTTGACGGTTCACCACCACTACCAATAGGCTAACTCGCCACTTGAAATTACACTGTCTATTATTCTACTTCAAAGCACTACTGATTTAAAGGAGAAGCCGAAACACGTTTGCACACTATGAAAGTCCGTGAACGACTGAGTTGCGAGTAACTGCGATATACATATGTACTGCATGTATGTATGTACTGCAGAAAAATACGATAAAAATACTATCAAAAAGATTTAAACTTAAAAAATCTCTATCTGATGTTAAAGAAATAATACAAGTTGATATTTACGTCAATAGTAAACATTCTCTCATTAATTGTATAGATACATTTTCAAAATATGCCGTAATTTTCCCTCTCGAAGATAGAAATCATCAAACTATTATAGGAAAGCTTAGGCAATTCATTTCAATTAAAGGAAAAATGAAAACGTTGGTTTGCGACAATGAATTTAACAGCATTAGTATTAAACAATTTTTAAGGGAAAAAAAGTTCATTATGTAAAACTAAATAATTACACCGGGATGCAGAAAGCTTAAACGGCACATTAACAGAAAGAATTAGGGCTTTAAATTTGGAAAACAAATTACTAATCAATAACAAATGTTCAAAGCCGTTGAGTATTATAACAACTCATATCATTCTACTATCGAAGCCAAACCGTTAGATGTTCAAGACCGTATTATTGACACTAAAACAATTAAAGATAGAATGGATAGGAAGGGTTTATTAAAAATTATATTAGTTTAATGGATAAAGAACAGCCAAAGTATAGAAAATATAATTTAATAGGTGTACATGAAAATAATATTAAAAGACCATTAACATTTTCAGATGGCATTCATGACACACCAAGCAATGACCATCGAATGGATTGACACAAACATGGGTTACGCTGAAATTAAAGTTGATTTAGCGGAAATAGTTAGCCAATATGATATAATTCTCCATATAATAGACCCGACAGAAATTTTTAATTAAATCAATGAGCTAGAAACAAATTTGTATGCTACAAAACTCGATAATGATAAAGAAGTACTGCTCAAAGAAATAAATATAGTTAAACATATGATAAAATGTATGATGATACACAGAAGTCGTCGAGGTTTAGTTGATATCGTAGACAAGGAATTTAAATGGTTATTTGGAACTATGGACGATGATGATAGACAAGATATCGGGAATCACTTATCAATAACAGATTCAAATAACCAAGAAATCGTTAAAAACATGAATCAACAAATAGCAATAAATACCAATTTTAACGAAACATTTTTGTTATTAAAGAATACTATTACATAAGGTAGAGAATAAAAATTAAAGAACAACTCAATGCTGTAGATGAAATAAACAAAAACTTGCTCATGAGGACCCTTTTCCTAGATTTAATGCTTAAAGTTCATATATTAAAAAATAAGGTAGAACATATTCTAGAAAACATTGCCTCAGCAAAGAGTAATATTTTACACCCTAACATATAATACTTACCGTTGATGAAATAATTAAATACAAAATAGATTTTAAGAAACTTGTGTGTAAAAAACTAGGCAAACGAGTAGCTAAGTTTTATAATAATAATACAATTTCTGCAATTAAAATGCCAAAAACAATAATTCAGACAGAAGAAAAATTATTTTTTTCAATTACAAAAAGTGATAATAAGGAAATAAAAACAGAACTTGAATATGTTGTAAGAATAAAAAACCAAGTAACATTTGAAGAAAACAAATTGACAAAAGAATTAAAGCTTAGTAAAACTGCATATGTATGTATATAAAAAAAAGTGAATTTATAATACATGTCAAAGCTACCAGATTGAGCGAAGTTAAGCCAGTTTAGTTTTGCATTTCCGCCATTTATTCTTGCATATAAATCTGAAGCCCACACTGCCGCCACAAGTATGCCAAAAATAGTAAGTACACATTCTACGAGCACACATTCGCACTTACGAGTATATATTCACTTATAAATTCACTGTGAATACACGTCACCAAGCAATTTACGGACTTTTATTTTGCTGAGGGGACGTTCATTCCACAGGCTCGAGAGGGTTTCAGGCGGTCCAGCCAGGACAACTCAGTTGCCGAGGCAATATCTTTATTCTTATTTTTGACTCGTTGACAACGAGATCTCCACGATAAAGGATTGCTGCCGTGCATTCGTAGTTAACGAGAATGAGAACGAGATAGTCGCCGCCTGTGACACATTTGCTGTCGTGCACCACTCGGCCAATGAGGGTTTATTACAAAAGGGTTTATTATTCATTTACACCTAAGATTGAAGAAAAGAAAACGAATTTTTCATTTCGGTTGGGGATCGCGAAAGCCGTGGAATATACCACTTTTTTTTTCCTTTGCCACCGAGAGTATCAATTAATTTTCATTGCCACTCGCTGCCAGCAAGTAGTCAATGCCAAACAAGCCAAAAGTACGAAGAAGCTCTCGACTGGCCAAATTCACATCACGTACGGAAGATCGCATGCCTAGCGTTCCAGGAATAAGCGAAGAAGACAGCGACAGTGAAGGAAGTAGTTCAGATGCAAACAACACACTCCTGGAAAAAGAGACGACACTTATGCTCGCTCTGCGGACACTATTTCGACGTCGCTTTCCAATGCGAGTACAAGTACAACCGCAACAAAAACAGTAATGTGTACCGGAGCTGAATCAACACTTCTGCCACAACAACCACAGGCTACGGTGGCAACGTATATGGGGCCGTCGACAGCGCCGATGTCAATGTACTTTTCCTAGAGTCCCAACTTCCATATCGCAAATAAACGCAATATTGCCATGCAACCAGCCGACTGCCCGAGATCCGCCAGAGACTACAACAATACCTTCAGCGAGTCAACGAATATATCAACGCAGTTCCATGGGAAGTCGAAAGTTATTCGATTTACCTGAATACGCGGGACGACCGGAACGATGGAAAATTGTTTGCTACTGCATTTTTGGAGTCCACAGCAATGGTGAACTATTCGACAATATGTTCCGTCTGCAAAAATGTTTGAAGGGCGCTGCATGGGATGCTATTGAGTCGCTCTTGCTTCACCCAAATAACGTGAATCGTGTGATGTCTGCATTGGGGTTCAACTTTGGTCACCCTGAATGTCTAATTCGAAGTCAGCTAAACAAGATTAGGGAAATTCAACCGATCCCAGAAGCTAAATTGGAGCTGCTAATACCACTGGCGACAAAGGTTTAGAATCTTGCGACGTTCTTTGAAGCCAACGGAATATATCAGCATTTGATGAACTCTACGCTTCTGGACGAGCTTGTCAGCAAATTACCGTTGAGCAAAAGGCTGGAGTGGGCGCGACACAGCATCATGATTCAGCCGCATCCGACGATCAGACACTTTGACGAGCGGTTAACTGGAGTAGCGTGGTTAGTCAGCCTTGTCGCTCCGATTGTTATACTACCGACCGCCAGCACTTCGAAGCCGAAGAATGTTTTACATGCCGTAGAGTAACGCAAGACATGCAACAAGTGTCGATATTGCGGAAGAGAACTACATCCAGTAGACGATTATCGCATCTTCGACAAATTGTACGTTCCAGCCAAGTGGAGATTCATGAAGAAGAACAGGTTATGTTTCTCTTGTCTAAAGTATGGGCATCGTTCACGATTTTGCAAGTCATCCAAAAAATTTGAAATTGGTGGTTGCGCTAAGAGTCATCAAGCATCGCTGCATGAAAGTCATACGCCAGGGACACTAGCACCTACCAGTATAGTGGAGCCGGAGACACTCATGCTTAGCTGTAATGCTGCCAAGAAAGAATACATTTTTTCCGAGTGGTGCCAGTCAGACTATACGGCGAGGACGTTATACTTCAGAAATATTCATTGTTGGGCCAGGGGTCTTCGGTAACAATTATGAGCTCAAGTCTAGCAAACCGATTGGGTTTAAAAGGACATGCAAAGGATCTTACATTACAGTGGTTCGGTGAAGAGACTTCGGCAAAACAGTCATATGTAGTTGATGTCCAAATCAGTGCAGACAAGCAGGATGCCGAACGGTATGAAATGCGTGAAGTGAGGACGGTTAATGACCTGAATTTACCGGTGCAGACATTGAGTGATGTTGATCTACAACAAACGGGTCAACATTGGTGTCCAGCTATGATCACTCAAAAGTCGGAAGGACAAACTACTAGTGAAAAATTCGTTCTCCACAATAGCCGAATCGGTGAAAAGGAAGACGTACGTCTGGATAGTGTCGTCGAAGAGTACCCGTCTATGGAGAACTTCGGAGTGAAGAAACCATTGAAGCCGCACATGTTCCCAGCTGATGAAAGGGCATTTTGAAGTCTGCAACTGTGAGGGTCAATGATCGGTACCAGACAGGACTATTGCCGAAGGAAGATATGTTTGAGGTTCCTGAAAACTACGATATGTCTAAACGACGTCTCCATTGTTTAGAAAGTAGGCTCGTAAGGGATGCGGAGCTTGCAGCCGCCTATCGAGATGTCATCGCAGGTTACCTGAAAAAGGGGTATGCCAAAAAGCAAGGAACTTTGTACCTGCCCCACTTCGGGGTAAAAAATCCAAACAAGCCCCGAAAAATCCGTTTGGTTTTCGACACAGCCGCTAAAGCTAACAGCGTATCTCTGAATTCATTCCTGTGAAGGGGTCTGATGACCGTCCACCACTAGTTGCTGTTCTATTTAATTATCAGATGAGGCTGATAGCCGTGTCAGGGGATACAGAAGAGTTGTACCATCAGGTGCTTGTTCGGCCTGAAGACCAGGATTTGCAGCGCTTTCTCTAGCTAGAAACAGAAGAAGAGACGATCGAAGAGTACTTAATGCAGGTAATGACCTTTGACGCTAGTTGCTCCATGTTTGGCCGAATTTGTTAAGAACCTGAACACTTCAAGATTTCCAACGCGTCATCCAACATCACTACGTTGATGACTATGTCGATAGCTTCGACAACGTAGAAGAAGCGATCGAAGTCACTAAAACCGTGGTTCTCATCTATGCAGAGGTTTCAACTTGAAAAGCTTCAAATCAAATTCGAGAGAGGTTTTGAAAGCCGTAGCAGATCCGAACCTTAGTCAACGGGATGAGGTTGTAAACATGGACATTGACACTGTGTTGGAGAAAATTCTGGGCATGTTCTGGAACCCAGAGAAAGATTTTTCTATATTCAGGCTGGAATTCCCGATAGTCAACAGGGACGTTATGGAGACCGACAAGTGCCCCACCAGGCGAGAGCTTTTGTGCATGGCGATGTCCATCTTTGACCCTTTTGGTATAATTGCAAATTTCGCCATCTGCGCCAAGTTATTACTGCGATCAATCTGGAAAAGATTCACGATGAAATTTTTCTTCGTTGGCGTGAGTGGAATTCGAACTTTCTGACCTTGCGTGCACGTTGAGCGTGCCCAGATGCTACTCTTACTCGTCGTTTGTGGACAAAACTATTCTTCACGTTTTCGCCGATGTCAGTGAAAAGGTCTTCAGCGCTGTTGGGTATTTCCGCACCGATTCTGTCGATGGAGTATCTGTGTCGTTCGTCTGTGGGAAAACGAAATGCGCCCCACAGAAGCTGATGTCCATCCCGCGCCTCGAATTATCAGCAGTGGTTCTGGGTGTCAGGCTCGCCAACACTATTGCGAAATGGCACTTAATGCAGTTGGGCGATCGAGTCTTCTGGAGCGACTCCAAGATGGCTTTTAACTGGAACCGTTCGGAGCCACGACGACATAAACAGTTCGTGACGATTTGGGTTACTGAGGTGCTCGAGAGCAGTCATATGAAGCAGTGGCGCTGGGTGCCATCGAAGCTGAACTTCGCAGATGAAGCGACGCGGGCACGATATTCACCGAAATTCGAGGCTGAGAACAAATGCTGAGTGGTCCATCGTTCCTCATTCTTCCCGAAGAAGAGTGGCCTTCGCCGCCAGATAACATCAGTGGTCACGTATGCCCGGAAGAGATACGCCCGAAGTTTCTTCTACACATCAGCGCTGTAAGTAATCCAAAATTTGACATATCAAGAATTTCGAAGTATTCTAAGATGAAGAGAATGGGTGCTCAGATTTGTGAAACTCTGCCGGCGAAAATCAAATGAACGAGGAGAACTTTCAACTACGGAGGTTGATGAAGCTGAACGACTCCTGTGCCTCCAAGCACAGGCAGATGTTTTTGTGCCAGAGATTGCTCAACTCAGGCAGAACTTGGCAGTGGAGAGGAGTAGTAGCATTTTAAAGCTGATACCATACATCGATGATGAAGGCCTACTCCGCCTGCACGGGCGTATAGATACGGCCACAAATATACTCCTCGACTCCAGATGACCGATCATCATGCCGAAGAATCATCCTGTAACGAAGTCTCTGGTAGATCATTACCACCGTCTGTTTTACATCACCAAAACAATGACGTCATCACAAACGAGATAAGACAACGATTCTGGGTGCCATATTTGAGTTCCGGTGTTCGAAGAGCCAAAGTTGAGCGTTCGTACTGCCGTGTTCGAGATGCTTAACCGATGCCGCCGTTATTGGGCAGATACCGAGGGACCGTATTACGCCGTTTAGAAGACCAGCTGTCAAAATGGCAGTTTTGGACGTTGGTGAGGCTTTGGTCGAGGACCAGGGCGCCTGACGGGGGGTGGGATGTTGAGAAATATATCACTATTACTATTTGAATTGTAACGACCCTGGTGGCAGGAAACAAACCTAAGTAAGCTGTCAGATTGGGTGAAGTTACGCCATTTTAGTTTTGCATTTCCGCCATTTATTCTTTGCATATAGATCTGAAGCCTACGCTGCCGCCACGAGTATGCCAAAAATAGTAAGTACACATTATATATATTCGCATTTATAAATTCACGTATAAATTCACAGAAAATAAACGTCACCAAGCAATTTACGGACTTTAATTTTGCTGAGGGTACGTTCATTCCACAGGCTCGAGAGGGTTTCAGGCGGTCCAGTCAGGACAACTCAGTTGCTGCTGCAATAAAATCATTAAACAATAACTTATTAATTCTCAAAAATTTGATGAAAGACCAACACATAGATGTCGCACCAAACACTTCAAAGGATTCAAGAAGATTCTCAGCGACGGAGATTATTCTGACATTCTGCTTCTGTCCTTCTGACAATAAACTAGTCGTTTAACTTTTCCTTTATGTAGTTTTTCTGGCGCCGCAATATTGCGTCATCTTTTTGTATTTAATTTAATATAAAGTAATTCTAAGCAACAAAGTGTTGAATTATAACACCAATTATGGTTCCTTTTATTTCTGACATTGGCACACATAAATGCCCATAGTGGTGACCCCGACGACCAACTAAAATCTATAATCAACGATGACAAACGGCCGATAGTCAGAACAAGATGCAGCCAGCTCAGGCGTTCCAACCGGCGCAGCACCTATAGTCGCTCCACCTCTAGCTCCATCCGACGTACAGGTTGAAATCGTTACTCTAAAAAATCTCCGCAATCCTGCATTCTGGAAGAATACCCAACACTATGGTTCTTACAAGTTGAAGCGCAATTTCACAACAACCGGATCATCTCGGACAACAACAAATTGAATGCCATCATCGCTGCACTCAATCCCGAAATATTGAATGAGGTGTCAGATCTGGTGCAAAAGCCGCCGGACACAGATAAGTAGAATTTAAAAAAACAAATTATATCCAGGTTTACTGAGTCTAAGGAGAAACAGCTCAAGAGACTCATGACGTCCGTAAAATTGGGCGACAAACGTCCGTCGAGTCTCCTTAGAGAAATGAGAAAGTTGGCATGGCTAAATGTTCCAGACGACATGCTGTCCAACTCCTCACCGTTGAGTCTTCCCTATCAACTCTCACGGCACTGGTGCAATCTTTAACAGCTGGAAGAACTCGGCGACAATCAATAAACAGGAATATTATTTCAATATCGTCCACACTTCAAGAGCGCTCAGTATTATGCTATTTCCACAAAAAATGTGGCAACACATTGCAGTTACATTCCAAAATACTAGAACAACTGTTGAACACTGAGCCGGTGGACAACAGTTCTAAAATCAACAGAGAATACCACTTCCATGTTTTTGATGAGGCAACGAATCAAAGATTCTTACTTGATTCCGGTTCCACAATCAGCGTCTTACCTCGTCCAACAGACTGCAAACATAGCAGGGAAGTACTCACACTCTAGATACAAATAGCACACCGATCCACACATATGGGGAGAAAACCCTCACACTCAATCTTTGTTTCTGGCGATGTTAAAACAGCAATAATTGGCTCGGACTTGCTCGGACTTATCATCGTTTTGAAAGCCAGGCATATCGTCGACAAGATGACATCTTTAACAGTCCCCGGTGAGGTTCATGCCACTTACTTGTCTAAACTCCTAACAATCAGTGGACCCGAATCATACATAGGCCTCGTCAACGAATTTATTCTGGCCGACAACAACAAACCTGGTTCCAAATCAAAAGTCAACACCGTCCAACACTGCATCATTACCACAGGCCAACCAACAGGACTCGCCGATTCCCCATATAATGGACTTCAAGGCTTATTATCAGATTCTAATGGCACTTTCATTTTTCATTTTTAATGCATTTTTTATTGATTAATTCATTATAACTTACATGCTAGACAAAAAACGCTTAAAACTAGCTTAACTAACTTAACTATTCTTATTCTAACGTACTGGCCCTATGCGGGCGCTCTAAGCTAAACCTAATACTTAAAACTATGTCTTTCGACGTAACGTACTTGAGCATTTTCTATTTATTTTATTCATATAATTGTAATTGTAACTAAGAAAATCTGATTAAAAACTTAGTGAATGAACATTTTTTTTTTGTATACTTATATATAAACTTATAAACTACCTTAAAATAAATCTTAAAATATCTTATTCTACCTTAATCTATCTTACTCTACCTTACGTAACTTACGTAATTAAATACGTACTTTTTTTTTTATTTTATTTTATCAAGTGCTGTTTTTTTTTATATATTTTTTTTTTTTTTTTTTTTCTATCAAAGTGCTGTGATGAATTTTTTTTTTTATAATATTTTTCAATATGACTAAAATACCTAAACCTAAACTATGTAAGTCGGCCATGGATATAGAACAGCCAACCTTGAACATCATACAGGCTACCCTGGATTATGGGGAAACGAAGAAGTAGTTTCCCCTCTGTCGGCTAGCCACCAGAAATGTTCGTACTGACGTTGTAAGTCATCAATATCGCGACCCGATACCGCCCTACTAAACCGGAGACGCTCCACACTGCCGTGTGCAACGTGTCTGTCGTAGTTGAGTCGCTTATCCACATCTGTCCGAGCAACGTGGAAGATTAGCGGCACTGCCAATCTGTCCTGGATCAGACCCTTCTTATCAAAATAGAGGAACGCCTCTGGGGGAACAAAGCCATTAAGGCGCACTCTCTCGTGATACTCGTAATTGGGGTAATAAGCCCCCGAGATCAGGTTGTTCGTCGAGCTTATTGCTCTTGCAATGTGTCTTCGAATCAGCTTGATAACGAAATTATCCACTCTTATTAGGTTAGCCCTGTTGTATAGGACCTCATTGGGATAGAATTTTATGTACGGCGTTCTAAATAAATGAAGGCAAGCCCAAAAGCAAGCCCTCTCAAACACCCGAATCATTTCCAACAAGCTTGCTCCCACGTTGAACCACACAGGGCATCCATATACGAGCATGGGCCTAATGAGGGCCATGTAGCACCTTTACCCTTGCATCGAGTTGCTTGTTATAAAAAAGTCTCTTTGTAAGGGCAAAAGCACCTTTGGCTCTGGCCAGAGCAGCATCTATATGTTTGTTAAAATATAGATATTGGTCTAACCAGAGCCCCAGGTATCTGACTACACTTCGACTCGCAAGTGGCTGTCCGTGCGGTCCCACGATTGAGAACTTTCGACAATTCTTTCTGGTATCCCTAGAGGCACCAGACAACGGCGTCCTAAAAAGAATGGTTTCCGATTTCTGGAAGTTGATCTTCAACTTCCAGTCATCGCAATATCGCTGAATCTTATCGAAGTCACGTTGCAAGAGAATTGCAATGACCTCGATTTTTGGTCCTGATCTGTACGCGATCAAGTCGTCTGCATACGCTATGGCATGGTGAAGTGATCCTATGAGATCGCTCGTGTAAATGTTGAAAAGGATCGGTGAATTAACCGCACCTTGTTGCAGACCGTTTTTAATTAGAAATGTTCCAGCAGAAGTCACATTGCCATTTTTGACGATGAACTGTCTACTGGTGAGCATGTTATGAAGTATGTACAGCAGTGGTTTGCTTATGCCCAACCTGCTCAGCTTGTAGAAATAATATCGAAAAATAATTAAATACGTAAATTCAATATTGAGGTCAGTAATTATTGAAGTTGCTTATTGGGCAAAATATCGGGAATTCTCATAAACAAACTCCCGGCGGAAAAAAGTGCTTATGTTTCATTATTGAAGGAATTATAAATCTATACTGCGTCCGTGTTTATGTGGGGTACCGTATCGCGGTGAATCATGTAAGCCCGTAGCCAACTTCCGGGTATCTTGTCTTCTTTTTTGAGGTAACTGATAGTAGGAATCTCTGACCTTTCTCTTCGGTGGCGCTTACAGGCGTAGGTGATTAAAAATAGAGCGATGCAGAGGATGGTACACATAGCTCCTAAGTACCAGTACTGATGTTCCCAGGAGTCCCAGTCATTGTCATCCAGTTCAGCTAAGAGTCTCGCCCTGAGTATGGTAAGACGAGGATCCTCTGTGGGCTCTCCGCTTAGGTCGATTTTGGGAGGGGACATATAGTCTTCGGTTGAGAAATTTTTTATGACAGTTTCGATTTTCTTGACACCTTCGATGGGAGACATAACATCAAACTGGGTGCTGGAGATTCTGCAACCTGGAAACCTCACCAGATTAAATTTTGCAACGAGTGGTGTCTGTGTGGCGTTGCATACGATAGTAACTTTGTTAGCGCTTGTTCTAAATATGACTGCAAGATCACTGCGCAATCGGTATACCTTATCGAATTCCGTGTTGACTGGTATTGAGGTGCATATATTCCAAAGCGAGGAGGAAGAGGGGCTTTTGAATACTTCTTTCCCGCAGTCATTTAGTTGTGTTTCCTTAACATTGTCGTAGATTCCGTGGCCTAGATCGATGGCTTGGGTTGGATCCAAGGAGGTTTTGTTGTCATTGCTGAGCACAATTTGTTGCACGAAGTCTCCACGGTCCAGAAGGTTTACATGAGCCTCGATGGTTGGAACGCTGATAAAGGCCTGTTTAGAGAAATTTCTCGTTTGGACCAGAGGAATGTTGAACGTCACGATAACCATATTTTTACGGATGGTCTTCGTTATACTGTTAAAAGTGAATAGTGCGGCTGCATTTGGTATAGTTGACAGCCTGCAAAAGTTCAAACCTCCGTTTAGTTTGCTGACATAGGTCTGTAGAGCTTCAACGGGCCTGATGGTGATGATGTTTTGATGATTTGCCTGGATAGAACTGATATGGATTTGAATGCTGGCTGAGTAACCGTTCAGTTGTTCTTGAAGCCGAAGTTGCTGCTGCTGTTCAAGCAAGGCATGAAGTTGCACGTCAACAGCTTTAGATTCTAGGTCATTGATGTCTGCCATGAGGCGTGATGTTTCTAATACCTTTTTTATTTTATTCTCCAATTTGACGATTTGATGCTTTAGTTGGTAACTGTCTACGGCTTGATACGCGATGCCGGCAGTCATAAGTATTTGGGGACCATATTTGACAATTCCTTTTAGAACTATATTCCCAATAGAACATTTGGTCCGTTCACTGAGATAGCCTGCAGCAATTCCTTCCTTAACTGTCATGGCCTTGCGTCTAACAGTTTCTTCTAGAGAAGGGCAGTGTTGATATAACTTTGAGTAGCTGCTGTTCTGATATTGGTGGCAGTAATCGTAGAATTCCTTCACATGATTGTCGATGGTAATCAGGTCGGCGGTAAAATTCAAAGTGGTTTCGACCGAGAACTCCAAGTCGGAGTATTTGATGAAAGCGTCTCCCAATCGGTGAATATGGATACCTGGAGTGAATGTTTGGATTTCTAAGGCTTTAGTAGTTGTGGTAATGAGGGCCAACCAACATAAAAGTACTCGAGTTAGCAGTGAGGTGGTACGAGCATGCTGCCGAATGCTTCGGCGTACGGCGGGCTCGTCCTGGGCATCTTCTGGGAAAAGAGGGACAAAACGATTTGTTGCTCGATGCACGACCTCCCGTTTGGTTGTCTTTACATCGACTCTCCGAACACCTCCCTTACTGTCAGGATAGCATTCAATAATTGGACCCATTTTCCAATCGGCAAGAGTAACACTTGGTTCTTGTAGGTGTACCAGATCCCCGATGCTGTGTGTTCGAGCTGGGAATCTCCATTTATTTCTCTTCTGCAGTTGGTGGAGGTACTCTTGGTGGAAACGTTCCCAGAAGTGTTGTTGAATTTGTTGCACTTGTAACCAGCGTTTAACGATTGGGACGGCAGTTGATGGACTTGCATCGATTACGGAGTTCCTGAAGCTCCGTTGCGTGATGAAATGGAATGGTGTAAGGGCGGGTGGGTCTTCTGCTTCAGATGATTCTGGATGTAATGATCGGCTATTCAAAATACCTTAAGTGCCACATAATAAGGAGTTGAATTCTTCATAGGTCAGTTTAGTTATATTATACATTTTCTTCATTAGATATTTCATAGGCTTTACGGCGGCCTCCCATAGCTTTTAGGGCTGTATGGCGGATTGCACTTCCAAACAATCTCCTGGATCGCTAGTCCGTCCTTGCAGTTATTGGTGACCTTGCTCCATTCTTGCTCGATCTTCTTTTTTGCTTCAATAAAATTGGTACCATTATCAGAGAGGACCAGGGATGTCCAGCACCGTATGTTTGGGAAGCGTGTGAAGGCTGCCAGGAACATTTCCGTACTTAGATCCGAGCAAATTTCTAAGTGAACAGCTTTGGTAACTAAATAGACAAAGTCCGCCACCCAAACTTTTATAATTTTATCGAACCTTATTGTGCTAGCTTTAATGTCGAAAGGACCGCACAAATCGACACCGATTTTGCTAAATGCTGGTGCTGGGGTGATTCGTTCCGTGGGTAGATTTCCCATACTCGGTTGGACAGTTTGGGTCTTCCATCGAGTGCATGTGGGACAACTCCGGATACATTTCTTGACTCATGATTTTATAGCAGGAATTCAGAATTCTTCCCTTATTAAGTGTTCCGTTAAAGAATTTCCGCATTGGTGGTGATCCAAGTGTGTTTGGCGTACTATTAAATCAACCAAGTGGCATTTGGTTAACAATATCGGATGCTTATGACCTTCCGGGAGGTTGGCAAGAGAAATCCTCCCCCCCACACGAAGGATGTTGTCATCCGGGCCAAACATTGGAGTTAAAGATGTCAACCAACTTATCTTCGGAAAGGTTTTTGATTTCTTGAAGTGGGCTATTTCGTTATTAAATGATAGATGCTGCTGAAACCGAATGATTTTTGCCTTAGCATTGGATATTTCTTCCGCGGAGATTGGGTCGGTCTCACTTGTTTGCTTCTTTCTGGCCCACCGAAGACAATAAGCGATTACTCATATAGGACGGTTAAAGTAGGAGAACCTCTCAATAAAGTTTTCTTCAGCAACCATATTTCGAGAAACATGTGTCATGGTAATTTCCATATCTTTGAAAGGAGTGAGTGGAAGCTGGTCGTGCTTTAACCAGGTTAGACCTTCAAACCAGAGCCGACAGCTAGTCAGATATCCGGGAGTGAGTCCACGTGAACCTGGGTCAGCAGGATTCTCCGCAGATTTGACGTAATGTATGTCTGCCGGACTAATGACTTTCCGAATTTTGGTAACTCTTCTAGTCACAAATTTGTTGTCGATCTTGTTGTTACTACGCACCCAGCTTAGGGCTACCTCACTATATGTGTATATGATCTCAGCGATATTAGGATGGTGGAACTTACTTCTGACTTGGTTGAGAAGCTCGGTTAATAGCACAATTCCTTCTAGCTCCATCTTGGGGATCGTGCATAGTTTACTGTCTTTATTTGCTCTTGTCTTAAGTGGTGTGACTCGACCCCTGGCTGCTAGAAATCGGGTTGTGTAGACTTCTTCATTTTTTACTCGACTGTAAATCACTGCTGTGTAGCCGTCTACCGGGGCATCATAAAATCCAATGAGCTGAATTATTGTACTCTGGGTTTCTTGGATCGAGCGCGGGATTTTAATGCCACTAAGTTGTGGTAAGGTTTCAAATATTCTGCGGAACTTCTGCTGTATTTTCTCATCAATTTGGTCATCCCAGTCATACCTGAGCATCCACAACTCTTGTATGCGTATCCGGAGGAGCATGATAACTGGTAGGATCCAACCCATGGGATCGTAAATGGATGCATATGTAGCCATAGACAATATAACAATTTTAGTGTATGTTACTTGGTCTTGATTTGGGATACGGATGAGGAATGTGTCTTCTACTGGATTGTAGTTAATACCAAAGATTTTCATAGTTGGATCGACGGTCTCTTTGTAGGCGGCGAGTTTTTTATTATCCTCTATATTGTGAAGGACTGCTGGGTTATTGGCTGATCATTTTGTCAGAGACAGCTTTCCGGCCTCTAGGGTTGAGGTAATCTTAGCGATTTGTTCTTGGCATTCTTTAGTGCTATCGGCTCCATGAAACAAATCATCCATGTAAATAGAGTTCTAATAATGTCCTTGGTTTTCAGATCCGGGATTGTTCGAATTGCTTGCCATGGTGCACAGTCCACGCCGTATGTCACGGTGTTTAGCCAAAACTCACCCAATGGTTGTGTTTTGTTGGGGCGCCAGGGGATCCGAAATTTTTCCCGATCTGCTTCAGGTATCAGGAATTGTTGAAACATTTGTTGCATGTCGCTGGTGTAGGCGAATTCATATTGCCTATTCTGGTGGATAATGTCGAAGATATGACACTGCAATTTCGGGCCTGGGTGGATGAGTTGATTCAGAAAAATCCCATTGCTTGATGGCGCGTTGGCGTTAAATACGTTCCTCAACTTGATTGTAACAGCATCTTTTCGGATGATGCTGATATATGGGATATAATAAGCGTTGCCGGTCTCGTCTCGCTGCCTTTCAGCAGGTACTGGAGACATGTGATTTGACGCGAGATAGTCCTCCATGAAATCGTTTGACATTTTCTTATGGATCTCGTTTTGATCCCAACGTCTTTCCTTTCCGATATAGAATTTGATAGCATTCCGATAGGAATTTCCTAATGCTAGTGCGTCAACTTTCCAAGGGATTGGGACGATGTAGCGGCCGTCTTTGGTTCGAGAATGTTTTTCGATGAATAAGTTTTCGCAGTATGAACTCTCGACTTCACTGATGTCTTCTCCGGTAACAGGCAGGTCCCAGAAATTTACTAGGTTCGTCTCGAACTCTGACAGTGTTGTAAAGGTTGAGGTTCGTTTTCCAATTGTTCCGTTTCCTGGGTCTCCAGACACGATCCACCCACCAAGGTAGGTATTTTGAAGTAACAACCCATCCTTCTACTCCAGACCAGGACGTATCACCGTATACTGGGCCACCTAATAATTGAGGGATGTGGGCTGGTTTGTTGAAGTGTGGATCTGCAAGTGGTTTATCAAAGGAGGATTTCCAGGCGATGTGAGTGGGCATATTTGGGAAGTGCCTTTATATTCACGATTGGTAGGTCTGGGTTGTCCAGCTTCAGTCTCATGTTGGCAATGGAACGGACCGTTCCAATTTCTTCTCCTACTCCGATGATTTTGACAAGTGTTCGTTTTTTTGGCAATCGCAGCTTCTGGACCAGATCTTCGGATATATACATAGTTAGCTTGGCTGCCCTGATCTAGTAAACAGCGGACTGGAACGTTGTCATTATTAACTACGAGCGTAGCAATGGCCGTAGGTAGAAGCACACCAGAAGGCGCATCGGTAGGTAAGTGCTGCTAGTTGATGAAGGAGTCATGATCGGAGTGGAATCAGGATGCATTTCTGTAAGGTGAGGTCCTTGACACTTTTTGCATATAAGATACTGCCTTGATCTGCAAGGGGACGAAAGTCGAATCGATGCTTTACGCAATAGATACAGATCTTGTGATCACGTAGCAAGGCGACTCGGGGCTCTCAGGGACTTTGGACAGTCTATTATTGGATGTTGTTCTGTGCAAATGAAACACTTCTTTGTCACTTTTGCTTCTGCCTCATTGGGTTGGAGAGTAACATGTACTCTGGTCTGCGGGATGTTGGACTCTTTTTTGGACACTCTCTGAGTAAATCGATGGCTGTCGTCTTGATCTAGATGGTGCTGATATTCCGTGAATAGGAAATCTTCAATCTCCTCTAAGGTGGGGAGTCTGGTCTTACAGTTTACAAAATCGTCCATTCTTCCTCCTGTGATAGGATCAAAGCCTCGAAGTATTAAATAGGCCATGATCTGTTCTCCATTTATCTTGTTTCTTTTGAGATTGGAGACCCGTCCTTTAGTATAATGCATGTATGCTATTATAGACTTTGTATTCCCTGGGATTGTTGGTCATTGAGGTAGAGCTAACATAGCCTCCAGTTCTAATTTAACTAGATGCCTTGCATTGTCAAACGTCTGGTCCAATGTTGACCAGGCAATTGGATAGTTGTCTCCAGTTAAATCTAAGTCACTAATTGTTTCCAATGCTTTCCCAGTTAGCTTTGACTTGAGTAGAGCGAAGCGATCGATGTTGGACGTTCTGCTCCTTTGTACCAGTGAATCGAACTGCTCGTTGAATTCGCGGTACTTCGTGATATCACCATTATATTCTCTTAAGTTCACTTCTGGGATTTTGATACCACTTCCTTCCGCCCTTGTGGAATGTGATACGTTCTATCGCTCTAGCGTGAGTTTGGCTATCAAATGCAGTAGTGCTTCGGATGGGTTTCTGTTGTCGTGTTGAATTAACTGGGGCTGCTGTGGGGGACTGATGTCGTATCCTTGGTGTACCCCTCCCTCGGGTTTAATCAAAACGAACCCAACTCCTTGTACAAATGTATACGTGGGTTGGGCTGGCATCTTGAGCGTCTGGGTAGTTTCAGGGTATGTTTGAGCATCTTGATGATTCTGTGACATCCCAAATCGGTAACCGTTGCTGGTGTGCTCTCTCCTTTCGTGTTGTGGGGATTGTTGACGGTAAGACTGTGGATCGTCAGCCGTAACGAACTGCTCGTTATTACCATTTTTAGGGTTAATTGAAGTCATTGCTTCGGTTTTTTGCGATTGTTGTGCCCACACACAATGCTGTGCCCACTATTTCAGTGCAAACATGCAACTGACCTACTGTGGCGACACACATGTCACCCTATCCCACGAATATGCAACTGACCCATAAAAACATCAGCTCTAACTGCAGAGGAAGGAAGAAATTCCCACGCCGAGGCAATAGCAGCGGATCAGCACGGAAAACAGCAGTCAGCAGTCACTCAGGTCTCCCAGCACCCAGCAGCAAGCATCATGTACCAGTAAGATTAAAATTTAATTTAGCTATATTTATATCAATGATAGTAGTTACATTTATATTATATTAAACATATTGCATATCACTTTTCTATTCCCTTTTATTTCGATTTCCTTACCATACATTTTTTTTTTTTTGTTCTCGTCTGGCATATCTCATACTCGATCCATAGCTATTTTTTTTTGTTGCGTACGTTCTTCGCGCAGATAGGGAAATATATATTCAACCGTTTTCTAGCATTATATGTCGAGTTTCAATCTCACCATATCGCTTAGAAGTGGCAAGAAGATCATCAGGTCAACCGAACATTCCGCTAGTCTGGACACAGAAGAATACTTACCAAAGCCAACGATGGTCGGACATTCCCCCATTAAAACATTACCAAGTGGAGCTGCAAGCGATCTTCGACTCATTGAGGAGGAAGAAATCTGTAGGAATCGATGGAGTGTCGAACTTTGTGCTTCGACATCTCCCTCTAGAAGCGGTGGACATTTACACCGCTCTGAATAATGAATAATGCACGTTATCCAGCGCATTGGAAAACAGCAGTGATATAACCCATCCCCAAAAGGGGTAAGGACACCTCCGATCCGGCAAATCTCCAGTCGATAAGTCTCCTTCCGAACATCATCAAGGTATTCGAGAAAGTGATCAATAGAGCCCTGCTTAAGTGGACTGCCGCGTCTAAACTGGTATCGGATATCCAATGGAACAAAAGCAAGAAACAATGCACGGGTGCCTGCCTGATTGACTTGGAGAAGGCCTTCGATACCGTATGGTTAGAGGGACTCTTCTACAAGCTGAACAGGCTGGGCATAAGCAAACCACTGCTGTACATACTTTATAACATGCTCACCAGTAGACAGTTCATCGTCAAAAATGGCAATGTGACTTCTGCTGGAACATTTCTAATTAAAAACGGTCTGCAACAAGGTGCGGTTAATTCACCGATCCTTTTCAATATTTACACGAGCGATCTGATAGGATCCCTTCACCATGCTATAGCGTACGCAGACGACTGATCGCGTACAGATCAGGACCCAAAATCGAGGTCTTGCAACGTGACTTCGATAAGATTCAGCGATATTGCGATGACTGGAAGTTGAAGATCAACTTCCAGAAATCGGAAAACATTCTTTTTAGGACGTTGTCTGGGGCCTCTAGGGATACCAGAAATAATTGGCGAAAGTTCTCAATAGTTGGACCGCACGGACAGCCACTTGCGAGTCGAAGTGTAGTCAGATACCTGGGGCTCTGGTTAGACCAATATCTATATTTTAACAAACATATAGATGCTGCTCTGGCCAGAACCAAAGGTGCTTTTGCCCTTGCAAAGAGACTCTTTTATAGCAAGCAACTCGATGCAAGGGTAAAGGTAATCTGCTACACGGCCCTCATTAGGCCCATGCTCGTATATGGATGCCCCGTGTGGTTCAACCTGGGAGCAAGCTTGTTGGAAAAGATTCGGGTGTTTGAGAGGGCTTGCCTTCATTTATACAGAACACCAGAGTCCCAGTACATAAAATTCTATCCCAATGGTCCTATACAACATGGCTAACCTAATAAGAGTGGATAATTTCGTTATCAAGCTGATTCGAAGGCACATTGCAAGAGCAATGAGCTCGACGAACAACCTGATCTCCGGGGCTTATTACCCCAATTACGAGTATCACGAGAGAGTGCGCCTTAACGGCTTTGTTCCCCCAGAGGCGTTCTTCAATTTTGATAAGAAGGGTCTGATCCAGGACAGATTGGCAGTGCCGCTAATCTTCCACGTTGCTCGGACAATTGTGGATAGGCGACTCAACTACGACAGAGACGTTGCACACGGCAGTGTGGAGCGTCTCCGGTTTAGTAGGGCGGTATCGGGTCGTGATGTTGAGGACGTACAACGTCAGTACGGTCATTTCTGGGGGCTAGCCGAAAGACAGGAAACTCCTTCGTCGTTTCCCCCTAATCCAGGGTAGTCTGTTTGAAGTTTAAAGTTGGGTGTTCTTGCCCATGGCCGACTTACATAGTTTAGGTTTAAGTAGTTTAGCTTGTAGGTAGTAATTTCGAAAAAAAAATTAATTTTAAATTTATATCCACAGCACTTGGATGAAAAAAAAATACAAAAAAAACACAAAAAACACAAAAAACATAAAAAAGAAATTATAAAAAACAACACTCGATAAAAAAAAAAAAAAAAAAAAAAAAAAAAAATAAAAAAAAAAACAAAAAAATTTACGTATAGGATACGTAAGGTAGAATAAGATAGGCTGATTTAGAATAAGATGGTTTTAAGATTTATTTTAAGGTAGTTTATAAGTATTATATATAAGAATGCAAAAAAAAGTTCAGTCACTAAGTTTTTGACTAATTTTCTTAGTAACACTTAAATTTAAAAGAAATAAATAAATAAATATTTGTCACGTACGTTATGTCGAAAGACATAGTTTTAAGTATTAGGATTAGCTTAGAGCGCTCGCATAGGGCCAGTAAGTTAGAATAAGAATAGTTAAGTTAGTTAAGCTAGTTTTAAGCGTTTTATCTAGCAATTAAGTTACAATGAATTTAAAAAAAATAAAAGTGCATTAAAAATGAACAAAAAAAAAAACATTACCAAAAGTAGGTGAAATTACTATTCAACCAGAAGGCCGAACCAGATCTTCTACGGACACTTAAATGCCTCGCCAAGACCCTCAGCTTCTACAGCACCCATTTAACCCCTTTCAGCTGACAGGTTTATCCAACTGGCTGATCTCCGAAAGGTATTCTCGGAAATGGACGCAATAGAATTCATTGATATAATAAAATCGAAACGCACAGGCCGAGCTTATAATGTTATAGTAAAATATAACAATTATGAAGAATGGTCTGAGTCGAGAGAGGCATTAATTAAGAATTTTAGAAAAAGTCGGGCCATACCAGTGAACAATTCCGTCAAAACCCGGGAGAAACAGTACTATCCTACACGGAACGGGCTCATGCATTACTTGATGAACTTAATAATGCTAATGCATCAACCCAGGATCAATCCAGAAATGAAACTACTCGACTACTCAATAGCAATATGATTCTGAGCTGTTTTTGTAATGGGCTCACATCTCCACTAAAATCATTAGTTAAGAGCGCAAGATGTAAAGATCTCGATGAGGCAGTTGATATAGCAACAGAGGAAGAGAAACTTACACCCAGATACAACCCCAACCAACATGATCGTGATAGATATTGTCGGAATTGTAGAACTACTACGCACAATAAGAGAGATTGTCGAAGGACACAACAGCACTATACCCAAAGACACAATAATACGTGGGTCAACCGGCATGAGTCACAGCAAAACAGTGCTCAAAACGGTAAAACATATAATACACAAAAAAACCACCAATTCAATAATTGTTCTACGAAACGACAACAATTCTCTAGGTCAAGAGTAAATGTGTTTTAAGAACCAGAGCAATGTAGATATTGCAAAAACGTAGGACACAGCAGAGATCAGTGTAGAAAGAGACAGTTTAACAGCCGGAACGATAATAGGAGTCCTCAACAGTCTATTCCAAGCTCGGGAAACGACTCGAGACCTGACCCGTCAAACATCCGGAGTCAGGTAAGGGACCTGAAGTAAGGTGTATAACAAACAAAATTCCAAATCTATCTAACCCAAGGCACTACCCAAACAAAAGTCTAGCAGATAGCTATAGGCAAACTTCGCAAAGAAAAGATTCGCACACGCAGTATCAAACTCAAAACCCTTTTAACTCAAAAGGCAAACAAATAAATTTATTAAATCAAGAGGAAACCTCTCAAAATCAGAAAGCGCACACACTGTATCTAATTTCTAAATCTACTAATTCAAAGTGCGATCCTAAACAAGAGAAAATTCCTCAACATAAAAATCATTCACTGAATCTTATACAAAATCAAGAACAAGTTCAAGAACAAAATCATTCCATGAATCATATACAAAATCAAGTACAAAATCATCAAGATCAATGCCAAATGTGCTCTCCGGACCAAAATACAAAACCCAACTCACGAAATCGGGCGAAAAAAGCACCAAGCCGTAAATCGCGTCCACAGTTTCAAAATCCTAAACCAATCGTAGACCAAAATCAGAATACTAACCAAATTGAGAGCAAAATAGTGAAAACAAATTCAATTCTAAACCAAACCCACACTAACGGACGAGATCCGGAACAAATAACAAATCTGAACCGATTCCTAATTCAAACCCTTGCTTCAAGTAGCGAAATCAATATCCAAACCAAGGTCTCCAAATCTATTGTCAATTTCAGTTCACTCAACAGATCGTCAAGCTTCAGAAGTCAAATTAAAATAACGTCAAAAGAGTCCAACATGCAAAATATTATTATGCTCCTAGACACGGGCGCAGCACTAAGTCTGATTAAACTAAAAGCACTAAAGGATGATGTTTGGGTAAATACTGATACTATTACCCAATTAACCGGCATCAGCGACATACCTACATCGACCCTAGCAACCATTAATCTAGTTATGTTACTTCAACGCGCTAATAGATTATAAAGACAACACCTTTAAATACCACTACAAAGACAAGCAAT
Source organism: Pocota personata (assembly GCA_963082735.1). Taxonomy (NCBI): domain Eukaryota; kingdom Metazoa; phylum Arthropoda; class Insecta; order Diptera; family Syrphidae; genus Pocota; species Pocota personata. The sequence continues at coordinate 82,400,149 of OY720429.1, forward strand.
ATTTAATAGACTTTCACTACGAACACAGAACTCTTACGATCCCTACAAGATCCGAGAAATGGATAAAGTATGGGCCAGTAAAAGAAAAAATGGACCAAATATAACTTTCTCAGGAAATAGCCCCCCAATATCGACGACATTCTCGGGCAACTTGGAGATTCAAAGTATTTCACCACTCTAGACCTAGCAAATGGTTTCCACCAAATTGAGGTTACTGAAGAGGATAAAGGAACAACAGCGTTTAGTACTACCAACGGTCATTACGAGTTCAACAGAATGTCGTTCGGTTTACGAAATGCTCCACCTACATTCCATAGACTTATGAACGTTGTACTCTCTGGATTACAGGGGATTTACCTCGATGACATAGTGATCTACGGAAAAAATTTGCAAGATCATAACAAGAAGTTAATTGAAGTTCTCAAGGCCTTAGATTAATACAATCTAAAAATCAAATTATCTAAATGCAAATTCCTTCAAACTGAAGTTATGCATTTAGGACACGTCATTACAGCGGACGGTGTAAAACCAGATCCCGATAAGATCGTAGCGATCAACAATATTGAAACCCCAAAAACCCAAAAACAAATAAAATCTTTCTTAGGGTTGTCCGGTTATTACCGAAAGTTTATAAAAAATTACTCCCAGATAGCTAATCCACTCAATAAACTGTTGCGTAAAGACGTCCCCTTTAAATGGGATGCTTTATGCGACGAATCTTTTAGAAAACTAAAGAAATCCATAGTTGAACCACCTATACTCATTTACCCAAATTTTACAAACAATTTTTACATTACTTCCGACGCAAGCAACGAAGCCATAGGCGCGGTTTGCCAGTAGAATATTAAACAAGGCCGAAAAAAACTATTCTACTATCGAAAAGAAAGCGCTTGCGGTAGTCAGGGCAGTCACACACTTTCGACCATACGTGTTCGGGCGCCACTTTGAGGTCATTACTGACCATAAGCCACTAGTGTGGATATTCAACCTGAAGGATTCTACTTCGAGAATAATGCGCTGGCGCATAAAACTTGAGGAGTATGACTTCACGGTTTCGCATAAAGCGGGACATCTAAATACCAATGCAGATGCTCTGTCACGTGAAATCAATGTGGTAACCCGTAGCAGTAGTAAAATAACGGCAGACGACCGACAGGGAGAGTACCAAGTGATGGAAATCACAGTCCCAGGAAAAATACAGCAAATAATGTACGAATTTCATAACACACGCTTGGGAGGCCACCAAGGAATCAAACGTACACTAAAGCGTATCAGAAAGGCGTACAGATGGAAGAATATATATGCTGATATAAATAAATACATCATTGCTTGCGAGGCATGTCAAAAGGACAAAAAGCATGCAAGTAACAAAATCCAAAAAAAAACTTGACCAGTGAACTATTCAAAAACGTTTGCAAACTCCTAAAAATACAAAAGACCCAAACAAGTCCATACCATCCACAGTCAAACGGACCACTTGAAAGATCACATAGGATGTTAGGCGACTATTTAAGAAACTACGCAAGCAATGATCAAACCAACTGGGATAAATATATCAGTTACGATGTATTCTGTTATAACACTACAGACCACACAAGTACCAACTACAGCCCTTACGAAGCTCTTTTTGGAATTAAACCACCAATTCCTTCTGTTTTAAATAGACAATTACAACCCACATATAATTATGACGACTACATTACTGATATTAAAGCCAAGTTACAAACCGGTTACAAAATCATCCGCGAAAACCAGTTAAAGCTAAAGAAAAATCAAAAGAATACTACGATCGTAACTCGAATGAAATCAGTTACAAAGTAGGTGACCAAATACTGCTAGAATCCAAAAATCGATCTAATAAAAAACTTACTCCAATATATATATATGAAATTGTAGAAATTCTGTCTCCTATAAACTCCAAAGTAAAGATAAGAAAGAAAAGGTAGTACATAATAACTTACTAAAGCCTTATCTACAGAGAACACACGATGCACACAACACAATAACCACATAAACTACAAAACCAAAACCACCAGTCCTCGGAGAACTTTTTACTAAATGGACATTCCTCCATTCTTCTGCAGTTGGTGGAGGTACTCTTGGTGGAAACGTTCCCAGAAGTATTGTTGAATTTGTTGCACTTGTAACCAGCGTTTAACGATTGGGACGGCAGTTGATGGACTTGCATCGATTACGGAGTTCCTGAAGCTCCGTTGCGTGATGAAATGGAATGGTGTAAGGGCGGGTGGGTCTTCTGCTTCAGATGATTCTGGATGTAATGATCGGCTATTCAAAATACCTTAGGTGCCACATAATAAGGAGTTGAATTCTTCATAGGTCAGTTTAGTTATATTATACATTTTCTTCATTAGATGTTTCATAGGCTTTACGGCGGCCTCCCATAGCTGTTAGGGCTGTATGGCGGATTGCACTTCCAAACAATCTCCTGGATCGCTAGTCCGTCCTTACAGTTATTGGTGACCTTGCTCCATTCTTGCTCGATCTTCTTTTTTGCTTCAATAAAATTGGTACCATTATCAGAGAGGACCAGGGATGTCCAGCACCGTATGTTTGGGAAGCGTGTGAAGGCTGCCAGGAACATTTCCGTACTTAGATCCGAGCAAATTTCTAAGTGAACAGCTTTTGTAACTAAATAGACAAAGTCCGCCACCCAAACTTTTATAATTTTATCGAACCTTATTGTGCTAGCTTTAATGTCGAAAGGACCGCACAAATCGACACCGATTTTGCTAAATGCTGGTGCTGGGGTGATTCGTTCCGTGGGTAGATTTCCCATACTCGGTTGGACAGTTTGGGTCTTCCATCGAGTGCATGTGGGACAACTCCGGATACATTTCTTGACTCATGATTTTATAGCAGGAATTCAGAATTCTTCCCTTATTAAGTGTTCCGTTAAAGAATTTCCGCATTGGTGGTGATCCAAGTGTGTTTGGCGTACTATTAAATCAACCAAGTGGCGTTTGGTTAACAATATCGGATGCTTATGACTTTCCGGGAGGTTGGCAAGAGAAATCCTCCCCCCCACACGAAGGATGTTGTCATCCGGGCCAAACATTGGAGTTAAAGATGTCAACCAACTTATCTTCGGAAAGGTTTTTGATTTCTTGAAGTGGGCTATTTCGTTATTAAATGATAGATGTTGCTGAAACCGAATGATTTTTGCCTTAGCATTGGATATTTCTTCCGCGGAGATTGGGTCGGTCTCACTTGTTTGCTTCTTTCTGGCCCACCGAAGACAATAAGCGATTACTCATATAGGACGGTTAAAGTAGGAGAACCTCTCAATAAAGTTTTCTTCAGCAACCATATTTCGAGAAACATGTGTCATGGTAATTTCCATATCTTTGAAAGGAGTGAGTGGAAGCTGGTCATGCTTTAACCAGGTTAGACCTTCAAACCAGAGCCGACAGCTAGTCAGATATCCGGGAGTGAGTCCACGTGAACCTGGGTCAGCAGGATTCTCCGCAGATTTGACGTAATGTATGTCTGCCGGACTAATGACTTTCCGAATTTTGGTAACTCTTCTAGTCACAAATTTGTTGTCGATCTTGTTGTTACTACGCACCCAGCTTAGGGCTACCTCACTATATGTGTATATGATCTCAGCGATATTAGGATGGTGGAACTTACTTCTGACTTGGTTGAGAAGCTCGGTTAATAGCACAATTCCTTCTAGCTCCATCTTGGGGATCGTGCATAGTTTACTGTCTTTATTTGCTCTTGTCTTAAGTGGTGTGACTCGACCCCTGGCTGCTAGAAATCGGGTTGTGTAGACTTCTTCATTTTTTACTCGACTGTAAATCACTGCTGTGTAGCCGTCTACCGGGGCATCATAAAATCCAATGAGCTGAATTATTGTACTCTGGGTTTCTTGGATCGAGCGCGGGATTTTAATGCCACTAAGTTGTGGTAAGGTTTCAAATATTCTGCGGAACTTCTGCTGTATTTTCTCATCAATTTGGTCATCCCAGTCATATCTGAGCATCCACAACTCTTGTATGCGTATCCGGAGGAGCATGATAACTGGTAGGATCCAACCCATGGGATCGTAAATGGATGCATATGTAGCCATAGACAATATAACAATTTTAGTGTATGTTACTTGGTCTTGATTTGGGATACGGATGAGGAATGTGTCTTCTACTGGATTGTAGTTAATACCAAAGATTTTCATAGTTGGATCGACGGTCTCTTTGTAGGCGGCGAGTTTTTTATTGTCCTCTATATTGTGAAGGACTGCTGGGTTATTGGCTGATCATTTTGTCAGAGACAGCTTTCCGGCCTCTAGGGTTGAGGTAATCTTAGCGATTTGTTCTTGGCATTCTTTAGTGCTATCGGCTCCATGAAACAAATCATCCATGTAAATAGAATTCTAATAATGTCCTTGGTTTTCAGATCCGGGATTGTTCGAATTGCTTGCCATGGTGCACAGTCCACGCCGTATGTCACGGTGTTTAGCCAAAACTCACCCAATGGTTGTGTTTTGTTGCCTGGGTGGCGCGTTGGCGTTAAATACGTTCCTCAACTTGATTGTAACAGCATCTTTTCGGATGATGCTGATATATGGGATATAATAAGCGTTGCCGGTCTCGTCTCGCTGCCTTTCAGCAGGTACTGGAGACATGTGATTTGACGCGAGATAGTCCTCCATGAAATCGTTTGACATTTTCTTATGGATCTCGTTTTGATCCCAACGTCTTTCCTCTCCGATATAGAATTTGATAGCATTCCGATAGGAATTTCCTAATGCTAGTGCGTCAACTTTCCAAGGGATTGGGACGATGTAGCGGCCGTCTTTGGTTCGAGAATGTTTTTCGATGAATAAGTTTTCGCAGTATGAACTCTCGACTTCACTGATGTCTTCTCCGGTAACAGGCAGGTCCCAGAAATTTACTAGGTTCGTCTCGAACTCTGACAGTGTTGTAAAGGTTGAGGTTCGTTTTCCAATTGTTCCGTTTCCTGGGTCTCCAGACACGATCCACCCACCAAGGTAGGTATTTTGAAGTAACAACCCATCCTTCTACTCCAGACCAGGACGTATCACCGTATACTGGGCCACCTAATAATTGAGGGATGTGGGCTGGTTTGTTGAAGTGTGGATCTGCAAGTGGTTTATCAAAGGAGGATTTCCAGGCGATGTGAGTGGGCATATTTGGGAAGTGCCTTTATATTCACGATTGGTAGGTCTGGGTTGTCCAGCTTCAGTCTCATGTTGGCAATGGAACGGACTGTTCCTATTTCTTCTCCTACTCCGATGATTTTGACAAGTGTTCGTTTTTTTGGCAATCGCAGCTTCTGGACCAGATCTTCGGATATATACATAGTTAGCTTGGCTGCCCTGATCTAGTAAACAGCGGACTGGAACGTTGTCATTATTAACTACGAGCGTAGCAATGGCCGTAGGTAGAAGCACACCAGAAGGCGCATCGGTAGGTAAGTGCTGCTAGTTGATGAAGGAGTCATGATCGGAGTGGAATCAGGATGCATTTCTGTAAGGTGAGGTCCTTGACACTTTTTGCATATAAGATACTGCCTTGATCTGCAAGGGGACGAAAGTCGAATCGATGCTTTACGCAATAGATACAGATCTTGTGATCACGTAGCAAGGCGACTCGGGGCTCTCAGGGACTTTGGACAGTCTATTATTGGATGTTGTTGTGTGCAAATGAAACACTTCTTTGTCACTTTTGCTTCTGCCTCATTGGGTTGGAGAGTAACATGTACTCTGGTCTGCGGGATGTTGGACTCTTTTTTGGACACTCTCTGAGTAAATCGATGGCTGTCGTCTTGATCTAGATGGTGCTGATATTCCGTGAATAGGAAATCTTCAATCTCCTCTAAGGTGGGGTGTCTGGTCTTACAGTTTACAAAATCGTCCATTCTTCCTCCTGTGATAGGATCAAAGCCTCGAAGTATTAAATAGGCCATGATCTGTTCTCCATTTATCTTGTTTCTTTTGAGATTGGAGACCCGTCCTTTAGTATAATGCATGTATGCTATTATAGACTTTGTATTCCCTGGGATTGTTGGTCATTGAGGTAGAGCTAACATAGCCTCCAGTTCTAATTTAACTAGATGCCTTGCATTGTCAAACGTCTGGTCCAATGTTGACCAGGCAATTGGATAGTTGTCTCCAGTTAAATCTAAGTCACTAATTGTTTCCAATGCTTTCCCAGTTAGCTTTGACTTGAGTAGAGCGAAGCGATCGATGTTGGACGTTCTGCTCCTTTGTACCAGTGAATCGAACTGCTCGTTGAATTCGCGGTACTTCGTGATATCACCATTATATTCTCTTAAGTTCACTTCTGGGATTTTGATACCACTTCCTTCCGCCCTTGTGGAATGTGATACGTTCTATCGCTCTAGCGTGAGTTTGGCTATCAAATGCAGTAGTGCTTCGGATGGGTTTCTGTTGTCGTGTTGAATTAACTGGGGCTGCTGTGGGGGACTGATGTCGTATCCTTGGTGTACCCCTCCCTCGGGTTTAATCAAAACGAACCCAACTCCTTGTACAAATGTATACGTGGGTTGGGCTGGCATCTTGAGCGTCTGGGTAGTTTCAGGGTATGTTTGAGCATCTTGATGATTCTGTGACATCCCAAATCGGTAACCGTAGCTGGTGTGCTCTCTCCTTTCGTGTTGTGGGGATTGTTGACGGTAAGACTGTGGATCGTCAGCCGTAACGAACTGCTCGTTATTACCATTTTTAGGGTTAATTGAAGTCATTGCTTCGGTTTTTTGCGATTGTTGTGCCCACACACAATGCTGTGCCCACTATTTCAGTGCAAACATGCAACTGACCTACTGTGGCGACACACATGTCACCCTATCCCACGAATATGCAACTGACCCATAAAAACATCAGCTCTAACTGCAGAGGAAGGAAGAAATTCCCACGCCGAGGCAATAGCAGCGGATCAGCACGGAAAACAGCAGTCAGCAGTCACTCAGGTCTCCCAGCACCCAGCAGCAAGCATCATGTACCAGTAAGATTAAAATTTAATTTAGCTATATTTATATCAATGATAGTAGTTACATTTATATTATATTAAACATATTGCATATCACTTTTCTATTCCCTTTTATTTCGATTTCCTTACCATACATTTTTTTTTTTTTGTTCTCGTCTGGCATATCTCATACTCGATCCATAGCTATTTTTTTTTGTTGCGTACGTTCTTCGCGCAGATAGGGAAATATATATTCAACCGTTTTCTAGCATTATATGTCGAGTTTCAATCTCACCATATCGCTTAGAAGTGGCAAGAAGATCATCAGGTCAACCGAACATTCCGCTAGTCTGGACACAGAAGAATACTTACCAAAGCCAACGATGGTCGGACATTCCCCCATTAAAACATTACCAAGTGGAGCTGCAAGCGATCTTCGACTCATTGAGGAGGAAGAAATCTGTAGGAATCGATGGAGTGTCGAACATTGTGCTTCGACATCTCCCTCTAGAAGCGGTGGACATTTACACCGCTCTGAATAATGAATAATGCACGTTATCCAGCGCATTGGAAAACAGCAGTGATATAACCCATCCCCAAAAGGGGTAAGGACACCTCCGATCCGGCAAATCTCCAGTCGATAAGTCTCCTTCCGAACATCATCAAGGTATTCGAGAAAGTGATCAATAGAGCCCTGCTTAAGTGGACTGCCGCGTCTAAACTGGTATCGGATATCCAATGGAACAAAAGCAAGAAACAATGCACGGGTGCCTGCCTGATTGACTTGGAGAAAGCCTTCGATACCGTATGGTTAGAGGGACTCTTCTACAAGCTGAACAGGCTGGGCATAAGCAAACCACTGCTGTACATACTTTATAACATGCTCACCAGTAGACAGTTCATCGTCAAAAATGGCAATGTGACTTCTGCTGGAACATTTCTAATTAAAAACGGTCTGCAACAAGGTGCGGTTAATTCACCGATCCTTTTCAATATTTACACGAGCGATCTAATAGGATCTCTTCACCATGCTATAGCGTACGCAGACGACTGATCGCGTACAGATCAGGACCAAAAATCGAGGTCTTGCAACGTGACTTCGATAAGATTCAGCGATATTGCGATGACTGGAAGTTGAAGATCAACTTCCAGAAATCGGAAAACATTCTTTTTAGGACGTTGTCTGGGGCCTCTAGGGATACCAGAAATAATTGGCGAAAGTTCTCAATAGTTGGACCGCACGGACAGCCACTTGCGAGTCGAAGTGTAGTCAGATACCTGGGGCTCTGGTTAGACCAATATATTTTAACAAACAATAAACAATATATTTTAACAAACATATAGATGCTGCTCTGGCCAGAGCCAAAGGTGCTTTTGCCCTTGCAAAGAGACTCTTTTATAGCAAGCAACTCGATGCAAGGGTAAAGGTAATCTGCTACACGGCCCTCATTAGGCCCATGCTCGTATATGGATGCCCCGTGTGGTTCAACCTGGGAGCAAGCTTGTTGGAAAAGATTCGGGTGTTTGAGAGGGCTTGCCTTCATTTATACAGAACACCAGAGTCCCAGTACATAAAATTCTATCCCAATGGTCCTATACAACAGGGCTAACCTAATAAGAGTGGATAATTTCGTTATCAAGCTGATTCGAAGGCACATTGCAAGAGCAATGAGCTCGACGAACAACCTGATCTCCGGGGCTTATTACCCCAATTACGAGTATCACGAGAGAGTGCGCCTTAACGGCTTTGTTCCCCCAGAGGCGTTCTTCAATTTTGATAAGAAGGGTCTGATCCAGGACAGATTGGCAGTGCCGCTAATCTTCCACGTTGCTCGGACAATTGTGGATAGGCGACTCAACTACGACAGAGACGTTGCACACGGCAGTGTGGAGCGTCTCCGGTTTAGTAGGGCGGTATCGGGTCGTGATGTTGAGGACGTACAACGTCAGTACGGTCATTTCTGGGGGCTAGCCGAAAGACAGGAAACTCCTTCGTCGTTTCCCCCTAATCCAGGGTAGTCTGTTTGAAGTTTAAAGTTGGGTGTTCTTGCCCATGGCCGACTTACATAGTTTAGGTTTAAGTAGTTTAGCTTGTAGGTAGTAATTTCGAAAAAAAAATTAATTTTAAATTTATATCCACAGCACTTGGATGAAAAAAAAATACAAAAAAAACACAAAAAACACAAAAAACATAAAAAAGAAATTATAAAAAACAACACTCGATAAAAAAAAAAAAAAAAAAAAATAAAAAAAATAAAAAAAAAAACAAAAAAATTTACGTATAGGATACGTAAGGTAGAATAAGATAGGCTGATTTAGAATAAGATGGTTTTAAGATTTATTTTAAGGTAGTTTATAAGTATTATATATAAGAATGCAAAAAAAAGTTCAGTCACTAAGTTTTTGACTAATTTTCTTAGTAACACTTAAATTTAAAAGAAATAAATAAATAAATATTTGTCACGTACGTTATGTCGAAAGACATAGTTTTAAGTATTAGGATTAGCTTAGAGCGCTCGCATAGGGCCAGTAAGTTAGAATAAGAATAGTTAAGTTAGTTAAGCTAGTTTTAAGCGTTTTATCTAGCAATTAAGTTACAATGAATTTAAAAAAAATAAAAGTGCATTAAAAATGAACAAAAAAAAAAACATTACCAAAAGTAGGTGAAATTACTATTCAACCAGAAGGCCGAACCAGATCTTCTACGGACACTTAAATGCCTCGCCAAGACCCTCAGCTTCTACAGCACCCATTTAACCCCTTTCAGCTGACAGGTTTATCCAACTGGCTGATCTCCGAAAGGTATTCTCGGAAATGGACGCAATAGAATTCATTGATATAATAAAATCGAAACGCACAGGCCGAGCTTATAATGTTATAGTAAAATATAACAATTATGAAGAATGGTCTGAGTCGAGAGAGGCATTAATTAAGAATTTTAGAAAAAGTCGGGCCATACCAGTGAACAATTCCGTCAAAACCCGGGAGAAACAGTACTATCCTACACGGAACGGGCTCATGCATTACTTGATGAACTTAATAATGCTAATGCATCAACCCAGGATCAATCCAGAAATGAAACTACTCGACTACTCAATAGCAATATGATTCTGAGCTGTTTTTGTAATGGGCTCACATCTCCACTAAAATCATTAGTTAAGAGCGCAAGATGTAAAGATCTCGATGAGGCAGTTGATATAGCAACAGAGGAAGAGAAACTTACACCCAGATACAACCCCAACCAACATGATCGTGATAGATATTGTCGGAATTGTAGAACTACTACGCACAATAAGAGAGATTGTCGAAGGACACAACAGCACTATACCCAAAGACACAATAATACGTGGGTCAACCGGCATGAGTCACAGCAAAACAGTGCTCAAAACGGTAAAACATATAATACACAAAAAAACCACCAATTCAATAATTGTTCTACGAAACGACAACAATTCTCTAGGTCAAGAGTAAATGTGTTTTAAGAACCAGAGCAATGTAGATATTGCAAAAACGTAGGACACAGCAGAGATCAGTGTAGAAAGAGACAGTTTAACAGCCGGAACGATAATAGGAGTCCTCAACAGTCTATTCCAAGCTCGGGAAACGACTCGAGACCTGACCCGTCAAACATCCGGAGTCAGGTAAGGGACCTGAAGTAAGGTGTATAACAAACAAAATTCCAAATCTATCTAACCCAAGGCACTACCCAAACAAAAGTCTAGCAGATAGCTATAGGCAAACTTCGCAAAGAAAAGATTCGCACACGCAGTATCAAACTCAAAACCCTTTTAACTCAAAAGGCAAACAAATAAATTTATTAAATCAAGAGGAAACCTCTCAAAATCAGAAAGCGCACACACTGTATCTAATTTCTAAATCTACTAATTCAAAGTGCGATCCTAAACAAGAGAAAATTCCTCAACATAAAAATCATTCACTGAATCTTATACAAAATCAAGAACAAGTTCAAGAACAAAATCATTCCATGAATCATATACAAAATCAAGTACAAAATCATCAAGATCAATGCCAAATGTGCTCTCCGGACCAAAATACAAAACCCAACTCACGAAATCGGGCGAAAAAAGCACCAAGCCGTAAATCGCGTCCACAGTTTCAAAATCCTAAACCAATCGTAGACCAAAATCAGAATACTAACCAAATTGAGAGCAAAATAGTGAAAACAAATTCAATTCTAAACCAAACCCACACTAACGGACGAGATCCGGAACAAATAACAAATCTGAACCGATTCCTAATTCAAACCCTTGCTTCAAGTAGCGAAATCAATATCCAAACCAAGGTCTCCAAATCTATTGTCAATTTCAGTTCACTCAACAGATCGTCAAGCTTCAGAAGTCAAATTAAAATAACGTCAAAAGAGTCCAACATGCAAAATATTATTATGCTCCTAGACACGGGCGCAGCACTAAGTCTGATTAAACTAAAAGCACTAAAGGATGATGTTTGGGTAAATACTGATACTATTACCCAATTAACCGGCATCAGCGACATACCTACATCGACCCTAGCAACCATTAATCTAGTTATGTTACTTCAACGCGCTAATAGATTATAAAGACAACACCTTTAAATACCACTACAAAGACAAGCAATATTTAATAGACTTTCACTACGAACACAGAACTCTTACGATCCCTACAAGATCCGAGAAATGGATAAAGTATGGGCCAGTAAAAGAAAAAATGGACCAAATATAACTTTCTCAGGAAATAGCCCCCCAATATCGACGACATTCTCGGGCAACTTGGAGATTCAAAGTATTTCACCACTCTAGACCTAGCAAATGGTTTCCACCAAATTGAGGTTACTGAAGAGGATAAAGGAACAACAGCGTTTAGTACTACCAACGGTCATTACGAGTTCAACAGAATGTCGTTCGGTTTACGAAATGCTCCACCTACATTCCATAGACTTATGAACGTTGTACTCTCTGGATTACAGGGGATTTACCTCGATGACATAGTGATCTACGGAAAAAATTTGCAAGATCATAACAAGAAGTTAATTGAAGTTCTCAAGGCCTTAGATTAATACAATCTAAAAATCAAATTATCTAAATGCAAATTCCTTCAAACTGAAGTTATGCATTTAGGACATGTCATTACAGCGGACGGTGTAAAACCAGATCCCGATAAGATCGTAGCGATCAACAATATTGAAACCCCAAAAACCCAAAAACAAATAAAATCTTTCTTAGGGTTGTCCGGTTATTACCGAAAGTTTATAAAAAATTACTCCCAGATAGCTAATCCACTCAATAAACTGTTGCGTAAAGACGTCCCCTTTAAATGGGATGCTTTATGCGACGAATCTTTTAGAAAACTAAAGAAATCCATAGTTGAACCACCTATACTCATTTACCCAAATTTTACAAACAATTTTTACATTACTTCCGACGCAAGCAACGAAGCCATAGGCGCGGTTTGCCAGTAGAATATTAAACAAGGCCGAAAAAAACTATTCTACTATCGAAAAGGAAGCGCTTGCGGTAGTCAGGGCAGTCACACACTTTCGACCATACGTGTTCGGGCGCCACTTTGAGGTCATTACTGACCATAAGCCACTAGTGTGGATATTCAACCTGAAGGATTCTACTTCGAGAATAATGCGCTGGCGCATAAAACTTGAGGAGTATGACTTCACGGTTTCGCATAAAGCGGGACATCTAAATACCAATGCAGATGCTCTGTCACGTGAAATCAATGTGGTAACCCGTAGCAGTAGCAAAATAACGGCAGACGACCGACAGGGAGAGTACCAAGTGATGGAAATCACAGTCCCAGGAAAAATACAGCAAATAATGTACGAATTTCATAACACACGCTTGGGAGGCCACCAAGGAATCAAACGTACACTAAAGCGTATCAGAAAGGCGTACAGATGGAAGAATATATATGCTGATATAAATAAATACATCATTGCTTGCGAGGCATGTCAAAAGGACAAAAAGCATGCAAGTAACAAAATCCCTATGGTTATCACTACAACGTCAAAAGTTCCATTCGAAAGGATAGCTCTTGATATAGTGGGACCACACCCAATTACCGAAAACGATAATAAATAAATCCTTACATTCCAGGACGACTTAACCAAATTTGTCCAAGCAGTCGCAATACCCAATTAAAGAGCCCAAACAGTGGCCGAAGCATTAGGAAATCCAATCATTTGTACATTTGGAATTCCACAAACCATCCTCACAGATCAAGGAAAAAACTTAACCAGTGAACTATTCAAAAACGTTTGCAAACTCCTAAAAATACAAAAGACCCAAACAAGTCCATACCATCCACAGTCAAACGGAGCACTTGAAAGATCACATAGGATGTTAGGCGACTATTTAAGAAACTACGCAAGCAATGATCAAACCAACTGGGATAAATATATCAGTTACGATGTATTCTGTTATAACACTACAGAGCACACAAGTACCAACTACAGCCCTTACGAAGCTCTTTTTGGAATTAAACCACCAATTCCTTCTGTTTTAAATAGACAATTACAACCCACATATAATTATGACGACTACATTACTGATATTAAAGCCAAGTTACAAACCGGTTACAAAATCATCCGCGAAAACCAGTTAAAGCTAAAGAAAAATCAAAAGAATACTACGATCGTAACTCGAAAGAAATCAGTTACAAAGTAGGTGACCAAATACTGCTAGAATCCAAAAATCGATCTAATAAAAAACTTACTCCAATATATATATATGAAATTGTAGAAATTCTGTCTCCTATAAACTCCAAAGTAAAGATAAGAAAGAAAAGGTAGTACATAATAACTTACTAAAGCCTTATCTACAGAGAACACACGATGCACACAACACAATAACCACATAAACTACAAAACCAAAACCACCAGTCCTCGGAGAACTTTTTACTAAATGGACATTCCTCTTCCACGTCAACGTTTCACTGACAAAAGCCAACACTAAAACCGTGGAACAAAATGTAAACACAATAGCAGAACTTTGTACTGCAACCCTTAAAGAATACCCCCTAGATCATTGTAAAATTACGCTGCAAATCTTAAGAAGCTCACTTACTGAAATACAAAATAACAACCGAATGTTGGACAACATGTTACTAAAACAAAGAATCACCAAAAGAGACACTTCAATGGTAAATGAAGGTTTATTCAATGGTATAGGGATCGCTCAGAAATTCCTGTTTGGAACAATGGATTCACGGGATGAAGCTAAAATAGATAACGCCCTACAATCGCTAGCAGAAAACCAAGATAGTGTGTACCACATGACCGAAAATCAGATGACGATAATCTCGAACGTTTTTAATGCAATAAATGAAACCACTAATCACATAAATAATAATTTTGCCTCGTTAACCGAAGAAATCAGAAAAAATGCATTTAGACTCACAAACCTCACGAATTTCGAAAAGACATTACACAGTTTAGACGAAATAACAAATTTAGCATCTATGTATGTGCTCTGCACAAATCCCAGCAAAACAAACTCAATTGCTTGACATTTTACAAGAAGCCAAAATAGGGAAGTTAGACAGTCGATTTTTAAATTCAGACATATTTATGTCAACTCTTCAACAAATACAATTAGAACTACCATAAAACGTAAGGTTTCCCATAAAAATTTCCCGGATGAATCTGCCCATAATAAATGCAATTACTATAACAAACCCCGTATATGTTAATAATAACCTTATGATCCAAGTTAGTACACCACTGGTAAACGAAGAATTCAACTTAGTAAAAATTACACCACTCCCGACCAAATACAAACAAAACACATACCGTTATGTTTCGATTGGCAGTGAATTCATTGCCGTCAACGAAAACTATAGGCGATACATATTCCTAAACTGCGTAGACCTAGATAAATGTACAAAAACAGAATCAGACCATTATGTAAATTAAATTCGGTTAGATTACTTTAAAATAAAAAAAACTTTATTAAATAAAAAATAAACCGGCAGCGATTCTGCCTACAATACAACTGAACAATGCTTGCTTAAAAACTATAGCTTAAATACTAAATTACTGCAACCGTAGGCGAAATATCCAACGTTGGCATGTTCCCATAGGTACTCATCCATTTCCACCGTACGTGATGGAATGTGGATCCGGCGATGTCGAAGGGATCATATTCCATACAGTGCAGACGCAGTGTCAGCGGCATTCATGACAGACTGATGGGAAGCGAAGTTGCGCTTCGGGTTTCTGTATGTGGATCTCTGTATAAGTTTATTATGTGTTAACTCTTCCCCTCTTAAATGCAAACGTCCCCGTTTGCCGGAACTTATTAGAAGAATGGTATTTGACTTACGCGTGGGGATGGTCTTACAGGATGTTCTAATTGTACTGATGTTGTAACGCCTATTTCCGCTTGTTATCGTTGTTTTTGGCTTTGTCACTGCGGATTTGATTCTTCTTCCAAGTTTGAAGATGGTGAAGAGAGCTAGTGCGACTAGTAGAATTGATGTACCAGAAACAGCCATTGTGTTTAGCTTGTTCCTGGTTTCCAATAATTCAATGTACTGCGTATTGTTTATATGGAGTTCCTTCATCATTTGCAGCGACAATAACTCTTCAGCCCTTTCTGGGTCGGAGGCTGGTTGCAGGATGGCCGGTAAAGGTTGGTATGTGGTTATTTCTGATGACTTGAAAACTTGGTCTCGGATTCTTATCGACGTGTTATGGAAGTGGACAAGGAAGGTACCATCTAGCTGAATTGTGTCTTCATCTATTTCGACGGGTCCTTTGAATTGGTTAAGGAACAGGATACCTGGTGTTACTTCTGCGAAAGCTGGAACATCCTGGTTATTCACCGTTGTGCAATTGGGAGCACGACTCTTGAGTAGGTTGGGTATGCAGGACGAATTACTTATTTCTATGATATTATCATAATGACATATGGACAATTTATTATGTGTTTTACAATGGGATTTTACACCATAAATTTGGGTCTTACATTTTAGAATATTTTCATAATTGATTTTGTTAATTATTTTGCCTTTTTTGACGGCCTGAATTACAGTTGACCGACAAGGTTATATAGTAGTAGTTGGTAAACTAAGTATGTAAGAATTTGAGGCAATCTTTATTTGTGCAAATTCGAGTGCTTCTATAATGTTTACATATGGCATATCTTCTTTATTTAATATTTCTTCGATTTTACTTATTTCTAAATTAGAAAGAATATAGGTGTTAACAATATTGGCTTTCGCCCAATGCAATGCATATTCTATATTTATCACTTCTTCTTTAATGATTCCTAGTTCTGATTTAATTGTTAATAAAAATTCTTCTTTATGTTTTTCACTAGATTCTATACGTTTGCTTAGACTGTTAGTTACATTTGAAATTTCTTTTATTTTTTCAATTAACATTTTATTTATTACAACTTGATTATTGTTGTTACTCAATACATTATTTATTTTTTCGTTAATTATTTCGAAATCATGTCGATCGGGACTTCCCGCGATAAATTTCCAGGTACTACCCAGAAAATCTATTGACCGTTTAGTTCGGTTTTTCGGTATAAGTCTATCAAGGTGAGATCGGATTTGGGAAATTTCGGTTGTTAGGAAAGGAAGGATGGGATTGCCTGAGTTGATCTTTTGTGTAAGTTTTTCTTCGACTTTATCTATTATTTGCTGGTACCGTTCCAGGTCGATGACATGAATAATTTTGAATGTTCCTGTCTGTATTCTTGCAGTTCCTTTATCGATGGTAACTAGCTGCGCATTGGAGTAGTCTAGGATTCTGACGTCAGCAGCGTAAGCTGCGATAAAAAATCTGAAAATAAGGGTTTTAATTTTTGATATGCGACTTATGAACAGTTTTGCCTGATTGGGTTATAATGGTAGTTGTCTTGTTTTCAGCTACAATTTCCTTTTGATATCTTGAAGAGAGTTTAGAGCCTATTCTTTTGTTTTTCCTAACATAAACGATGTCTCCTGGTGCATATTCTTTAATCGGTTGCGTATTTTTATTATGAGTCGAGAGATCGAGAGCTTGTTTAACTTTGATTTTGTCAATATTTTCTTGACGGGCTTTTTCGATCAAAGCAGGGTTAGAACTTACTATTCTGCCAAAGAAAACTTCAACTGGTTTTCTACCCGTTACCGAATGTACGGAGTAATTGTATTCGATTACTGCCTTTTCTAAAAGTTCCGTGAAGGATCGGTGTGTCTTATTGGTTCGTAGACATCTCATTAATTCTATAAGTGTGGAATGGAAACGCTCCACCTGTCCATTAACTGAACTAGTATACGGTGGTGTTTTAAACATTTTGATTCCGAGTTCGTCTTCAACCATGAAGCTTATGGATGCTGAACTAAAGCATTTTTCGTTGTCGATGACTATTGTTTCTGGAATGCCGAATGAAAGGAGAATGTCCCTAAGGGGTTGTTTAACTTCTTCCGAGGCTCTTGATTTAAGAATTTTGACTTGGGCGTATTTAGAGAATTTGTCAAGGGCTGTAAGAACTGTTTTGCCTTCTGTTAAGAAAATGTCGAGATGAACAATGTGTCCTGGGTATTGTGGAATTGGTGTCGCCTGTATTTCGGGTTTATTTGGATGACGGTCGTACTTATTTTCCTTGCAGACAGTACATGATCTGATGATTTTTTTAATCTTGCTTCTCATTGCTGGAAAGTAATATTTGTCGAGGATCTGAATTCTATTTTCCTTTTCGTTTCTATGTGCTCGCCGGTGAGTTTGAATAATGATGTTCTCCTGTTCTCGTTCACTAATCACATCTGTTACTTGCACCTGTGTAAACCTTATTTTGTAACAACTGAAGTTATCTCGATAAGTTGCCTGTATCATACCCATGATACGTTCTTCTGTTTTCATAGCGTTAATGACCGAAGGGTTAAGGAATTTCTTTAAAATTTCCTTAAGTTTAACTGGGTTGTAATCAGGTTCGATTACTGTATGTCGATGGTACGTAGGGAATACTATTTCGAATCTGTGATCAGAGGTTGTACCAATCTGGAGGAGTATTTGGTTTTTGAAAACATTGATGGGTACTTCAATGCTTGGAATAAGATTTTGTGACGAGCTTTCATCACTATGCGCTGTAGGTGTTAAAGAATTTATTTGCGACTCTCGAGGAGGTCGAGAAAGTGCATCAGCAACGATGTTGCTTTTACCTGGCTTATACTGTAATTCATAGTTGTACTCTTCTAAAATTGTTTTCCACCGCTTCATCTTACTGTTATTATTTTTATTACTGAGCGCGTAAGTGAGAGGCTGGTGGTCAGTATAAATCTTAACATGCGCGGAACCGTACAGGTAATTACGCAATGAGGTCAGAGCCCATATAATGGCTAACATCTCTTTCTCATTCGTTGCGTAGTTCTCCTCAGTTGAACTAAGCGTTCTTGAAATGAATGTGATTGGCTTTCCTTCTTGTGCTAGAACAGCACCAATGGCGAAGTTGGACGCGTCTGTAGTCAGTTCGAATGGTTTATTGAAATTCGGGTATGATAACATTAGGTCTTTAGAGATGAGAGAAGCTTTTAATTTTTTGAAAGAGTCCATTGCGGAGGGGTCAAAGGAAATTAGTTTTTTTGCGGACTGGGTCTTGGACATACGTCCTCCCTCCCCTCTTAAGAGAGCTGTTAGGGGCTTCGCAAGCTTTGCATAGTCCTTGACAAAGCGGCAATAGTAACCTGACAGACCAAGAAAAGAACGTAGGTCTCTCAGAGTTTGTGGTAATGGAAAATTCTGTATTGCCTCGATTTTTGTGGGGTTGGTTTTCATTCCGTCAGATGAAATGATAAAACCCAAGAATTCTACTTCTTGCTTAAAGAAATGACATTTATCGAGCTGCACTTTCATATTAGAGTTGGAAAGTGTTCTGAAAATATCTTCTATGTGCTTGGCATGTTCTTCTTCGGTTTTGCTAAATATAACTATATCATCGATATAGACATAGCAAATTTTACCTATATGGTCTCGAAGGATGTCGTCGAGTGCCCTTTGAAAAATTGATGGCGCGTTCTTAAGGCCAAACGGAAGTCGTGTAAATTCATACTTTCCGTTGTTTATAGAAAAAGCTGTTTTCTCAACATCAGATTCTTTTAAGGGAATCTGGTGGAATCCACTTTTTAAATCAAGGACAGTAAAATACTTGCTTCTACCAAGTTGCGCAAGCACTTCGTTGATTTCTGGAATAGGGTATCGATCGGCTATAGTAACACTATTTAGCTTCCTATAATCGATCACCATCCGATATTGGTTTGTACCTGTAGAGTCTGGTTTCTTGGGAACAATCCACACTGGTGAATTGTAGGTGGATCTAGATGGACTTATGATTCCATCCTCTAAAAGCTTTTGAATCTGTTTCTCAACTTCGGATTTGAGAGACATAGGGAATGGATAATATTTGCTGTAAACAGGTGAGTCAGTCGAGGTCCGAATTTCTCCTTCGACTTTCGTAGTGAAGGTAAGCTTCTCATCAGGTTCGGAGAATAAATTTTGAAAACGATTAACGGCTGAGCTTAAGAGATTTTGTTGTGCTATTGTCATTTTGTTAGCTTTAATATTGAGTGTATTTACAGATGGAGAGCTTAGCTGTCTGATTTTAATTTTGATAGAATTCAAAATTGTCATGAAGCTGTCCTTTGTGTGTATGACAGCCGACAGTTCTTTAAGACTATCGTTGCCAAGGATACCATGAAAGGTTTTTAAGGTCGGCAAAAGAAAAAATTTAAGGTTTATGTTTTCTAGGCCAAAGAGACTGATCATTTTGTGTTGGGTAATTTCGATATCCCCCGCTATAGATTTAGCGAAGAAACGTTGTTTATTCTGCAAGGGGTTTTCGACAAGGTATGGCTGAATGTAATTTTTAGAAGAACCTGTATCAAATAGAAAATTTAATATATCGCCACTCTTCATCTTGTACTCGAAATAAGGCAAGGAAAAGTCGTTTAGCCTAAAAAATTAATGTCACAATGTTCTAGCTCTGAGCCAGTAGGTTCAGTCGAACAAGAGGGCTCATCCATGCTTTCAAGGTAATTATCAAATGTTTGTTCGGTTTGCTCTTCGTCGAGACTTAGGTTTTGGTAATAAGAACAGAGTTCGTCTTGAGATTCATCAATATGGAAATTTGGCTGATGCCTTTGGGAACTTTGATGTACAGGTGCCCTGTTTCTTCCGAAGGCAGTGTTAAATCCTTGACGATTTTGGTTATGAATATCTTTAGTCTGAAAACTGGGTCCTTGAGTTAAGGGTTCCCGTTTTATTGGTGGACCTGGTTGCGGAAATCGTACGTTATTGGGGTTTTGGTTAAAGGCTTGACGTTGAAAATGATTCTGGTTGTTTCCCAATTCCTGATTCGACGGTAGTTGGGATGGTCGAGAAGGTTGTTGGAAATACGTAGGCCGGTAAAAATGAGGTTGCATGGGTGGCATGTTATGCCTCTGAGGGGTAAACGAAGAGTACCGAAGTTGCGGTTTTTTAGACGTTCCTTGGTTACTATAAGCATGATTAGCTCTGCCTGTGGGAGGTCTACTGGTTCCTTTATTCCCAAAAGTGCCTCTAAGTCCTCGGATAAAAGTATCCAAAGCTTTGTCTCTGTAGGTTTGCTTTAATAAGCTCATCGACTCGGAACTAATTTCCATGCATGAGAGCTTGTTAAGGATTAACGAAAGATGGGAGTATATTACCTGGTAATATTCCTGTATACTTTTATTGCCTTGGACAAGCGTCGTCATTTGACATTCCAATGTTGTCACGTCGCGCTTGTCTGCGTAATGCATAGCTAAACATCGTGAGATAATATCCCAGTTTAGTGGAGTATTGTAAGACTCCAAAGCAGCATCGGCTGGGCCAATAATTTTGTTACGTATGACACTGAGTATGCCATAGTATTTTGGTGTTCCCCTAATCGGTTCATAAATTTGTAGAACTCGATCGACACTCTTTTTCCAAGAGGAAAATTCTGCCGGATCTCCTGAAAAGTTTTTTTTTTTTTTTTTTCACTGATAGCTCGTTTTTTTTTTATTAAGTTTTCACTGTTTTTTTTTCTCTGGTAACTCGCGGACCCTGGCTTTAGGCGCACTGTCTTGTTTCAGTCACTTCTTTTGCACCACTTGGGGGCTTTTTGGAACTTCCTAAAACACAAAACTCGTACCACTTATGACCTTGAGCGAAATGTACCTTTTTTTGTACCACTTGGAGACTATTTTTTTCGCGGTTTTTAACGTGCCACTTGGGGATTTTCACCGTGCCACTTGGGGACTTTGTGCGCGACTTATTACGCCTTTTGTGGACTTTTTACGCACATAAACGCGTTGCACCTTTCTTGGCCAGGGTCCCTGCTCGGGCGCCAATTAAATTCGGTTAGATTACTTTAAAATAAAAAAAAACTTTATTAAATAAAAAATAAACCGGCAGCGATTCTGCCTACAATACAAATGAACAATGCTTGCTTAAAAACTATAGCTTAAATACTAAATTACTGCAACCGTAGGCGAAATATCCAACGTTGGCATGTTCCCATAGGTACTCATCCATTTCCACCGTACGTGATGGAATGTGGATCCGGCGATGTCGAAGGGATCATATTCCATACAGTGCAGACGCAGTGTCAGCGGCATTCATGACAGACTGATGGGAAGCGAAGTTGCGCTTCGGGTTTCTGTATGTGGATCTCTGTATAAGTTTATTATGTGTTAACTTGTATGCCAACAAAACTTCGTCATACATAACCATAACAATAATAACTGTATAATACAGCTAAT
This sequence comes from Pocota personata, assembly GCA_963082735.1. NCBI lineage: Eukaryota > Metazoa > Arthropoda > Insecta > Diptera > Syrphidae > Pocota > Pocota personata. The sequence continues at coordinate 82,421,879 of OY720429.1, forward strand.
CACGGGAAATCCAACTCCTGAATCATGTGAAACTAGAATATTCGTACTCAAACATGATGTTTGGTTTAACTTAGTGAACAAAAACTCTTGGCTTGGCTTGTTGTGCCCACACACAATGCTGTACCCACACAAGACGCAGCGACCTAACCCAATTCGACACATGTTATTCATATCACTATTTCAGTGCAAACATGCAACTGACCTACTGTGGCGACACACATGTCACCCTACCCCATTCCACGAATATGCAACTGACCCACAGCGGCGACACACTTGTGCAGTCATACTGACCCACTCAAGTGCCCGCAACAAATAACCGAAAAGGTCACAAAGTGTCGATTACAAATGTTACGTATTCTTGCGACCACTTGTAAATAAACTAGTGCAAGAATACGCCACATGGATCGAATTACTTTGATGACCCATTGACGGTACAATGGTTAAGGTGCGAACAATGAGACATAGAGGAAATATCGGAAACGATTGGATGGAGAGTGGAGTCTCAACAGCCAAACAGAAAGGCCTTTTTATTTTCAAATCGACAAATCACAAATCGACTCGCGTATCCACTCGCGCGTTACAACACGATGGGGTCGGATTGAAATGCATTGGTAAGTTGATCGCTGCATCCGTCTTCGGGTTAGGACCTGTGGCCGACGGGGCTTCGAGAGCCTGGCTGATTGCTGGACGGACTGGATCTTCGGTATCGTCTTCTTTTTTTTCATCCTCCTCCAATAGTTCTGGGGAAATCTTCGCTACGAATTCTTTTATTTTTCCAGAAATGGCTTTTGCTGCCTCGTACTTCGGCAGAAAGGCGGCCGCGGTTTCTTTGCTTAGGTCCATCATGATGGCGTAATTAGCCTTGATGGAAATCCAAAGGCTCTTTGCCTTGCCGTACTGCCTTGCAAGCGTTTCCGGGGTACGCTTATCTAACCCCAGTTTGGTAAGGTTAACTCTAACCTCTTCCAGCTGGACGATGACATCTTGGAAGTTATCTATGATTCTCTCAAGATTCTTCATTTTATACCACTTTGGTAGGGGTTTTACAATTATATCGATCTGTTGATCTAACCTTTAAATTTTACTGAAGTAAACTATTACCTTTTATATGTGATTGTTTAGAAAGATATGTACACTTCGTACTTGGTATAATAACTGGGCACTTTATTTAATTTCTTAACTCTATTTATACTTAAAATTACTGAAGTTAACAATCACCAAGTTGCCAAAATATGAATTGTTCGCAACTTTTCAGGTCAATAAATTATTCCAATGAGCAAATCAATAACACTATGGAAGTTGCTGATTGGGCAGAATATCGTAAAATAATCAAATATGAATTGTTCGCAACTTTTCAGGTCAATAAAATATTCCAATAAGCAAATCAGTAACACTATGGAAGTTGCTTTTTGGGCATAATATCGTAAACTAATTAAATACACAAATTCACTATTGAGGTCAGTAATTATTGAAGTTGCTTATTGGGCAAAATATCGGGAATTCTCATAAACAGGCACCTCAGGACATCGAAAAAACAGCTGTAACCACGCTTTTTGGATTTTTTGAGTTTTTCGGACTCAAAAACGCAACTCAGACTTTCCAAAGACACATGGACATGGTCCTACGTGAACTCGACTTCGTTTTTTGCTATGTAGAGGACATCCTCATTGCCTCTGACAAAGAATAACATCGGCAATACGTCCGTCAACTCTAGCAACGCCTCCAAGAACATGGTCTAGTCATCAACAGTAAAAAAATGCGTCTTTGGGAAGTCCGAGGTCACTTACCTTGGACACACAATTAACAAAGCAAAAGTTGCAGACCACCCGAAGACAGAGTGGATGCCATTTCCAATTACCCGAAGCCCTCCGTCATCTCGGAACTACGTCGCTTTCTTGGAGCCGTCAACTATTACACACGATACATACCGAACTGTGCCCACATTCAGGCGCCATTGAACGGACTCATCAAGGATTCCAAAAAAAATTACAGATGACCTGTTGCATGGACCCTTCGGCAGAAGAAGCGTCCACTATTTGTAAAAACAGCATCAAACAAGCTGCCTTGCACTGATCCTAACAACGGATGCCTCAGATATCGCCGTTGGTGCCAAGTTGGAACAGGTATGTAACAACCAATTTCAACCGATCGGTTTATTCTCATGCAAACTGTCACGTGAACAAAGTCGCTATAGTACTTACTATCGTGAACTACTAGCTATTTACCTTGCTATTCGATTTTTTAAGCACATTCTAGACGGTCGACACTTCGTCGTGCAAACCGACCACAAGCCGCTTATTTATGCATTCCAGCAGTATTCGGACAAGACAACTAGATTATATTTCACAATACACCACGAACATCACCTACCTATCCGCAACTCTGTTGCGGACACATTGTCGCGACTCAATGCAATAACCTCACCGATACATTTCGATTTACGAGAACTGCATATTTCGCAACTATTGGACGAGGAACTTCAAGCAATTTTGAAGCAGAAAGACTCATCCCTTAAGTTGAAGAAACTCACTCTGGAACCTGAAGTTAAAATTTACTGCAACACTTCGTCTCTACGTCGAAAGGCCATTGAATCCGTCCACGGTCTTTCTCACCCAAGCGGATGAACAACCAGTCGCCAACTTAGGCAGAATATACTCGTATTTGTCCGAACATCAGAAAGGACGCATTAGAGTAGTCATGCACTTGCATCCAATGCCAGCGTTCGAAAGTACACCAACATACCAGGCTACTTCCAAACTCAATAGCAGTTCCGGAGCATCGTTTCCACCAAGTCGACATCGATTTAATCGTCTTTGCTGTTATCTCCTCTTTAACCGTACGAATTGGGAAGGCTGGCAATGACAACACCATGACCGACGCGGAGTGCAAACAGTGCGAAGTTCATCTGTTAGAGCTAGTCCAACCAACGAACACTTTCATTCAAGTGGAGGGCTGTGAGTTAAAGAGCGGAACCTTTATGGTGAAGTGTTCCTCATAGCAAACCTCAGAATGGATTAGCATGTCGGTGCCGAAAATCCTCCCTGGAGATCGCTACTTTTGAGGTCTTCACGATGACAAAATAGACGCGCACCATCTGCTAGATCCCGGGGAAACATGGGAAAACGGCGGATGTGCTAGCGCGTCTACGTACCCAGAATCCTGGACCAAGTGGGCTGTTCATTCACACACAGGGAGAGAAAGAATCGTCAAAATAACCATGGTTGTGCTTTATGATGAGCGGTCCGGAAGGCCCAGGACTTGTCTTATTTTACCAAATTCCATCTCAGCAACTAAGCTTGGACAGTTTTGTGGCCAGAACTTAGCCGCGGCAGCTATAAGCTACAAAACGGACGGTATGACTCGGTACTACCCCCACTTCCAAGGGCAGTGGCTGAGCTCATAGAATATTGTGATACCGGAATGATAGGTCTTATCATTTGTTGCGATACCAATGCTCAGAACTCTGTTTGGAGTAGCAGTAAATGCAATGCACGGGCCGATCATCATCCGGACTTCATAATGTCGTCTGATCTTACCATAAACAATGTTGGCTCACAACCAACATTTGCTACGGCACAAAGATAGGAAGTGATTGACTTGACTCTGTTCAACAGGTATTTCATGCCTATTACCAACTGGAGTGTTTCGCCAGAAATGTCCCTCTCAGACTATAGATACATCGAATGTAAAATCGAATGCGAAGCTACATCTTTGCAGGAGAGGAAGAATCCGAGAAAAACCAACTGGATATGGGTTAAGGAGGAGTTAGACAAATGTTTTAAAGGTCTACTCAAACTTAGAACGCGAGAAAGGGTAGAAGAAGCTGTTCAAGACCTGAATTGCACCCTTACCAGATGTTTTGAACCACCGTGCCCGCTGACAAAAAAAACCCCTATAGAAAGCCAGTTCCGTGATGGAAGTAAGAACTGCAGCGAATTCGTAAGGAAAGCAGAAAACTTCTAAACAGGTCACTCAAGACAAATTCGGAGGTGGACTGGAACCTTTACCGAACGAAGCAAAGAGAATATAAGAAATTATTACGAACTTCGAAAAGTACCTCGTATAGAAATTTTTGTGGCAAGATCGAAATTCTCAGTGAAACCAGTAGGCTGGTCAAAGTCTTTAAGAATGGAAAACCAATCAAGCCGGAATTACTCAGGATACCTGATGGTACTTTCACTGATTCGAAAGCAGATACTTTCAGCCTTCTGCTGGAGACTCACTTCCCAGGAAATTAGATCACCATCGTGAGTAAAGTTATTAGCGGGCTGAGCCAAACAACCCGGCGCAGCTGGTATACTGCACCGGTCGTGGCGACGGACGAAGCTATCAAATATGCTGTCGCGTCTCATTGGCTTCAAGTTACCTGGCACTGACGGAATATACCCAGGTATCCTAAAACAAGGTATTAGTCAGCTGCTGCCAACTCTGAAGAAAATTTTCACTGCTGGTATGGTACTGGCATATATACCAATCCCCTTGCGAACAGTCAGTTTCATACCGAAAATAGGCAGAAATGCCTACTCTCTCGCCCAGATCTTCAGACCTATTAGGCTGACGTCCTTCCTGCTAAAAGCATGGAAAGACTGGTTGAGCTATATGTACGCAAATTTGCTTTGAGGGTACATCCTCTGTCAGAGATGCAACATGCCTATAAGCGGGGAAAATCTTAAAAGAATGCGCTCTTTTATTTACATAATTTGTGCGCGCCAAAAATGATATGAATACTCTTATACTATTACAGGACACGGGCATTGTGAAGAAGAGAGAGAGAGAGAAAGTAAGATTTTAATGTAGTGGTTTGAAACTCAAATGGTATTAAGTTTCCGTAAACTCCAAGGATAGCGTCCAGATAACTGGGGAGCTTGTTTGTTTTGCTTTTGTCGTTGCTCATTATCCACAGTATTTTTTTCTGTCCTACTGATGTCATCATCACGATCAAGTTGCCTCTTCAGCCATATGACAACTCTACTGCCAGTGTATTGCCTTCGCAGTAGAGTTGACTTAGCTTTCGCAATTGATCGATTTTGAAATTGTGAACTAACAGCGTGACAAGCGATGTGTTACCACTACACCGCGGCCACCCTTCAAAATCTGTTCAGTGGAATAGAATGTGCGCTTGACAGGAAAGAGTACGCGATAGGCATTTTCATAGACATTAAGGGTGCCTTTGACAAAGCGACTTTTGACAACATGTGTAGCTCCGCCAGAAATCACGGCGCGGAAGAATCACTAGTGTTGTGGATCAAAAAAGTCCTGGTGAACAGAATATTGATTATAGATGCAGATTAAGGGCGGTGTATAGGTGTAATGCTAATGTCTACGCTCAAGCATATGCAGATGATGTTCGCCGTTCTGTCTGCCCGATCGTGCCTAGTGACTGCCTGCTCTAAGGTGCAAATGTCCCTGGACACCATCGACGATTGGTGCGCTAGGAATGGGCTTTTAGATAATCCTCTCAAAACCGAAGCGGTTCTCTTTACGAGAAGGAGGCAATTGACTGATATAACTCAGCCAGTGCTAAAAGGTGTCACTCTCCAATTAAGCTAAATGTTTAGGAGTAGTCTTAGATAGTAGACTTCCATTGACGAAACATGTGGAGCTGAAGACTTCCAAAGTTCTGTCAGTCTTCTAGAAATGCAAAGGTGTTTTTGGCAAGACCCCGTCGTCAAGGAAAGTCTTTTGAAACTACACGACTTTGATAAGACCCTTCGTCCCAGTTGCTTATACATATGGTAATAAGCTGGCACTTAAATACGTTACTGCTGCTTTCGCCAAACTACAAAGAACGGTCTGTCTCGGCTGCTTGGGAGCTTTCCTCAGTACTCCTGGCTCTACTCTGGACACTTTAATGAACTTCCTTATATTATGGGGTGTACAATCAGAGTCATCTTCAGTTTAAAAAGAAGTGGTTTCTGGCACGACTCGCACTGGAGTTCTGATGACATTGCGCGACGATTATCCTACGACTCCTGTCTCATGGACATGCCGTCTGATGCAATGACACCCAAATAATGGCTGCGGTGCAAATTTGAAGTCGACTTTCCTCATGGATTGGCTTTGGCCAGAGTCTGAGCCAGGAAAGGCATGTAGTCGTATTTCCACGCACCGCTCCAAAACTGGACATGAATTTGTCTTTCAAGCAGAAATATACGTATATGCTATCCTAATGGCTGTGGACCATATTTTGAAGTGGCGAAGTATTTGCGTCTGTAGTGACGGTCGGGCCGCGCTTATGGCCTTGCTCAATACTTTAACCACTTCCAAAATCGTTCCCTGAATTCGGTTGGTAAGTTGAACTCACTGAATCTTGTTTGGGTCCCAGGACACAACGAAATAACAGGAAATAAGATCTCTGACGAGCTTGCTAGACAAAGCTCAGAAGAGAATTTCTCTGGACGACGTTAAGTTTGCCAGCGTCCTCGGTTAGGGCTTGCATTGAAAACTGGGTTTTCAATGAACACAATCGAAGGTGGCATGACTCTCCAAGATGCAGGCAGACTAAACGAATGGTCCCCGTCGTCTGTAAAAAATCTGCGGCATTCTTGCCATCTCTTAGCAGAACAGACTGTAGACAACTTACCCGACAAAAAAAAAAAAAAAATAATGTTTTACAATTGGACCTAATACTATCAATTTTATTTCGACATTTTAATATCGGTTCATATTCAATTTCATTGACTATTAGGTGCGCAACTAAGTTCTCTGGATGGCTCCAGCAGTAAGTGCTGGTCGATTTTGACATATCCAAAAGGTCATGAACCGAGCTTAGACATATGGTAAACAAACTGTTTGGACACATTAATGATTTTGTTTTGGCGTCATATACTTTTGGTTGTGTGAAAATGTCTGATTTTGTGCCAAATAATCGTTATTTGCCGGCTGAAGCGCATCGAGAGCTGCAAAAAGTGTACGGAGATGCTGCTCTACTCGTAAGTGAAAAAACGTGCCATGATTGGTTCCGTCGCTTCAAAGACGGTGATTTCGATGTTGACGACCGTCCGCGTGAAGGAAGGCCAAAATCCTTCGAAGACGCTGAATTGGAGGCATTGCTCGATGAGGATCCGTGCCAAACGCAAGAACAGCATGCTTCAGAATTAGGAGTTACCCGTCAAGCTATTTCCAAGCGATTGCATGCGTTTGAAATGATTCAAAAACAATGAATTTGGGTTCCTTATGATTTGAAGCCAAGGAACGTTGAGCGTCGTTTTTTCGCATGTGAACAACTGCTCCAGAGGCAAAAAAGGAAGGGTTTTCTTCATCGCATCGTGACGGGTGATGAAAAATAGATTCATTACAGCAACCCAAAGAAAAGAAAATCATGGGGGCTGCCCGGTTATGCTTCTACCACAGATAATAAACTACCCAGATGTCTCATTCATATGGGAACAAGTGATATGTGAAAACGAAACTCACTAAAAAAAAAAACTTTTTAAAAAGCTTAAATTTCTTGCAAAAGGGAAAAAATCAGAACACAGAGCATTTGTTTTTTCTGCTTACTTTTTAGTCCATCGTGTCACTCACACATACCCTTGTTTACCTTCACTGCAAAAAAGAAACAAAAAAAATATTTTGTGCGACTGCGGTCACGGAGTTCTGATACCGACACGTTGGTAGGATGGATATGGAGTATCTGTATAGATCGTATATATATATGTGCAAATGGTTGGGCTTATGTTGTGTGCTTGTTATTTTGTCTGTATGTGTGTACCTTATTTTAAGCACTTGATTAAATAAATAAAAACTCTGTAAACTTTGTGGGCACAAATTTGCTCTGAAAATGGGTATGAATATGAGTTTTGCATACTGCATTTTATATTTATGCACTTATAACAACTGATCACTGCTCTTGGCGTACTAAAGTGAAGGTGACTAATCTTCGAAATTATTATAAAAAAACTAACTAACTTAACACCATAATCATTAACTTAAATTAGTTTAGTATTAAATTGCAGTTAAATCACCTTAATCATAACATACATTGAACCAATTCGGAAAATGTATATTTGTTGCCCTTACGAGTATACATTCGTTGATTAAATTTTCTTTTAAGTTAGATGCAAAAGGTAGTTTTCGAAAGTATTCCGAAAATATTTGTACATGAAAACGGCATACTTGAAAATATTTTTCCGACGGCCATAAGAGAACCCTATTTTCTTTTGAATTTTCATATTCTTTTAATTTTATCAATACTTCCGTTAGATCGAAATTCTGTTTGGCCTTTGGTCTTCATCTGGTGGATTAACAATATTGTTCATATTCATGTTATTTTCAAAACATTCCTCATTCTTAAGAATGCGTTTGTGATAGCTCTTGGGTAAGTATTATTTGTTCTTCTATATCACTCTGCAAAATAGCATTCCAATCCACCTGTAGATATTCTGAATCGTCTTCTTCGCAGTTGGAACATTTCGATTTGAATACAAATTTTATCGATATAACTTTGGCTAGCATGGAGTTAAATTCGGAAACTCTTGGATTACTTTTATTAATATTTGATTTTGATTAAATTTATTTACGTAAATGTGATATAAATCATTGTGATCCATGAATAATGTGACTCTTATTCTTAAAACGCTTTCTATAGTTAATTCCAAGCCTTGAAACAAAATGATCCATTTCTTGCTTTTGTGGGTTCGATGTTTAATATATAATCCTTCATTTCTTTTTTATAAATTCAGCTGTAGATTTTGCAAACTGGGCTACATGACTTGGAAATTTGTTGTGTTTTAGTAAAGCTTCAATGCCGCAGGCTACAGATCTGCTTAGAACTTGTGCAGCCAACTTTACGTTCATTTTCTGAAACTCAGTAGGATCAATGTGCGTCGATTTAAGTTTTGGACATATTTTGGTAGTATTACTTTTTTCAGTGTTATAGAGGTATTCAATTATCTTCCAATTAACAATTCCATCAAAAGTGGTCAAATTGTATTTAAGTAAGTTGTTCCGAATACTCTTTATAAGATGAGGAATATCATACATTCCATACATGGATTTATTTTTGTAAGTGAAGTTAAAGTTTTTTTCATTTAGATTAAGTTTACTATATAAACTATAATTTGTGGGTCCTTGATCACAGCAAATAGCTCTAACGGTTAGTTTCAGCTCCGCGCGTATATGTATCAAGACAATTATATACCTCAATCTCAAGTTGTTTCATAGGTATATTGTTTGGACAAACGACATGATATTAAACTTGCTTAAAATTTGCTTAAAATTTCTTAAAATGTTCGCTGCATATATAGGGTGTTTCCCGAGACTCCTCTGCTAAAGCTAGCCATTTTATCGTATTTAACTGTTCCTTTTTTAGGAAATGTAAATAATTTTCCATCAGGCAATTCATTTTCTTTTATAGAACAGTGCGCACTTCGTTTGTTAAGATTCCCACATTATTTTGCACATCTTGCACATACATATAAATATATTGCACATAATTCTAAAAACTTAATTTTCCCACATTGCACGTTGTACATCAGCACATTCTTACATTTGAATTTTATTACTCCGTTTCCAATTGTAAGATGCGCGGCGTAAGTTTTTTCCCCCAATAAAGGTATTCCCACATTCATGCGATATCAGCTTACGTCGCGACATCGAGGAAATCGGCAGAAATATGAATACATATGGTACATTCTATCGTTTAAGTTTTATTGTACATAGTTAGCTATAAGTCACAAATGTATAAAAAGTAGAGATAAGGTAAAAATAAATTCATTAGTGTTAAAGCAGGGAATTGAGACTGTTTGCATTTTCATTCTATGTTGTATTGGTTTACGTGCCCGTGCAACTCTTCACATTCGATCAAGGTTTATGTGCCTTCGTTCGAAAAAGAATAAAAGCATTCTTAAACATTGGTGACCCCGACGTGAATTCAACAACTCAATTCCCTTAATACATTATTCTACTATATTGGCTACCCCCCACCAGAGGTAAGGAGCAGATATATACAATATAAAAGCGTTGCCAGGGCTGTAACACAGGTAAAGTACAACACACATTTTACAATTTAAAAATAATAGCGTTACCAAGGCTATAACACTGGTAGAACATCATCTCCTGTAACGAAGCGAAGCCTCAAGAAATGGGTATCAAAGAACTAACTTCTCAGCAGGGGTCTACGGGCCAAGATATACAACGGTTTGTGGGCAACTATAAGAAAGATGGTTTGACCAGGAAAACATTGGACTACCTGCAAAAAAGGTTCTCCAACTAGAGGTGCTGGAGGACAAATTTGTCCGAACCGATGACGAAATTCGCACAAAGGTTGGAACAAGCCTAGATCACACATACTTTAGTAAAAACTACTACGAAGGCATAATTGCTATTATAGATGAGGCTATAAATGACATGATGGGGAGAACTCAAACATTGAAAAAAGCACCCATGCGCCAATCCGAAGATGAAGGAGCTGCAGTCCCTGAGCAATTAGAAAAGTAAATGGGAAAAGGCAATAGTACTGATTCTAGGTAACAAAACGAGCGGGAACATGATCAAGCCAATTCCGATCGATGTATAGGGGGAACTCACACACAAGCAGGTCCTGATCCACTCGTAGGTCAAGGCGCCATTCCCAAAGGGAAAATAAAACATGATCTCAGTCTTTTTGACATCAGCAATGAAGCAGAAACCACTCCCAAATGCCCGAATGACCTCTCCGCGCTAATAAAGAAACAAACTACATTAATCAGCACACTACGGAAGACACTAGATGTGCTAATAAAAAACACAGATCTCCATTCGCAGCAGTTCTATGACATCAAAATTAGAGCGATGGAACAACATTGGTTGGCTGTGCAGGGTTTCCACAACAAGATATGGGACCTAATAGAAGAGCAATCTACGATATGGAGCAATATTTCATGACAGAGGAGGAGGTACTAGGTACTTTTATTGAACTACATGCTCGGTTAAAAAGGATTGGTGTACAACCATCACCGACACAACAAGCACAACAACTCGTTAGCAATCAGGCAGCCAAATTGCCCAAAATGTTGTCTAAATTCGACGGCGACCATTTAAAATGGATGCAGTTTCGTGACCTGTACACAGAACTGATTCACAATCAAGCAATTCCACAATGCCAAAAAATGTGGTACTTGAAATTAACACTTATTGGGGAGCCGGAAAAATTAATTCGGCACTTTTCAATTTCCGACGCCAACTATACTGCCGCCTGGAAAATAATAACAGATAGATGTGAAAATACCCGCCTGCTGGTGGCAGTATCATTAAATAAATTAATGTCCCAAGCAGCTATTCAGAATGAGAGCGCATCCATGATAAAGTGACTACACGACACCACACAAGAGTCCCTGCTGAGTCTGCAAAATCTCGGATTGGATACAACAAATTGGGACCCTCTTTTATTATATGTGCTACAAAAACGATTAGATCGAAGTACTCATGCTCTTTCGGAACAATCGTTGCAGCAACCGAAATCACTACCTTCATTAAAGCAGTTCCTTGCGTTCTTAGAATTACGTTTTCAGTCATTAGTAGCTCTAGGAACAAGGACATACAAGGCTACCTCGGAGGATCATCATAAAAGGCAATGGAATTCAAGATCTTCAGCCACGATTACCTCATCAGGGTTAGCTTGCATATCTTGTAAAGGGGAACATCAACTATTCAGCTGTCCCAAGTTTTTGCATCTAAGCCCAAGAAATCGCATTAACCTGGCATAGAAGTTAAAATGCTGCAAAAACTGTCTTAAAACAGGGCACAATACGAATGACTGCCTGTCCAGATCATGCACGAAGTGCCAGAAAAAACATAACACTCTCCTTCACATAGAAGGACCAGCCAAGGAATCATTGACCACAAAGGAGCCGAGTAATTCGACAGGTTCCTGTAATTCCGCAGCAAAATTGTCTTCTTACACAAACAGCGCTCATCAGGAAAACACGAGCATCCTGCTTAGTACGGCAATTGTCCAGTTGAAAGATCGCACCGGAAGGAAGGTCGATTGCAGGGTTCTACTAGATTTTGGATCACAGATCAACCTAATAACAGAAGGTTTGGCGAAGACATTAGGGTTACATGAAACTCCTGATGCAACATGCATTGAAGGTATAGGTCAGCGAAAACAGGAATCTTATCGAAGAGTGAGTCTAGAGGTGCACTCCAAAATCAATGTTTTCTCCACCAGAATTGAAGCACATCCATTGCCAAAAATTATTTCGCCTCAGCCATCACGGCCAATTAAGATCTCAAAATGGCCGATTCCAAAAAACATTATCCTTGCTGATCCACAATTCAATCAACCTAGTCAAATAGACATGCTCATCGGAGTAGAAATATTTTATTCAACGTTAGCTGGTGGACAAATAAATACACTGTATTTGGTTGGACAATCGCAGGGAAGGTATCAACAACTGGTAGCAAGTCCAGAGCAGCATTGTGTGGAATATGCAGTGACGATGAGGCTCTCAATCATCAAATTCAAAACCACACGTAATCTCACATTGGCCGAACAACGATGTGAAACATATTGTAATCAAACAACAAAGAAAACTAAAAATGGGAGATTCGTCGTCAGGCTGCCATTTATCAACAATCCCAGTCAATTGGGTGAATCCAAGGACATCGCTTATTAACGACTGTTATCATTAGAAAGGAAGCTTTCGAAGCACAAAGACCTTAAACTGCAATATTTACAATTCATGAAGGAATACCGTGAATTGGGGCATATGGAGGAGATCAATTTCAACAAAATTACTTCACCGTATTATTTCCTACCTCATCACGGAGTTCTTAAACAAGATAGCAGTACCACAAAACTTAGAGTTGTGTTTGATGGTTCTGCCAAAACATCGTCAAACATATCTCTTAATAACATCCTTGCAACAGGTCCAACGGTGCAAGATGACATTTTCTCTTTTCTAATACGTTTTAGAATGCCCCGATTGATGTTGAAACGATGTACAGACAAATCCAGGTTAATGAGGCTGACAGAAAATACCAACTCATTTGATGGAGAGATGATCCAAGGTGAAGTGCTTTCAACTCAACACAGTTACTTATGGCACTACAACTGCATCAACTTGTGTCTACAGATACTAGCGGATGAGCAAGAAGCCGTCTACCCTTTGGGTTCCTAAACGTTGCGCCGAGACTTCTAGCTAGATGATGTTCTTTCGGGTTCAGATAGCCTTCAAACTACCATTGAAACACAACAACTGTTTATTGCATTAACACACTCTCTGTAATTTTTAGAATTAAAATACTCTCAAATAAAAACTCTTTCTTCCACTTTTAACAATTTCGAGCTCCTTTTTTATTCACAAAAGCAAAAGCAAAATTGGCGGGAAAAAAGTCTTAACCAAAAGTGACATTTTTTCCAACAACAATGTAGAATTCATTCAATTAAATTAAAGTTAACGAAACAAGTTTATCTTCAGTTAAGGGTTACGTTACATTAATTCAATTACTTTACAATAAATGGTTGCTGATGCAACATGCACCCCGGCCGTGAACGAAGTTCGCAATTTCTCTTCTATCTCTATGTCATCTCTGCCGCCAGGCATTACTTTTTCTCAACATCGTTTTGCCAGTTTCGTCTCTGCCATTCTCATCTTCTTCTTTGGTTGGCTATGGGGAAGAATTTCATTATTGGACAGACAGAGACAACACACAGACGACATATAGAACAATTAGATTGTGATAACCAGTGAGTAGTAGTGGCCTCTTTTTTGTTTTTTTTTTTTGTTTTTGGGTCGTGCGTTTCGCATTTGTTTTTTTTTTGATTATTATATTAATTAATTATTAATTAATCGCGACGTGCAGTTCCATCGGTGATCAGTGCGTCGGTGATCACGTATAAAACGGAATAATAAGTCTTCCGAAAAGAATGTGTGTTCTGTGTAAGTGATTATCATTCCCGCCATTAATAAAATTGGACTGGGAAATGATGTTAATTAAAATGAGTGTGGTGCGCGTAGGTACAATAAATATTTTCTAAAAATGTTCGTTCATGGTTTGCCATTGGATTGCTGGGGTGAGTTGCATATTATATTTTTTGTATGATTATTCATTTGCGGATTATTGTTTGTTTATTATTGTTATTGTTTTGGTGGTATGTAGTGTAGTGTTTGTCGGTTGTTTGCATGGGTGAATGTGTGTAATTTATAATTGACGTATGTGTTGTGAGTTTAGTTTGGAAGCATATTCATGGATAATTCAACAAAAATGTTTTTTGTTATTTTGATTGCGAGAAAGGTGCATGTATGAGTGTGTGTGTTCGTTTGTTTTGATGTTTTAATGAATGGTAGCCGCGTCGCCGTTACCATTTTCGCCTATGATTATTATTGATATATTGGTACACATGATTATTATTAGTATTTTTTTTTTTGCGTGAGAATTGTGTAGAATATATATCTAGCGTGCGATTTGTGAAGTATTGTATGTACTGTGTAGGGTGACATATTGATGATGCCTGAGAGTTTTGGCTATTGCGAGTGTTGTTTTTTATTTATTTATTTGAATATTTTGTTCAATTAGAATTCTATATGCTGGAATAGATTGGAATGTGCTTGATGTGTTTTAAGGTTTTTATAGATATTTTAAATAATTATGTCTGTTGCTGTTGTTTCGTTGCTGGGTAAAGGGCAGATTTTCGTGATCGGTGCCTTAAATTCTCGGGTCTTGGACGAGTTAGAAACCTTGACTGTGACCACTCTCGTTAAGTTGTCGGTTCCCTGGTGCAATTTGGTGATCCGGGCTAAACTCCATTTGGCAGGTGGAAGTCTCTCATCTCGTAGTAGCACTAAATCTCCTTCCTTGATGTTTTGCTTTTCGGTTAGCATCCATTTCGGTCGTTGTTGTAGACGCGTTAGATATTCGTTGCTCCACCTTCTCCAGAACGTTTGCATAAGTGCCTGGATTCTCTTCCACTTGTCAATGTACGTAGTTTTGTCGGTTTCGTATTTCGGCTGCGGGGGTATCACTAACGGTGCTCCAATGAGGAAGTGACTTGGAGTGAGCGCTTGCAGATCGTCGGTGTCTTCTGATACTGGACACAGAGATTTCACTTGGTTCCTTCGTTTGCTAAAAGTTCTGCGCAAGACTTCCAGTCCAATTGGGATGCTCGAAGAAGTTTCTGCAGTTCATTGTTTGCGCCCACGAAATTGGTGCCGCAGTCACTGTAGATGGCGATACACAAACCTCTTCTGGCCGTGAATCTCCTGAACGCTGCCAGGAACGCTTGATTTGTTAAATCACTTACGACTTCTATGTGCACCGCTTTCGTGGCCATGCATACGAAAATTGCAAAATATCCCTTGAATGTTTTGGCGTTTCGTCCCTTCCATGCCTTAATGTCGATCGGGCCAGCATAGTCTACTCCTGTATGGCTGAATGGACGTGAAATGCTTACACGAGGAGCAGGTAGGTTCCCCATCAACTGCCCCATTGGTTTTGGCTTATACCTGAAGCATATGTTGCAACTGTGGACGTGTTTCTTAACGGCATTTTTAATGCCACAGATCCAAAACTTCTGACGCAGGTAAGTAACCATCTTCTGAACTCCTCCATGCAGCGTTTTTTCATGGGCATCTGCTATGACCATTTTTGTGTAGTGATGTGTTGGTTTGAGGAGAATCGGGTGCTGTTGGTCGAAGTGTAAGTTCGAATTCTGCAGTCTGCCTCCAACTCGTACTATACCTTGCTCGTCGATGATCGGGTTTAGAGCTTTCAGACCCTTCATTTTCCCGATGGTGGTCCTCACCTCAGCGGGAAACATTTCCATCTGTGCGGTTCGAACTATCGCTAGTGTTCCCGAGTGAAGTTCCAACGGTGAAAGTGGGCCTTTCTCTCTCTTTTCAGGTTCTATTCTGAGGTTGGAGACAAATCTCTTGCAGTACGAGATTACCCTCGTTAACCTTGTTAGGCTTGAGTACTTATGGACCGCTTTGCTGATGGAATTGTTGTCCTCGTTCGTCACGCAGTGTGTCTTCAATGGACGCCTTCCTTCCTCAGTCTCGAAAGTGATGGGCTGCTTCGGAAATGTGATGTCCCAGTCGTCGTGTAGAAATTGCGGTCCATTCCACCACATGTCATTCTGCAACAGTTGCGACGGAAAAACTCCCCGGGAAGCCATATCAGCTGGGTTTTGCTCGGACGGAATATGCCTCCAGCTGTCGGAATCTGTCAATTTTTGCACTTCGGCGACTCGGTTGCGCACGAACGTTTCCCATCTAGACGGGGGTGCCTTGATCCAGCACAATGTTATCTCCGAGTCTGTCCACGCGTATGTTTTACAGATATCCAACCTCAGAGCTTTGGCTGTCTCGTGCAGTAGTTTTGCCAACAAAACGACACCACACAACTCCAGTCGTGGGAGGGTTACTGCTTTCAGTGGAGCCACCTTGGTTTTGGACATCAGAAGGTACATGTGGATCTTGTTGTGCTGATCAAGCACACGCAGGTAAGTCGCTGCTGCATAGGCCTTCTCCGATGCATCACTGAACCCGTGTATTTCTAGGCTGCTGTCATCTATGCCTGTACGGATCCATCTCGGAACGCGAAGTTTCTCGATCGCAGGAAGCTCTCGACGGAACAGGATCCATTCATGTTGCAGTTCCTGAGGGATCGGTGTATCCCATTCAAGTCCTCGTGCCCAAAGATTCTGCATCAATATCTTGGCCTTGATGATGCATGGGGAGAGCCAACCCGAAGGATCAAACAGTTTCGCGATCGATGACAATACGGTTCGTTTTGTGACGCCTCTCTCCTCAAACTGAGTTACCTGGTACGTGAAGGAATCGCATACTGGCAGCCATTTCATGCCTAGGGTCTTCACGTGATTGGCTTCAGCGAACGGCAATGAGAAATCCACTTCACGATCTTCAGCTGGAATTCCGTTCAGAAGTTGTTCGGTGTTGCTGGTCCACTTCCGTAAGTAGAATCCTGCCGATGCGAGAACCATCCTTACATCATCTCTCTTTTTCAGCGCCTGTTCAACTGTGTCGGCTCCTGTGATGATGTCGTCCACATATGTGTCGTCGCGTAGGATAGATGCCGCCAAAGGCAAATTCGTCGCTTCATCATCAGCAAGTTTGTGGAGGACACGGATCGCGAGGTACGGAGCAGAAGCTGTCCCAAGTGTCACGGTTTCTAAGCGATATGTCCTGACTTGCTGCTGCGGGTCGTCTCTCCAGAAGATGAGCTGGTAGTTGGCATCCCTTGTGTCCTTCCGAATTTGGCGGTACATCTTCTCCATATCCGCGGTAAACGTGAATCGATGTCTTCTCCAACGCAGTATAACGTCTATGACGTTGTTTTTTTTTTTTTTTTTTTATATAATTTGCACGTGTGAAAGGGGTTATGAATACCCTTATACTAATTTTAGGACACGGGCGTTTTGGGGAAAGGGGAAGAGACAGAGAGAAAGACAGATTGGTGTAGTTGGTTTTGAAACTTAGCTGATATTAAGTTTTCAGTGAACTCCAAGGGTGGCTGTCCAGATAACTGGGGAGCTTGTTTGTTCTTGCTTTTGTCGCTGCTCATGATTCACAGTATTTTTTCCGTCCTCCTGATGTCATCATCACGATCAAGTTGCATTTTAGCCATATGACCGCCCTACTGCCAGTGTTATGCCTTCGCAGTAGAGTTGACATAAGCTTTCGCAATTGATCGACTTTTTATTTATTTCATGCGAAATAAATAGATGATTATTGACATCAGGATTCGAACCGTGAACCTTTAGCGTGACAAGCGATGATGTTACCACTACACCACGGCCTACCATCAAGTGGTCATTCAAAGAAGAGCCAAAAGAAGTTTTGAAAGCCGCATCATACACGACCCTCAACCTTGTGGTGGTACTGGATTCTTTGATGACAGCATGATGGGGAATGAAGTAATGGTAAAAAATGCATACCTCGTATGCATTTTTTAGTTCAGTCATGTGGCCGAGACTTATGTACTCTTCCATACATTTCTTGTACCCTTCCTGTAGTGTAGAGTTATTGCTAAACTTCCTTTCCAGCTGATAGAATCGTTTGAGTGCTCCTTGTTGTGTCGATCCTAATGCTGGGTACATACTGCCCTTGAATGGAAGGCGGACCTGATACCGGCCATCGGATAAACGTTTAGTGTGTGTGATGAAGTGTTCCTCACACGCCCTGCCTTCTTCCGATTCGTACTTCTCGAATGGCTGTTCTTCTATTTCCCTAAATTTTCGAAGTTGGGCGTCGAGATCGGAAAACTGTGCGAAACTTCGAATTGTCTGTGGGATTTCTATGGCCTTACCCATCAAAATCCATCCGAGTTTGGTTTTTTGAGCAACCGGAGCAGTAAACCTTTCTTCCCTGATGATGTCTGACAGAAGAATTTCGGCGTAGACGTCACTTCCTAACAGTATATCAACGTTGACGGGAGTGTGATAGCTGGGATCGGCCAAGGTGAGTCCACTTATGTGCGTCCATTTATCGAAGTTTACCTTTTGGGCCGGAAGGAGCCCAGTCAGGGATTTGAAGATGAAGGCTCGGGTGTGCCCTTCATATGCTGAATGCAGTGAGCCGAAAGACAAATCCACGTAATTGTGGCATGTTCCTCTGCTGACCTTCCCCAACCCAGATACCTCGATAAATGTTCGCTTGCTCCTAAGTCTTAACAACTGGACCGCAGCTCCTGTTATGAACGTGGCTTCCGAACCGGGGTCTATGAGTGCTCGCAGGTTCACATAATCTCCGGAAGCTGATCTTGTTTTCACCGCCGCTGTTGCCAAAAGAACCTGCATGTTGTTGTATTGTGTGTGAAAGTTATTAAGTGTAGAACTTGAGGGTTGATGGTCGGTGACGGGTTGAAATGCTGGCGCATTAGCGTTGACTGCTGTGTGTGTGTTGTGTTGTGTGGAAGCCTGATGGGCTTGTGTGCATGTGTGGGGTAACCGAGAGTATGTGTATGGATGCTTTGAGGTGCTGGTATATGGTGTGTGATGCGATTGTTGATTTTTGTGCAACAATGAGTGATGCCTCTGGCTGCAGAAGTAGCAGCATACGCGACTTGGGCATTGTTGGGTGTGGTGACTGTATGCCAAACAGTTTTCACATATGCCTAACCTTCTTACAGCATTGATGCGCTCACTCGCTTCCATATTCAAAAACCGGTTGCAACTTCTTAGTGAGTGTTGTCCCTTGTTGCAAACACCGCAGCTATACTGTTGCTTGGGCTTCGGTTGGGTAGTAAATGCGTGTTTTGTCGTATGCCTCACTTGCGTTTCTGGTCGAGGTTTCACTTTTTGCTGATCGACGGCCTCCAGGGTTCGAAATCTGGTTTCCAAAAACTCTGAGAACTCCGCGAAGTTGGGAAGTTCTTTCTTCGATCCCAGTTTCTCCTCCCATAACCGCTGAGTCGAAGACGGCAGTTTTTGCAGCAAAACGTAAAATACGATCACATCCCAGTTTTGAATATCTACCCCCAGGTTCTTTAGCGCATGCAAACACTCAGTGGATACGTCCAGAAGCTGTTTTAAATTGGCGGACCCTTCGACACTGATGACAGGCTGCCCGAAGAAAAGTTTCAGTTGCGTGTTGACCAACACACGTTTGTGATCGTATCTGTTGGTGAGTATATCCCACGCCTTTTGGTAATTGCCGTTGTCCAAACTAAGATGTTGCAGGAGACGTTCAGCTTCTCCTGTAATGCTGGATTTGAGGTAGTGTAGTTTACTAAAGACAGAAAAACATCGTGAAATGACCTACAGTTTTCATAGCTGCCAGCAAAGGAAGGCAAATTGATTTTGGGAAGTCGCAGATCATGTTTTTTACTGGTATGTTCAAGACTGCCAGGGACTGCAGAAGTGGCGGGAACTTTATCAAGGGCTTCCAGTAGAGACGAACGGTAAGTGACATACATTTCCCTTATTTTGTCGTAGATTTCATCAATTTTTTCACTTTCAGCTTTGTCGTCTACGTTGGTGACTGCATCCGCGTTGGCTGTGACGCTTGCTTGAAAATTCGCTTCCAGAATAGTAAGGCGACCTTGAAGGTAGTACTTAGAAGCCTTGGTTTCTTTGTTCGCCTTCTTAAAATTCAACTCATCCTTTGTAAGTTGTGCCAACAAATTATTCAGCAATTTACTCATATTAATTAATTATTATTTTAAGGAATAATAAGGGAAAGCCACTAGACTACTCACTCACCTGTGATCTATATGTATCAATCGATGATATGTATTTTGCGCGGCGCGGGAAATCGATTGGCACCAAAACTCACAATTATTGTCTTAATTACACTGTTTTTCAATTATTTTACACTGTTTTTTTTTTGGTAATCCGGCTCGAAGGACCAATGTTTATTGCTTTAACACACTCTCTGTAATTTTTAGAATTAAAATACTCTCAAATAAAAACTCTTTCTTCCACTTTTAACAATTTCGAGCTCCTTTTTTATTCACAAAAGCAAAAGCAAAATTGGCGGGAAAAAAGTCTTAACCAAAAGTGACATTTTTTACAACAACAATGTAGAATTCATTCAATTAAATTAAAGTTAACGAAATAAGTTTATCTTCAGTTAAGGGTTACGTTACATTAATTCAATTACTTTACAATAAATGGTTGCTGATGCAACAACAACAATTACACAAATTGCTACACACTGCATGCTTTAAATTTCGGAAGTGGTGTGCAAACCATCCTAGGCGTCTTGACGGCATTTCTGAGAAAGACAGGGAAATACAACTAAATTTTGAAGTGGACTCAGAAGAGGACATAAAAACTATTGGTCTAATTTGGTTACCAAAAACCGACGACTTCTGCTTCAAGATACCATTGGAAGGAACTTGTAGGGTCACAAAGCGTTCTGCATATTCAGATATAGCGCGATTATTTGACCCACTGGGTATATTAGCACTTGTAGTAGTTACGGCCAAAATTTTTCTTCAAATTCTGTGGTCATATAAATTGGATTGGGATGCTGCATTACCTCAGGAATTACACACGACGTGGCTCAAGTATAGAGATGGCTTAAAAGCTTTAGGCAGCATGAGAATCCCTAGGCACATTTTGGCACATCGGAATGAAAAATTCGTACAATTCCATATATTTGCGGATTCTTCAGAAAGGGCATATGGGGCAGCTGTCTATGTTAGAACAGTGGATAGAGATAATATAATAGCAGTTAGATTGCTTTGCGCCAGGTCAAGGGTTGCGCCAACTGAAAAGCAATCGAGCAAAGGGCCAACGGTCAAGCAAATAACAATACCAAGACTTGAGTTGTGTGCAGCTAAGCTAGCTGCAGAGCTAGGACGCCAAATCAAAAAGGACCCGGACATAAGACTTAATCCAATGTATTTCTGGTCAGATTCAAAAATTGTGCTAGCATGGATAAACTCATCAGCATCCTCGTTTCAAGTTTTCGTAGCTAATCGTGTCACAGCCAATCAAAATCTTCCTACGTCCGAGCAATGGCGTCATATACCTTCTAAAGATAATCCATCCGATATTCTTTCAAGAGGCTTAGCACCAGACAAATAAGCGTCTGCCACTCTTTGGTTTTTCGGCCCGAAATTTCTTCATGGCTCTGAGAGTATCTAGCCACCACCCCATTTAAGCAACAATACTGATTACCAGCAAGAACGAAAAAGGATAGCATTACCGGCAGCGCTAGAAAACTCCACTCATTTTCGAGAAAATTTTAACCACACAAACTCGTTCAGATATCTTCAGGGCATTGTGGCGTACATGCTGAGATTCATTAACGGAATAAAGATGAATGGTCAAAAGGCACCGTCCACCATTACGGTAACCACATCAGAATTAGACTTGGCATTAGCTGTAATTACTAGACATATGCAAGAAAAATGTTTTGAAGAGGATATTAAACTTTTGCGAATTCATGGTGAATAGTTCGCTATGCAGCCTTGCCCCATTCATAGGGGATAAGGGTCTAATAAGAGTAGGAGGAAGATTAGAATCATCGCTTCTTACATATGAAAGCAAACATCCTTTACTACTGCCTTATGACCACAAACTAACAAAGCTACTTGTAAAAGGCATCCACGAAGAGAATCATCATGTTGGACCTCAAACGCTTCTATCAATTGCCCGACAACAATTTTGGCCAGTTAAAGGAAAAACTTTGGCTCGGTCGGTTGTTAGCAAGTGTTTCAAGTGCGCCAAAGCGAATCCAAACTAGTTCACTCAGTTCATGGGAGATCTACCTGCACACCGGGTACAGCCAGCCAGGCCATTTGTCAACTCCGGTGTGGAGTTTTGTGGTCCCATATGGACCCATTACAAAACAAGAGGAAAAAGGCCACAAAAATCATACATAGCAGTGTTCTGCTGCTTCTCCACAAAGGCAGTACATTTAGAAGTTGTCCGTGATCTCACCACCGAAGGATTTATTGGAGCACTCAAACGATTTATGGGAAGACGTGGGTGCTGCCGGAACATTTACTGCGGCAATGCCACAAACTTTGTCGGGGCAAAAAAACAATTAGAGGAATTGAAGTTCTTACTGGAGTCCAACAATTCAAAGGACAAAATAAAGGCGAATTGCAGCTCAACAGGAACAGATTTTTATTTTATACCTCTCAGGTCACCACACTTTGGTGGATTATGGTAGGCTGTAGTGAAGTCAACTAAAAATTTACTCTGCATCACTAACTTATGAGGAATTAGAAACAGTAATAATAGAAATAGAAGCTATACTTAATTCCCGACCTATGACAACTATAACTTCGGATCCCAATGATCTGACAGCTTTAACAGCAGGACACTTTCTCATAGGAGAGCCTCTAACGAGCACTATAAACTCATCAGCAGGGCAATCAAGGGCAACCGCATTAACTTGTTGGAAATTGGTTAAACATCTGAAGGAAGAATTCTGGCGTCGTTGGTCTCTGGAGTATCTAAATCAACTACAGTATAGATATAAATGGAAAACTCGTTGCGAAAACATTCAACCTGGTACCATGGTAGTCATAAAGGACAAGAATCTACCCCCGCTGAAGTGGCAATTAGGTCGAATCGTCAATATAATAAAGGGAGAAGACGGCCTTGTACGAGAAAGAGGCAAGGCGTCAACAATTAGGCGAGCAATACATATACTATCTGCATTGCCTGTCGAAGACAGCTCGGCTTCGGATACTCTACCAAATCAGGATAGACCAAATCAGGGTAGACCATCTCTCAAAAGGGAGACCATTGAAAAACGTGTTTTTTCCCAAATTCCAAAATCACCTCCGCAAAAACGCCAAAAACTCTCTCTGGGATCAGTAATTTTATCAGCATTACTAGTTTGTCTTATCTTGCCAAGTGGACAAGCCACACCTGCACAGATACACCCGTTGAAGTCTCTTCCAGGATATATTTTGAGAGTCTTGGGCTAGCAAGCATCGTATCCAGCGAATGGAATTTGGTGATTTATTATGATATGCAGCCATTTTTCTCTGAATTTGGAACACCCAAAAACTTAAGCCAAGTCCTAGGAGCAATATGTAATCGATTGGATGACAAGACAAATTGCAACAAGAGCACAAGCCACTTCGAATATCTCCTAAATGAACTCGACACAAGAAATGGTCTACTGCGACCCGCACAGCACTCCAGAAATAAAAGAGGTGCTCCTAATATCATAGGAAACATCGCCAATGCATTGTTTGGAGTTTTGGATTCCGAATATGCTAAGAACATGGAAAATACTATCAACAACGTGCAAGAAAACGAAGACCATCTTTTCCATCTTATTCAAAACCTAACCTCACTATTGGATGCTACATACAATATGATTAAGCAAAACCAAGAAGATTTCTACGAGCAATTTAGAACATGTCAGAATCATATAAACAACTTAACAACAGAAATGAACGGCTTACGACGAGAATATTATCAACAAAAGCTCCCCAACCTATACACCTCCATTATGATGCAGACAATGCTAATTGCATCCAACTTCCAGCGCATTCAAGGCTGTATTTCGGATGTTCTAATAGACACTCACCACGGCAGGATTAGTCCACAATTAATAGCTCCTGAGCAATTAAAGTCAGAACTTTCCAGAGTCAAGAAGCATTTAACTCCACCCTTCAGAATACCTATAGAAGGTGATAAATTTGTATCCTACAAATTTATCAGCTTATGTCAATCGAAGGTAGACGACAGCTACATATGCAGGCAGCTACATATGCAAGCAATTAAGGCCAATTTATAGGAAAGGATCTAGTGTGAGCAATTGCGAAATCGATCTCCTTAACCATTTACCACAATCGCCTACCTGCAAAATTATCCAAGTGGGCGAGGGCCCTCACTGGATAAAGCTACACATACCAAATTACTGGATATATGCTCTGTGGCAAAACGTCATAGCAAACGTTGTTTGTGATGAGAATGTCAATCAAATCAGCATCGAAGGATCGGGCATCCTTAGTCTGCGTGATGAATGCTCCATCAACCTTGACCTAATAACCATCCAAGGGCACAGCATAATTCCAACTAAGCCCAGATCACCGCGATTAACATTCCCAAGCGTGAAGCTGATACGTCACTAGCAGCATTCGAGTTTAAGCCTGAAATTGAGCAAATAAATATCTTGAAAAAGAAACTCCAAGAAGTATACGACGATGGACCTATCCAATTGAAACACAGACACCACTTCACAGTAGGATATATCTCTCTAACTCTGGCTAACGGCGTTAGCGGTTACTTACTCTGGAGATGTATAGTTAGCCGGCGTTCCAAAACGTCATCAATTGCATCACCCGTTCTCAATAACAGCAGTGAATCTCCACGACAAAGAGAATGCAGCGTATACCAATAAATGGTTGAATACAGCATTCAACGGGGGGAGAATGTTAAGATTTCCACATTATTTTGCACATCTTGCACAAACATATAAATATATTGCACATAATTCTAAAAACTTAATTTTCCCACATTGCAAATCAGCACATTCTTACATTTGAATTTTATTACTCCGTTTCCAATTGTAAGATGCGCGGCGTAAGCTTTTTCCCACAATAAAGGTATTCCCACATTCATGCGATATCAGCTTACGTCGCGACATCGAGGAAATCGGCAGAAATATGAATACATATGGTACATTCTATCGTTTAAGTTTTATTGTACATAAATTGTATAAAAATCACAATTGTATAAAAATTAGAGATAAGGTAAAAATAAATTCATTAGTGTTAAAGCAGGGAATTGAGTCTGTTTGCATTTTCATTCTATGTTGTATTGGTTTACGTGCCCGTGCAACTCTTCACATTCGATAAAGGTTTATGTGCCTTCGTTAGAAAAAGAATAAAAGCATTCTTAAACATCGTTCTTTTCCAGGACATTTTTTTTTTGGAGACAATTTTCTTATGCCTTTTAATTTTTTAGTGTATGTATGTAATGTATATGTATGTTAGTAATTAACCTGAAAATCTAAACGATTGATATACGAGCAAAATCTCCCAAACCTTCTCTTCATATACAACGCATACGCGTTTGCAAAACTTCCATTCATGAAAATTTATTCTTTTGCTGCAGTGGGATGGAAACCACACCGTCATGCATCATCATGCCCCTTCCCGCATACCCCACTTCACAGTAGGATATATCTCTCTAACTCTGGCTAACGGCGTTAGCGGTTACTTACTCTGGAGATGTATAGTTAGCCGGCGTTCCAAAACGTCATCAATTGCATCACCCGTTCTCAATAACAGCAGTGAATCTCCACGACAAAGAGAATGCAGCGTATACCAATAAATGGTTGAATACAGCATTCAACGGGGGGAGAATGTTAAGATTTCCACATTATTTTGCACATCTTGCACAAACATATAAATATATTGCACATAATTCTAAAAACTTAATTTTCCCACATTGCAAATCAGCACATTCTTACATTTGAATTTTATTACTCCGTTTCCAATTGTAAGATGCGCGGCGTAAGCTTTTTCCCACAATAAAGGTATTCCCACATTCATGCGATATCAGCTTACGTCGCGACATCGAGGAAATCGGCAGAAATATGAATACATATGGTACATTCTATCGTTTAAGTTTTATTGTACATAAATTGTATAAAAATCACAATTGTATAAAAATTAGAGATAAGGTAAAAATAAATTCATTAGTGTTAAAGCAGGGAATTGAGTCTGTTTGCATTTTCATTCTATGTTGTATTGGTTTACGTGCCCGTGCAACTCTTCACATTCGATAAAGGTTTATGTGCCTTCGTTAGAAAAAGAATAAAAGCATTCTTAAACATCGTTCTTTTCCAGGACATTTTTTTTTTGGAGACAATTTTCTTATGCCTTTTAATTTTTTAGTGTATGTATGTAATGTATATGTATGTTAGTAATTAACCTGAAAATCTAAACGATTGATATACGAGCAAAATCTCCCAAACCTTCTCTTCATATACAACGCATACGCGTTTGCAAAACTTCCATTCATGAAAATTTATTCTTTTGCTGCAGTGGGATGGAAACCACACCGTCATGCATCATCATGCCCCTTCCCGCATACCCCTTTATACTTCTTCACCTCGTTCGTGGGCAGCCTCATTGCGCAACAATTGACATGTGGCACCAATGCGGACTTGCCACAAATAAAAATGGAGGAAAAACGCCTTCTTTTGGCCCACCACGAACCGATTTCACAGTATATGCTTGTCCCTTTACTATCAAAACGTAAGAGGCTTGCGCACTAAAACTCGCGATGTATTTCTCAACACCCAAAAATTCCCTTACGATATGTTTGCCCTAACAGAAACAAATTTAACCCCTGATTTTAGTAATAATGAATTATTTCGTTTTCATCACAAAGTGCAACGAAATGATTGACTTTTCCCGCCCTTCAGTTACACCTTTTCATATACAACGCATACGCGTTTACAAAACTTCCATTCATGAAAATTTATTCTTTTGCTGCGGTGGTATGGAAATCACACCGTCATGCAACTTCATGCCCCTTCCCTCATACCCCTTTACACTTCATCACCTCGTTCGTTTCCATGTTGTACTTATTCTGAAAGCTCTCTGTCTGCCAGGACGTTGTCTGCCAGGACAAAAATATGCTTAATTTTTTTATATGGGCGTGCGACATCTGGGTAGTTTATTATCTGTGCTTCTACGTTGTCGGCTCGGCCAAATATTCACGCTGCGTAGATTATGCTATGTATTTGGTGGGACAAGGTCGGTGTCATTTATTATAAACTTTTGAAACCTAACGAAACCATCACTGGGGAATTGTATCGACTTCAAGTGATGCGATTGAGCCGAGCAGAGGCACGAAAAAGTGATTCTACATGGTCTGGCTGATCAGCAGTTCCGCTCATATGAAGACATCAAAAAATGGCTTGATTCGTGGATAGCCTCAAAAGATGAACACTTTTACCGTAACGGTATTCGAGGTCTGCCAGAAAGATGGGAAAAAGTTGTAGCTAGCGATGGGAAATACTTTGAATCAGGCGAGAACGCAATGGGGGGTTTTGGGGGTTACATGTTTAGGGTATGATGGGGCCCGGTCAATGAGCGGAAAACGGATGTGCTGGCAAAATTAGAGCACTGTATCCAGAAGCTATTTATGTCCACTGTGCTAATCATAATTCGAATTTGGCCATTACACACGCTTGTAACATATCGTCCATACGAAATTGCATAGGAACCATTAAAGAGGTTGTTAATTTATTCCGACTATCTAATAAAGCAGCTCCAGTTTTAAAAGACAAAATTCAGGCCTCTTGCCCAAAAGTAAAACAAACGCGTCTTTCAAAATTTTGCGAAACGTGTTGGATTGAACATTTGAATTCACTCAATTTGTTCTATGATGTCTATGAATATTTCTGTTGCTCATTAGAATATCTGGATGGACAAAATTTGAAAACCGAAATCTCATGTCCTACTTGCTGCTATACAAACTTCCCAATTTATAATATCATTAACAGTGATTAAGCCAATTTTCAGCCTAATGAAAAATGTAAGTGAATTTAAAAAAAAAGAATACCCGAACCATTTACATGAGGAAGTAAATGAAATGCGTCAAAATTCCGAAGTTAGATTCAGTCACATATTTGCTGGAGCTAAAAAATGGCAGACAAAATGGATATTCAGTTAGTAGTCCCGCGGCAAGTTTTAAAACAAAAGAACCGTGACAACTATGAAGGAGGTCCATCTTTGTTCCTTTTTTGGATCATCTATCGGTGCAACTAAAGACACGATTTTTTGACCATCGAGAACTCCTTTCTAAAATTCAAAATATTCAACCGGAAAAGTGTTCTAAGCTGGAAACAGAAGAAATACGTAGTACTATCAACGTGTTTGCAAAAGAATGGCCAAATGACATCAAAATATGTGCTGATGATTTTATAGGGGATGAGAATGAGGATGGTAAAAATTTCTTTCATTCATTTTCTTGATATTTGTTTGAATGTTAAATTAACTATGGTTGCAGACATTGCTTAAATATTCCAATTGATAAACGGCCAACAAATTTTATAGACGCTCTCGATTGCTGTGATTCAACGTTGCACCAAACAATACATCGCTTTATGCAGATCGGTCTTTTTCTTGTCCTCGCAGATTGAAAACTTATCTGCGTAGCAAGACTGGTGAGGAGCGGTTAAATGGTTTGATGTTGCTTAACACATATAGAGATAATATGAAGAAGTTTTAGATATGATGGCTAAAGTACCAAGACGTATGGATATAATTTTGTAAAATATTCCAACTATGAATTATCATATATTTATTATAGTATATAATAATAAAATAAGACATTATTTATGAAGCATTTTTCAAAACCCCCCCGAAATTTGTTTCTGCGTTCGCGCCTGCTTTGAATGAATTATTTGTAACCATTTTTGCACAATAAAGTTGCATTTTCATAAAAAAAAAAAAAAACAGCGAGAACTTAGTTGCGCACCTAATACGAGTACATTTACTTTTTTAATAGATCTCATTAATATTATGCTACACAGTTATTCTCTGGAGGTGTTAGGTATTATTGTGCTTGTTTCTATTTTTAATTTTGACATATTTGACATATTTTTTTCGTCAGGAGGGTGGCCGTAGTGTAGTGGTAACATCATCGCTTGTCACGCTGTTGATTCCTGGTGTCAAGAATCATCTATATATTTCGCATGAAATAAATAAAAAAGTCGATCACTTGCGAAAGCTAAGTCAACTCTACTGTGAAGACATAACACTGGCAGTAGAGTCGTCAGGAGGATGGACAAAAATACTGTGAATCATAAGCAACGACAGTAATAGCGAAAACAAACAAAATACTCCCCAGTTGTTTGGACAGCCACCCTTGGAGTTTACAGAAACTTAATATCACCTGAGTTTCAAACTACACCACTCTGTCTTTCTCTCTGTCTCTTCCCCTTTCCACAAAAACTTATAAAAAAAAGGATATTTTATACCAGATCAATTTCTGTCATGGGTAATGTACATATAGGAGTTTATTACTCCATTTTTTGCCCAATGTATAGCATACTCTATATTTAGTAATTCTTCTTTAATCAGTTTTATATTGTACTGCTTACTTAATGCTAAATTTTCTTTTAAAGTGTTAATGGTTTTTAATCATTTAAGGACCTAGTTTGTAATATTACTAATTCTATTTATTCTTTTTATAGACAATCCATTAACTTTGCTATATGTTTTTACGTAGTGCTCTGGCTCAAAGCCAACGGTTCTCCCGAAAAAAAGATCCACCGGCCTTTTCTGCGTGGTGGAATGAAACGTGTGGTTGTACTCATAACTGCCATTTCTAATAGTTCATCGAAATTTCGGCTGATAGTGTCCTTTTTGAGACATTGCATTACCTCGATTAAGGTGAACTGATGTGGGGATCCTCCAGTACGACGATCGTGAGAATGACAACACGTGCAACTCCTTTTGGTTTTTATCTTTATTTTATCTTAGGATTATAAGCACTTAGAATAATGTGAGTACATAAATTTACACGTGTGCAACCGTGTGCACCAAAGTATGATTGCGGGGAAGCCACCTAGTTTAATAATAATCTCTAAATTACAGACTGCGGTGAAGCCGCCCAGAGAATAAGAAAGAATGCCTCGAAAAAATGGCTGCCGAAAAGTTCTTCGCTATTTCACAATGTGCCGACACCACTCAGTTGTCAGTTCTGTTCGTTAAGTGTTGCCTGATGGCGCGATCTCATTGCTGCCACACTACTCCTCCGCCAGTTGATGCCGAGCACTCAACAGTACCTCTCCGGCCGAACAATTGCGCGCCCCACACTGGAGGTTCTAACCGTGGCCCCTTGGTTTGTCGCTCTGGCTATCTGCTTGGTTACCGGCGCACTAGACCCTGCACTAACGCGCTTCTGCTCTGTTTCTCCGACGCAAGGCTTAAGTCGATCTATACTGAGCACTATCCCTTTCCCGTTTACTAAAACCCGAAATGTTTTCGCTCCGCGGTCTATGACTTTAAATGGCCCTTCGTACGGGCGTTGTTAAGGTCTTTCACTGCTATAAATTTCTCACGAAATCCGATTGCGCTACTCCTCCTGCGGCCCTATCCACGGTTATGAAATCCGACGGTAATCGGATAGCTTGCCCGAAAACCATTTCTGCTGAACTCGCGTCGCATTCGCTTCTGTAAACCGATCTTAAACTCAGCAGCACCTGTGGCAATGACTTGGTCAATTGCTCGTTGTTATGACACATGAGCGCAGCTTTTAGAGTGCGGTGCCACCTCTCTATGAATCCGTTTGCTTTCGGATTGTACGCCATCGTCCGGTTACGTTATACGTTATAGATGTGACTCGAACTGCGAGCCCTGGTCTGTTACCACTGTTGATGGCACTCCGTATCGGACAAACCACTCTCTGAACAGAGCATCTGCCACCGTCTCTGCCCTGATGTCGCGTACTGGTATAGCCTCGGGCTACTGCGTGTACCTGTCTATTATTGTTAGCAGGTAGCGAAAGTCTTCCGACAGTGGCAGGGGTCCCACCAGATCGACATGTATTTCGTCAAAACGCTTCGAAACTTGAATGTTCCTAGTGAACTTCTGACGTGTCTGGAAATTTTTGACTTTTGACACGCTGGGCACATATGTGCCTATTTTCGACAATCCTGGTTCATCCCCGGTCACACAAACTTCTTGGTGACCATCTTCACGGAGGCGCGGACCCCTGGGTGCGCCAATTCGTGTACCTTTTCGAACACATTCTTTCGTAAACACTTAGGTACGTACGGTCGAGGTACCCCAGTCGATACGTCACAGATGACTGAAGTCTCCGTGTCTGGAATTAGTATTCTCCTAACCGGAGAGAAGTTTCGGCATCGAGCAGACCATCTAACTCTGCATCGGTCGATTGTGCATTGGCTAGCGTCTGTAAATCGATTCCCGCTGGCGGCGAAATTTCTTCGAGCCGCGAAAGCGTGACGGCCACCACGTTTTCTCTGCCGGGTATGTACCGGATGTTTGTAGAAAACTGCCCTATAAAGTTTAAATGCCGTAGTTGCCTCGGAGAAGCCTTCGAAGGTTTTTGTTGGAAGGCGAACGTCAAAGGCTTATGATCGGTGAAGATCGTAAAGATTTGTCCTTCTAAGAAATGACGAAAATGCTTAATGGCTTGGCAAACTGTCAGCAGTTTCCTATCGTGCGCACTGTATTTGCGTTGTGCTTCTGCGAGTTTTTCGGATTAAAAGGAAATTGGCCGACAAAGACCGTGCTCTTCCTGTTGTAACACTGCACCCACCGCGAAGACTGACGCATCGACGAAAATCGACAACTGACCTGAAGGTGAGGGGTATGAGAGCATGGCTGCTCTGCAGAGCTCTCCCTTGCAGCGCTCGAATGCGGTGTTGGCCTCGTCAGTCCACTCAATGATGGTCTTGTCTTTCTTTCGCGTTCTACCCTTCAAATATGCTGCCAAGGCCATTTGTGACTCGGCTGCGTGCGGAATGAACCTCCTATAAAAGTTCAACATCCCTAAAAACCTACGCAGATCGGTAACATTCTTCGGCCGGCTATATTTTGAGACTGCCTGGACCCTGTGTGAGCAAGGCCTTAGGCCCTCTGCAGTAACCAGGTGTCCTAGAAAGACCACGTTTCTTTTAGCGAAACTGCCTTTGCCTATATTGACTGAAAAGCCAAATTTTTCTAACCGGGCGAATAACTTCTCTAAATGCAGCAAGTGCTGCGACTTGTCCTTTGAAGCCACCAGGATGTCATCGACATATACGAAACAGAATTGTAAGTCTCTGAGAATGCCGTCCATAAAGCGTTGAAACGTTTGTGTCGCGTTCCTTAGCCCGAACGTCATCCTGGTGAACTCGTACAACCCAAAAGGTGTTGCTATTGCTGTCTTTGGCACGTCGTTAGGGTCGATTGGTATTTGGTGGTAAGCTCTCACTAAATCTACTGTTGAAAATATTGTTCTACCATGCAATTAGTGCGTGAAGTCTTGAATGTGTGGGATTGGATAGCTATCCGGCTGCGTGACAGCGTTAAGCTGTCGATAGTCGCCGCAAGGCCTCCACTCACCATTTTTCTTTCGCACCAGGTGGAGCGGTGCGGCCCAGGGACTACTGCTTGGCCGACAGATGCCTTGGTCTACTAGAAAGTCGAACTCATCTTTCGCTATCTTCAGTTTGTCAGATGATAGCCGCCGTGACTTATTTGATAATGGGCGCGAGTTGGTGGTAATGATTTGATGCGATACATTATGCGAAACAAGTCGAACGAAAATATTTTGATTAGACATGATGTTAAAACTTTTGACTAACTTACAAATGTCTGCGTCGATTGTTTCCTTTGACAAAACATAGAGCTGAGGCGTAGCCCTTTTTACCGCGGCGCCGGGCGTGCACACTACAGTGTGCGGATCGACCAACCTGCGATTTTTAATGTCCACCAACAAACCAAAATTGCTTAAAAAGTCCGCTCACACTATGGGTTTGCTGACATCAGCGAAGACGAACGTCGAACAGAACGAACGCTTCAGTCCCAAACCGAGTATGCCCGCAAGTCAGCACCGGTGAGCCATTTGCTGCGTACAGCAAACTTGTGTCGGCCGCTAGCTTTCGCCTCGCCATTCTAGCGGGCGGAACCGAAATATCGGCCCCCGAATCGATTAAAAATGTGAGCTTTGTTGAATTATCGAAAATAAATAATCGACCGTTTACCGACGGTTGAGTCCCCTTGCAAGTCGCCAACGAGGGAGCGGAAATCGCATGGCGGTGAGCATTTCTTAACCTTGACGCCGAATTCGCGATGGTACCAGCAAATATGAGGGCTGTTGAGCCTCCGCGGGTTTGGTCGCTCGCCGCTGCTCCTGGCTTGCTCACCCGATCTGGCAAAAGTTCGGCCTCGCTCGACGTCCCGTCGCTTTAACGCCGAAATTTTCTGCTCTAGCTCCCTACACCTACGCTCGTAATATGGCTCCAAACTATTGGCCTCGGTAGGCGTTAAACCTGCGATGTCTTTCGACACACAAGAGAGCACCTGAGTCGGGGGTATTGTGCGTATAACTTTATCCGCTATTTGCGCCAGTTTATCTACACTCTCTTCGCTACAATTCAGAATGGCCTGTACCATGGGAGGTAACCGCTGTATCCAAAGACTCTTTAAGACCGAAACTGGCAATTGCTTGTCGGACAATGCGCGCATTTCCCGCAAAAGTCCGCTGGTTTTTCGGTCTCCTAACACTACCTCGTTTAAAAGTCGCTGCAAACGGGAATCTGCAGATTCCATTAACCGATTCTTTAGGTTGTCATACAAACCGCTCGCGGGCGGGTTCAAAACTACGTCCCTGCACGTATTAACCTTATTAACCGCACGCGTGTCTAACAAACTTAGGGCTGTAAAATATTTCGCATTATCTGACCGCACCTGTGCTACCGAAAATTGACTTTCCAGAGCCACAAACCAAACGTTCGGATTGTCCGGCCAAAATGGCAAACCTTTAAATGCTAGCGCACTAACCTGGCTTCCTTGGAGTCCGCTAATCTGGGGTGTAACTTGTGATCCGTCTCCGCTGTCCTCTACTTTTTTGTTATCCTGTTCGTCGGTCATGGTGGAGACGCTTTCACAATTGATCTATATATGAGTAGAAAAAGTTAGAATCAAAAAAGGTTTACTTTGCAGAGAAAAAAAAAAAACGTTTGTGAATATATGCTATTGTATATCTGGAACTGAATACTTCCTTGCTGAGTGAGTGGAGATGTATTGAATGGTGCCGCTTAATCCGTACGGTGCTTCTGTGTTCGGTAACGGTGTGTTTTTGCAGCTTGGCTGACATCCGATGTGCAGGACAACGGGTCTCGGCACTCTGTTGCGTAGCACCACGTGCGTCGGTGGTGTCTTCTGGCTACCAGTTGTCTGCTACTCGAGAACGTTCACTCGTTGATCCCCTTTGGTCGTTGACGCCGACTTCGGGCGTCGCTTTTCCTGTTCTTTTCCTTGTCTGATGGCGCGATCACATTGCTGCCACAGTGGAAACGTTTCACTTAGTCATGTACTTCGCTCTTATATGGCGGTGTCGTGAGGACACTAATCTTAAGTTCTTCCCTTAGCATAAGAAGAATTGTTTCCGAATTTAGAGACTTTTCGTTATCGAATATTATGCACTCGGGAACTCCCAATTGAAAAATGATTTCATGATGACATCATTTTTTGCTTTGGATTTATGATTTTTGCAATGTCAAATTTGTCAATTGCTGTAAGGACCAGATGTTTTTCAGTGGAGAAAATATCGATGTATGGCTTTGTAATTTGGAATGTAGGTTTGACTTAATATGGGATTGTTTGGATGTCGATTACTGTTGATTTAAAATTGTTTGATGTTTATCGTCATGCTGGGGAAATAGTATATTTCCATTATATGGTTTTTATTTTCGACTGGTCCGCGATGGGCTCTATTGTGTGTTTTGATGATAATTTCCTCTTGCCTGCTTGTGGATAAGATATTCTCGGCAAGAGACAAGAGATTGAGAATTTGTAATTGGAAAAATGCAAGGAATATAATTCCTGAAATATTCCCATCACTCTTTCTGGCACTGATAGGCTACTGACTATATATGCGACTACATTGCATCTACCTGGTTTATATTGAAGCACGCAATCATACTCTTCTAGGATGGCCTTCCAACGTTTCATCTTACTGTTATTGCTCTTGTTGAGCTGAACCATGCAGATAGTTTCGCAGAGAATTGAGAGCCCAGATAATTGCCAAAATTTCGTTTTCATTCGTAACATAATGCTCATATGCCATGCTCAATATCTTGGGATAAGACCGCGGTAATAAAAAAAAAGTTGGATGCAGTAGTAAGTTCAAGCTCTTTATCGAACCCTTTTTTTCCCCTTTAATAAATAAATAAATGTTTGCTAATTTAATTCTTAGATATTTTCCTTAATCTGATTTCAATATATTTTGATATATTTTACTTACGCAACTAGTAGGCGGAACATTCCCTCGTTTGTGTTTTGGATGCCATCCTTTTGTCCGCTAGGGCGGTGACTCGGGATCCTTGGTCACACGGCTAATGTGATTCTCTTACGATAGCCCCGGGTTGTCGATTTTAACGACGAGCACCGTCACTTCTTGAGGGCACTGGCTATTTATTATATAGCTCTATCACTTCTTGAGGGTACTGGCTCTTATATTTTTAACTCTGTTACTGTATTGTATTATATTTTGTCTGTATTATATTTTTAGCTCTGTCACTTCTTGAGGGCACTGGCTATTATATTTTTAATGTCACTGGACCGATATCTGTACACGGTAGCATTGTCCTTTCTTGAGGGCACTGGCTACTATATTTTTAGCACTATCACTTCTAGAGGGCTTTGGATATTTCGTTTTTAAAATTTTAAAATTAACTAAATTTAGCGGTACATGGGATATTGTGTACACGGGATATATTGTAGTGATGTCCCTCTCATCAAGGAAAACAAACAAATAAGTACTTAGTAAACTTCAGTCTGAATTCTTACCGTAAAGCGGTTTTTATGTTAGTTAACCATTGTCTTGATTTTGATCTGTCTTAAGCGGATCTAAACCAAATTGATCGATTTTTCTAAATCAAACAAGAAATACCCAGTTTATAAAATCCTTTTCGTTCGCCTTAATGAAAGGAATATTACTACACAAACCCAGCCAACCTTTTTGAAACACTCTGCATAGCAAAACTTATCTCATGATTTTTTTCAGACGATCTTAGACATTGTCGATATCTGAGCACGAAAATAGCGGACCAAAACTAAATTAAAATATGAGTTCAATTTTCATTACTGAACGACTTATTTTGTTGTTTCGTTTGTGGTGAACTTCAATTCAATATAATGCA